>CM052898.1:54552023-54621760 GCA_028534135.1 Potos flavus | reverse complement strand
GAAAATGAACTTTTGGGACTTCATTGAAATAAAAAGCTTCTGCACAGCAAAGGAAACAGTCAACAAAACAAACAGGCAACCCATGGAATGGGAGAAGATATTCGCAAATGACACTACAGACAAAGGGCTGATATCTGAGATCTATAAAGAACTCCTCAAACTCAACACTCAAAAAACAGATAATCATGTCAAAAAATGGGCAGAAGACATGAACAGACACTTCTCCAAAGAAGACATACAAATGGCTAACAGACACATGAAAAAATGTTTATCATCATTAGCCATTAGGGAGATTCAAATCAAAACCACATTGAGATATCACCTCACGCCAGTTAGAATGGCCAAAATCAACAAGCCTGTAAACAACAAATGTTGGAGAGGATCTGGAGAAAGGGGAACCCTCTTATACTGTTGGTGGGAATGCAAGTTGGTGTAGCCACTTTGGAAAACAGTGTGGAGATTCCTCAAGAAATTAAATATAGAGCTACCCTATGACCCTGCAATTGCACTACTGGATATTTACCCCAAAGATACAGATGTAATACAAAGAAGGGCCACATGTACCCCAATGTTCATAGCAGCAATGGCCACAGTCGCCAAACTGTGGAAAGAGCCAAGATGCCCTTCAACAGATGAATGGATCAAGAAGATATGGTCCATATATACAATGGAATATTATGCCTCCATCAGAAAGGATGAATACCCAACTTTTGTATCAACATGCATGGGACTGGAAGAGATTATGCTGAGTGAAATAAGTCAAGCAGAAAGAGTCAATTATCATATGGTTTCACTTACATGTGGAGCATAAGGAAAAACATGGAGGACATTGGGGGAAGGAAAGGAAGGGTGAATTGGGGAAAATCAGAGGGGGAGATGAAGCATGAGAGATTGTGGACTCTGAGAAACAAACTGAGGGTTTTGGAGGGCGGGGGGTAGGGGGTTGGATGAGCCTGGTGGTGAGTATTGAGGAGGGCACGTATTGTATGGAGCACTGGGTGTGGTGCATGAACAATGAATCTTGGAACACTGAAAAAATTAAATTAAATTAAAAAAACACTTCCAGATTTTAAAAAATTAAATAAATAAATAAATAAATAAATTCAGTATTTCTATATTTGTTTCCTGCCTGGACAATCTTTTCATTGCTGAAAGTGAAGCAATGACTTTCTCTAGTATTATTGTTTTGCTGTCTATTTCTCCTTCAGTGTTTTTTTTTCAAGTGTTTATAGCACATTTATCAACATTTTAAATATATTATGCAACAAAAATTTCATTAATAGTCAACAAAATATACTGTTATTAGAGATCATTTAATCTGACCATATATTGGTTATCTATGTTCAAAATAATGCAGCATAACAACAAACCATAACATTTCAGCACCATGCAACTTTATTTAGTTAATGTGATTCTGGTTTGGCTATGGGTCGGCTTATCTGGTCTGGCCTAATTAATGGTTCTATTAATCTCAGGTGGGCTAACTCACATGTTTGCAGGTTGGCAGGCAAACATTTGACTGACATTGTAGGATATAATTAAAGCAACTCAGCCAATCCAGCTCTGTCTTCTATCTCAATCATTTTCCTCCTGGAGCTAGAGCTATTTCCTCATAGCAGCAACAGAAATACAAGAAGTCAGGTAGAATTACATAAGCCATTTAAGGCCTAGGCCTGGAACTGACACAATATATTTCAATCTCCACTGCCCCAAGAAGTTATATGACTAAATCTAAAGTCAAAAGATAGGGAAATATATTATACTCCCTCAGTGAAAGACATTGCAAAGTCCAATGGCAAAAAACATAGAAGTAAAAATGACTAAGGAATTGGGGCCACTGATGTAGCTATCTATCAGCGACAATAGGATTAAAAAATTACTCATGCTATTCAATAGCAAAAAAATTACAAATATATAATTAAAAACTAGGCAAAGATATCAACTCACACCTGTTAGGGTGGCTAATATCAATAAAGACAAGAGATAACAAGTGTTGGTAAGGATGTGGAGAAAAGGGAAAAATTGTGCACAATTGGTGGAAATGCAAACTGGTGTAGGCACTGTGGAAAATAGTATCAAAAAATTAAAAACAAAACTAATTTTACTATATGATCCTGCAATTCCACTTCTGGGTATTTATCCAAAGAAAATGAAAATGTTAACTTGAAAAGATACATGAATCTCATATTCATTGCAGCATTATTTACAATAACCAAGATACGGAAACAACTTAAGTGTCTATCAAAAAATGAATGGGTAAAAACAAAATATAAGGGAAATGTATAATAGAATATTATTCAGCCATAAAAAAGAATGAAATCTTGTCATTTGAAACAGTATAATGGAATATGAATGCATTATGCTAAGTGAGTCGGTCAGAGAAAGACTCATACCAGATGATCTCACTTATATTTGGAATCTGAAAAAAAAAAATTCGTATAGATTCAGAGAACAGATTGGTAGTTGCCAAAGGTAGGGGGTAAGGAAGAGATAAAATGGGTGAAGGGAGTCAAAAGGTAGAAACTTCCAGTTATAAAATAAAAAGTCATGGGGAAGTAATGTACAACATGGGTGACTACAGCTAATAATGCTGTATTGCATATTTGAAAGTTGCTGAGAGAGTAAATATTAACAGTTCTCATTAAAAAAAAACATTTCTGACTACATATGGTGACAGATGTTAACTAGACTTATTGTGGTGATCATTTTGCAATATACACAAATATCAAGTCATTATGTTATAAACCTGAAGCTAACAAAATACTATATATATAATTGACATATATATTCAATAAAAAATTAGTAACAACAGACTAATCCTACCAAATGTAGAGACATCATATATTGCATCGGTATATATCTATTTATCCATCCATCCATATACTCCCACCAAATGATAGAGAGACATTTATCTAAACTTAATTAGTTGTTTATTTAACAAACAAAAAAACAAAAAAGTATTTTTAATAAAGTTAGGAAGACAAAAATACTCCCACACCCTAATAAAGAATAACTGAGTCAAATTACTAGTTTGCATTATATGAGAGAAACATTAGAAGAATCTGATTATAATATTTATACATGTTTATATTTTCAAGATTTCAAATAGTACTTTTAAAATCAAAAACATGGTAGATGAGATACTTAAAATACCTAAGAAATTGTTTTTAAATGTGCAATTGTCTACTTTCACTAAAATAGAAAAATGTATAGCATAAAGATTTTTGGTTTGTACCAAATATTTTTTTAAATAATATATTCTATGAATTAAATTTATAGGAATATAAGAGGAGGGGTTCAGGTGTATAGGTAATATGATCAAAATGCTGTGAAGAAAGATTTTCAGGACATGCTTTCATAATGTTTTGCTAGTAAATATAAAAATCATTTCCAATGGTCATGATAATACTTTGTGTATTCTTGTCCTTAGTTTCTTTCCCAGGTTTAGGAATTTAACACTTAGGAATAATTTTCACAAGGTTACCCATTCTAAGTGTGCCAATAAATGTAATTATATTTATTTCAGAAGGCATAAATTTATGGAAGTAAAACAACACTGTTTTTATTTATAACCATGGTAAATTTTAATAGTGAGTTTACTCTAGCAATGCATAATGTGATGACTGATGTATTTAACATAATTATGATTCAATGTAAACCCAAGGGGATTCCTCAAGAACACTTTTCCCTCCAGTGTTTCTGTTTGTAGTTTAGTGAGAGGGAACTGAATCAGAAATCAAAGGATGTGGATAAATTCTCAGCCAGGAAGAAATGCCTCCCCTGGGAATCCATTGTTCCAGGGATTGACCTTTATCATAGCACTTCCCAGAGTCTTCTGCATATGCTGATTTATTCCTTAGTGTTCCCACAGCACAGTTAGAGCTTTAATCTCAGATCCTGGTTTATTTATCTTCATAACAATAGGGCCTAGCAAGGTGCTCAACAGCTCTTCGTTAAATGAGAAAACAAAATAGCAGTTGTTGAACAATGCCTTCGATTCGCTTTCTTTTTTTTTTTTAATTTTTTTTAAAGGTTTTATTTATTTATTTATTTGACAGAGAGATCACAAGTAGGCAGAGAGAGAGGAGGAAGCAGGCTCCCTGCTGAGCAGAGAGCCCGATGTGGGGCTTGATGTGGGGCTCGATGTGGGGCTCGATCCCAGGACCCTTGAGATCATGACTTGAGCCAAAGGCAGAGGCTTTAACTCACTGAGCCACCCAGGCACCTCTTGATTCGCTTTCTTGATGGGAAGGAAGCAGCTCAGAAACTGGCAACTCATCCGAATTGTTATATATATACTTTTATGTGTGTCATATGCCAAAGGACAAAAGGGACTGTTCTATCCTCCTGTTTTGGGTCATTTACCATAATAGTCTGCTATTTCTATCACTTTTTTGACACCAAAAGACACAGATCGATTCTCTTTTATCTTGGCATCTCCAACCCTGAAAAAGTGTTCACTTCCATAAATTAATAACTGAATAAATGAATATCTAGAAGCAATAGATGTTCTTTGTGTGCCACTCACATCCCTTTCACACGGTGAGTGTGCCTGGCCTCTACCTGTTGTTAGTGTTGGTTGCCAATTGTTCATAGCCAGTCATTTCTCTAGACAACTGCCTTTGGTATCCATGAGCCACCTTGCCAAAGAGGCGATCATTCAGCAGAGACAAACTGAGTATAATGAATGACTGACCTCTCTCAAGATGGTACCAAATCTACAGCGTAAGTCATGTTCCAGAGCTCTAATGAAATCAACCTGAAGCTGGTCTCCAGTTCAGACCATATCCTTACTCAGTGCTTTTACCTCCTCCTTTTTTCTTCATTCCCCTTCTCCTCAAAGCCCCTCCCAAAAGAGTTTGTACAAAATTATCTGTCTTGGAACTAATCTAAGACACCATTTCTATGATTTTTTTTCTTCTTTTTATTAAATTTAATTCTTTTGAATAATTGTATATTGCATTTGTAAGAAATAACACAGAGACAAGTTCCTCTTCCAGCAAGCATAAGGAGCTCCACTGAGCCTCTCTGCCTAGTGAAACTGAAGAAAAAATATTTTTAAAAAATTAAGGTCTCTTAAAATGACTCTATGGCTATACAACAAATTAAGATACTTTTTTTTTTTTCAAGAAAATCTACTAAAACTCTAAGAACTGTGAGAATATGCACCGGAAACCAACCTGTTCCCTCCGTCCACCCTCCCAGCTCAGTGAGATGGAAATTCCACTCTGGACTGGTACAGCCCAGAGCACAGGGACCCCTCCCTGCAGCTCCCAGAAAGCTGTTTTTCCAGAATGGGTGGATGTCAGCATTTCTTATCCTGCCTCAGGATAGTAGTTTTAAAACCAGAAAACACATGGTTGCCACTGACACCTGGTGGGTATATTTGGCTTCATTGACACAGGGTGATCAAAGTTTTAACTCTCCCTCAAACCTCCTCTGACCCCATACCAGTGGAGAAGAAAGGAGCACCTCATTATAGTCTGTCAGTGTGGAATCCAGGCTGTGCAGACAGTGGGGAGCTCATTACTAGTTCATGGAGATGGAAGTCCCATATCCCTGTTTGGCATTCATGAACACTAACCCAACTAGTATTAGGATGCCTCACTATAGCCTCATTAGGATGGAAGTCCAGGCTCCTACCTAGTCCCTGCTGGCATGGATAAGGGTGGTATTTGTCTGGTATAGACCCATTGCCATAAAAAATCTTCTGTCTTTCTAGGATGCCCCTTTCCTAGGCTTTTGGCTAGACAGAATAGGCTTTAGTTGGAGTTTTCCGTGTGTGTCTGTTCCTGTTGGCATTTCCAGTTTGTAGCTTCTTCAGATCCAAGCCTGGGGTATAGGAGGTCAAAAGAAAACTCGGGGAAATTACAACGTCATTCCTAATGTCCCAAAGTTCCTACTTGGTCTGCTTTCTTCTTTCCACCATTTAGTCTTCTTATGTTTGTTTTGCATATAATGTCCAAGGCTTTTTGATGGTACTTAGCAAGAAGAATAGAGAAAAGTGTGCTTACTCCGTATTCCTAAAACCAGAAGCGTCCTGCTGAACGGTTTTCTAACTAATCAGATCTACAACTGGTGTAAGCTAAAGCTATCATAACAAAATAAAGAAGTTAAGAGGTGTATGTCTTTAGGCCAAAAAAGATACTGCTACCTATTAACATCATTGATCTTTTCATGTCTTTGCTTCACTCAGATCATGATATCCTATTTAGAATGTTTGGCTCTGACAAAATAGTCCTTGCTGAGGATTTTGACATCCCTTTTTCCCCCTCCTCTTGTCCTACAAAGTGGGTGATGATACCAAAGCTTTCTATAGAATGGACAAACAAAAGACCAAATATCTTTTGTGTAGATACCAGGTGGCAAGCACTATTTTGAGTAGAAGAGTTGTCTAAAGAAGATAAATTCAAGCTTATCAAGAAAAATTCAGCTTATCAAATTTAATTTACATATTTGTAAAGGGTAGATCCCAAAGTTGAACCCAAGTCTAACTTATATCAAAACCTAATTCTGCTTCTTCCATGCATGACCTTGAAAACTGACTTGGCCTCTTCAACTTTTTTTTTTTATCATATCTGAAATGAAAATATAGCTGACCTTTGAACAACAGGGGTTTGAACTATGTGGGTCCACTTATACACAGATTTTTTACAGTACATACTGTAAATGTATTTTCTCTTCCCTATAATTTTCTTAAGAACAATTCCTTTTCTCTAGATTACTTTATTGTAATATAATGCATATATAAAATATATGTTAATTTACTGTTTTTGTTATTCTTAAGGCTTCCCATCAACAGTAGGTGATTAGTAGTTAAGTTTCTGGAGAGTTAAAAGTTATACATGGATTTTTAGTGCATGAGGGTTTGGCATCTCTAACTTTTGCACTGTTCAAAGGTCAACTGTAATACCTATTTCATAAGATTATTAGGAAGATTAAATTAACTGACATATGTGAGAGAGCTTTAGAATTTATAAAGTATGTGCAACTGGGCACAGTGGTTACCATTAAAAAGTTGTTTCCCTAACCCATCAGTAGGACTTGTATGGTTGCCCAGCCATGATGACCAATATGTAGAAAGGTCCTAGAGTTTAAATTCTTGGGATCTGGAGCAGAGTGCTTTGACTCTAACTCTAGATACTACTGACTGGATGTTTCTCCTTAGACAAATTAAGTAAATTCTTAGAGACTCAGGTTCCTTATCTATAAAATAAAGATGATATATTATCCATGCCATTTGGTTGTTAAGAAGATTAAATGAGTTAATACATGTAAAGCATTTAGTATAGTACCTGCTTCATGATTATTAGTGCTTAATAAATTAGCTACTAGCATTAACTAATAATCTAACTGCTTTTTTGGCCCACTGAGTCATCCATAAATAATGACTCAAGTTTTTGAATCATCCTACAAGAGTCAGGTTGCA
Organism: Potos flavus; assembly: GCA_028534135.1. NCBI lineage: Eukaryota > Metazoa > Chordata > Mammalia > Carnivora > Procyonidae > Potos > Potos flavus. Next base: position 54,614,331 of record CM052898.1, on the reverse strand, counting down.
GTTAGGGCCATAGGATAAGTGAGTACAAACAACATCCTGGAGCCATCTCAGGTCTGTTGAAAAACAACTCAGTAGAGAACTTGGAGTCTGAGTTAAAATCCCATAAGGGGCAGGAAAGCATTAAGCCTTTACATAATCCTTTAGCACTGCTTACTTACAAGGAGCTGCTGATTTAAATAGTGTGGAGAAAATATCTTTGGAACTATTTTCACAGGATTTGATTCATTGCTTCTGTCAAGTTAAGCTACAGTGTGATTGTCTTCAAAATCAGCACATCTACCTTGTATGTCTGTCTCCATCATGTTCTTTATTAGGATGCTCTTGTAGGGTTAATAAAGTGTTTATATTTAAATTGTTATAGCTGTCAATCAAATGTAGTCTCCAGTCAATCATATATCAAGTTTAAGAAGGAAGAGGGGCAAAAGCAGCTAAAATTATTTGGCTGACACAATGTGTATGAAATCTATTCAAAGAACAGGTTAAAAATGTATTTGCTCTACTCAGCTAAGTTTGGGACAGAGAGCTTGTCCTCTTAAACCAGCCACTAGATAACTCAGATGACTCCACCATTTCTCCTCTTCTTTTTAGGATTTATGATAAGTACATATGTTAAGACATTTCTCCCAACTCAGGTTAGTATAGTTTTGACTGCAAATATCAATGTTTCTGTATCATGAAACAGCCATATTATATTATTACCTTCATTATCATCAAAAGTATTTATTATGTGAGTACATAATATGTAATTTAAAATACTACCAGGTTAATGCAACCATGTTAAAGCTGTATGAGGAATCAAGTTTGTTTGTGCCATGTTCACCTTTTATAATTTGTGACTTAAGTTACATCACTTCTGTGAGTCTCATTTTTTTTAATCTGTAAAATGGACTTTGGCTTCTTTATCCCCATGTTTCTCTCTCTCCAACTCCAATCAACAACCATTACACAACACCACTGTGATTTTTGTACCTATAGATCAGGTCATATCAACCAAATGATTTAAAATCCTTCAGTAACTCTTTATCACCACAAAAATGAGGTTCAGTTTCCCTCGATTGATTTGAGAGTACCTTGTGATCTGTAATCTGCCATTTTTACGCCCCACCTTCTCCACACATGCATATATATATATCACACTTTAATCCTTTTGTAGTAACCAGCTTTCTCTAACATGGCCATTCTCTTTTTGTATGTGAACATTTATAAATAAACCATCCTTCTTCTCAGTATGTCACTTGAAAATCTCTTTCACATTCTTCTTCTCCAAGCACTACTTATTCTGTGTTCCAAAGCTTTCTCGAAATATTTATATATACTTCCATTTTCGTGTCATTATCATGTCATCATGTCATTATAAAAAATCTATATATTTTACTTCCCCATTAAATTCTGAGTCCCATTTAGGGAAAAAACAATGTTCTGTCCATTTTGATTTTACATAATGTCAGCAATAGTAGATTACTCACTGTATTGTGTAACTCACGATCAAGAAATGGTCATTGTATCTGTCCCAACCATTGAATTAAGCATCTCAAAAGCAAACAAACAAACAAAACTTATTTAGCCTAAAAAAGCCAGTAAAGGAGACAGAATAAATTCTTAAACAAACAAACAAACAAAACACCCAAAGGAAGATAAAAATGAAGCAGAGAAAAGAAAAAAAAGAGTGACCAAAAGAATGCAAAAATCACAATGGTAGATTTAACTCCAATTACATAATAATTACATTAAATGTAAACAGCCTGAATACTCAATTAAATGCAAAACTTTTCCGAATGGACAAAAAAACAAGACCCAACTATATGTTATTTAAAAAATACACTTTAAATATTATATGTGTGTATACATATAAATATTATATAGGCACAGAAATATTGGAAATAAAAGAATGGAAACAGATACACATGCAAGCTCCAAGGTTAAAAGGAAGCACATGAGACAATATTAATATAAAAGATTTTGAGACAAGGAATATGGCCAGGGATAAAGAAGGTCATTTCATAACAATAAAAGAACCAATTAAATTAAAAAAAAATCCATTTTGCAGGTGAGGAAACTGAAGTTCCAGGAGAATAAGCAGTATAAACAGGAAGTGGAATGTTTAGGAATGAAAGTTGTCTGCATGAATCCAATATTCATTCTATCCAATGTGCCATGCCGCCTGTGACTCAACATACAAAAAAAACGAAGCACTAAATGAGCAAACATAATTGCTAGGGTCCTTTTCATCTCCCAAATCTTAGGAGTTTTTTTCTTTACTATCTCTTTCAAAGCACTCCCTGCTATATAATCTTCACTGTCTATGGGTCTTAGAGAGAAGAGGCTGTTCTCAAGTCTCACATATGTGCAGATAATTCCTGCTGATAGCAATTGGTCTGCAATAATTTGTGGTTGGTCGATTTACTGATTTTCTTTCTCACAAATTTGATGTCCTCATAACTGCAGTAGAATAGTGTTGTAAGTAATATCTATTTTCAGAAAGACAGAGTTAAGCTTCAGACATTCCATAGTTATTCATTTCAAATATGTTAGCACTTATTGGTTTGATGAAAGATTTACTACTAAAGATGCTGCAGGAAGATGTATTTGCTATAGTACTGGCCTAAGCAGGAAAGAAACAAGAGAAACAAGACAAAGAATTTTGCTTTGTGAAGTTTCTCTGAATCCAGTGTCTCAGAGCAGTATATTGGCTTTGATTAACTTGAGCTCAGAATAAGTATGGGAACATTTGGAGGTATCTAAGACTATCTGCTGAAAACTCTAATAAAGCTTCTCTTTCAAACTTCTTTTTAAAGCTTTATCACTAAAACACTGTTTGAACATTGTTGGAGAGTGTGAAGTCTATCTGACTTCTTCATAGTTGTGATGTTCAACTTCATTATTATAAAGTGCATTTTAGTGCTAAAAGTTCCCAAAGTTGTAAGATGGATTTCCCCAGGTGTAGAATCCTGGCTTTCTGCTATTGCCATTTGAGATTCATATGGGGAGACATTGTGAAATTGTAGTTAAGCGGCCAGACCTCTGAACTACAGAGAACTGAGGTTGATTCCTAGTTATGTTACTATTAGTATGCCTTTCGATAGGCATCAACTCTTTTAAATCTCAGCTTTCTTCTCTGTAAAATGGTGACGATAATACACCCAAATAGGTAAATGAGACATTTTATGCAGAGTGCCTAGCACAGTATTTAACACAAAGAAAGCACTTAACACATAGTATTTTGAAACACAGAGCAGAATGAAGTTGACTCGGCACCTTGGAATTATTTATTGGAGTGTTGCTAGTATGGAGATGCCCCTTGATGTGACTGTCTAGGCTACATCATAGTGGTGAGGTTGGTCACTTGAAATGAGCTGCCCCAGCTTCTGTGGAAATGTTTATACACTGAACTCAGAACATACTGTTTCAAAAAATGGATGAATCAACAGGAGACAGAAGAGTTTGAGGTTTGCTTTCCGGAGGAAAGTTGATCTCAAACTTTATCTCTAATTACTCCCAGTCACTGACAGACATAACGTGGGAGAACTTGGACGTTTTGTAAGTGGAAAAAAATGAGATCTCAGAAACTTAAAAAACATCAGAATTCATTCTAAAAGTACATGAAATTAACTATCATTCCATTCATTCTGCAACATTAGACACAGTGAAACTTTTTTTTATTGGTAAAATTCTTTTAAAAAAAAAATATCATCACACTGGAAAATAAGAAACTATGAAAGACCATAAGGAGTATGTTGGTCATACCGTCTCCATGTGCTTATGATCTTCTTACCACCCACATGAAATTATGTGTTCATTTCAACATTTCCACATTTTTTAAATATTTATTTATTTGTTTTAGAAAGAGAGAGAGAGAGCATGGGGGGAGAGGCAGAGGGAGATGGGGAGAGAGAACCTCACACAGACTCCCCACAGAGCTTGGAGCCCAATGGGGACGTGATCCCACAACCCCAAGATCATGACCTGAGCTGAAACCAAGGGTCAGATGCTTAACCAAGTGAACCACCCAGGTGCCCCAACACTCCCACATTTTTAATTGCTTGTTAACATACTTTCTTATTACATACTAGTGTAATATTGCAGCTTTTATCAATAGGGATTTTTTTCTTGACAACTGTGTAATCAGTAATCGTTTCTCTTGATCCTACTAATAACCCTATTGTTATCTCTTTTTTTATTTTCCTCCTCTTCTCCCAACTCCCTCTCTCTCTCTCTCTCTCTCTGTTTGTTCCATATCTCTCTTCTCATTTATCATCCATCAGGGAAGTTTGGATAGATTATAGGAATAACTGTCAATCCCTTCCATCTCACACATACACACTTGAAACATGACTTTGAAGGTTCTCATAATGTGGTGAAGTCGGATTCTCTACCACTTAGGACTGGTCTTGTGGCTCATGAAACAATAGAAATCTGACACACACAGGGACTTTAAAGGTGCTTGTGGATTACTGCTTATAGGAAGATGGAATAGATGTACTTTTCTCTGTTCTTCCCCTTAAATACCATTATAAACCCTGAATATTATGCATAAAACAATCATAAGAGGACTCTGAAAGGTGAAGAAAAGAAGGCAGATTGGGTACAGACCCCAGAACCCAAGCATGGCATAGCAGTGAGTACCCCGAGTTTTCTTTTTTGCCTCACATATCCCAAACTTGGAGCTGTAAGAGTTGGAAATTTAAAAATGCCAACAGGTACAGACAAAAGAAGCCCCCCAAAAACTTTCTCTATATATAAAAGGAAAAGGGAAACCTAGCAAGACAGAAAACTTTTAGACAGTAAACACTTCTTTTTCTTGCCAAATATCATAGAAATAACTGTGATACCTACCCATCCCCTACCCACCCACCCCCCACCCCCACTGGCCATGTCAGCAAAGAACAAGTCAAGAACCTAGACCTCCACCCCTGACAGGCTGTAACAAATTGTCCCAATGTCCCTGTTGGTGTAGTGTCATAGAAGTATGAGTAGGGGGATGCTTGGGTGGTTCAGTCTGTTAAGCACCTGCCTTTGGCTCAGGTCATGATCCCAGGGTCCTGGGATCAAGTCCTGCATTGGGCTCCTTATTCAGCAGGGAGCCTGCTTACCCCTCTGCCTACCACTCCCCCTGCTTGTGTGCCCTCTCTCTCTGACCAATGAGTAAATAAAATCTTAAAAAATAAATAAAGAAGTATGAGTAGGGAGCTAGGACTTTTATCCATAGAGTATCAACTAGACATCCCAATATACCTCAGCAGAATCAGTAAAAATCATGTAGGCAGCATGGACTTCTACCTTCCCACCTTTACGTGGCAGTAATGAGGCATCTTTCTCTCACTCTGATTGAGTCATATTGGAGGAAATCAAAACTTCCACCATCACCCAGTATTAACTACATTAGCACCACTCCTTGTGGGGTCAGTGGATGTCATATCAGAAGCAGTAAAACAAATTCCTACATGGAGACCTAGTGAGGAGACTCAGTGGGGAAACAGAACTCCCCCCCCCCCGCAGTAATGAGGATTCTCCCTATTTGTGTGTAGATGGAAGCAGAGTAAAGAACCTGGATCCTACTCCACCTGGCAATAACAAGGAGATGCCTTTCTTTTCCTGTCAAAGAGGGTAAGAGGAAGCCCCAGATAAAACAGAGGACTTCAATAAAACTGAGAGTTTCGTATCATAATATCCAAAAGGTGCATGTTTCAACTGAAAATCACTCATAAAAAGAAAAGAAGACATCAATAGACATCAACACTGACAGAGAAATTAGAATAGTCTGACAGTGATTTTAAAACAATTTTCATAAAAATGTTTCAACAAGCAATTGAAATATTCATGACACATGAAAAAATAGAATTCATCAAAGAAATATAATATATATAGAAAAACCAAATGGAACTTTAGAACTGAAAAATACATTTACCTAAATAAAACATACAATGGATGCACTCAACAGACAAATGGAGGATACAGAGGAAAGACTAAGTAAACTTGAAAATAGAACAATAGAAATTACCAAGTCTTAACAAGTGAGACATAACAGACTGAAACAAAAGTAAAGAGGACCTCAGGGATCTTTGGGAATTAAATAAGCAATTTTTGTAATGAGAATTCTGGAAGAAGAGAATGAGGATAGGAATGAAAAAGTACTCAAGGAACTAATGGCAGAAACTTACCAAATTTGGCAGAAGACATAAACTTACCAGCTCAAAAAGATGAACTGTACAGATTCAAGAAGATGAACTAACTACAAACAAGTTAAAGAAAACCATGTCAAGAAGAAACCATGTCAAGTATCATCATATCAAATTGCTAAAAATTAAAGAAAATACATCTAAAGCAGTGAGAGAATAACACCTTACCTATAGGTAAAAATAATTCAAATGACGGTAAACTTCTCATCAGAAAATAGAGACTAGATGAAGTGGCACATTTTTCAAGTGCTAATAGAGAAGAACTGTCAACCCAGAATCCTATATACAGCAAAATACCTTTTAAGAAAGAAGAAGTCAAGGCATGTTCAGATAAAGGAAGACTAAAAGAATTTAAATAGATAGATGATATAGATGATAGATTAGATAGATAGATGATAGATCTTATATATAGATAGATATAGATATCATATATATTCTATATATATCCTAAATAAATGGCTAAAGAAATTTCTTTAATGAAACAGGAATCAAAAAAGAAGGAACCTTAAAAGAAAGAAAGAATACAGTAAGCAAAAATACAAATAAATGCAACAGACCTTTCTTCTTCCCTTGACTTTCTAGAATGCAATGATTGAAACAAAATTATAACAATGCCTGATGTGGTTCTAAATGTGTGTAGATAAGATATATAAGAAAATTATAAGTGGAGGAGGATATAGAGATATAAAAGGAAGTAACATTTCCACATTTTACTAAAACTGGTAAAGTGATAACACCAGTAGATTATCATAAGTTAGACGAATGTAATGTAATATGTAGAGAAAACACACTAAAATCTTTAAAAAGGTATTTTCTAAAACACTACTGATGAATCGTATTGGAATTACAAAAACGTTCATGTTACCTACAGGAAGCCAGGAAAGGAGAAAAAATGTAGGGAAAAAAAAGGGAAAAAAATGACAAATGTAAGCCCTAAATATCAATAATTAAATGTAAAAGATTGCAAAAACTGATTAAAAGACAGGAATTGGCAGAGTGGAATAAAAACATAACCCAACTGTATACTGTCAAGAAAAAAAATCACTTCGACTATAAGAATATATGGCAATTAAAATTATGACACTGGGAAAAGTATTTCATGAGAACATTAATCAAAAGAAAGCAAGAATATTTCTATTAATATAAAAAAAGTAGATTTCAGAGAATAGAAAATCCCAGACAGAAAAGGGAAGTTATATAATGATAAAACAATAAATCCTTCAAGAAGACATAGAAATCCTAAGTACGTATACACTGAACGCCAGAGCTGCAAATTATGTAAAGCAAAAACTAATAAAAATTACAGGAGAAATAGACAAATCTGTGTTATAGTTGGAGACTTCAATCTCTCTCAACTATTTATAGAACTAGACAGAAAATCAGCAAAGATATAGAACTCAACACTATCAAACAACAGAATCTAATAGACATGTATAAATACTCTACCCAGTAACATCAGAATACAAATTTTTTTTAAGTTCGTATAACAAGATACATTCACCCACCAAACAATCCTAACAAAGTTTAAAAAACTGAAATCATACATACTATGTTATTTAATCACAATGGAATAATCAAGCTAGAAATCAATAACAGAAAGACAAGTAAATCTCCATGTAGAAACTAAACAACACAAACAAGAAGTCTCAGGAGAAATTTTTAAAATGCATGAAACTGAATGAAATGAAAATATACCATATCAAAATTCGTAAGACACAGAAAAACCAGTTCTAAGAACAAAATTTACAGCAATAAAAGAGGGAAAGACACAAATAAAAAAATCTAAGTTCCTGCTTTAAGAACATAGAAAAAGAAAAGCAAAATAAATACAAAGCAAGCAGAAGAAAGGACATTATGGAAGTAAAGCCTGGTGGTGTAATTTATAAACTCCCAAAAAAGAAATCTACAGATCTCAATATGGTTTTTTTTCAGTTGTTAAGTATTTTTAAACACACATACAATTTGTTTTTTACAGCAATTTTGGGTTTATGGAAAAATTGGTCAGAAAATGCAGAATTCTCATATGCCCCTTCCTACCCCTGTCCCCCCAACAATCTTCACACACAGAGTTTCTCATTATTGACCTTTGCATTAGTTTGATACATTTGTTACAGTTGATGACCTAGTATTGACACATTAGATGAAGTCCATAGTTTTCAGTAGGATTTACTTTTGGTGTTGGATGTTCTATGGATTTTGACAATGTATAATGACAAATATCCACCATTATAGTATCACTCAGGATAGTTTGCTTTCTATGAAATCCCCTGTACCCTACCTATTCATCCCTCTTTACCCCCATCCCCACCTACTGAAACTCTGGCAACCATTTATCTTTTCACTTTCTGCATAGTTTTGCCCTTTCCTAAGTGTTACATAGTTGGAATCGCACAGCATGTAGCTGTTTCAAATTGGCTTCTTTCACTTAGCAAAATGCATTTAAGGATTTTTCATATCTTTCCAAGGCTTGATAGCTCATTTGTTTTCAGCACTGAATAATATTCCATTGTCCAAGATTTGCCAATTATGAATAATGCTGCTAAAAACATCCTGCTCAACAAATGTGCAGGATTTTCTGTAGATACAGGTTTTCAACTCATTTGAGTAAATACTAAGGAGTGTGATTGCTGAATCATACAGGAAGAGTGTGCCTATTTTTATAAGAAACTACCCAACTATCTTCTAAAGGGGCTGTACTATTTTGCATTCCCAACAGCAAGTAGTGAGAGTTCCTGTTGCTCCATATCCTTATCAAAGCTTGGTGTTGTGTTTTGACTTTAGCCATTGTAATAGGTGTGCAGGGTTATCTTATTGTTTTAACTTGCAGTTCCCTAATGACATACTCTATGAACATTTTTTCAGGCTTATTTGCAATCTGTACATCATCTTTGGTAACATATCTATTCACATCTTTTGCCCATTTTTAAATTGAGTTGCTTGATTTCAACCCAGATGCTTTGGCTAGAGAATTCTACCAAATATTTGACAAAAAATTAACCCCAATTCTGCCCAAACTTTTTCAGGAAATAAACAAGAAGGAAATGATTTCCATTTCATTCTATGAAACCAGTGTTACTCTATTATCAAAAATCAAACAAAAGCATATAAAAGGAAACTATAGATCAATTTCCCCTGTGAATATAGACACATAAATCTTTAACCAAATATTAACAAATAGAATTCAGAAACATATTTTTAAAATTGTATACCATTACTTCATGAGGTCAATATTGGTGATAAAAGGCTGTGTCATTATTCAAAAATCATTCAATGAAATAACCATATTAATAGAGAAAGAAAGAGAAAGAAGATGACATGATCTTGTAAGCTGATAAAGAAAAAAGCATTTGACAAAAAGTCAGTACTAATTCATAAAAAAAAAGTCAGCAAATTAGGAATAGAGAAGAATGTCCTCAAATTGATTTAAAAAATGTACAAACAATATAACATTACATTTTATGTGAAAGACTGAGTGTTTTCCCCCATCCCCAAGATTAGGAATAAGGCAAGGATGTCTGTTCTCACCTCATTTATTCAACATAGTTCTAGATGTTTTAGATAGAATAAAAGTTAAGAAAAGAAAGTGAAAGATAGATGAGAAAGGAAGAAATAAAATAGTTCATATATGAAGATAACATGGTTATCTAGGTAGGAAACTGAAAGAAATCTAAAAAAAAAAAAAACCTTTGAACTAGTAAGTGAGTTAAATGAGTTCAGCAAAGACACAGAATAGAAGATAAATGTTCATAAATCAATTGCATTTCTATATACTAACAATAAACACTTGGACTGAAATTAAAAACACAATACCAATAAAAAATACCATTTATACATTTATAATTGCTCATAAAATGAATTACTTCAATGTAAATCTAACAAAACATGTACAGGAGTTGTATGGTTAAAACTGGTTTAATGCTGATAAAAGAAAACAAAGACAATATAAATGAATGAAGACTCATACAGTATTTATAGATTGGAAGGCTCAACAAAGTAAAGATGCTAATTCTCCCCAAATTGTTATACAGTTTGAACACAATTACAATCAAAATCCCAGTAAGATTTATTCTTGTAAAATAATAGATATTACTTTAAAATGTATGTGGAGAGACAAAATAGAATAGCTAATTCTGAAAAAGAACAATAAAGTTAGAGAAATAATTTTACCTGACTTTAAGACTTATTATAATGAACTACAGTAATCAAAACTGTGTGGTATTGGCAAGGGACAGACATATATATCAATAAAATAAAACTGAAAATTTGGAAGTACAGCCAACAGCTTTTCAAAAAAAGGTACAAAATCAGTTCAATGTAGGAAGAATAATCTCTTCAACAAATGGTGTTTAAGCAACTGGATATCCATAGATAAAAACAAAATAAAACAAAACAAAATCCAGACCATGAACCGTGACCCAAATTTCACATCTGATGCAAAAATTAACTCAAATTGATCATAAAATGATAACATTTTTAGTAGGAGACAATGTAGAAAAGAAACATAGAAGAGAATCTTCAGGCCCTAGGACTTGGTGAAGAGTTCTTTTTTTTTTTTAATTTAATTTTATTTTTTCAGTGTTACAAGATTCATTGTTCATGCACTGCACCCAGTGCTCCATGCAATATGTGCCCTCCTCAATACCCACCTTGGTGAAGAGTTCTTAGCGATGACACCAAAAGCATGATACATTTTTTTAAAAATTGATAAACTGAACTTCATTAAAATTAAAAACTTTTGCTCTGTGAAAGACCCTGTGAAGAGGATGAAAAGATAAACTGCAGCCCAGGAGAATATATTTGCAAACTATGCAAGTGACAATCACTAGTATGTAGACTATATAAAGAACTCTCAAAACTCAACGAGTTAAAAAAAATCCAATTAGAATATTGACATAAGACATGAAGAAACATTTCACCAAAGAAGATATGCAAATGGAAAACAAGCACATGAAAAGATGTTCAACATCATTAGCCATTAGGGAAATGCAAATGAACACCAAAATAACATCACTACTGATCTATCCGACAACACTAATGCTGATGAGGCCGTGGAGAAACTGGATCACATTCATTGCTGGATGGAACATAAAATGATACATCCACTCTGGAAAACATTTTGAAATGTTCTTTAAAAACTAAATATGCAAATATCATACGGCTCAGCAACTATGCTCCTCATCATACATGCCAGAGAAATGAAAACTATGTCCACATAACACCTGTGCACAAATGTTTATAGTAGCCTTATTCAAAATACCCCAAACCTGGAAGCAACCCAGAGATCTTTCAATAGGTAAATGGCTACATAGACTGAAATATCATGAATATTGCTCAGTAGTAAAACAGAAATGACTATTGATATATACAAAAACCTGAATGAATCTCAAGCAAAGGTTATATACTCTGTGATTCCATTGACATAACCTTCTTGAAATGACAAAATTATAGAAATGGAAAGCAGACTAGTGTTGTTTGCCATGAGTTATGGAAGAGGTAGGGAGCAGGAGAGAAATAGTTGTGCCTCTAAATGGAGAGTAAGAAGGATTCCGTGGTGATTAAATTGTGTCTTCATTGTATCAATGTTGATATCCTGGTTGTGATACTATACTATAGTTCTGCAAGATGCTATCATCGGAGCAAACTTGTCCATTGAGATTTGCCCTTTTTTATACTCCTGGTACCATATCTCTCTCTCAGGAGAAGTAGCCTGGGCTAACACGCTGAATATGAATGACACAAGGTGCAGTCACATCTGTCAATCCGGACAAGAGCTGGTCAGTTGCCAGACATGAGAGTGAGGTTGCCCTTAATTATTCAGTCATCAGCCCAGGCTAGCTAGGGGATAACAAATGCTTGACAAATCCCAGTAAAAATCAGTCAAGCTAACCTAGTCCTAGAGAACCAATCAACTGATTCATAGATTTTTTAACTAAATTACTATTGGTTGTCTTAAGCTTTTAAGTTTTGTGATAGTTTCTTACACAGCAGAAGTATCTATTACAGAGGCTAAGCAGGTTGTCTGGGTTTTCCACAGTTTTTGAGAACCAGCTTCCCTCTGGGCTGCAAGCCCAGGGCTATAGGGAATGGCCTGTGTGCCCAGAGAGCAGTCAGACACTTTGTACTCAGGGGACACCAGGTTTGGTACCATCATCCTCCTTGGATTCCAGTCACACATGTCTCCTGACCTGTGTCACTCTTAGCTCCATGCCAGAGATACAGCCTTTGATATCTGCTGTAATTGAAATTAATTTTAAGATACTTATTTCTTCCTGAGTCTGAAAAACAAAACAAAACAAAAGAGAGCAAAGCACTCCATCCCTTCTTATTTGGCTCGAAGTTCCCTGTTACCTTGTCTCAGCATCACTTCACATTCTGCAATGTAGGAAAAAATTCATGCTGGGGCAATTTATTCTCTTCACCCTCTACATTTAAGCAGAAAATGTTGTTATAAAACTGTGGCTTTGAATCAGAGAGGCTTGTATTTAGATATTGGCCCTACTACTAAATAACAGGTTGCTTCGGGCAAGTCACTCAGCCTCTCTGATCTTCATTTTGTTCATTAGTAACTTTAAGGGCAATTATATAACATAATGTATATGAAAGAATCTGAAACCTTGCATGATATAAAACCATGGATTCCCTTCCTCAGAGCTTCATTTCTCAACCATGTGCCTATTTAGCCACCAGAGATGGAACTGTTGCTCGTAAAATCTCTTTAAGTAATTAATGTCTTCGGAACCTGTTCATCCCCTTCGCTCAGTGAGGACTTTTATAGTGGTGTTTCACGTTGACATAAGGATCCATCCATGAGGAATAAGATTACCAGTGATGAGCATGGAAGGGCATTACCCAGAAAAAAGGGGAGCACAACAAATCGGGGGCCCCTTTGCCCAGCCTGCTGTTATTAACTCACAAGAGTGTGTGGCTTCAAGAGCTTGGCCAAAGACACAAGTGCTCTTTAATTTAAATTAAAACTGGAAACAACTGCCTTGCTTATTCTAGTGTGTTCTCTACTTAAGAAAGAGGAATGTGAAGTTGCATTGCTGTCTCTTGCCAACAATTGCTGTGTCCTATCAGGCCTGGTGACCTGAGCCCCTGGTGCTGAAATGAGATGACAGAGGGACACAAATCAGTGACTTTTCCTAAAGGTGTGCAGGAAAGGTAAGACCTGCATTCATTTTCTTGATGACAGGAAATGCAAATTAAAAATTAGAGCTGGTGCATTCTCCACCACCATGAGGGTCAATGCTGTAATCATCAGCAGAGCACAGAACTTCTATTTTTGTAAAAAGGCAACAGGGATGGACTAATTTCCATTTAAGGTACATGTGCTGTCTTCCTTTAGGTTCTTCTAGAAACAACTACTGAAACCATGATTATGAAAAAGTTGACTTACGAAGTGAAGGTAACACTGGCAGGGAGAGGAGGAAGTGAAGGGAAAGGAAATCTATAAAGGGTGCTTTATTTAATCAGTTACCAGAGTGAGGAACAGGACATTAATCACAGGGGAGAAATTCACTGTAGTGGCTAAGGGGTGAGGGAGATATGGCATTTATACCCCACATCCAGCAGTCATTGTCTTGAGGCTGCTCCTGGAGAATATTACCTCCCAGGCCTCCCTAACCTGCAAGAACATGGACAGAGTAGGTTCTGGAAACCCAAACAAGGGAAGCCCTCCCCACCACCACCAACAACAACAAAATGCGGGGATGACGATTAGATTTTGGACTACAATGCATGGACCAAAGAGGATGTGGGCAAACACAGGCTGCATCTGCGGTACCTACTAGACATTTTATAGGTGATTCTCTCTGGATTACCTTTGTTCTTAAAGGCTTTAGGCCTAAAGCTGCGAATTGAAATGAAGTGTCTATTAAATTTATTTTATGAACCTATGTTAAAATATTTCACAATAAATTATAAAATTAAATGAGAAGAAAGATTAAAACTAGACCCAAGTCGCTATATCCGGGCCAATTTTAAGTTAGTTACAGTCTAATCATTAACTTCCACTGGTAAAGGCTTGAAGTTAAGTGGCACAGACTCGGGTCCAGCCCTGCCAATAGCCGTATGACTTTAGAGAACTCATTTAAATGCCCAGTCTCAATTTCTGCACTGGTTAGGATTTGTGAGAATGTTTCAAATTCCAAACTTTTATCAATCTGTGGTTGTTAGGTGGTCATGTGTCCCTTAAAAAATGAGGAAAGATTAACTCAAAATTATACCATTTAGAAACATGAATGTTCCCCTATTGCCCCCAGAATAAAGTCTAAAACCATCAAGATCTGCCCACACCATGTGATACAGCCCTAACCTTGCTTTTGAACTTCACTTGCTCTTGTAAAAAAATCTTCCACTCTAGTCAAACTAGTCTATCCATAGTTAATCAATCTAGTCAAGTCTTTTCTTAACTCCATGGGTTTACCTGTAAAAACAGTGGTAGCCAGGCAATTGCACTATTAGGTATTTATCCAAAGGATACAAACATGGTGACTTGAAGGGGCACATGTACCCCAATGTTTATAGCAGCAAGGTCCACAGTAGCTGAATATAGAAAGAGCCATCGACAGAAGAATGGATAAAGAAGATGTGGTATATACATACAATGGAATATTACTCAACCATCAAAAAGAATGAAATTTTGCCATTTGCATCTAGTGGATGGAACTAGAGGGTATTATGCTAAGTAAGATAAGTCATTCAGAGAAAGACAAATATGATTTCACTCACATGTAGAATTTAAGAAACAAAACTGATGAACATAGGGGAAGGAAAATAAGATGATAACAGAGAGGGAGACAAACCATAAGAGACTCAACTATAGGAAACAAAGTGAGGGTTGCTGGAGGGGAGGTGGGTGTGGGGATGGGGTAATTGGGGGATGAGCATTAAGGAGTGCCCTTGATGTCTTGAGAACTGGGTGTTATAAGCAACTGATGAAACACTAAATTCTACCTCTGAAACTAATAATACACTATTTGTTAGTTAAATTGAATTTAAATTTAAAAAAATTATTTTTTAAGAAACCTAGCAGGATAAAGGTGTTAAGAAGATGCTCTCTGAACCCATACTGCCCAATTCATACCATTTGTGTAATCCCAAGCACTTATCTATAATAAGAGACAGTAACAGTACCTACTTCATAGATTTTTAAGAGTATATATTCATACATATTTAATACATATGGAAATTTCTGAGAACAGAACCTGGCACATGGTGAGCATTTTACAGCATTTGCTAATATGGGGTATCTCTGATTTAAAATGCTTTCCTCTCTCCACCAGTCATGGCTCCATTCTAAGACAGAGCCTCTCTATGTCTTCTATTCCAACCTTAAGAATAACTCTGTTCTATGAACTTCTGTGGAACATAAAATTAGTTCCAGGCATTCATGATACACACACACACTCTCGGCCATTCTCTCCCTGAGTGAAACACTTTCTTTACCTGAATTCCATATCACTCTCTCTCCTAGCTTGGCCCCTGACTTCCTGGCTTCTTCTTCCCTGTCTTCTTTGCTACATCATTCCTGCGTTCCCAGTTTTTTAATATTACCAGCATTCACCAATGACCTGTTCTCTAATCTATTGAATCACCCATTGGGCAAGCTTATCTCTTGGTGACAAACAGTTTTATGTCCATGTACCCCAATTTACATCTAAACCACAGATCTTTCTCCCGAGCCCAGATTAATATGGTACATCTGAAACTTATCTCGTCAGTAACCAAATTCATAATTTCACTCCCACACCTCCTTCCCTCACAATTTTCTCTGGCTTAGTAAATGGCAACTCTATATTTCCATGTATTGTGCCTCCAAACCTTTGAGTCATTCTCAATTCTTCCATTTATCTTGCACCCTACAGCAAATCCATCAATCAATCCTTTTTCTCTATCTTTAAAATACATCCAAAATCTGGTCTCTTCTCTTGTTATCACCCTGGTCCTAGGCACCAGCATTTCTTACCTGGAGTACTGCATTAATTTCTTATCTGGTCTTTCTGCTTATCTACTATCCCAGCATTTATTCTTCAAAAGGACCCAGAATGTTCTTTCTCAAATTCAAGCCAGATCATGTCTCTCTTCTGCTGAACCTCATCCCCTATCATCCCCCCATACTTTCCAGAGCGTTCAGAATAATGGCTAAGCTTCTGCTGATACTTCAAGGCTCCGCTTGATGGGCTGCTTTTCCTCCATACACTAGTTTCCTCCTTTCCTCTCTCCCCTCCTGCCACACCCACTTCCTTGCTGGTTCTTGACTCCTAGAATGAAGCACAGTCTCGCTTTGAAAAGAGCAGAGCAAGGCTAACTCCATTAAGGAATGTGGAACCCCTAACCTCCAAAGACTGTAAACCTTGCCAAACTCGCGCGCCAATTCTGACCAGAGTGATAGGCTGGTTCAGACAGCTACTTTAGGGAGAACTGGCCATCTGCATACGGCCTGTGTGTGTTACAATCTTATTGGCCACTGAGTGCTTGTTACCAGCTCATTGGCCCCTGACCCCTATAAAACCGCTGCGCCTTCCTGAGACTTGCTCTCTTTCTCCACAACATGCTGCTGCCTCAGTGAGTGTGGGAGGATGAGCTCGAGCTAGCTCAAATAAAGGCTCTTTTGCTTTTGCATCAGACTCCCTGGTGGTCTTTGGGGATCTAAAAATCTGGGCATAACACCTTCATCACCCATTCCCTTGTTTCCTCTGCCTAAAATACCTTTTCCCTCATAGCCACATCACTTGCTCCCTGTTTTTCTCCTGATTTCTTAAATGTCTTTCAAAAGAAGTCTTCCTTGACCACATGATATAGAATAATCCTCCCAACCCCATCCTGAGTACTCTGTGTTCTTCTTTATTCCTCTTCATATCACTTACTGGCTTCTATCATTTTGCTATGCATTTTACTTTTTTATTTGTTTACAGTCAGACTTCCTTCATTAGAAATTGGGTGGCAACCTTCTCTTTTAGGTTCAGTACTGATCCCCACCCTCTAGAATTTAGGTGCTTAATTTTTTAATATAACATTTGCTGAGTGGATGAATAAATATAAAATACTATGTCTACATCATAAAAATTTCTAGTTAAGTTGCAAGAGCCCCAAGAAATGGAGAGTTATCTCTTTCCTCACATTTACAGTTCTTGGCCCAGAGTAGAAGCTTAATAAATGTTGGCATTGGAGGTTAGAATCAGCAATTGATAAAGTCGCCCTGAGCTAAGCTGAACAATTTTTCCAAATGGCTTGGTTCAGTAGTAGGGACTTGCAGTGAGGCAAATGAATTATGCTTCCCACTGTTGTATTTGCTTTGACAGTGTGTGGCAACATGGAGCAGTGTTTATTTTTCTTAATTAACATAAGCAAGAGATACCGCTTGAATGACAATAGTCAGAGTCAGAGTGTCAGGCAACTCTCCATTTGGCTGAATTGTTCTTATCAGTTTTGAATATCATTCTTATTCTTGCTTTAATCAACTGCCACTCCTTTTGTGCTCCCAGCAGCTCTCAGGAAACAGTGAGGGTACAAAAGGAGACAAACAATTCCTTGTTTTGGGGAAACAACACTGACCAGTTGGTCAGCCTGGACAATCCTCCAAGTGAAATCAGCCATAATGATGTGCTTTGAACCTGCAACCGCTTTGCTTCCAGGAGCGATCTGTGGCAGAAGATGACACACTACAGCCCATTTCCACTGGGGCAGCCAGTGGAAATGCTTCCACGGGAGCAACTGGGTTCTTTATTCCACTAGTCAGCTTTTTCAACTGCCTGATATGAAAAATCACCCTTTCCCAAACCAGAGAGCTGGCTTTTCAGAGGCAATGCTGCGGTTCTCTCTCTTGAGAGAAAGAACTACTCTGTCAACCTATCTAAGCATCAGGAGACTTTGTTCCTAGATCATGGAGAAAAATTGTATTAGGAATATGCTTTGGCATTAGGCTGCAATAAAATAACTCCAATTAGGGTTGTAAAAAGTCTCTTATGATGCTTTGGGAGAAAAGTATTTGGTCTAATAGTAGGTTCCCCAAGGCTCAACCCCAGTGTTTTCATTTAGACTCTGAAATCGAAATTACTTGCTTTAATGTTGATGGAAAAACAAAAAAAGTGTGCTGCAGTGAAAATACTTCTGTGCTGGCAGTCAAAAACTCTGACAGTAGCTCTAGTCCCAGCACTAAGTAAGCCACATATCTCTGAAGGAGGAGGAAGGCCAGCTTTGGATTTATGAGGACCTGAGTTTAATCCCAATTCTATAAACTTGAGAAATAGAATCAGACCTCTGTCCTCCAAGCATACTTGAGATTCTTCTCACAGGGCCTTAAATATCTTGCAATAAAACATAATCTGCCTGTGACCTGATCCCCTGTGGCCATGGGTCAGCTACCTCTCCTTAACGGGATTGTAAACCACCTCAAAGAGAAAATAGAGCAGAGAATAGATGCTCATTAACTAGTTGTAATTTTTTCATCTGCAGTTGGTGGAATGCTCAGTACATTTCCAGAAGTGATCTCATTTGTTTTTCACTATAACTCTGAAACATGGGCCTTATCATTCCCTTCCTACAGATGGGGAGGGTTAATGTTACTTGCTTAAAGCCTGACAACTAATAAACGATCTTATTAGTAGGATTCACACTCAAGTCTTCTGCCTCCAAATCTATTATTCTTCCCATGGTAGCAGAGACCTGTGGGCAGGCTGAGACTCAGGCTTTGGGAAGGGCTGAACCTTCCAGGGGATGATCCCAGCCCTGTGTCCAGGTCCCCACATGGCACCTGACCCTGCCACTTTCTGTGGGATCGACAAGCCCTAGAAGCTGAGGGCTCGAATCCCTCCATGGCTGGTTCTGCCTGCACAACTGCACTGCATGGGTCTCAGGCTAAGAGCCATGGGCCCAAAGACATGGCAGTATCTTAGGACATGATCTCTCCTTCCTGCCTGGATGGATAAGCAAGATCTCAGTTTTCACACATACTGTGTTGACTAAGACAGATTTTTGTTATTGTTTCCAGAATATATGAAGGATTTTATCCATGGGATCCTTTTCATACACTTCATCAAACTCTTCTTTTTCTCTCAGGTTTTTGGCAAGTTGCAGAAGGACTGTATCTGATTTGCCAGCTAGCTGAGGCTGAGTATGGTCACTTCGTCGTGCGTGGGCTAACCTCTCCCTGTGTGTGGAGTGTTCTCACAGATTTGTCTGCATCTACCCATTAACAAACCCTATCATCTATCTGAGGAGGTGTTCTTGTGGGTGATTCCAGGCCTTTCCCATCTTTTTGGTCCATCCACCAGACTTCTGATATGTCCCTCAAACTCTTTAGCTACCTTGGGACAAAAGCTTCTTAGACTGAGGATTCAGGCCTATATGTGAGAAGAAAGAGCAGCTACAGCTTTAGAGACTCCACCTGTGGGTCACAGAATCTCTTTAGAGTGAGAGGCTTCATCTAGGGGCTTCCTCCACTACTCAATACAGCATACCCGGGTACCCAGTTCTCAGCTCAGACTAATAGACAAGGTTCCTTCCTCTTGTATGTGTCCATGTCCCCCACCCCTTGCATGTGCTTTTGTACATACATGTCTTCCAGTATGTGTGGACTCTCTCAGGGCATAATGGTACTCAAGGAAATGTGCTAACCACTATTTGGAGCTGGGGCTCCGAAGCTCCCTGCTTCTGAAATCTGTTGGGCTAGCTGTCTCTCAGCAGTATTTTTATATAGCTCAATACAGTAGATCTCCCCATGTTTCAGGCCTCCTCAGGCCTGGAAACTTCTCCATAGGGTGTTACCAAGACAACAACCTGACACCTTACAAATTTTATAGCCAGCTCCCGGATGAGATGACATCCTCCTTTGTTTGTATGGCCTGTTTATATGACAGCACAGAATTTAGCAGAGGTGCTTAATGTTCATGAGGATGGCCTGGAGCTATCCCTCCTCTTCAGTCCTGCTTGGGGGATGCTGGGTTCCCATGATATTCTCAGTGTCCTATCACTATACTGACCTGTGTGACAGACTTTTGGAGACGCTACTTCCCAACAGGCCTAATGTAATAGCTGTTGACCCCAGGGCATTCCTGCTACCCTCAGACGGTGTGAGATAGGTGGTGGATGGGGAATGCAGAGCTCTTAATAGGTAGGAGGAAGTGCAAAGAAATTGCCATGCTTAGAAGCAGGACCTCAGGTATAGAGCATTGCCTTGCCTTGCCCCCTCTAGCTGAAGCAAGCTAGGGCATTTATGGGACACTCAATAAAAGTTAGAGCCAATCTCAAGAAGCATTGTGATATATCAACAACACAGAGCAATGCAAATCACCACGAAGCCCGAGTGAAGGAGAAATCAGATCCAATCAGACCCACGTAGGACTTGGAGTCAGGGCAAGAAGAGAGCATTTTCCAAGAGAAAAACATCAGGACCAGGACGGAGTCCTAAAGCATGAGCAGTGCTCAGGAGGAGAAGGACATTTTAAGCTTAGAGAATGACTATTTACCAAACTCTTGTTATATTCAGGGTGACCCAGTCATCCCTGAGGAAACATCTAAGTAATTGATTACACTTTGTATGGGATAGTGTGAGAGACACCCTTTTCCTTGTTAGAGATTCAGTTTCCCCATTTGGCTGGCATAACAAGCGCACCCCTTATCCTTCCAGCTTAGTTGGGCTCCCCAGAGGGGCCTGGGATGGACAGTCTCACCAAATGATTTATTAAAAAAAGGTGAACTTGGGTGAAATATGTAAAGTAAAGACAGCACAAGGGCACAGGGGAAGGAGCTGAGCAAAAATGTGGCCTCTACAGAAGATGAACTTCAGCCTGATTCCATGGGGAGTTCTGCAGTGTGCACTGTGCTTCGGTGACAACCTCACATTGTGGTAAAGGGACCAGCATTTTTGACTCTATGTCAGTCAATCACTGATTAAATTCTGACTCAAAGAGGAAGTAGCCTATCAAGTAAGGTGAGTCCTTTTAGGCCAAAGGCAGTTTTGGGGGAAAGGAGTGTCTGGAATGCTAACAGGAAGTACTCTCAGGAACTAGGGAATGAGTGTACCTGCTGGTAAAGTGGATCTGGGATGGGGCACTGACCGTTTCCATGACAACTTTCTACTTCAGCAAGACACAGGACAGGGTGTGAGGTACCCAGCTGCCTCATTAAATCACCCAGGCTCATCTACACCCCTGCATCTGACCCCTGGAAAAGGAGTAAAAACATGAGCTCAATTT
Organism: Potos flavus; assembly: GCA_028534135.1. Classification (NCBI taxonomy): domain Eukaryota; kingdom Metazoa; phylum Chordata; class Mammalia; order Carnivora; family Procyonidae; genus Potos; species Potos flavus. The sequence continues at coordinate 54,592,958 of CM052898.1, read as the reverse complement.
GAAACAATGATCAAAATTTGCTTCTTGGAAGCCTATTTTCTATTTTTTTTTTTCTCCTGCTCCTGTCAATGCTTTGCCTTTTTGATCCCAAGATTGGTCCTCATTTCTGAATCGAATCTAAGTTTATTCCTCCAGGCTACAACTGGACTGATTCCTTAAGTTTCCAACGCCCCATGGGTAGACTGGCGGCCTTAACCTCAAGACCTCAGGACCTCAAAACCTCAGCCCCTGTCCTGGCTACTAATCCAGAGTGCCCTCTATGGTCTCTCTCGGGCAGACGTGACAGACTCCATTACTCACCTGAAAGTCCACAAGAAGAATTTCTTAGGCCATTATTTGCCGTCACGCCTATAAATTAGCATTTTACATTCTTTTATTTCATGGACACCAAACTGAAAGTATTGTTTTTACATTAAAAGAAAAAAAACTATTTTTGGCTTGCAGGGGGAACAAGATGATATATGGTGAGGTTGTCAACTGTCTTTTAAAATGTATGTAGCACACTGGAACTCATAAATATTTAAGAGGACTAAATAATTATCAAAACTCCCCAGTCTGCTTTTTAAAATTATCATTTCCACAGGGACCAAAGGAGCATTTGTTCTTTGTCAACTGTCCAGACAGAATTATCATATTTGAGAACTTGGCCCTCCTGTTTATTGCTGTTTTTGTCATTTTTTACTCACTATCCAGTCCCCCCTTTAGATCTCCCCGCTGGTTTCAATGGCACAAATTTGGCATGTGTGCCAAAATACCTCCATCACAGGCTCCTCCAGATAGAGGGTCTGAGCATCTGGGAAACTGCTAGAACGAGGTCATAAACAGGGGTCAAAGGATAGACATCGAGTACATGCTGCCTCTCCCTGAGTTCAGGGAGTCTCCTGGGCAAGGAAGTGTGATCATGTCTCAGCTATCTGACAAGTTCTTAGAATACGTCTATAGGATAAGAAATTTCTCTGGATGGAAAAAGAATAGCAATATGGTGAAATAGACATTGTAATTCTGTCTTGGCCACTTGCTGTGTAACTTTAATGTTCTTACTATAAAGTAAAGCTCATAATAGTTATCTTGTAGGTTTATTGTGAGAATTAAGTGAACATTTTAAGAATTAGATAAAATGCAGAGCCCAGTACCAGCCACCTATTAGAAACTCAGTAATTGGCAATGGTTATAATTTTTGTCTTATTATTATCCACCCTCTTAAGTAACATAACACTTAAAATTATCTCAAGAAAAAAGGCTTTTAAATATATTCTATATAGTGTTACTCTCTTTGATACAGTGAATATCTTTAAAAATTTTACATTTGCTTAATGTCAACATTGTTAACATTAATGATAATTTAGGTCTAGGACATGGATGATCCTCAGGTTTACTGAAATATCTAGATGATTGTCCCTACACTAACTGCCATTGGACTGCAATGCATACTATTTGGCTCTGTATCTGTTTTTGCTGTCTTTTCTACTTCCATGTTATTTCTCAGGGAAGGCATGTGTTTGTTAGTAGCAAACACTCTTCTTGAATTTCTGCTTCCAAGCTGATGTGCATTTATAAAAAAGATCACTGAGCTAGGCAGAATTGCAAATATTCAGGGTTGTGTTCCTGGGACTATGAAAGACAACATATCATGCAAGTCCTACCAATAATAAACACCTAGAAAAAATGGCTGAAAAATAATAAACATGACTTTAATGTACAGCAGGGCTGTAAAGAATGTAGGGGAAATATTGAGGGAGCCAAAAAGAAGAAGAATCTAAAACCAGACATAAGTAGGCACTGAGGTTTCTGCCACTTCAGGGGTACCTGAAATCTCAATAACAGAGTTAGAGTTTTAACAACCTATATGGTTAGGAGAAACAGACGTAGGTAGATACTAAGATCCACATATAAACATATGATCCTGAAAATGCTTCATCATCAGTAAGAAAATAGACTTGATTCTTTTTTTAATGGCGCATCTTACAGAAAAAGGATAGGGGAAAATGTCTATTTTGCTGTGGATTCTGAATAAAGGAAAAGGTTTTAAGGGTTTAAGGGTTTTAGTTTGAAATTTAAAATGTCTGCATGGTCCAGAAAACCTCAGGCTAATAAATTTAGACAAAAGGTGATCTCTGGTTGATAATACCTCAGGAGGATCAGGAAGAGGCATTTATCTTAGAAATTCCTCAGAGAACAGAGCCTGTGGCAAAAGATTTATGGGCCACCATTTTTTTTTTAGGGTGACTGACTCCAAGGGGAGTCAAGCTAGAAGGAGAGCCACCAGAATGATGAACACTAATGGTAGGCTGTTAATGGGTATTACTGTTTACTTGATCCTACAGAAACCATATAACTATATCTCATCAGTCTTTTCAGAAGAAGCAAGAGGGACAACTCCATTTCCTGGCTCTGATATTTCATTCATCAAATATTTGCTCCATAGGCATTAACATCCTAGATGTCCCAGTGTTTGCTAAGCCAGGTCTTTGTGATTCCAAACTCTGACATCAAAAGGGAAGCCCTGGGCAAGAGGCAAAAGACAGGTGGTGTGAGGCATGTGACTAGGTAATATGGGGTTGTGTCTTCGTGAAAACAGTATCAGCCCAAGGAGAGCTAGTGACCATAGTGGCAATGGGAACAAGAGGCAATTTAGCTGAAAGGCTCTGAAGTGGAGCATAGGTAGTATCTTTTATGCCATACTACTCATGATTACCACAGATAAAATTTCTTTGACAATGTGCCTGCGCTATTAAATTAGAAAACACACAAAGAAGCAAAACATCATGAGTAATGCAAATAAACCAACATAAAACCCAAGAAAATTTATATGACAAATAACCAGATACATTGTTAAAAAAAATGTTTAAAATCTCTGTATATAGTGAAGAGAAGAGAAAGAATCCTAAAAGCAGGCTTCCAAACAATTTATGTATATACTACCCCCTCCAGTCTTATGCACACCTTCTGTCCTTAACTGTGGGTTGGGTTTGGTGACTTGTTTCACAAAAGTGCCGAGTGGAAGAGGGTGGAAAACTAACTTCACAGTGAGAAACATGGAAAACACCATCTTGGTCATTTGACCAAGGTTAACGTCATGAGTGATAAGTCATATCATTAGGATGTACCTTTGATGTGATCAGATAAGAATGAATCTTTACTTCTGTTATCTTACCCCACAAAATCCATAATCCCAGTCCAACCTTGAGAAAACTATCAGACAAACCCAAAATAAGGGGAATTCTAAAAAAAAAAAATACTTGACTAGTACTCCTTAAAACTGTCATGGTTATCAAAAACTGTCAGTCTAGAGGAACCCAAGGAAACATAATGACTAAATATAATATGGTCTCCTGAATGGGATCTGGAACAGCAGGACATTGGGTAAAAAAAACTGAGGAAATCTAAATGAAATGTGGAGTTTACTTAACAGTTAATATACCAGTATTTTTCCTTAGTTGTGACAAACATACTACAAGTGGAAAAACATCATAAAAGATGACATTGGTAGTTTTGTCAGAAGATTATTGCTTTATTAGTGCAGTTAAGTTAGCCCTGAGATAAAAACTGGACTTACCATAACAGAGTTTGAAATATGACTGGAAATGAATTTACTGACCCTAAGTGACCACATGGCCAGAACAAAGTTCAACAGCATTTAGAAGAACACAATAAATTCCAGCATCCAAAACACATAAAATTCAGAGTTTCCAAAACCCAATCCAGAATCACTGGGCACAGAAAAGCAGCAATATATGCCCATAATGAGGGGTAAAAAAATCAATCACTAGAAATAGACCTAAAAATGACAGAGATTATAGAATTAGAACATAAGTATTCATAAGACAGCTATTATAAATCAGCATGATATATTCAAGAAAATGGAGAAAAGCACAAAAATAATGAGTAAAGATTAGATAAGATGAACTCATTCCTAGTAAAGTGCAAGTTATTAAAAGTAATACAAAAATTAAAGAAAAATGCAATAGTTCTATGACTAGTAAAGAAAATTAATTTGTGATTTGAAAAAAAAAACAACTGCTTCCCACAAAATATACATGGCACAGGTAGTTTCACTATTAAATCTTACCGAATATATATGGAAGAAATAAATAACAATCTTACGGATACTCTTTCAGTAGGGATACAAATAGGAAATATTTCCCAAAAACTTGTATGAGGTCTGCATGAACTTGGTATAAAAGCTTCACAAAGGAGGGGTATCCTGGGTGGCTCAGTCAGTTAAGCATCCAACTCTTGATTTCTGCTCAGGTCATGATCTCAGGGTTGTGAGATCAAGCCAGGAGTTGAGCTCCCTACTGGGCCTGAAGCCTGTTTGAGATTGTCTCTCTCCCTCTCCTTCTGTCCCTCCCCCCTCCATCCCCTCTCTCCTGCCCTCTCTAAAAAGAAAAAAAAAGCCTCACAAAGGCTTTAAGAGATAGAAATATTCTCTTTTATACACAAAGAATATTAAAAACATGCTAATGATAGCAAATATATACATCATTTATATCTATATCTATGTTCATATCTATATCTATAGATATATCATGACCAAATTTAAAACATTCCAGGAATGAAATATATAAAATATATATATATAGCAAAGATATATCAATGTTGTTTTCCATATTAATAAAATTAATGAACTATATGAATACTCAAGATGCAAAAAAAATCCATTTATAATAGAAAGCTCTTAGCAAGCTATAAATAGAAGAAAATTGATAAAGCATATTTCTAAAATTATAATCGTGATGAGAACTGATGCAATGGTCTCTGGCAGAAAACATTTCTTTTAATATCAGAGAAAAAAAAAGCATTTATGCTCACCTATCTACACCATTTTTATTCAACATTTTATGGGGTCAAAAAGAACCAAGATAAGCTGGAAAAAGGACAAGTGGAATAAAGAATAAAGTAAAAGGACTTATTTTACCCATTTCCAAGAGTTATTATATAGCTACAGTAATTAAGACATTGTGTTATTAGCACCAGGTAGAAAAACAGACCCTGAGAGCTGAATGACTATACATAAACAGACTTACAAATATATAACCACTTGATTTTGACAATGACAATACTCAGGAATAGTGAAGGAAAAGACAGTTTTCAATAATGGTGCGTGGAAAATTGAATATCCATGAGGCTAGAAAAAGTCTTGCCCCTATTTCACAGCTTACAAATAATATATTTCAAGTGGATTTTAACTATAAATGTAAAAGGTAAAAAGTAAATTTGGGAAGATATAATACAGACAAATATATTTATAGCATTGTATGAGAATAGAGTTGTAAATGAAACTAGAAAAATATCAAGCCTCAGGAAAAATAGGGTAACTAAATTGTCAACTTCTGTTTATCTTGAGATAACAGGAAAATAAATTAAAAAGTAAGCCATACTAACAATGTTAAAAGCAAATTTGTAATAAGTGGACATATCTATGTGACAATACTGCATGATGAGCTGTGAACCACTACAGCGGCCCCAACTGATGGTCTTGATGGATCACCTCCAAGAGGGAAAGAGGGTGGCAATGCTTTTGATATTATATTTGGACTGAAATGAACTATAAAATTATGAAACCAAAAAAAAAAAAAAAAGGAAAAAAGTAAGCCAGAGAGTGGGAAAAGATATTCACTATATATATAAACAAGGAAAGACTCCTATCAAGATATATAAGTAATACTTTTGAAGCAATAAGAAATTTAATTTAAAATTAATTACAAATCAGACAATGTAATAAAAAATTGCAAGAAATTTTAAAAAGTGCTCCACAAAAATGGACAATTATATAAAATTACATTAGTATCAGTGAAATGAGAAAAAAAGTAATGAAATGTCACTTCACATCCACCAAAATGTCCAAAAATAAAAGTAAATTTTGATAATTTAAGTTTAGTAAGAATGTGGAACAATGAAATCCTTTTCAATACTGACAGTTTGACTCAGACATTTTAGAAAACATATTGGCCTTGTCAGCTAAATTGGAACATAACATATCTTTCAATATCTAGGAGAAATGCACTGTTGTACATAGGAATATACATGCACAAAAATATTTATAGCATTATTAATCTTAATAGCCACAAATTAGTAACTGCAGAAATACCCACACATTCTAAATGATGTCAGTAGAACACAATACAACAATAAAGGTGTTAAACCACACCTCCATGTAAAAGACAAATAAATGTGGGGCACCTGGGTGGCTCAGTTGGTAAGCGTCCAACTCATGATTTCAGCTCAGGTCATGGTCTTGAATAAGGGACAGGTGGGGCTAGGTAGAGAGAGATAGGTAGGGGGTTATGTGACCAGGTTCATGCAGGGGGCTATGTGACCAGGCTCATAGAAATCCCAGATGTGGAAATGCTGAAGCTTACCATAGAACCACAGAGAAGGGAACATAACAAGACCACCTTGTTTGTCCACTTTGTTTGTTTTAAATATAATAGGTGAGATATTTTCATGATAGTTACAAATCTACCTCATTTGTGTTGTATGTTAGAGGGGGATATTTCCATGATATTTACAAACTGACCGCTGAAAGTCACCAAGTTCCTTGATCAGTTTTCTATAAAAGACTAACCATAAAAGCCCTCAGCAGCAACCACCTTGGGACCCCTCTCACTCTTTTTGTTGTTGTTGTTGTTTCTTTCTTTCTTTTTAATTTTTTATTTTTTTAATTAACACATAATGTATTATTTGCCCCAGGGTACATGTCTGTGAATCATCAGGCTTACACATTTCACAGCACTTACCATAGCACATACCCTACCCAATGTCCATAACCCAGCCACCCTATCCCTACCCGCCCCTACCCCCCAGCCACCCTCAGTTTGTTTCGTGAGTTTAGGAGTCTCTTATGGTTTGTCTCCTTCCTGATCCCATCTTGTTTCATTTCCCTACCCTGCCTCCCACGACCCCCCACCCTGCCTCTCAAATTCTTCATATCAGAGAGATCATATGATAATTGTCTTTCTCTGACTGACTTACTTCGCTTTGCATAATACCCTCTAGTTTCATCCATGTCGTTGCAAATGGCAAGATTTTGTTTCTCTTGATGGCTGCATAGTATTCCATTGTATATATATACCACATCTTCTTTATCCATTCATCTGTTGATGGACATCTAGGTTCTTTCCATAGTTTGTCTATTGTGGACATTGCTGCTATAAACATTCGGGTACACATGCCCCTTTGGATCACTGCATTTGTATCTTTAGGGTAAATACCCAGTAGTACGATTGCTGGGTCGAAGGGTAACTCTATTTTCAACTTTTTGAGGAACTGCCATACTGTTTTCCAGAGTGGCTGCACCAGCTTGCATTTCCACCAACAGTGTAAGAGGGTTCCCCTTTCTCCACATTCTCACCAATATCTGTTGTTTCCTGACTTGTTAATTTTAGCCATTCTGTCTGGTGTGAGATGGTATCTTATTGTGGTTTTGATTTGTATTTCCCTGATGCTGAGGGATGTTTAGCACTTTTTCATGTGTTTCTTGGCCATTTGGATGTCTTCTTTGAAGAAATGTCTGTTCATCTCTTCTGCCCATTTCTTAATCGGATTATTTGTTCTTTGGGTGCTGAGTTTGAGAAGTTCTTTATAGATCTTGGATACTAGCCCTTTATCTGTTATGTCATTTGCAAATATCTTCTCTCATTCTGTCAGTTGTCTTCTGATTTTGTTGACTGTTTCCTCTGCTGTGCAAAAGCCTTTTATCTTGATGAAGTCCCAATAGTTCATTTTTGTGTTTGTTCCCGTGGCCTTTGGAGATGCATCTAGCAAGAAGTTGCTGTGGCCAAGGTCAAAGAGGTTGCTGCCTGTGTTCTCCTCTAGCATTTTGATGAATTTCTGTTTCACATTTAGATCTTTCATCCATTTCGAGTCTATTTTTGTGTGTGGTGTAAGGAAATAGCCCAGTTTCATTCTTCTGCACATGGCTGTCTAATATTCCCAACACCATTTGTTCAAGAGACTGTCTTTTTTCCATTGGATATTCTTTACTACTTTGTCAAAGATTAGTTGACCATAGAGTTGAGGGTCCATTTCTGGGCTCTCTATTCTGTTCCATTGATCGATGTGTTTGTTTTTGTGCCAGTACCATACCATCTTGATGATTACAGCTTTGTAATAGAGTTTGAAGTCTGGATTTGTGATGCCACCAGTTTTGCTTTTATTTTTCAACTATTTAGGGTCTTTTCTCTGGTTCCATACAAATTTTAGGATTATTTGTTCCAGTTCGGTGAAAAAAATTGATGGTATTTTGATAGGGATTGCTTTGAATTGTAGATTGCTCTAGGTAGCACAGACATTTTAACAGTATTTGTTCTTTCCATACATGAGCATGGAATGTTTTTCCATTTCTTTGTGTCTTCCTCAATTTCTTTCATCAGTGTTCTATAGTTTTCTAAGTACAGATGCTTTGCCTCTTTGATTAGGTTTATTCCTAGGTATCTTATGGTTTTAGGTGCAGTTGTAAATGAAATCGACCCCTTACAACTTGCTACATAGTCTCAAATGCCAGAGGATTTAGTCCCTCTTTGTTAAGGTGAATGGGACCTTCACACCATGCCAGAAATGGCCCTTTGCTCAAAGAACTTCAATCTTCATTTTCGGTCAGCTACAGAAAATGTAGATACATCCATACATATTGGAAATCCCTTTATCTTCCTTTTTAACATTAAGTACTTACATCTTTTCCTCCCTTCCCCTTTCATACCTCCACAAGCTAGCTTGCCCCACCTCGCCTTACTTTACGACTTCTGGGGAAAAAATACAGCATAGTGCAACAAATCTGAGCTTTGGAATCCAAAATCCCTGTTTCTATAATGCTCAGCTTTGTGACCCAAGGAAAGCCAAGTTCTCTGAGCTTTACTTCCTTCAACAAGCAAATGATGAAAATGCCAGTCAAGCACACAGTAGGCGCTTAATATTTTTTTTCCTCCATACTATGTTCCCCCAGTTTAGACTTCGTATCACTGAGAGACCCCCTCCTGAAACATCACTTATTAATTTTCTACCCCAGAACTCTAAAACCTACTCGTTGTTCATAGGATAAATAATAATTTCTGTATTTTTTATTATGAGGGTTATGAGTTCTTTGGAAACTGACCCCAAACTTTTTTTTTTCTCCAAAATGCCTTTGGTGATCTCTGTCTTCATTCAATGAACCAATCTCTACTCTCTAGAATATTCTGACCCTAGTCTTTTTTCCTCTATTATGTTTGACTTATCACAGTTTAATTTACATGCAGTAAAATGTGCAATCTGAGATGTACAACTTGGTGACATTTTATACACGCATATACCTATATAACTTTCACTCAGTGCAAGCTGCAGAACATTTCTATCAGCCCAGAATGTTCCTTAATCCCCATTCTTAATTGATTTCCTCCACACCCCAAGCGTGAATCACTTTTCTGACTTTTATCCCCATAGATTCATTTTCTTTAATTTTGAATTTCATACAGATGGAAGCAAGCCATACATACTCTTTTGTGTTTAGGTTCTTTTTCCTATCATAATGCATTTGAGATCCATCAATGTTGTTGCATGTGTTAGTAGTTTATTCCTTTTTATCACTGGATAGTATCCCATTGGGTGAATATGCTACCATTTGTTTAGCCATTGTCCTCTTGATGGACTTTTGGGTTGTTTCCAATTTTTGCTGAAGCTTCATTAATTTTTGCAAACAAGCCATCCCATCTGCTTCACTCTCTGCTTCCCACCAGTCCCTTGATGTTTTTCTCTCTCAAGACTTCACCCAAACCCAGATGTCTTTCCCAACACAGAGAACCCCATTGCTGACTCCTCTTTTTTTCTCCCTGCTGATGATGATAACAGTGACTTCTGCTGTCTAGAACTATTATATACCTGAGTCACATGCTGCTTTAAGTTATTTTCTCCTAAGATAGGGCTCCTCAAATTAGGTGGAAAGGTAGAACAAAGCACAGGTAGTGTCCTATATTTCTTTACATGCATCATAGCCCCTAGCACTGTGCCATAGGCAATATTTGTTAAATGAATACAATTTTAACTTCACATAACCTTCATAAAAGCTCAATAGTATAAAAATATTAACAAATCCCATAAACAACAGCGTAATTAATTGGGTGCCTGCTCTGAGCCAGATGCTCATACCTGAATTCCATTGCCAGCTTTACCTCCAACTAGTTAGGCTTACTTGACAAGTTACACAGCTACTCCAAGTCGCAGCTGCAGGGTCTGTAAAATAAGAATATTAGTTCTTATTGATATGAGGTTTATTTAAGGCACAGTGCTTTGCCAGGAACCCCAAAAATGCTTAATAAATGTTGGTCATTATTATCTCATTTAATTGTCATTAATATCATTAAATCTCACTTAATTTCACAGGTTTAGCAGCATTTCAACCACCATTCTCTATCCCTTATTACCAGCCAAGTATTCATTTGCTTGCCTTCTGCCTTTCCTCATTAACATGCAAGCTCCCTGAAGGCAAGGACTTTGCCTCCTCTGTTAATCATTCTATTCCCATCCCTGGAAGAATGCCTGGCATACAGTGGATTCTCAGTAAGTATTTATTGAATATGTGAATGAATGAATATAACATCCACCATTTTATATGTGAGAGACTGAGGCTGAAAGCTTTAAGTTAACTTAGCAAGTCTTCTGGCTCAGAGGTGGACTCTTCTTTCATTTCCCCAGCTAGCCACCTCTCTGCCCAACTTTGGCCAGTAGAGAGGATCCTAGTAATCAACTAAAGTCTATCTAGTGATTGATAGTTCTGATTTTCAGGAAGTTCTTCCTTATCCTGATCTGACAACTCTCTCCCTGTGCAAAATTACAGTGTCTCTGAGTTGAAAGGGAACTCAGGTAAAGATCCCAGTGTCTGGGCACCCAGCAGTTCGTCTTTGCCCCTGATATGTCATCCTGGAGGCAGCGTTTAATTCAAATGAGAAGTGACACCCATGTCCTGATGCCTCAGCTGCCAGCAAAGGGCCAGTGACAACTTCCATTACACAGAAGGGTGAGCCAGGTGTCCTAGAAAAACTTCAGCTTCTCCACTCCCATCTACCTAATTAGATTCTCTCTGCAGAGTTAGCTGGATCCCTTCCTCTGTGTCAAGTCCTAAGTTCTGCTTTAAAACATGTGCTGCTTCAGTGCTGTAGTCCTGTAAAGAAAGAGATGCAGCTGGTGATCAGAGGAACAGCAGGAGCTGAGCTGAACCATAGGAAAGATGAAAGAAGGAGTACTGGGAGAGGGAAAAATGAACATTGAAATGTACCCACTTCCATATTTAGCAGACGATATTTGATGTTAAGCCATTGATTTGTGGAAAGTGTTCAACCTCATTAAGTTCATAGTCTTGGGACTTGGAAAAATACTTCCATCTAGCCTATCTTGGGTTCTGTAGGACGCTCAGATGTCTGAATCAGAGAACCCTGACATGAAACCGTTATTGTTAACTCCAGTTATCAGGGACCTCCTTCGATTCCTGGTTCTGAAAATTGTATGCCAGGGGTTGTAAAGCCCTGCACCCCGGTACTCGAGGCATGCATTAGCAAAAGAACTGCAGAGCTGCTGAGGAGATATGCTCGTGGCAGAGGAGCTCTGAGATGGTCCGAGGAAGGGCTGCACTAATTTCAGTCTGTTTTACTTACGGTACTACACGGACATCAGACTTGTGTTTTTATATGTTTACATGCATATGAATTGGAAACAGCTACAAATCAAGCACAATTTAGGGAAAAAAATAAAATTTTGCTATGAGTTCAGAGTAGAAATGATACTCCCATGTTGAGCAGTGTTTTTCACATGTAGAGAAATGTAATACGCTATTGTCACTACATTTTTTTTAAAGATTTCATTTATTATTTGACAGAGACAGACACAGCAAGAGAGGGAACACAAGCAGGGGGAGTGGGAGAGGGAGAAGCAGGCTTCCCGCTGAGCAGGGAGCCCAATGCGGGGCTCAACACGAGTACCCTGGGATCATGACCTGAGCCGAAGGCAGATGCTCAACAACTAGCCACCCAGGAGCCCCTTGTCACTACATTTTTAATGTAGAATTCAAGACATGTGAAAATAAGACATAATTTTTGAAATGCAGAAGAATCTCAGAAAACCTGGTTCTTATATGAATGCCTTCTGTTTGCAGAAGCCCATGATATGGCCATTGGTAAGCACAAAGAGCAACTGTAGTTCTTGTCAGTCACTCCCATAGAAGAAATGTTTTCTTTAGCCACATGCAAGGGCCTGAGGAGGGAAAGCTACAGACATAAATCAAATAGAGCTTGTACTATGTCAAAGGAGGAATGATGTTTATGCAGTTGCCATGGGACATGGTCTGTAGTGATAAATACACAGCGAACCAGCATAGGAAAAGTGGACTGGAGCACCCCAAGGGGAGAGATTGTATGTTATCATTACAGCTGATGACTCATGATATAAATCTACAGAATCAATTTAATGTAATTAATTTAAGACACAAAAGGGTGGGGTGTCCTGAGGCATGGGTGAGTTACCAGAGTGAAGGGTGCATTTCTATGCATTTAGGTGTTGGAGGTTTGGTGTGGTGCTTGAGGGCAAGTGTAGAGATAGGATATCATGGGAGCAGAGCACTGAAGGACAGGGGAGGCCGACTGAAGAGGACCTTATGTCAGGTGAGGAGTCAAGCCTACATACAGAAGGTGATATAGGAAGCACAGGGGCTTCCGAGCAAGAGGGTATAGGAAAAGCCTTCTGTTAACCAAAATGGCTCTTACTGTCCAGTTCCTGGTTCCTCTTTCTCCTCCCACCAGGTGAGGTAGGAGCCTCCTGAAAAAGGTGACATTGGGGGTGATACTGTAGTAATGAAAAGAGAAGACGAACATGAGACTGAGAGGAACAGAGTCAAGTAGGGCAAGGAAAATCAAGCCTTTGTCCTGTTCCACAGTCTTTCTTTCAAGTGTTCCTCCAGCATCCACACTGGGGCCACAAGAAGACTGAAATAGAAACAACCACTCCGTAGGCAAAAGGAGCCGAATCAAATGTCTTTGCTCTAGCTCCAAGCAAGAACCCCTCACCCTCATCCTATTCCTCAAGTTCTTTTCATAGGGGATGGAAGAATGCTTTAAAATACAAAAATCTTACTGCAGAATTCTGATGTAGGGTCAAATTAAAGCATCTCATTAATGCCACATATAAGAGTTGCTAACCACGATGGTCCTCAGCCACTGGCCCTTTCAAAGACTCCGGTTGGAGGAATGGAGGGAATTGAGGGGAATAGGGGCACATGGCATGAGAAATGAAGAGGTCAGGAAGGATCACTGGAGAGGGAAGAAAAAAAGCAGAATATAAAAGCGGGGGAGCTGTTGACTTCTCCATTCTGGCTAGGATCAATCCTACATTTCCATTTTTGGAAAATAAAGCACTTGACACATTAAGGAAGCTATAATAGGCCACAATACAACGTCTTCTCTTTCGAGTTGTATCAGTATCAAATGTCAAGTTCATCTTTTGGCACTTATGCATAGCAAGTAATTAATGAGATATCACACACCTACACATACTATAATAATGGACTATCATTTTTTATTGAGGCAGTGTTATCTTGGCATAACTTCCATTTTTGTTCATGTAAAAAAATTAAACATTTGCCCATACTTAAAACTAAAATACGTTTTAATATTAGAAATGTATTGTCTAAAGGATATTAATTTTTGTTATGAATAATAAGAAGCAAAAGATATGTGGAAGGAACACAGCATGAGGAAAGAGTGTGCATGTTGAAGTTCCTTATTTCCTACCTTGTGTGTGACATGAGCATAATGCTGTGGACATTTCTGAGTCTCTGAAGCTTCACCCATAGGGTAGTGCATCAGTCTTACAGGATTTACATCATGGTAGCATAAATTAAAGAGAGAATTCATGGAAAACTCTTTCATGTCACCTAGTAAATTCTCAAGAAAAGTTAAATACTCCTGACAATAACTAGGCTCTTTAAGCTATTAATAAAATTAAGAAGAAGGCAAAATCCACAATCTCACATTCTTAAATAATCCACGTGGGTAAATTTTGTAATGAAAACATGTCATGGTCAAGTTTGGAAAATCCAAAAATATAGAAAAATAAAAGTGGTAAAGGAAACTGTCCTTCCCCATATTCCAAGTGCTATGGTCCAAAGTCACCAAGAAAACAGGCTCGAGTAACTCCTTCAAGACCAATTTTTTTATGTATTTGTCAGTATATACTTGTTTATGAATATAAGGATAATCATTCATACTTACACAATGATAATAGTGTACATGTCCAATGATCTTTGTTTATTCTGCTTAGTAATATATGTTAGAGATGTTTCCATAATAATGTATATATGTCCTCTTCATATATTTTAATAGTTATAAAATAGCATATCATAATATTTATTTAGATTTTTAAAATACATTTTATTTGACCATTGCTTGTCTATTTTTGTTTGTTTAATCATAAACAGAGCTGTGCCAAACATTCTAGTTCTAATGATGTGGCCAACTTTTCTTGGTACAAATCAAAGTATTAGAATCACTGAATCCAAGCACTCAGCTTTTTTTGCTTTCCTCTGAAGGGAAGTAATAATTTACACATCTTTCTAGTACCAAAATTATCAAATTAAAATTTTTGCCAGTTGAATAGATGAAAAAGTTTATCTCATTTCACTTAAATACTTTATTTGGATTATTTTTAAGAGTATGAATTGCCCTCCAGATGTTCCCAGAAAAATTTGCAGAACTGACCTTCCAAAGCAGCTGCTACCTCAGTCAAACCAAGAAGCAGGAGAGTCAGGAAGCCTCTGAGCCTATCGCTGGCTCTAGTATCACGTCATCTTAACACAGTTCTTGGAGTTGGAAGGGTGTCTCCACACCTAATAACTTGAGGAAATCACCATTTAAGTTGAGATATGGATGAGAAACTAACCACTACCTTCATAATTATTGGTCTTGTCCACTAACATCTTCTTTTTAGTATGTTCTGTCCTTTTTGCAGTGTGGCTATGTAGGATAGGATATGGGCTATGTATGATATTAGGATATGGGGGGTGTCTGTGTGTGTGTGTGTGATTTCCTTCTTATATTTTAAAAGATCCAGAATCTCCTTATGGTTTTTCAAGTGATTATGTGGTCATGTCTGTCTCTCTCCACAGGGAAAGTGTCATATACAGAAGGTTAGCTGCTCAACCTCTTCAATACTGGTATTCCTTTTGGAAGAACAAACCCACCACATTTGCTGTGTTATTCTGACAGTGAACCAGACTTGCACACTTACCATTTGGATCATGGCATATTTTATTTTTGAAATACACTGAATTATATTTTTATATGTAATTTTTGAAGTGTTACCTTAATATCCAGAAGTAAAGTAAGTTCATACATTTCCATTATTGTTGCTGTCTTTGTAAGTTTTTGAGTGTAATAGTTAAAATAGTTGTAAAAGTATCGTCTATCAGGCATCTCTTAAAAACTTCCCCTACTCTTAGACTGATATCAATTTCTCTTTATCCTTCACTTATTTTTGCTGCTACTCTACTGTAAGCACTTGTCCATCCTTCTATATTTAACTGTTTTGAGTCACACTATTTTAGATGTTTCCTGCATGGAACACGTATTAGGCATTGCTCTCAGAAGCAATCTGAGCCATCAGTGCTTTCGATAGATTAAAATTTATATCATTTTTCTATTGAACTAACAGATTCACTCTCCCTATCATCTTTATGTAACTTTCTTTTTTTTTAGTATTTTCTGTTTTTTTGCAGTGTGGCTATGTAGTTTCTAGAATATGTGGGGTCTCTGTGTGTGTGTGGGTGTGTGTGTGATTTCCTTCTTACATTTTAAAAGATCCAGAGTCTCCTTATGGTTTTTCAAGTGATCATGTTTACTTTTTTATAGTACACTTACCTCTCTGAATCATTTTCGTACAACCTATATGGAGTGTCTTACTGTAGGTACATCTCTCCTTACCTCCTCTATTCCTTCTAGCTTTTCATATTTACTTTTGTTGTTGTTATTAGCATATTCTTATTATCTCTTCTACTGACATACTCTACAACTTCCTTTTTCCCTTTCTAAGGTGCATCTAAATTAGGCAGAAGCTATTAACAGAGTATTTAAAAAATATATAAAGACATTTGCACAGTCTTTCTCACAACTTCCTTTATCATCCACCTCCAGGTTTTGTTTTCATCATATTTACTTTTATGTTGTCAGAGTTCCTAGTATTTACTTTCTGTGACCACATTCCCAAAAGACACTTGGTCTTTGTTTTATATTTAAATGAATTCGATGTTCAATGTTACTTCTGTTTCTGTGCTTTCCTTCTTCATAACCAATTATATTTATGCCATTTAGTTGTCAAGTTCTTTTCACAAGAATATTCCATGATCCTTTCCAATAAAAAAAGTGGCCAAAAGACATGCCTGAGCAATACAAAAAAGAACTTCAATTGTCCACCAAACATGAAAAGCACCTTTCATATTACTAATGATCAAAAAACTATCAAGTAACACATTATAGTAACATTATTATTACTCGTAGTAGTAGTAGTAGTTGCTGTTGTGACAGAGTCTGCTAGTTGCTTACCCCAATATTTGTTCTCCTCTTCCTCTCTATCACTTCTTGCTTTTTACTTGAGTTTTTCATAGAGCATATTGCCATTGCAAAAAAAAAAAAAAATCTGCAATTCACAATCTAACTTGTGACTAAGTATATTCACGGGGTGTTCTGGAGAATGAAATGTGATTGGAAGTTTAATATGGAATTTCTGGGAGTGCTTCTGAAAGAAAGTCAAGTCAGCTAAAAGGTGTTTTTTCCTACTTCTCTGTTTTCTCTCCTTCCAACTTGGAATGCAGAGGTCATGGCTAGAACTCTCAAGCAGATATATATATATTTTTTTGGTAATATATTTTACCCTGAAGTAGAGAAACAATGTGCTAGGATTGTGGAGACAAACATTAGGAGCTGAGGATCCTTAACACATAGTGGACTATTTCTAATTTTCTTATACTTGAGAGAGAAATAAAATTTTATATTGTTTTAACCAATATTATTTGGGTATTTCTGTTATGTGCAATGGAATCTATTTTAACTGCAATTGAGAAAGATTTTTTAAATGTGTTGGCAGGAGTGTGAGGGAATAGGCAAACTCCTACATGGTTAGTGAGAATAAAAGTCAGTGAGAAATTTTGTACTATGTATGCAAAACTCACAGATGCAATGATTTCACTCTCAAGAAAATGGTGTGATGAGTTATGATATTTCCATACAATTAAATATTCTGAGGACAAGTTCAGTGTATACCAATTTTTTTAAATGCCCTAAAATGAGCTTTCTAAACAGTATTTTATATATTATAGAACATCCCTGTTTAGAAACAAACAAATAAGAATGTGAGCGAAAGAAAGTGAGAGAGGGGAGGGAGAGATGCTATGGAGGAAATATAAGAAAAGATTAAATGTAAGTCCAAGGGGAAAATTACAAAAGCCATAATTGGCAAAATACACAAAATAATGTATTATTTCAGGAGACCAATTAAATAATAAATGGAGACCATTTAAAGTCTTTTGGAACGTGACCCCAGTAATCTAGCTCTAGGTGTAAAGTTATTTTGTTTTTTTTAAAGATTTTATTTATTTATTTGAGAGAGCGTGCGCGCGTGCGCGCGCAAGAGAGAGAGAGAGAGAGCGCGCACAAGCAGGGGGAGCAGCAGGCAGAGGAAGAGGGAGAAGCAGACACCCCGCTTAGCAGGAAGCCCCATGCAGGATTCAATCTCAGAACCCTGGGATCATGACCTGAGCTGACCGCAGACATTTAAAGGACTAAGCCACCCTGGCCCCCATAGATGTAAAGCTTTCTAAACAGGATTGGAATGACACAAACAGAGGTAGGAAGTGGTCTACAGCCTCACTCCTCCCTTTTTTCCCTTACTCTAAATACCAACACACACCCTGAGTACTAAAATGGATGCTGGCTGAACATGGACAAGTCTTCAGTGTTGTGAAAATCTGTGAAGATTTTCCTTTGACTTTTCATGCTGTTCTGAAACACTGAAAATATGCAAGGCTAGAGAAGCAGGTTTGGAAGAAATTCAATCTGTATTCAGCTACGGAATAGCACTATACAAGTGAGGAGTGGTTCCTGGTAGTAGGCTTAGAAGCTGGGTGTGGTGCATAAATAATGACTCTTGGAACAATGAAAAAATTAAATTAAATTGAATTAAAAAGAAGAAGAAGCTGTGTTCTTTGTCCATTCTCCTTTTCTGAATAACAGTTGTTTGAGGAGGAAGAACTCCTGTCACAGAGCTCAAGACCCAGGATCTGGGCCCTCGAAGAGGCGTTGAATTTTGAAGAATTGAGCACTAAAAGAATGGCCATGTGAAATTATAGAAGAGAGGGAATCCAGTTCTGTGACTTCCCGGCTCTTGAGTATTTTCATGAGAGAAGAGAATTATTTGTAATCGAGGGGATAAATTCCAAACACAGGGTAGGTGCCCACCCAGAAAATCAGAGGGGAATCCTCATGTTGCACTCTCTGGCAGACACCCAGGAATCACAGGTGTTGGCAAGGATGTTGGGAAAAAAAGGACCCTCATACACTGTTGGTGTGAATGTAAATGGTGCAGACACTGGAAAACAGTATGGAGGTTCCCCCTAAAGTTAAAAAAAGTAAAACTACCATATGATCCAGTAATTCTACTACTGGGTATTTACCCAAAGAAAATGAAAACACTAATTTGAAGAGATATATGCACCACTATGTTTATTTGTTTATTGCATTATTATTTACAATAGCCAAGATAGAGAAGCAGCCCAAGTGTCCATCTATACATGAATGAAGATGTTACACACACACACACACACACACACACACACACACACACACACAATAGAGTATTACTCAGCCATAAAAAAGGATGGGGTCTTGTCATTTGCAGCTACATGGATGGGTAATGCTATGAGAAATAAATCAGAGAAATACCATATGATTACACTCATATGTAGAATTTAAGAAAAGGAAGGAAGGAAGGAAGGAAGGAAGGAAGGAAGGAAGGAAGGAAGGAAGGAAGGAAGAGAGGGAGGGAGGGAGGGAGGGAGGAAGGAAGAAACTCTTTAAACTCTTAAATAGAGAACAAACTGGTGATCACCAGAGGGAGGTGGGTAGGGGAATGGATGAAATAGGTGATAGGGATTAAGAGTACACTTATCTTGATGAGCACTGAGATATGTACAGAATTGTTGAATCATTATATTGTATGCCTGAAACTAATATAATGCTGTATATTAATTATAGTTCGTTTAAAAAAAAAGAACCAACACTCCCCTTTCTGCTACCACTTTACTTAGCTTTATAGTCTCTTCTATAACTGTGTGATTTTAACTTGCTTGATTCCTTTCTTGACTGCCATTTACCCATTCAAGGCCATTTCCCCCCAACTTCATTGGAACAAAACCAAAATAAATATCATCTTCCTCACATTAAGCATAAACTACAAAGATATAATTTTAATATCTTCTAGGAGTATAAAAAAGTAGAAAAAATGACATTTGATATATATTCCTACATTGCTGCCTAGGAACACTGTATAGATTTAAATTCATACTGGATCTACATAGTGTGTAAATTTTTTTGCTTTCATCAACAGAGATTATGATTATTTTTTTAAACTTACCAGTGTAACAGGAGAGGGACATATGATATACATTTATTTGATTAAAAGTGAAATTTAAAGTTTTGTTATTGACCATTTATAGTTTGTCCTTGTGATATGTCTCTTCATGTCTTTAAACAAATTTTTCATCTTTGTGTTCATTTTTCTTCTTAATTTATTTGTAATTTCACTTTGTGTATGAAGGATATTGACCTTGGGCCATAGTTTTTAATGGAAAATAATTTCTCATGCTTTCTTAAAGTTTGTTTTAAGTTATTTATAATAACATTCTAGGATTTCCCCCATATTATCCAATTCAGGCAATATCTGATTAAATACTGGGGTGTGGTCTCTTGGGGAAGGATTCTCTATTCTATTCTAGGCATTTTGGGACAATACAGGAGGCAGTAGACAGTTTTGGGGGATAAAGTCGATGATTCTAACTCTTTAGCAAATGAGAATTTGAGACAAAGTTATGTGATTATTTGTGTATCTGTATGCATGTGTGTGAACAAATATTGTGTAAGAATCAAATCCTTGTTTTTCCTTATACTCAGTCCTTGCTCATTTCTTGACTTTGCTTTATGATAAAAGTTGATATATGTTTAAGTATATTTAAATGAATGAATAAGTGAAGTAAGTCAATAAGTAGGTAATAGAATTTTCCTCACTGCTAACTTTTAAGGCAGTGTGATCAGTTTCCTTCCTAGCTGTTTTTGCCTTTTTCCATGATAGACAAATTTAGTTCTGCATTTTTTTATAGAAATCTGTGCCTAACAAGTTTCAATAAAATATTTTGGATTCTATAAATATCGAATCAAAGAACACACTTTTCTGAGAAAGGTATTTGGATGATTATAGGCATTCTGTTGTTTTGTTTATCAGTTATCATAAGTTTTCAGAACATAAATAAATGGTAGTCTGACTAGGTAGTATTGCCTGGCTCTGAAATGCAAGCTCAAATAATGATTCCCTTATTAGATAAAAATAAAAATATCTTATTGAGTATAAATTTTACTACTGGGTAATTTCAGATGTCAAAGTCCATAAATATATCATTTACC
This sequence comes from Potos flavus, assembly GCA_028534135.1. NCBI lineage: Eukaryota > Metazoa > Chordata > Mammalia > Carnivora > Procyonidae > Potos > Potos flavus. Next base: position 54,572,274 of record CM052898.1, on the reverse strand, counting down.
GTATTACCGTGGGGGGGTACATTTTTAGGCCTAGGAGAACAAGAGCTGGACAGATACATAACACTATGACAGACAAAGAATGAGTCACTCTGGGCTGAGATGACCTAGGGTCTACAACATACAAATATTCAAGAGTGCACATCGGGGCCAAAGAGTCACAGATACAAATAAGGAGCCGATGGTAAGAAGAAGCAGTAAGATACAGCACATCACTACTTAAGGGTTAAAGATTGTTGAGTTAAGGGAGAAGCTATGTGATGTCACTGGAAAAACATACAGACTTTGCAGTCAGACGTACACAAACTCTAGTCTTGGCTATGATCAACTGAGTGATCTTAAGGGGGTTATTCATTCTCTAGGATCTTCAATTTTCTTATTTGTGAAATTATAATAATGCAGCCTATCTCATAGGGTTGTTTGAAAGGCCTATGTGAAATACCATATAGGATATCTCTTTCCCTGCCTTGCATCCTGCTTTTTTACATTCACTCTGGCTGTGCTGTAATAATCCACATTACTTTAGTTATAAACTGGTAGCACCTTGCCTCAGTTCTGCTCAACACAATCTCTATCTTTCCTTCTCAGCATTCTCTGACAAAGGTCATGGGGACCTTCCAGACACTCCCATATGCATAGCCTGCAAGTCCTATGGGAACTCTTAATCAATGGAGTACAGGAGTTAGTGGATAAATGCTCTTTTCTTATGGTCCTTGAGCTAGAAAATTTGGAGGTCTATTCTTTATGGTTCCTCAGAAGATCTTGGAGGTTCTGACCTAAGAACTACTTCTGACCTGCCTTTCCTTTCCTGTTTCACATTCCCAGTCCCTCACTCCTGTTCCCCATGATGACTTCCCATACTGTATCATCTGCCCAAGAGCCTCTGTCTCAAACTCTGTGTCTAGGAGGAACTTAGGTTAAGAAAAGTCTCAGTCAAGAATATACTAAGTGACTTTGAACATTAATATCCCTATTTTAGATCCCTACATTATTTTGTTGTTGTTGTTGTTGCTTTTTCATTTTTCGTTTTTGTTCCCCCCCACCTTCATTCCTTAAAAAAACAACCTTATATCCCACCTAGGCTAGCATCTTCTGCTTTAGAGTTGTAAGTCCATTAAATGCTGGGTGGGAACCACTAACTATGTTCTCCAGTTTTAATCCCTTTTGGACTAGGTCACCCATCAAATGCCATTTTTCTCTGTATTTGTCAAAAGCCAGCATCAATCATTTAGAAGTCAGAAGGTAAGTTTACCAATTATGTATTGATTCATTCACACTCAGCAAGTCATTTAATTCCTGCTGAGTATCCTGCTATCTTGGAGGAATGTAAGGACACACAAATGCAATGTCTATCCTAACCTAAACCCTTCTTAGGACAGGAGAGAACATAAAAAATTTTTAAGAGTATTAATGTAACTCAGAACTCCAGAAAAGTTACCAGAATTAGCTTCCCTTGTAGGTGTGGCCAATCTCTCCAGTGGAGATTCTGTGCCCATTACATCCTTCCTAGTTCTCTCAAAACAACTTTCCTTGTGCATGAGAAAGATAGACCTACATGGCTGATTCTTCAAGTAGACTGTGACCAATTCAAGGGCAAGTATCATGATTTATTAATCTCTACAGCCCAACATTCAGAAATTGGTAGCAATCAAAATATCTGTTGACTTGTCAGTTAATTCATAGGAATTCTTGGATATTCCATCTAAGTATACATTCCTCTATTCCCCTTCTCAGTGGTCATATAATAACATTTAAGGTGGCCTTTCTAAAATGTTTATCTACCTATGGTTATTTTCCTGCTTAAAACTCTTCAATGGGTTCCCATAATTTTTATGATAAAATTTAAGCCCTTTAACATGGTTTATGAAATTCTTTGTGAAATGGTTTCACGGCTTCATCTCTGCCATTTTTTTCAAACTCTCTTTCTGCACCAAACACAGAACTGTCTCATGAAAGTACTGACTATAAGAGTAACTACCTGAAACAAGACTGTATGGACATTCATATGGGATGACAATAGAACAGAATGAAGGTAGGCCAGATTAAACTGGGCAAGCCCTTCAACAGAGACTCTGATAGACTTAAGCCAATAAACAGGGCAAGTCACAGTAGGACTTAGAACAAGGGAACAAGACATGAAGCAGTAGCTTTCAAGTGTTATCACGGACCAGAATCACCTGGAGGGCCTGACCCCGCAGGTTTTTGACTCAGCAATAACATGAACAAGTTCCCAGGTAATGGTGATGCTCTACACTTTGAGGACCATTCACCTAGAGCAATATGCAGAGAAATATCTGAGGAGGATTTACCCCGCAGATAGGCAAGATCTAGAAAAGGGAAGACAGGAAGAAGAGGGTGGGGCTTGGGAATTTACAATGGGGTTGAACACAACCATTGTTATATAAAGCAACTATGGATCACAATAGGGTGGTGGCAGGGAGAGGAAGAAAAGTTTAGATCCAATGGGCATTGTAGAAGGATTGGCAGAATATGGAGATACTTTGAGTAGGGAATGGTTGTTTAAGAGAAAACAGATGTCAAATTGGCCCAAGATAGTGCCAAAGATATGAGTAATAGTACTTCACTCATTCAGCAAATATTAGTGAGTGCTTACTGTGTGTCATGGCAGTTCTAAAAGCCTGGGAAATAAAAACAATGGATATGGGCCTTGTTATTGAGAAGACAAGAACCTTTGGCTTTTTCTGAGCCACACTCATCTATGTTCTAGATGTTTCCTATGCACTGATTCATTTCAATTTAACAGCCATGCTGTAAGTTGGGTAGTGTTAGTTTCATCTTAATTTGTGAGCTTTCTTTCATGGAGTTCAGTTTTAAATGTCAGAGCGATTCCCTGCAAGCAGTCAAGATGAGTGATGTAATCAAAGCAGCAGATGCCTGGAAATGATTCCAAAGTGGTGGTTTTGTGCCCCTCCCCTCCCTGTCACCTCAAATGTCCTACACCTAGCCTCTGCCTGTCAGGTTTTATTTCAGTGCTGCTCTCCAGACATCAAAGGAACACAGTTTTTCTGAAACCCCACAGTGCCCAGTTTGTGTGTTTTATATGCCTCACAGCTTCCTCAACCATGGCTATTTATAAGCCTCCATATCTCTGTGATAGTTAAATCCTCCCTCAGAACCTGACTTCGCATCTTGTGTAAAGAAAAGTGTGCAGACAGCACATGATGAAATGAATGAACTTTTCCCACAAGAGATGATTGAGGGTGTGGCAACATTTATTCACCAATTTTATTTATTTTGCTAAAATTTGATAATAAAACTAATATCCTCTTCCCAAGAAGTATACTCTTCAGTGAGAGAATATTATATTTTAACTTTTAACAATTTAGCAGAGTTTTTTTCGATTTGCAATGGTTAATTAGATTATTGATGGCAATAGTCACTATAGCAACATCAAATCCTGTATGTTTACTGATACTCCACTTGTTATATCCAGTGTGAATGCAAAACTAAGTATCAGAAACACATTTTTTAGTAGGTGATATTATTTTTCCAGCCTGTAGCATATCACATTTCACAGGTTTAGAAATCTGGTTGGTATTATATTCCTCTTTCTCAGAAGTGTGTTTTGAACATGTTTCATAGAATCTGATAGACTGTCAAAATGTTCAAGGGATTAACACATGTTTAGAAGTTGCGACCCAATCTATTTCACTGCTTTCACTTTTTTTTAGGGGACCAAAAGATTTTTGAGACGGGAAGAAAAAATATTGCTCTGTTCAAAGCCTACTATTGACCTACAGTGCAACATTTTGTTTGAACCATTTTGAAGCTATTTTTGCAAGCCAGCCACCGAGCAGAAGATACTCTCTGGTTGGATTTCAGAGTGTAGTATAAAACATCTAAATTCTTTTTAATTTTTCAGTGTAAATTGCTGCAAGGAATCTCCATAACAAGTAGTACCAGTGCTGAGGAAGATTAATCCCTGTGTATTAAAAAGTTTGGTTGTCATGAAATCCTGCCGCAGGTCCTGTGGGAGACACAGCAGTCGGTACCAATGCCTGCCTGCTGCCAAGCCTTCTATATAATATGGGGGAACACAACAAATGCCCATCTACCACAATAGGATGGTCACAGTCAAAATCCCCACATGCCTGGGACACAAATACAGGTATTTTTTCTTATTCATTTGTACCCTTTTATCATTTTTCCTCTCTTGAATCCTCTTTTTCTTTTCTTCCCCCTGCTTTGTCTTCTAATTCTCAGCCTTTCTATTTTCTTCCCACCTCCTACTCTTAAGTCTCTCCCCAAGTATAAATTCCATTATTAATCTTTCCATCTATCTACCTTTTTCATCAAAGTTTTTTTTCATCCAATGAGAACTTCCCTCTCTAAATGATATGCCTAGAACAATCACACATGGCTACAGGAGCCATCTCTAGTAGCTGCCCAAGGGCATGGGCTGGGCAGTAATATCTCATTGTATTTTTCATTTCCAAAGCACACTGGCAAGGACCATACTGTAAGGATTCTTAAGGCAATCCAGAAATGGCTGGGTTTAAATAATGGAAAGGCTAGTGAATATTGTTAAATAAGCTATTTGCATGATCAGATTTGTATTTACAAATTTCATTACATTAGCAAAGTTCAAATAAATTGGGGGTATGGTAGTGACAAAGAGGAAGATATTGGGACACTACTTAAAATACCTTTGCATAAAAGAGGAAAGAAGTGTCAAGTTTCTAAACTGAGACAATAGTGGTCAGCATGAGGGGGTAGGAGACATAACTTGCTGTTGGTTAGTGTGGGCGCGTGGACATTAAACTCATACCAGAAGTTCACCGAGGCAGCAATGTGACTGAAATCAGTGGAGAAGTAGGGAGAAGGGATTTTTAGGTTTCCATTGACTCATCTGGTGATAAATGACCCTAAACCATAGTTCCCCCAACCAAGCATGGACTATATTTGTGCCATATGAACAAAGCTACTCTTGGACTATAGCTAAGGCAGAGTCAAGGTTATTCTACAACCACAAAAATAGTGAAGCATTCCCCTGGTCCAACTAACAGGAGTGGCTACTGTCTTTAATCATCTTGCTTCCAGGTAAAACTCACCGGATACCCAATCACTGACTTGTCTTCAGACAGACACAGTTCAGAACTATTTCCCACAGGGCCCTTCGTGTGAATTCTCCTGAGCCACAGTAAACTAAACAAATCTAATTTTGTTTGGCTGCATGTGTATTCCTTGTGGCCTGGTCTTCATCTGATAAGCATTGATTTGGAGATCTTTGATACGCTTCAGGATATGTAGACAAGAAGCTCATTCCCTTGAGATGGCTCAAGGGAAGATACAGATTTTGAAGTTATCAATATACAAGTGATCTTTGACACCAAGGAATCCAGTAAGATTTCCCATAGAAAGAGTCTGGAGAGAAGGGACCTGACAGGATCCTATGAGTCCCACATATTTCAGGAATTGGTAAGGTGCAGAGGTGATCAAAAAGAATTCTAAAGAATGCTCGATGTCAGATATGAAAGAAAAGAGAATGTTTTAAGAAAGAGGAAGTCCTTTGTGAAGTGTCAAATAATACAGAAATGGTTGAGGAAAATAAGAACTCTCTGTCCTTTTTCCTTTGTGCCTTGCTGGAAGGGGAAGGGAGATGTGGATGGATCCTGCATGCAGATACTAGGCTACCAGTGTGAGGGCCCTGACTGGTATGGAGAATGTCATCTTTCAAGGAATGAGAGCAGGTGGCACAGATGTCAACAGAATAAGATACACTATGTGACATCAGTGCAACTGCCCTGAGTGCATGACCCATGTCTTAGTCATTCCTATTTCATCAGCACTGAGTACAGTGTCTGACACTGAATAGATACTCAGTTTATAAATTAATCTAATTTAACTGAGGTGTCCAACCTGGTTGCAGCACTAGGAAATGACCTCTCATTCTCAACCCAATTTTTGCTAAATTTGACCCAATAAAAAAATTAAGATAATTTTTTCCTGCCTCTGGAGTTAGGTAATGACAATTATTGCAATTCAATCCAAAATAGGGATTCTAGTTAAATGTCAGTAGTCTTGGAAGGATTAATTGTAAAGATTTGCTGAACCCTCTGAGAATATTGATTATTAAATCCAGTCTCTCACCTGGAAAAACAGGCAACTAGATGCCCCGGGCCACAGTCAGAGAGATACATCAGTGTCAGAACTGGGTCTGCCTTTTCCTTCTCTTTCTACTGCCTCTGGGGTAAGATACCTGTGAGGTATGGGATGGGTTATATCCTATTTCAACAAGTCTTTCCACAAGGGTATGTGGGGGACATTTATCCCATAAATTTTCACTTGGGCTTCTCCTTTTCTTTTATAATTTCATAAGCTTGAATTTGGGATCAAAGTGGTAGAAAACATTTTAAGAAATTTAGACTTCTTCCAGAATAAAGTCACTGATGGAGGATAATGCTCAGACATTGAAAATGTTTGATCCTTTTCAGGGATTGATAGTGTTGGGCCCTCCCTCAGTCTTCATGGATTGAAAGCAAGAGGAAGGGTAGTGCTGTGTATAACAGGATTGGGAGAGCTCTACTTGGATCCCATCTCCATGAGTGTCCCTCAACCAGGGATCCAGCTGCTGCTCTTTGCAACCCATCGCTGTACCAATGCTATCCTTCTTATAGGCTGCTCCCATCCAGTGACTGAACGTAGGGACACTAAGTTAAACATCTTCCTGGAAGGTATAGGGCTTCTCTGACAGTGTCTTTAGCTCAGCCTTTGACCACCTTGCCTAAAATTACAAAAAATTTGGGACATTCCACCTAATCTTCCTTCCTTTCCTCCTCTCTTTTGCTCTAAGTCAGAATGCATCATGGTCTGCAGCTCTCCAAACCTCTCTGGTCTTGATTGTATTATCTATCACAGACATCTTCTTAAGAAACTTATCATATGTTTAATCTCATTTTGGTATCCACTTCTTGAAGGATCTGAACTAGCACTTGGAGCATCTCTGATACCCAGTGCACACCTGCCTCTTTGTCTTCCCAGATACACTGTCACCCAGCCCTTCTTAAGATTTCATTACAGGGACTCACACTTGACTGAAGAAGAGTCATTCCATTATTGCACACGTCCAGTTCCCCCAACATTACTCTTCAAGTCCAAATTTCCTCCTCTCTGTAACTTCCACTTACTGAATATATAATTTTTCTTCCCTTTTTTTAAGATTTTTAAAAAATTTTATTTGACAAAGAGAGAGAGAGAGAGAGCACAAGCATGGGGAGATGTAGAGAGAGAGGGAGAAGCATGCTTTCTGCTGTGCAGGGAGCCAGACATGAGTTTCCAACCCAGGACCCTGGAATCATGACCTGATCCAAAGGCGGACGCTTACCAGACTGAGCCACCCAGGCACTCCTTTCTTCCTTTTTTTTTTTTTTAACTTGTATTTATATATTGGGTCCCTCCCATGTGCCCTGACCTGGGCTGGCACTTTACATACACTATCTCACTTAATATACAGCCTGTGAAGCCTGTTGTTATATTGGTGTTATAGGTGGGAGAAAAAAGAAGCTAAACCTCACAAAGGTTAAGGATTTGGTCAAAGGACATATAGTGCATAAGTCGCAGAATCTAATTTCAAATTCAGATCTGTGTCTCTCAAAAACTGGTTAGCTTTGCATCTAGATCCAGTCCTCATTCCTGATGCTAAAGCTCCAAGTACCAAAAGAGCCAGGTTTCCCAGGAAAGCTGCTCATTGTCTCTTGCATGGAAGTGTAACCTCTAAGAGGCGACTGACCATGCTATATTGGAACAATGATTTCAGATATCAGAATGATTAGGAATCTGCCTGTTGCTGTTAGCCATACTCATAAGCCAGGAGAAGTCAATAGATGATTGAAGAAAATTGAGGGAGTAGTAGTCACAGCTAAAGAATTGTGGGGGTGATTGACATCCATGAAGTGACTTGCTCTGAAAGGTAAAATAACGAAAAAATGATGCTTCCTTGCAAGAATTACAATTATTCATTCCACAAATATTTATCGAATACAAATCTCTGCACTAAGTTTAATTTGAGGTTTTGGAAATCTACCCATGTACCAAATAAGTTCCCTCTTGAGTCTTACATTTCTAACTGGGGAGAGGACAATAAGATGATTTTTTTCTTAAAGATTTTATTCATTTGAGTGAGAGAGAGAAAGAGAGAGAGCATGAGCAGTGGGGAAGAGACAGGGGGAGTGGCAGAGGGAGAGGGAGAAGCAGACTCCCTGCTGAGCAGGGAGACCTATGTGGGGCTCAATCCCGGGACCCCAGGATCATGACCTGAGCAAAGGCAGATGCTTAACCATCTGAGCCACTCTGAAAAAAATATTAGATAAAATATGTAGATAAGTTAGACAGTGTAAGTACTCAGGAAAAAAACAAATTGGGGAATGGGAGAAGCCCATGTCAGGGGTTTAAGATTTGCAGATTTTGAAGATGCTCACTGAAACAGGATCATTTATCATTGTGATGAGACAAGGACTAAAGAAAATGTCAGAGGTTAAGTATTCACAGATGTTCACTCTTTTTAGTCTCCTAGGAGAGAAAGAGCAGGGTAGCTAGTAGAACTACACAATCAATAAACAAAGAAAGGGCACAGAGCTCTCTGAGGAAAAGGAATGAAGACAAGGAGAGAAACTGGCACAGCAGAGAAAAGGGGGAGAAATGACAGAGAACAGACAGTTAATGCAAAGAATTGAATAGCTGCTTTAAATTGCAAGACTCTAGGGGGAGAAAGGGATAAGAAGGACATGCAGGTGTTTTCCAGTGTCACATGCCGCGAACTTCCATTTCTGTATTCCTAAGAACACTTGAGTAAAAGCTGCTGAAAGTTGAATTTGTTATTTGTGGTTGTATCATTTACAGAGAGGGTTCTAACATGAACTCAACAAAAGCCCCAGCATTCACAGCTTCTACCCCTATCTTCAATGAAACCAACTCATTATGTTCCACAGCATCCCATCTAGACTCAATGCATATGATATTTTCATCTACAGCCGCTCGATTCCTGTCTTTCTTGGACAGCTCTATTGTCAGTCCTGGAATCCTGGTGTCTTCACTGCACCCCCTCCTACCTCAAATCCTGTTAAGTTCAAGGGTTGCCACCCCTCAGAGACAAAAGAATGTTAGGGACCAAGTGAGAGCCTACATCTCTGGCTCTGGGGATTGTGTGTGGAAGCACACTGTGCTTCTCTAGCTTTGGTGGCCTAGGATGAAAGTTTCTCGGCTTTAGAAAATCCAACTGGAGAGGAACCTGTGTTGTGCAAGTGGATTTAGAACTCAGGAATGACTCCCTGATGTGCAGACAAATTTGTATCTTAATCCTTAAGGGAACCAGGGATCTTTTTTTTTTTTTTTTTTTTTTTTTTTTAAAGATTTTTGTTTATTTATTTGACAGAGAAAGATCACAAGTAGGCAGAGAGGCAGGCAGAGAGAGAGGGGGGAGCAGGCTCCCTGCTGAGCAGAGAGCCCGATGCGGGGCTCGATCCCAGGACCCTGAGATCATGACCTGAGCCGAAGGCAGAGGCTTTAACCCACTGAGCCACCCAGGCGCCCCGGGAACCAGGGATCTTCAAGGCTAAAATGGTGCATGTTTGTTCAGAAGCCACCGAACCCACTGCCTCTTGGTTCACCTGCAAGCCCCCAAAAGCTATCAGGCTAAAGTCATCACTCTAGATATGTCATCCTTGAGCCAATAACTGGAAACACTCTGGCCACCATTTATCAGGTTACCAGGTAATCAGTTGCAAATAAGTAAGGAGAAATCAAAAAAACTATGTCATGTAAATAGAACAAGGGGACTTAACATGGTCATCACTGTAATGAAACCACTGGCAGATATTCCATGCCTGATCAGCCCATGACATAGCATGTCTGATCTTGAATCTTGACTCAGGACCATCCTCTCAAGTTTACAGCCAAAAGCCAAGATTTTAAAAAATAAGTTCATTGCTATATAACTGATACATAATAAACTGAATATATTTAATGTGATTTAATAAATTTTTGTATATATATACACCAGTGAAACTCTCATCACAATCAAAATAGTGAACATATTCATCATCCCTAGAAGCTTCTGCCTGCCCCCTGTCCCTTTTCTGCTCCACCTTCCAGGCAAACACTGCTTTGTTTTATGACACCAAACAATTATTTGAATTTTCTAGAGTTTAATATAAATGGAGTCACATACTGTGTACTCTTGATTATATAGTTTCTTTCACTCAGCATAATTATTTTGAGATTTATCCTTGTCATTTGTATTAATCGTTCATTTTTCTTATTTTTGAATAGTCTTCCATTTGTTCATCCATTAACTTGTGGATGATCACTGGGTTGTGGCTATCACAAAAAAAGCTGCTATGAACACTCCTCAACAAGTCTTTTTATAAACATATATTTTTATTTTTCTTGAGTAAATTCCTAGGAGTGGAATTGCTCAATCAAATGATATGCATATGTTTAACATTTCTGGAAATTGAAAAATATTTTCTAGAACATTTGGACCATTTTAGATGCCTACCTACAGAGTGTGAGAGTCCCAGTTCTTCCCCATCAGCATCAATATCTAGTATAGTCAGTCTTTCCCATTTTAGCCTTTCTGATAGTTATGTAGTGATAAGCCTTTGTGGTTTTAATTTGCATTTTTCTCATGACTAAGTATGTTGAGCATGTTTTTTTTTAATTTTATTTATTATGATATTAAATTATTTTTAATTTTATTTATTTATAAATTATAAATTTATTAATTTAATTTTATGACAGAGTTAGAGAGAGAGAGCAGAAGTAGGCAGAACAGTAGGCAAAGGAAGATGGGGAAGCAGGCTCTCCACTGAGCAGGGAGCTGGATATGGGGCTGGATCCCAGGACACTGGGATCATGACCTGGGTTGAAGGCAGCCTCTTAACCAACTGAGCCATCTAAGTGCCTGAGCATGTTTTTACGTTCTCCACCGTGTGAATAATTTCTTTGGAGAAGTGACCATTCAAACCTTTTCCTCATTTTTAAAAATGTTTATTATGTTATGTTAGTCACTATAAAATACATCATTTGTTTTTGATGCAGTGTTCCAGGATTCATTGTTTATGTACAACATTCAGTGCTTCATGCAATACATGCCCTCCTTAATACCCACCTTATTTTATTATTTTCTTATAACTGAGTTTTGAGATTTCTTTGTTATAGTCTGGATACAAGTCTTTTATGAAATATTTTCTCCACATCTATGGCTTGTCTTTTTATTCTCTTCACAGCGTTTTACAAATAGTAGAAATTTTGTATGTGGGGTGTGGTATGGATCATTTTTTGGTTTTTATTTTTTTGCATATAGATATCCAATTATCAGCAACTTTTGATGAAAAGACTATGCTTTCACTACTGAGTTCTTTTCTGCATCTTTGTCTAAAATCAGTTGTCAACATATGTGTGGATCTAAGTCTGTTCTTTCTATTCTTTTCTACTGACCTATTTGTCTTCATTAATGCCCATACCACTCTGTCCTGATTACTCTAGCTTTATAATAAATCTTGAAATCCAGTAGTATTAAACTTGCAACTTTATACTTTTCCAAACTTGTTTCAGCCACATTAAGTCCTTTGCATTTCCATATAAACTTTAGAAACCGCTAATCAGTCACTAACAAACAAGAAAGGGCTGCTTGGATTCTTCCTTGCATTGTGTCAAGTCTGTGGATCAATTTGGGGAGAATTAATGCGTTAACAATATTTAGTATTTTATTCCATGACCCCTGTATATCTCTTCATTTATTCAGATCTTCTAGAATTCCTTTCAGTAATATTTTATCTTCAGTGTAGCAATCTTTCATATCTTTGCAAATTTATGCTTACGTATTTCACATTTTTGATATTATTGTAAATGGTATTTTTATTTTAATTTTTGATTATTCAATATTAGTGCATATAATTACAATTGATTTTTATATTGATCTTGTATCTTGAAAATGGCTAACCTTTCTTATAAGACATAATAGCTTTTCTGTATATTTCATTGGATTTTCTACATAGAGATCATGTCAACTTCAAATTAAAACAGTTTACCTTTTTTCTTTCCCATTTGACTGCCTTTTATTCCCTCCTCAGCCCCACCATTACACTGGCTAGTACAACCAGTACAATATTGAATAAAATGTACGCAGCAGATAGCCTTTTGTTGATTCTGACATCAGGAGAAATTTTTAGTCTTTGTTAAATATGATGATAGCTGTGGGTGTTTTGTAAATGTATTTTCTCGAGTTGAGGAAGTCTTTTCTATTCTTAGTTTGCTGAGGTTTTGACTTGTTTCTCAGGGTCACTGTGTTCCACTGACTAATATCCAATGCCTTAAAAATAGCCTTTAAAAAATATATTTGCCCTGGGACACCTGGGTGGCTCAGTTGGTTATGCGTCTGCCTTCACATGATCTGGGTCCTGGGATAGAGCTGCATCAGGCTCTCTGCTCAGTGGGGAGCCTGCTTCTCCCTCTACCTGCCACTCCTCCTGCTTGTGCTCTCTTTCTGACAACTAAATACATAAAGTCTTTAAAAAAGCAGATAGATAGATAGATAGATAGATAGATAAATAGATAGATAGATGATATAGATATAGATATAGATATCCTTTTATTGGTTGCTGTAGCTAAAAGAACAAATTCACTCCCCATTATTCCATTTTGGCCAAAAGCAGAAGTCAAAAAATCTTTTTTGGAAAATGAGAAAATGAACATGAAATTGAATCGCATGCAGTTGGATTTGGTGATGATTATTTTTGCTGTCACTCTTTCTTCTGGTTCATAGAAGTCCAGAGCTTCCAAGCAGGGTTGCAGAGATGGTTTGGTGGATGTGACAATGAGTGATCTGGGTGTGTGCTGCTAATGAATCACAGTGCTCAGTTCTGCTACTTTCTATTTGTATGACCTTGGAAGTTGTCTAACTTCTGTAAGCTACAGGTTTCTCATCTGTAAAATAGGGATGATCATAAAGAATGATTAAGATTATGAACACAAATCATCTAACACAGTATCTAACACATCCTAAATATTCAATAATTGATAATTTGTTACTGAAAAGAGTCTTGAATTAAAAAGCCAGTCATGACACTTATGCTGGCTCAGTCACTTTTTCACTTCAAATAATTACTCTGAGTTTTGGCTGTACGTGTTAGTATATATACACATAGATGTATCTTTGTATTGCTAAATCTTCAAAAGCCATTGTTAAATGAGACAAGTTTGAGTTTGATGGCTCAAAAATCTCTGGAAAATTAGGTCCCATAACACAGCAAGATGATATACCTCTATTTCAAGCTCTCATTTTCTTTTCTCAAATTCCATCATTGGTCAAACTCCCAGAGCATGAAGCTGACCCTACCCTTCCATTTTTCTTGCACAAATAGTCCTGCAATGCCTAGAAAAGTACACTAGATAAGGAGTCAAGAAAGCTGGGTTATAATTCTGGACACTGATCCTTTTCTGATCCGTGGTCTCATTTTTCTTCTTTCTCAAATGAGGATGTGAATTAGGTCTTTCCGTGTGTTCAAACATTCAGCTATTTTGTTTCTACTAAAAACAAAGTCTTTGCATTATACCCTGGAGATTCAGAGTCAAAAGATGAAATCCCTGTCCTCAGAATAGTCACAGCCCAGTAGAAAAGGCAGGCATGCACACAAAGGACAGGTGCTAATAATTATAAAAATATTATCATAGTCATAATAACAGCTAACATGTAATGAGTACCCACTCTGTCCTAGGCACTCTTAAGGGAGCTGTGCACATAACTCATTTAGTTTTTGCACAAAAACCCCACTAAGTAGGGAATATATTTTTACATCTACTTTACTGATAAATAAACTGGAGCATAGAGTGGTAAAATACTTGTCCAAGATTACACATCTAGTAAGTGGCAGAGCTGTCACCCACTCTTGGCAATTCGACTCCAGATCCTGCCTTCCCAGCCACCATTCTGAGGTGCCTCAGCAACAAGAGCTATGGATCATGGAGGTATTCTCAGAATGTATGGGAGGGACACCTAATCCAGACTGGCAGGGACACAAGTGGAAGGAAGACAGTCAGGGGAGCACTAAGTTGCTCCCTTATCATTCCTTTACAAATTAAAGAGACCATAATTTCTTCTAACACTAAAAATCGTCCCTGTAATGAAGAACTTGGCTTGGCTGACTTTTCTTGTTTAAATGACAGGTCAAAACCTTTCCATTCTAGCTAATGGCTACAGATTCAGCCGACCTAAGGATTTCTGGAAGATAATGATGAGGTGCTGGATTCAGTTCGCCAGAGGCACTGCCTGGAGGTTTAACTACTAGGCCATCGTCTACTAACTGGGACAGCAGGGGCATTTCAGTTATTTTTAACCTGCCATCTTGACTTGTTTTAAACCTTTTTTAATCAGAAGTTTCCCTAAGTGTTATAGCATTCTAAAAATGCCAGCAGGATGGCAGGAATGGATGGGCGTGCTGGGGCATCAGCGGACAGGTTCTTCACAGCAAGGAAGTGAACTCTGACCCACAAGAGGGCAACAAATAATTAGAACTCACAGATTTCAAAGAGGAAAAAGTGAAGTGCCAGCCAAGAGCTGCTTAAGTGCCCCATAATTTCTGCAAATTTAATGAGAGGCCAAAAAGAGAAGGATGTCACAAATGTTTGCAGGTAAATGTCAAGATCCAGAGTATGGATTTGTTTCCCAGATTGGTCCTTTTACATCTTCCAATGTTCTTGGATGGGAAGAGGTGGAACTAAGTATTTCTGGCTTTTAGAGCTTTTGCCTCCAATCAGTCTAAATAACGGGCAAAGCACTGTTCCATACACAGGATAAAAATAGCAGTTGTCACCCAGTGGGCTATACTCTAGAAAGGGGCACATACAAAACAATGACAGGCAAAGAGTTCTGCCAATGACTTATTTATTTGTTTACCCACTAATACATTCAGGTATTTAGTGAATATCTACATTGTATGGGGCACTGGAACATAAAGATCAATGAACGACCAACCTTGTCTTTAGGAACCTCACAATCAGTGGAAAGAACAATGCATAAAGAGTGAATATAAGGCAGGGTGAAAGGTAGAAAACACAGGAGCTATGTGAACACAGAGAAGAGATAATGCAACCAGCCTTGACAGCTTAAGGTTGCTTCCAGAAGAAGGGAGATTTAGAGTTCAAATTAGAGACAGTTGGCTAAAGAAAGGGAGAAAGTATCCCAGAAAGAGAAAGCAGCTTACAGAAAAGCACCTTTTTTAAAAAAAGATTTTATTTATTTGTTTATTTGACAGAGAGAGAGAGATCACAAGTAGGCAGAGAGGCAGGCGGAGAGAGAGGGGGAAGCAGGCTCCCCGCCCAGCAGAAAGCCCAATGTGGGGCTCGATCCCAAGACCCTGAGATCGTGACCTGAGCCGAAGGAGGAGGCTCTAACCCACTGAGCCACCCAGGTGCCCCAGAAAAGCACTTTTGATGAACTTCCTGGAGCTTGGTAAAATGCAGGGAAGGAAGACGGGAAATGGAGTTTTTTCCCACCAAGATTGATACTAATGATAAATTAATCTAAAGAAACTGCTTTTGTATCATTCGCTTCATCTTTGGTGGCTTTCATGGACCTAGTTTGCTGCTATTTCCTATGGAAATTGTCTTTTACTTGGTTTCCCTAAAGCAACTATTTCTCCTGAATGTCTTTTAGACTTTTCCACAACATTGTGTGTGTGTGTGTGTGTGTGTGTGTGTGTGTGTGTGTGTGTGTGTTTAACTAAACACTGATGTTAAGAAAGAGAAGAGAAAGAAAAAGAGAGATTCACATTTATTGACACCTAATAGACTGTGACCCTGAAGGGTCATATTATTATTATCAGATACTCATGACTTCATTATTATATCCATTCATGTCTTAAACCTTAGAACCATTTTAGACACAGAATACAAACATCCTATGGATTAACCTCTTCCATCTGGGGGATAGATCTAAAAAGGGGCACATACAAGAAAATCTGATTTAGCATAATAAATATAACAATAGAAATGTTAAAATTATGAAGATTCTTCAAAGGAATGAGGGAAGGTTAAGAAGAGGACATATTTAAGCTAGGTCCACTGGGTGAGAAAGGAAGTGCCATATAGAGAGACTCTTTAAGCCTAAGGATAGGCAGATATGAAGAAATTAAGTAGTTAGCCCAACAAAGTTAATTAAACAGAGAGATAAAGAGGACACATTGTTGAGTTGTGGGGAATTGCTAGATTGTGGAAAAGTTTATATGTGAAGAAAAGCCATCCAGATTTTAGTGTAACTTTTATAGTTACAGTGAGAGGCTAGAAATTGAATCAAGTATGCACCTGGGATGAGCACCATCTTGACTACAGGAAAAGGAACTGGAAAGGGGGGGGAGATAGGATGGAAACCAACCAGAAGGCTATCTCAGCAGTCTAAGTAAGATACCATGAGGATCTAATCTAAAGGGACGGCATTAAAGAAATGAACACATCACAGACCCAAAAGATATTTGGTGGTTAGAATTGGAAAAGTGTTTCTGACCTACTGGAATGGAAAATGGGGCAGATCAAGGATTACGTCTAAGTTTTGGCTTCAGAGACAGTGAAATTCCACAGGATAATCACCTCTTACTCTTTCTACTTTTCCTCATAAGAACAGCAAGATGCAGAGAAGTTAATTATTTTGCCTAACATCACATAACATGAAATGGTTGATTTGGATTCAAACTAGATCTTGTTAAGATCGTGCTCTCTCCTGAGTGTTCAGTGAGATTGCTGTTTAGGGTTAGAGAGTAGGAGCAGAGAAAAGGGGAAATCCTAAACTTCCCACCTCATCAGACCATCTAGAGAATATAGGGCAAGATAAAAATCACAAAAAGTGGAATAGAAAGAGAAGAAGTACCTGAAGCTGGCCCATTAGTTTTATCACTTGAATTTACAGTTTGATTTCCTTTAAATTACTCACCAGGGCTCTAACAAATCTCTTTTGTTCGGATCCTCCCCATTCTCAGCCGCTCATTGCAGCATTAATCCAAGCTACCTGGAAAATAAAACACAATTAGAAGAACTCCCACGAATTATAACTTCCTTGAGCGCTTTGGAAAATGAGAGTAGTATGATCTTTTTTGGCCATGCAAACCTCCTATCCTCTCCTGTTCTCCCACCCCTCCCCATGTCCGGGAATGTGACAACCTATCAAAGAAGCCTCATAGCTTGGTTAAATGTCATTTGAGAATTCTTTCTATCAACATAAGAAAATGAAATAAGGGGAACGTGTATGTTATAAATGAAGACACTTTAAGGTTCACACATATTTCTGGACAACAAAATGAAGTCATTAATCCATGAGGACTTCATCCATTTATCTCCCTCTTCTATTCTCATTTCATAAACACAAATTTTCTGTTACATTCCCAACACATTTGTTGGAAGAGGGGGGTGAGAGAGGAATTAAATGAACACCCACTCGATAATTCCTGACCTTTCCTTTAGCATGACAGTTTTATCAGTCAAGCAGAGAGATAATATGATGAGGATAAAAAGCTAATATTCTCTCCTGGTGAAAAAGAATCAATGACACTTTCACCCACAGCTTTATTGAAAAATGGATGATAATGGCTCAAGCACACCTACCAGAGTGAGCTGCTTGAAGCTACATTTAGCAAACTTCTTAGGAGATGAAATATAGCTGAGATTGTAGGAAGGCCCACAAAAGAGGTGCAGGAATATTTCTTAAAATGAATGCAATAAACCCATTTCCCCACAGCGTATAGAGGAGCAATGAAGTGCCGCTTATGGAAAGGGAGAATGAATGTTGTAAATTGCCTGAACTCACTGCATTTCACAGCGAACATTCTTGTTTGGTGATCCTAACACTTTTAGCCCTTGAGGAAACTTGCTCCAACTTCTGGACTACAGCTATTAGGCTGGGGAGAGAAGAGAAATGCAGTCAACTATAAAAGTTTTATTATCAGTTACAACTGGAGCTTCTAAAAATTATGTATATTTGAAAAGGATATTTCTGGCCTTCAAGAGCATTCTCCCTGTCTCCACTCAAGGTTCCTAATTAATTTACCTTTAGAAGTGTTAACCTCATTGGTCAGGATGCAAAATACTGATTGGGCTACATTCTTGAGTGAGTTATCGATAAAATTATACTGTATCTTTTCTCTTGAGGCTGAGAAAAGTGTAGGTCCTTCAAAGTAAAACACCCTGAGTTTGAGTCTGAGTTTTAGTGAGGGGTGTTATTAGATGAACCTTTTCACTTGTACTATTCTGGATTGCTGGAGATCTACCATGGAGTTTGTGTCTAAAGACTTAGTAATATTAAACACTCACTAATATTAACTCAATAATATTAAACCCTGTCTTCTTACGTATGCTCACAGACGTCACTCGGCCAGAGGTTTCACATAGTCTCACTCTGTAATTTCCAAAACATTCTCATTTCTCATCAATTGTAAGCCTAGTCTGTCCTACCCCACTTCCTGAGCTTCTCTTCCCTTCCTACTGGATTTCTGTATTATGAGGGAAGGTACCTGTCTTCTATTATAACCCCAAATTCATGAGAATAGGAGCAGCCCAAAAGTCTGATCTGCAATAAAGATTAAGCAAAATGAATCTCAATCCTGTCCTAAAACTTCTAAAACCCCTAGGCACACAGGAATGTATACCTGACACACTATGGCCCGGACCAGATGCATAATTTTTACGGTCCAGTGCAAAAATAAAAATACAAGGCCCTTTGCTAAAAAATGATTAAGGATTTCAAGGTGGTGACAGCAGAGCATTAAACCAAGTGTTCATACATCACACGTCCATGTAGCATGGCTCAACAACACCTATGACCTTGACTTCTATCAACAGATCTCCTCTATGGGGTATGGGCTAAGGGAATGGAAGAACTTTGCATTCCTCATCAAATTTGGAACATGTCACTAACGCCCCATTGTTATGGATATTTTTCCTGATAAGTTAGAGTAACGCCAGTGATCAGCCATGATTGAGGCTATTCTGGGGAGGGGAAAATATCAGCAGGTTATCATAAAAAGTGAGTTTATCTTCATTCTCTTATCCTTCTCTCCACTCCTCTGTCTCTACCTGGGACCAATGAAATACACCATGCAAGTCCTCCACTACTTCATGAGTATCACTTTGATGCTGACTTCAAACACTTGTAACCTGAATCAGTACATGTTTTCTACTGCATTTGGTGCATAGTCACGTTCTTCACTAAGTCAAAAATCACCTTTTATTTCATCTTCTGTCTCAAATTTGATTTATGCTGCTCATTCATGTTCTTTCTGTTATTATTTGCATATGCAATAACTACACATAACATCATTAAAATAAAATGCAGTGGATTTCCCATTACCTTATAACATTCAACACAGTCAAAGACCATCTGTTATCAATCCAATCCTTTATTCTGACAGAGAAAATAACATTCTACTCCATGCATGTACAGACTACCTAATTCTATCCACCTTATCCAAGCCAGTCTTGCACCCACCCATGTTCCTGATGGGATCACATGCCTCTTCTTCATAAATTACCACTAAGGGCTTTTTCCCCTGAAACTGATGCTACTCCTTTTAACCTGATCCAAAAAGGGCTGCTCCATCTCCATCTTTCCCATATTCCACCTGCTTCCAATGATCCAGTGAGTTATTATAACACCACCCTTTTTCACTCATTCATATCCTAAATTGAGACCCAAGACAAATGAGATTATTATAGGACCTAACAATCTAAACACAGATTTTTAAAAATATAATCGACACTTCCTGAGCCCTAACAGTGTTTCCAAAACATGAATTATAATCCGGACCAGTATTTCCCCAAAATGTCCAACAGAGTGCTAACATTCCTTAAGTGCTTCCATGGAAAAAGTAAGTTAAATGCAGAGTCATCCTGAAATACACAAGTCTCTTTCCTAAGATATTTTTGAGCTATAGAAATGCTCATACTCATCATGAATATGATGAGAAATTTTGGGGAGAAATCCCTTGGCAAGTTTGTGACACTCTGTTTCAAGCAGACCACCTTATGTCTTGAAGTGGGGCATCCAAGCAATTTTGGTCCTTTTCCTAGAGGCAGATATTTGCAATGGCAACGTATTTATGCTTCCTAGAAACTCTGACGTACCACTAATATCCATCCTTATTAACTCCACTATATTTTCATTAGCTATGATTCTTTTTTTTTTTTTTTTTTTGGTTTTGGCATCTAACTGACCTAGATTTTATTTACTTTTTTTCCCAAATTCTTTTATTTT
>CM052898.1:54532307-54551523 GCA_028534135.1 Potos flavus | reverse complement strand
ACATTTTTTGTTTACTGTCTTGTTGATTTTGGCCATTTTAACTGGTGTAAGGTGGTATCTCAGTGTGGTTTTGATTTGAATCTCCCTGATGGCTAATGATGATGAACATTTTTTATGTGTCTGTTAGGCATTTGTATGTCTTCTTTGGAAAAGTGTCTGTTCATGTCTTCTGCCCATTTTTTGACGTGATTATCTGTTTTTTGAGTGTTGAGTTTGAGGAGTTCTTTATAGATCTTAGATATCAGCTCTTTGTCTGTAGTGTCATTTGCGAATATCTTCTCTCATTCCATGGGTTGCCTCTTTTTTTTTGTTGACTGTTTCCTTTGCTGTGCAGAAGCTTTTTATCTTGATGAAGTCCCAAAAGTTCACTTTTGTTTCCTTTGCCTTTGGAGACGTGTCTTGAAAGAAGTTGCTGTAGCCAATGTCAAAGAGGTTACTGACTATGTTCTCCTCTAGGACTTTGATAGATTCCTGCCTCATGTTGAGGTCTTTCATCCATTTTGAGTTTATCTTTGTGTATGGTGTGAGAGAAGCAATGTCCACAATAGCCAAACTGTGGAAAGAGCCAAGATGCCGTTCAACAGACGAATGGATAAAGGAGATATGGTCAACATATACAATGGAATATTATGCAGCCATCAGAAAGGATGAATACCCAACTTTTGTATCAACATGGACGGGACTGGAGGAGATTATGCTGAGTGAAATAAGTCAAGTAGAGAAAGTCAGTTATCATATGGTTTCACTTACTTGTGGAACGTAAGGAGTAACATGGATGACATTAGGAGAAGGAAAGGAAAAGTGAATTGGGGGAAGTTGGAGGGGAAGACAAAGCATGAGAGACTGTAGACTTTGAGAAACAAACTGAGGGTTTTGGAAGGGTGGGGGGAATGGTTGAGCCTGGTGGTAGGTATTAAGGAGGACACATATTGCATGGAGCACTGGGTGTAGTGCATAAACAATGAATCTTGGAACACTGAAAAAAATAAAATTAAATTAAGACGTTAAAAAAAATGATAAAAAAACTGTGCAGAGGAAGTTCAAGGAACAAATTGGTATTTGAAAAATAGAGAAATAAGAAAAAAAATCAAAAGAGAAAGTAAATTTCTATGGCACAATGATCAGGTTAGTAATTGACAATGGGAGAAGCAGGAAGTAAGCACACTGCTCAAGAAGGAGTGATGGAAGAGCCCAAAACTTTGGTTTAACCTGTGTTTGAATCACAGATTTGACTCTCCCCTTCATTATATTACTTCAACCGAGTGGCTATCATTCTGAACTGCTGTTCTTGTATCCATTGAATGGAGGACTCTAGAGATGATTAAAATTAATGTGTGAAAAAAATGTCTGCCACATGACTGACACTCTAATAGTATCAACTGTCATAATTATTTAGGAAGTGAGAATGAAAGGAAAGGCTGCAAAGGGGCACATGGTAAATCCAGGTTGGCTGGATCAGAGGCCATGTGCTATAAATAAAACTAAGAAAATATATGAACAAAGGTGCCTCAGTATCTGTTTTTTTTTTCTTTCTCTGCTATATTCAGTTTCTATATTAAAATAAAAATTTCTTTTTATATAATAATGGCCTCAAGATGTAAAAGGGGAGGGAGAGATGTTTACTTCGCAAATTTGAAAGACAACATTACTTAGTAACATGGCTTCAATGTGCCAAGAAATATTTCAAGAAGGACTTGATTCTTTAATTTGGAGAAACCAGTGTAAATCTTTTCCAATGATATTCTGGGGAAATTTAGCAGATGAATGAATGCTACGAGAGGATGTGGGAATTTTCTTAGACTTAAAAGACTGAGGCACAGAACTTAGGGACACTTCATTATTTAAAAGGTCACAGAAGACATTCGGTTCCCCTTACTTCTAATTCGAATTCCTTAAAGTGTACAGGGTAATATTAAGAGGATCAAGAGGGTAAGCCCAGAAGTACAGGCTCAGGAACAAATCTTCCCCTCAAACTCTGCATGCTCTCTCATTAATGGTAATGAAACAAGTGGAGTGAAAATTGGCATAAACTGTTTAATCCAGTCCTCAGTACCACTCAAGGAAATAAAGCAATTCTGTTGTACAATATGATGGTCACTGATGCCAGTTACATACCTTGGGGAAAAAAATGAAATTCTAAACACCCTTCTCCTCACCCCCAAAGGTGTTTAGTTTTATTATAGCCATGACTCTAGTCCAAAATGATTTATTAGTCATGGTTGCATTAATATTATTTCAATCATGATTAAACCCTTTATTGCTTTATGTCTCTCTCTATTCCTTAGCTGATAACTATGCTAATTCTAACCAGCTATCTTGAACAAGTTCTATATCCTTCTGTTTCTGACTGTTAGGAGAGATTTTGATATCCAGTTCTTACAGCAAATGATCAACATTAAAGTAGAACAGTGACCAGAAGCCATTGAAAACTCAGTGAAAACCAAAACGTGGAAATTCTTCCTCTTGTCTTATATGCACATCTTATTATCTGAGCTGATTAGTCAGGCCGATCAAAAACTGAAAAATATATATAATTGAAGACATGTTCAACTGTCACTGGATATATCCCTCCAATCAATTTTTTTTGGCCCCAGAGCACAGTTCTAGACATGAATTAGGAGTATACTGACCATGATGACATATGCAATGTATTCCTCATTTGATCATCTGTGTGTAAATCTCAGTAACTTTTTTGTTACTAATTTCTAATTTAATCTCATTGTAATCTCATTGTGATCAGAGAAACTTCTTTATTACTTTATTTAAAATTGTTTTAAGTTTCTTGAGTCTCCTTTTCCTTTTATGGCCTAGCATATGGGCTCTCCCTGCATGAAGTTTCATGTGTATTTAAGAGACTAAACCACTCATCTCCTCTTCTCTCACATGGAAGAATGAATGTTCTAGTGTTGCTGTATAAAGTGTTCTGTCTGTCAGGTCTGGTTGTCATAGTGTTGTTCACATCTTTCATTTCCCTTTTGATCTGCCTAGTTTTTCTATCTATTTTTGAAAGGGGGTTTTGAAATCTCTAACTACTATTGTTGAATTGGATTTTTCTCCCTTTAATTCTGTCAGGTTTATGTCTGCTGCTAGATGCATATATGTTTAGAATTGTTAGATCTTTCTTTTTTGACTCACCACTTTATCATAATAAATATCCCTCTTTTTTCTAATAAAAAAATTCCATTTTAAAGTTTTTTTTTTTTTTTTTTTTGTCTAATATTAGTATAGTGACACCAGCTTTCTTTAGGTTGCTATTTGCATGGTATACCATTTCCATTCTTTTACTTTCAACCTGTTGGGCTTTTTTTAACATAAAATATGACTATATTAGGCAGCATCTATTTAGATCAGTTTTCATCTTTGATGGTAGAGGTGCCATTCTGCCAACCTCTACATTTTGATGGAATGTTTGATCTCTTCTCATTTAATGTATTTACATAGAAGGCAGTATTTACATGTGCCATTTCACTATTGGTTTTCTATACATCTTATGCCTTTGTTTCCCTGTTCCTATATTATTGTCATCTTTTGTGTTAACTAGATATTTTCTAGAGTTCCATTTTTATTTTCTTGCCTTTTTTTTTTTTTTTAACTATAGTTCCTGAGGTGTTTTCTTAGTGGTTTTTCTGACAATGGTAACTAGCTCCCTAACTTAAAACAATGCAGTTCAGATTAATGCTATCTTAATTTTAGTAGTATACAGAAACATTGCTCCAATATGTCAATAAACTTTTATAATTTCTGCATAGTCTTACACATATTTTTCTTTAAAAATATACCTACATGTATGATATATGTATTTTTAACCTATGCTGAAGTATTTTTTAAATTTTATTTTATTTTTTCAGTGTTCCAAGATTCATTGTTTATGCACTACACCCAGTGCTCCATGCAATATGTGCCCTCCTTAATACCCACTACCAGGCTCACCCATTCCTTCAGCCCCCTCCCCTCCAAAACCCTCAGTTTGTTTCTTAAAGTCCACAGTCTCTCATGCTTCATCTCCCCCTCTGATTTCCCCCAACTCACTTTTCCTTTCCTTCTCCTAATGTCCTCCATGTTATTCCTTATTCTCCACAAGTAAGTGAAACCATACATGTTTCCCAATGTTCATAGCAGCAATGGCTGTAATTGCCAAACTGTGGAAAGAGTCAAGATATCCTTCAACAGACAAATGGATAATGAAGATATAGTCCATATATACAAGGGAATATTACACCTCCATCAGAAAGGATATATGTATTTTTAAAGATGTGTCAATAATTTTGTTAAAATTCATCCACAAATTAGAACCAGTGAGATCAGCTAGACAAAGGATTCATTTTGTAGATAGTAGAGCAAAGGTCATATCGATGAAGTTAATCCCCCAATTCTTATATACTGCTAGTATCAGTGCCAAGACATCTTATTCCTGGACCGATGCTCTTTCAAGTACATGGGATAATAGGACTCTTTCTTAGGAGTATTCTAGCTCAGAAATTCATTTTTACAGAGATGTATCATTGATGATCTGGAAATTCTACTGACTCAAATATTCAAGAGTTACAACTCTGAGTCTCTGACTCTCCATCATTACTCTCTTCATTTGGACATTTCCTTAGTCCCCCTGAGCATCAAGGATCCTACCACAAGGTAATGATGATTTTCAAATCTTTCTTATTTCAATCAATACAAGACTCTAAGTATAAAAGTAAAAGTAAAAAAATGTATATATCATCTACATCTTCTCCTCAGGCTGAGTGAGTGATTAACTTATTGCATACTTTATCCTCAACTCCTCAATCCCTTAGTGTGTATTCGTATTTATTATTACTCCACTGACCTAACTACAAAACTTAAAGATAGCATTAGAATGGGGAAAAAATACCTTTGAAATTAAAAGAAAAAGGAAAAGCTCCCCCATGCAGACACCAGAGACATTATTAGAATAAATGAAAAAATCACTTGACTGCAGAAAGCACATCTTCTCACACAGAGGGCTCTTCATCTGAGGGTTATTCATGCCCTAGGGATGGAAATCACTCAGATTCCGAACACTTGATAATAGAATGAACTCCAAAAATATCAGCTCTTGTCCTGTCACATGGCTCAACCAGTTCACCCAGGGGCAAACCTTTTGTTTTCTGTATAAGACGTGAACCTGATCATCGACTGCATCATCTGTATGATCTTTTCCTGTTACGTCAGCTTCCAGTCCAACCTTATATAGAATATCACTGAAGAAAATCTCTTAGTATTCTGGTTTTATTCCTAAAACATCAAAAGAGAGTTCATATTTGTATCAGTCAGCTTAAGCCAAGTTAATGTGTGATAATAAATGATACTAAAAATAGTGAGTTGAAACATTAAAAGATTATTTTTGTCCTCATTGAATATTGATTATTGATGTGTTCAAGTCTCCTCCATGTCACCTTCATCCAGGAATTCAGAAGAGTCCTGTTTTCAAACACTGCTTGCTTCAAGACTGAGGGAAAAGATATTATGGTAAAATACACACTGGCTATTAAAATTTTCTTTTAAAAAGAACGCATATTGCTTATGTTCATAGTTCACTGGGCAAAGTAAGTCATCTGATCAAACTTGATGATAATGGGGCAAAGGTATATATAATTCTCCTACAATGAATATCTCTACATACAGAGTACCCCATGAAGAGACATGCAGTAGAGAGTAAGGAATACCACAGAAATTAATATAATCTACCACATGTCATTAAGTTGTATCTTCTTTAGAAAATCAAAGCTCAAAAAGAGTGCTGCTCAATAGAGTGTTCAGTGAAGATGAAAATATTCCATATTTGCAATATTCACAATTAATGTGGCTAGTGAACTGAGAAACTAAATTTTTAATTTTATATAATTTTTATCAATTGAAATTTAAATAGCCACGTGTGGATTGCAGTTACTAACTATATTGGGCGCCCCTTCTCTAAAGCTTAGATTTAGAAAAAAGGAACCAGGGCAACCACCAGGTCCTAAATAAAATGAACATGTAATGATGCTTGGGAGAAGATAGAATGGCATGAAGTGGTGGGAAATCGCATGGGTGATAAGTTTGGTGGCAAAGCAGAGTTTGATCTTGATAAGTTCTTCTGCAAAGATAGCTGGTTGCTGATAGATCACGGAAAAAAATGTCAGTGTGGCACTTCAAAAGATTAAAGTGACCCTGAAAAACACATAATCTTTTGAAAATGAAAATTACTCTGTGTTTCTGGAATGAAGACCAAGAACACTTCTCTCCCAAAACAAGAATTTGGAAAGGAATGTGTTTTGGAATTGCTGGGACTACCCAGAATCATGAAATAGATTAGGCAACACTGTCTTATGGCTTTAGTCATAGCAAGGGTTTATCCATGTCCTTCTTGAAAGAGGCTTTCCGATCCATTCTCACTGTACACAGAGTGAACACAAATGCTTAAGAGCCTCTCTTGATAGTGGGATACACACCGCTTGAGGCTCCATATTCTGAGGCTCTTGCCATCCTGTATGTTTAGTAGAAATATAGACCCATCTCTACCTTACCCTCCTCCCAGTCCCACCTTAGCTCCACTCCCAGGCCTAAGACCTCTGATAAGCCTGCAAAATCTAGTCTTGAAGTGGAGTCTGAGCTTGTGTTACAGAAGGGAGTAGTGGTGAGGGATGAGGCTCTGGAATCAGAGACCTGGTTTGAGTCTCAACTTTGCCACTGGAAACTACCTGACCTGGAGTAAGTTGATGAACTTCTCTGAGTCACACTTACCTCATTTGTAAAATATAGATAATAGCACCTACATCGTTTCTTCTGAGGAGTATATGAACTAAGGCATGTAAAGTGTTTAGTCCATTTTGTGTCATAAAGAAAAGTACTCAGTGAATGGCAGGCTTATGTTCATAATTTATTCCAACTCCTTAATTTTTTTTAAAGATTTAT
Organism: Potos flavus; assembly: GCA_028534135.1. Taxonomy (NCBI): domain Eukaryota; kingdom Metazoa; phylum Chordata; class Mammalia; order Carnivora; family Procyonidae; genus Potos; species Potos flavus. Next base: position 54,544,614 of record CM052898.1, on the reverse strand, counting down.
TTATTTATTTGAGAGTGAGAGAGAGAGAGCACATGCAGGAGCAGGAGGGGCAGAGGGAGAGGGGGAGAGACTCTCAAGCAGATTCTGCACTAAGCGTGGAGCCCAATGCAGGGCTTGATCTCACCACCCTTAGATCAGGACCTGAGCTAAAACCAAGAGTCAGATGCTTAACTGACTGTGCCACCCAGGCACCCTTCACCTCATTTTTTTTTTAGTGGGAATTGGCACAAGGGGGACTATTCATTTAAATTAATTCATTTAAGGCTAAACATTACCATACCTGATCTATCAATAACACTTCACTGTACCCTCTTGAAATGCTTCTTTTATGTATTTGCATTGAGAAGGGTGCCAGAAAGACTTGAGTGTAAATTCCAGCGCTAGCATTTCTTAGCTGGATATGTCCCCACACTACCTTCGAGTTAGTCTCTTATCTTTGGAATGAATATAATCATATCCAACTTGCCATGTTAGTATGAGTATTAAATGATTAATTGTACATAAAGAGCCTATACCATAGCATCTGGAAAAGGTGCTCTAGGAATTTCTTTGGATTCTTACTCCATTGCTATATTAAAAGAGATTTCAGATACACAAAAATATTCAATACCCTCTAATTTTATAGTTAACTTCTGCCTTGTCAAACACTTAAGACCTTACCTTTTATTTGAAACAAAACTCAAAAGAGTACATTTTAATAGTAAGGAGGGAAGCCCTACACAAGCCTACAGTTACATCATAAAGAAAGAAAGGTTGATTCATGTTGATGATCCTAGTCCTGATATAACATAACAATACTCTTCTGGCTGCATGAAACCTATGTCCTTTGACAACATCTTGACAGTGCTTAGGATAAAGACAGAAACAAAAGCAAACAGAGAAAAACAGAGAGAAATACCATAGAACTGGTATTTATTTCAGGTACCACCAGCATCTTATAAATCTTTTGGGGGGGAACATACAATCTTGATTGACAGGGAGTTGCCTGGTACACTGACTTTTTTCACATGAGGTCAGAATTAATTAAATAACAAAATTAATTGAACATGGATGAAATATATAAGTTGTCCAGCCTTTGGCAAGCTAATTTCCAGGGATTTTATAGTCATGACTGTTTCAGTAGAAGCGTTGGGAACAGTAGAATTCATGACAAAACTGTAATATATGTCACTGTGGCTTCACCAAATTATTGAAACCCAACACACCTTAGTGCGCTGTCGTATCTGTTTCAAAGAGGTAACATACTTTGAAATGTCTCTAAGAGATCTAATTGGAGACTGATTTCATTGATTTATTCACTTCATTATTCAGATATATATTAGAAAGCTCCTGTATCTCAGATCCTAGACTAAGCACTGTAGATTCTAAACAAACAGAACACACTTCTGGCTCTAAAAGGTTTTAAATGTATTCAAATATGGGTGTTTTTTGTTTTGTTTTGTTTTGTTTGTTTTGGTTTGGTTTGGTTTTTTTTGGAGTGGGAGGGAAGACGGGTCACCTCAGTTCAATTTGGTGTACATTACAAGTCAAGGCTTAAGAATAAGCCAATCCACTCAGTCATTCCCCCATCCATTTCTGTTCCATCAGAACACTTGCTTCTAAAAGAAAGAATCATTATAAAAGTAATAAAATGTGAAAAATGAGAATGTATCCACCAAGGCTGAGATAACAAAATACCACAGACTGAGTGGCTTTAACATCAGAAATTTATTTTTTCACAGTTCTAGAGACAAGAAGTCCAAGATCAAAATGCCATCATGATTATTTTCTGATGAGGACTCTTCCTGGCTTGTAGACAGTTGTTTTCCCACTGTGTTCTTACACGATCTTTTCTCTGGTTGTGCTTGAAGAGAGAGAAAGAGACACACACAAAGAGAGAGGGAGAGAAAGAGAGGAATCTGTTCTCTCCTCCTCTTCTTATAAGGACACCAGTCCTCTTTAATTACAGTCCATCCTTATGACCTAATTTGACCTTAATTATCCCCTTAAAGACCCTATATCCAAATGCAGTCACACTGGGGTAAGGCTTCAACATAAGAATTTAGGGGGGGGGTACACGGTTCAGTCCATAACAATGGGGATATTGAAAGATAAAATTTTGAAATTGCATTGTGCATGGACTAGGAAAGAGCAGAATATTAACTGAATGCCCATTTCAGACACCACATCCAGTAAAGACATTTGTAATCACTTAACTGAAACACAACTCACTTTTTAAGTAATTTATAAGCAATACACTCCTCACTAGGGTTTTGAAAGTAACATTTGCTTTCATTCCTTCAGCTCATATTTGATTGTACTGGCAGGAAATCAAGACTCACAGAGCCACCTCCTGTTTAATCAAAATTAACATACAGTAATAATTGGAGGGCACTGATACATAACATTGAATGGTGCCAGTTAGTCAGAAATATTGCACTGAGCTTAATGTATATATTTTTTTAAATAGGCTAGAGAAGACAACTGCAGTCTCTATGTCAAAGAGGAAGGATTCTTTTTCAAAGCAGAAAGAGAAAAACTACTGAAAATCTTTCTTCATCAGTGTATTTTTATGAGATTCCCAAGGTTAATCTCTTCAGGGTCCCTGAGGTATCTCCGGACCCACAAAAATGCAAACATATTTGTAAATTTGTTCTGAAGAGTGAAAAAGCCAAAAGTCTTGAAGTTATGCAATTTTTCTGGAAAGTGCCTCAAGAGAACGTGATCAGAGGTTCGTGCATGGTCTTAGGAAAAATCATCTCCATTTCCATTAGAGAAGCTAAGAATGCTGATTAGAAAATGCGATCTGACTCAGGAAAAATCATGTGTTTTTCTATTCAGTCACTCCCTTACTGGGTCTCCTCACAATCCATCTTTTCCCATGTTGAAGCAAAGGTTACCGGATTGAACCAGATATTTTATTTTTGGCAAAATGATTGGGTATCTAGCCTAAACTAAGAGTTAAATAAATACTCTCTCTGAGAAAGCAAATTGGTGCCAAAATAATTAATTCTGTTTCATGCTAAAAATAAAAAAAAATCACTAATTGAATTAAATTTCAGTTATTATTTTCATTTTATTCTTCAGTTATTATTTCATTTTATTCATTCTTGAAGATTCAGAAAACAAATGTCAAGAGTTAACAATGCATATCAACTCTATTAATTTCAAAAGATATTCTTAGTTAAATGCAATGAAAACTATATTTCTTTGTATAACAGCATATTAACACAATTAATTTTCTAAGCAAGTTTTAATGACAGATAAGGAAAATGTTAGAAAAATTTATACAGTAACAACCTTAACTACAGTGTGCAAGCTAAGAGGCTCAATGTCAAAGAAATAGTGATATCGCTTCTTTCTACTGAAGTAGCTAACATGTTTCATTTTCCAAAACTCTTGGCATTCTCTAAATTCAACATAATATAGGGCTCCCACCTAAAAAAAATAGCTTTCTCAAAAAATGCAGAATGTCAGATGTCAGATGTCAGGTTTTCTATTGTATTTTCATTGTATTTCAAATGTTATTGGAAATAAACAGAAAGTGATTTCTCCTTTCATTAAAGAGGACAGGCAACATGGAACAGTGCAGGAGGGCCAGGGTATGGTATCACACCTGTTGAGGTTGACAAAATCACTTCATCTGGGGCACAAAAGACAAAAGAGTCTGTCAGTTATGGTTCAAGCAAATAAGACAAGGGCAAATGCAGAGCAATTGCATATGAACAGGGATTGTCTACGAGGAAGATGTGAGGAAGTGAATTCATGAGTGTCATCCAGGTCTCAGCAACAGACCCACACCAGAGAATGCATGGAAGTGAAGGAAACATGAAGGCCCAGATACTCTGGTCTCCAACAAATGAAAACGTTGTCTGCAGACCAGCAGCCCTATTGTCACCTGGAAACATGTTAGAGATGCAGAATCAGAGGCCCCACCCAAAAGCTACTGAATCAGAGTCCACATTTAACAAAACCTCTAAGTTATGCATATGCAGTCTGAGGCTGGAGAAGCACTGTTCTAGTTTTCAGCTTCCTGTTCAAGCTCTCTGCCATTACGACATTCATAACCTTGGATCTCACGTTTATTATCTACTCTCTCAGAACTCTTCTTTTTCCCCACCCTTAACGTCTAATGATCCATTTTTCTTCTTCTCTTAATATGTGTATTAACATTTTTTAAGTGTATTAAAATTCTTATTGAAAACTTAAAACAGATACTTATGTATATTTGTGATTTGGGGCATCTAATTTTGGTCAAATGAGAAATGAAAGAAATTATTATTTAGTAATTACTATGGGATTAAGTATTTTCCTATTTGGAAAAAAATGATTAATTTTTCCACCATAGATGGTATAAAAAACAATTCCCAAATAGATTAAAAGTTAAGTGTGAACAAAGAGCCAGAAAAACCTAGACGAGATGTACTGTCTTATCTCAAAGTAAAAAAGGCATCTCCAAATATATTTTCAAAACTAAGAAACAAAGGAAAAAATATTGATCTTAAGATATAAAAGTTGGTGTCTACTATATGTCAAAATACAATAAAAGTAACAGAGAAACCACAAGCCATGAATAATATTTGCAAAATAAATGGTAAATGCTTATTAAATCTAAAGCTTTCACAAACCAGTCAGAAATACAAATGCCATGATAGAAAGCTAGAACACGACATAGGTAAGCAATTCATTAAGGACAGAGTTAACTGTCAATATTTGAAAACCTATTTGATACCATTAGTTAAAAAAGATATAAATCTCCAAAAAATAATAATAATGAACCACACTATAAGATATCAAGACCCATTATATTCTCTGAGTAAATATAACAAGGTAGGTGTGGTGTAAAGAGATATAAATGGACTCTGGAACAGAATAGAGGCCAGAAAATTACACTTCTATGGCCAATTGATTTATGACAAAGGACACTTGCAGTGCAGGGGAATAAAGAATGGTCTTTACAATAAATTGTATGGCGTGAACTGGACATTCTTGTTGAAAAAAATTGCATCTTGATTTCTACTGCATACCATAAACAAAAACTATTCTGGATGGATTGCAGACCTAAATTTCAAAGGTAAAGAACTAAAAAATTTCGTAGGAGAATATCTTTATGTCTTTGGAATAGGCAAAGATTTTTTAAACAGAACAAAGATCTGCAAACTATAAAAATTGATACATTGAATTTGTTAAGATTAATACAGTTGAATTTCATCAATGGTTATCATTAAGAGAGGAAAAAGGTAAGCTGCAGATGGAGAGAAAATATTTTAGTGCAAAATTTTATCTGACAAATGACTCATTGAAAATGTATAAATCATTTTATAAATCAGTTCAGAAAGGCAGTTAAATGAGAAAAGTATGAGCAAAATGTTTAAATAGACATGCCACAAAGAAGGATATCCAAGTGGCCAGTGACCATATAAAAATACGTTCAGCTTTATTATGAAAACCACAGTAAGATATCATTAAACCCCCACCCAAAAAGCTAATATACCTGTGTACACACACACACACGCATACATATATACATGTAGTGTTTCTAAGGTGTCTAAGACTTTCAAGGTTTTTTGAAATAATTGACTCCTTTAAAAAGTTTTCTCTTTTTGGTATATTTTTAAATCATGAACCCACAGTGGGAAAAAGTATGGTTATATTTCAATCTTCACAGTATAGGAGTCATGTCCAACATCCCTAATTCATATTGTTACATTTTAAATAGCACCATCAAATCCATGTCTAAACTGATTTTACCCATGGAAAATCTGATTCCTAGCATCAAAGTAAGATAATGGATCCAACTTTTGGGTTACAAAGTTATTCATCAGGTCAGCAGAAGATCAGCTACATGTTGAATGCAAGACATTGTACAACACACCTCTCAGTATAACTAGAACAATAATTTAGATTATCAAACTCGATTAAATTCTTAAATATGGGTGAATATTGTGATAACATTTTCATTTGGAAAATGATTTTCCTAATCTTTCTCATAAGTTTTGTCATTAACTTGTGTTATTCAAACCCTAGCCCCAAAGTCAAATGGTCTCGCAGGATGTTAAAGCCATTATCATGGACAGGAAATGTTTGACTCAAATTGCTTAGGGGATGCTGGAAAGAGACTGCTTTATTGTCTGCCCCTACATTAATCTGGGTGCAGGCAACCTAAGAAACCTGGAGATAAGTGTGGTCACATCTCAGGAAGAACAGAAGTTAACTTCTCCTACATGTTCTTGATTCTGTTGAACATGCACTGACCAAAGAATTGAGTGCCAGTAATCCATGTAAAGAGATGCTGTAAACTACCCAAGACGGCTACCAAATGGAAGTTACAGAATCTTCTTGGAGACAAACGTAGTATGAGCAAAATAGGAGGTGAGATTGAGTCTGCTAAGAGAAACCACAAGACTGAGCAAGCTGAGAAACTGGAAAAAAGAATCATTCATATGTTTTACTGTTGTGTAAGTAACCACATGACAATGTAGTGGCTTACTTGTTCACAATTCTGTGAGTTACGAATTCAGCAAGAGTACACCGGAAGCATCTCCTCTTTATTGCATGGTATCTGGGTCCTCTACTGGCATGGCCTGATAGATGGGGGTTGGCTAGGATTCCTGAATGAGGGTCACATGTCTGAGGCCTCATTGCATTGCCCAGCTGTGCTCCTCCATCCTCTTCCATGTGGCTTCTCCATGTGACGTGGGCTTCCTCACAGCATGGTAGTTACAAGGATCCAAATAAGAGTGTTCCAGGATGACTAGCGTCATTGTAAGGACCTTATAAAAATATGATGGCATCGCACTTGCTAATGCTAAATTGTCCAAAGCAAGTTGCATATCCAAGCCCACAGTCAAGGTGAAAGGGACTATCCCAGAATGTGAATTCCACTTCTGTCATTTGGAGACTGTGGCATATTGATAAATATTTAACAACCAGCTCTCCAAGAAAAACAGTTCTGATTTGTAGCATTTGCCAATTTTCCTGCTGTGACCCATTGAGGTTACCAAAGTGATAAGCCAAAATAACAAACTGTGGAGCAGGGAATCGATGCACACGATTGGTTCTCATGAGCCAGTAGGAGCTGTCTCAAGTGCACTACTGTCAGGACATGTAAGCTGTGACAGTGCTCAGTAGGGACCAAACCTAGAAGACCAGAAAGACAAGAACACTACTGGTGAGATCAGAAGAGCTGGAATAAAAAATGCACATACATTCCATCCACACCACTCACCTACCCAAATGCCACGCCTTGGAGGAGAGAGGTGGGAAGGATTTTAATTCTGAAAATACAAACATTACATATTTAAACTGCTGTATCAAACTAAACTCAATGGATTGATCTAACATATAGCATTCCCTATGCTCCAATGGGATGCTGGATTGTAATACAGATCGGATCAATTAGGGGAAAAAACAACAATAAAACTGTATTTAGAATGAGGAGATTTATTAGAATGGACAGTCCTTCTCCTATAAAACCAAGGACAGTCCCTAAAGAAGAATTTGTAATTCTAATTCTAGCAAGTCAGGGTTGGGAGATGGTGCAGGAAAAATGAGAATTAATAATTACAAGGAAAGGAGAAAGTGCAGTACTAACAATGAGACAGTTAAATAACTCTGCTTCTTCATTATGGATTTAGTCCAGATTTAGACCTCAAGCCCCAAGGCCCAAAATGGCAAAGGAAGGGTGTTAAACACAACCTCCTTCCCACACACACAAGCACACACAAGACCATGCACACACACACACCACACCCCATACACATGCATGCACACATACTACATGTATACAACCCACACGTGCACACATATGAGCACACAAACACTCCCTACACCACACCCCATAAACATACATGCACATGCATCATATACCACACACACATATACACTCCACACACACGACACACACACCCCACAATGCACACACCCCACACATACGCAAACATGAACATCACACAATCCCCACCCCCCACCCCATAGACATACATGTACACACATCATACACAGACACACACACACATCACACATCACACATGCAGTAATACATGACATTCCACACTTAGCCTTAGGACCTGGGGGATAAAAGGAAATGATGGGGATGCAGCAAAATAAAGATGATATGCCTAGTCCAGGGAACTGACCTCTTTTTAAGCCTATTTTTATCAACTGGAATGTGGGCTTGTTTTGCTCCATATTCTCCTTTTCAAGAGAACCTGGACATACAGATGTTTAAATGAAATCTCCAAAACTTCATGTGTGTTCAAGTAACTCAAATTTCTGTCCTTTTTCTCTTCCTTTCTTCCTTTTCTTTCTTCCCTCCTTCTTTCCTATCTTTCTTCTTTCCTTCTTACTTTGTGTGTGTGTGTGGTTATTTAATATCATATGGTTCAATATTAAATGCTAAAACCAAGCAGTTTTGCAAGTTTTGGTCAACTGGTTTGTTATTTCTGGTTTAGACAGCACTATGCCTGCAGATCAACTTCTGAGCTTCTAAGATGTTTGTCTATATGTTTGATTTAGTCTCTATGAGAGTTCATAAACATACATGTCCATACCTGCCCATACACATGCTAGGAGGAATCAATGATTAAACCCAGGCCGTACAACTCCACATCCAGTATCATTTCCACCTCTGCATGCTGTGTCTTAGGTTATGGAAATATGCTTCACCTACTCTTCATTAAAATGAAACATTAGGGACGCCTGGGTGGCTCAGTTAGTTAAGTGGCTGCCTTCGGCTCCGGTCGTGATTCCGGGGTCCTGGGATCGAGTCCCACATAGGGCTCCTTGCTCAGCGGGGAGCCTGCTTCTCCCTCTGCCTCTGCCTGCCACTCTGCCTGCTTGTGCTCTTTCGCTCTCTCTCTCTCTGACAAATAAATAAATAAAATCTTTAAAAAAATAAAATAAAATAAAATGAAACATTAAAACATGATATTTTATAGGAATATGGAATTTTAGGTCTATGGTTATGATCAAATATATTTAATTGATGTATTGGGCATACATGCAGAAGGCCTTCCTTAAAAAGACTGGTAAGGAGTATTCTGCATCTTTCCTGTATTCTTTGATGTAGAGGATCACCCAGAATTCCACAATGACACCACTCCAGAGCCTCAGGACCCTGGAAGTTCTGTAGCAGAGCAGCTACCAGAATAAGTCTGCAGATGAGTGGCATCGGATCAAATCCCAGTTCCAATATTAACTAACAATAGAAATTTGACAAGTGTCCCAAACTCCCCCAGCCCCATACTTCCCTTATTTTGAAGATACAGGTAATAATGTTATGTACCTCAGAGTGTTATGTAGAGGGAAAAAGGAAATAACAAATGTAGAGACTTTGGGACAGGGCCTGGTATGTACTAAGCACTCAATTTTGTTATTTTATTCCAGAAGTTGTGAGTCAGCTTGTGGCAAAGATTCCGAATATTCTGATTACTCTGAGAATTTTAAAAAAATATATTTGCTACTGAAATCAGAGTCAGAAGATGATATAACTTTCATTTTTACTGCTGCTGCTTTCCATTCTGACTTCCTCATACAAACACCCTTCTCCCAAGAAAAGGAGGAATAAAGTCCACAAGAAACTCCTGTGATAAGCTAATTGTGTGTGTGTGTGTGTGTGTGTGTGTGTGTGTGTGTGTGTATAACACATATCTTTATTTTCAGAAGTTTTCTCATTTACATATAGAGTTTATTTCTATCTGCGGGAGTTCAGTTGGACCCTGTCTGAATTTGGAAAATTTAGGAAAACTCTAAGTCAGCTTAAATATCAAACAATTCTTTTTGCATTGAATGGATTATAGGTTCTTTGGCTCTTTAAAAAATTTTTCTTCTGCCCCCCCTTTATTTTTTGCATTTTCTTATTTAATAAACATATGATATTTTTAAAACCACAAAAAGGTGACTTATGCTAAAATGAAAATCGGAGGGGGAGACAAAGCATGAGAGCCTGTGGACTCTGAGAAACAAACTGAGGGTTTTGGAAGGGGAGAGGGTAGGGGGATAGGTGAGCCTGGTGGTGGGTATTAAGGAGGGCATGTACTGCATGGAGCACTGGGTGTAGTGCATAAACAATGAATCTTGGAACACTGAAAAAATAAAATAAAATTTTTAAAAAATGAAAATAATTGACTCAAGAATGATAACATTTGCAGGTGCTTCATTGTTCCTTATATGCATTAATATAATTAAAATAAAGCTATATCAGTACTTGCCAGTATTGAGACATTTTTGGCTTTCAGAATTTGACCAGGGTAACCTTGAAATACAGACTGAAGTTTCTCTTAGGTAGAGAGGAATGAAAATTCAGGCCATTTACATATAGCTGGAATTGTATAAAAACAAATTTATATATTTTATTGAAAATGTGCTTAGCCGGGCTACTACTCAGAGCAAGTGTTTTAACTATTTTTGCTTATAATATAATAGCTTAAATCCTGCATCACTTAGCTGTTTCTGTGTAATAAGTCACTCCAAACTTGATGATTTAAAACCTAGGGACATTTTTAGCTCATGAATCTGTGAGTAGCCTAAGTGGTTTTTTTGGTTTAGGTCAAGTTGAGCTGATTTCAGCTGGGCTCACTCATGTACCTGTGGTCATCCAGTGGACAGCTAGTCTAGAATGGCCTCATTCACATGTCTGGTGACTGGCTGGCTGTTGGTCTGGCGAAGAGGGTGATGGGTCTCTACTCTCTCCTCTTCTGGTAGGCTAGCCTGGAATTGCTCAGATGGTGATGGTAAAGGTCTCAAGAGAGTAAAGCCTAAGTTTGGAATTGGCACACCATCAGTAGTACTAAGTTCTTCATTTCAATGAAAGTTATAAGGCAAGGCCAGGTTTAAGAGATGAGGAAAGAAAATACCTCTTGATGGTAGGAATAGCAAGTCATATTGCAAAAGGTATCCATACAAAAAGTAAATAATTGAGGTCATTACTGGAATTGATCAACTATAAACCTTGCTCATATTCACAAATATGGAATCAAAACCCTCATATGGTCAAATTGCTGGGGTTCAAACATTAATTTATTCAATCAACAGGGACAGTGTGGCAATGTGTAGGGACATCAACATTTTAGGTATAAAATATATCCAAGAGCCTAATGACAACTCATTCCTGTATCTTCACTTTTCTATTTTGATGGAAATGGAAATGTCACATTTTTTTTTCTGAAAAAAAAAAAAAAAAGCAAGCAATTCTGTTTAGAAGGGCCTCATTCCTTCTGTATGCCTTTAAAGTAAAACCTCGCAGCCATGGACCAGCAATCTGTTTCCTCTTCTCTTTGCAAAGTTAAAATCAGACTGTAAGTCTTCAACATGCTGTTCACAATTTTACTCAATAACTTCAATAGCAACTCCAAACAGTAGTTGTGTTTTGATGGAGAAAATCAGTGATGTGCTTTAAATGAATGCAAATTAAGTGGTTGACTACAGCTATAAATTGAGCAAGATTATTTTGTTAGTGAGAAGTAAACTTCACCTACTCAGAAGTACAGTAAACAATTAGAAAATGCATTTTCTGTAGGTAAAACTAAGTTTATATATTAGGCAGTAGTTTATATGTTAAGTTTATGTACTAAGACTGGGTAGAAAGTAGAAGCTAAACACCAATGCATCTGATTCTGCTTTCCACTTGCCTAACATACTTTCTTTCCTATCTAACAGAAAGACAGTCTGGGGGGACGAGGGTGTGGCTGACACCAAAGTGCCCAGCACAGGAGGATCAATCGTGATTTTATCTAAGCCTATGTTGCTAAACTTGTCCTTAGTTTTCCTCCTTTATAGACAGATAGGTTGCCATGTCTGCAGTTATTGAAAAATGGAAATATCTGCTATGGGCAAGAATTTGGGGAAATTTGTAGTTTTTAAAGACTGCATAAATGCATATTTCTTGCCCTTTCATGTCTTAACTTATTTTGAAATGCATTACATTATTTATATTATATTATATTATATTTTACACGATATATATATACAATATGTGTTACTACATATATATTACATTACTGGCCCTATAACACACAGAAATGCAATATATTTGACAATAACAGCAAAATGGAGGTGGGTGGGCAAAAAGTGTATTGGAATAAGGAAAAAACACAATATGATAACTTGATTCTACAGGAACAAATGAAGAAAACATGAAATTGTAAATAAAAATTACAAAATAAATGTATACTTGCTCTTATTTCTTCTCTCAGCTTTATTCAAAGACATAAAATTATATAATTGAAGATATTTGCAAATGACAGTACAGAAAAAGGTCTCAAGGTCTGTAAAGAACTCCTCAAATTCAACACTCAAAAAACAGATAATCAAGTCAAAAAAAAAAAAA
>CM052898.1:54494669-54531807 GCA_028534135.1 Potos flavus | reverse complement strand
GGAGCGTAAGGAAAAACATGGAGGACATTGTGAGAGGGAAGGGAGGGATGAATTGGAGGAAATCGGAGGGGTGAAGAACCATGAGAGACTGTGAACTCAGAACAAGGGACTGAGAGTTTTGGAGAGGAGTGGGGTGGGGGGATGGGCGAGCCTGGTGGTGGGTATTGAGGAGGGCACGTATTGCATGGAGCACTGGGTGTGGTACATAAACAATGAATCTTGTAACACTGAAAAAATAAAATAAAAGTATTTGGGGGGAAAAAAGTATATAAGCAAAAAAATAAAATAAAAAATAAAGTATATAAGCAGCACTTATAAATATTAACCATGTTCTAAACCACATAAGGATTTTCAAATTTTTCTGAATAATTGACAGCATACTGGCCATATTATCTAATCACAATAAAATTAAAATAGAATAACACAACCCAAAAATAGTTGACAAGAAGAAGAAAATAATACATTGAGATTTTAAAAATAACTCAACTCCTGGTTTCAACAGGAAATCACAATACAAATTATAAACTATTTAGAACTGAGTAATGGTGAAGGCAGTTACATAACAGTATCTGTAGGATGTACAATAGAGTAGCTCAGAAAGAGATACACATTTAATTTCCAAGGTATTTATTCAAAAACAAAAGACAGTGAAAATAAATGTCTTAATCTTTTAATAGAAGGTACAAAAAGAAGTGAAGTATGCCTATAGGGTAGAAGAAAGGAAATAATAAAAAGCAGACTTTAAAAAAAAATAGAGATGAATTAAATCAAAGGTTGAATATATTTTCTATGTGTGAACGGTAATGTAGAGAAGATGAAAAAATATCATAAGAGAAAACCTGAATAAAAGAATAAATATACTATTCTCATAGATGGACAGAAAAAATATGCTAAAACCATAAAATATTCAAACATTAATATACAATCCCAATATAATACCATTCAAAATCACACAGGGGTTTTCATGAAACTTAAGCTCAACCTGAAGTTCATAGAGAAAAAAAGGACCAAGAATAACCAAGATATTTTTGAAGGATAAGGAGGGACACAACTCATTATCCCAGCTATTAAAAACTTAATTGCAACCCTCTAATAAAAATCTAGAATGTGAAAAGCACAAGAATAAATAGACTGATTAGTAAATAAGAAAGGCCAGAATAAAACCTTGGGTAACTAGTAACCGATATAACAAATTATGGAGAAAGAATAAACTCTTTAGCATATTTTGTTCACATAATTTCATATTCACATGGGAAAACATGTAAAATAAAATAGCTAGTTCACATGGTACATAGAAGTAAATTCCAGATAGTCAAATCTTAAAATCTGAAAGTTTAAAACTTTCAGAAGGCAATAAAGGGCAATATCTTTATGATCTTGATATCCTGTAGAATTCATTTAACAAAACACATAATCATAAATGTTTTAAAGGTGTGATAAATAATTTTAATTAAATTAAAATATTTGAATAATATAAAACAACAACAAACAGGTGAAATAGAAACCATCCACTGCAGTTATTCACGTAAAAGACAAAAATGTATTCTAGTATAAACTTTTCTAGAGCCAGTTGGACTGAATTTATAACTGAGAGCTGTGCAATCTTAAGCAAGTAATGTAATTCTTCAATACCTGAATTTCCTCATTTATAAAATGGAGATATTACCTACCTCAAAAAGTTACCAAAAAAATTATTGTATTAATTTATCTAAAACACTCAGAAAAACCAGAAACAAAGCTCAACTGAGGTTAGCTATTATTATTATCCAAAATATAGATAGAAATTCTATAGCTCAATAAGGAAAATAGGAATAATCTCAGTTTTAACATCGTTGAAGGATATGAATGTACAGTTCACAGAAGTGGCCAACACAAATAAGAATATGCTAATGCATCCATAACCAGATAAATACAAGTTGAAAGAATGGAATTTCTACTTCTTATCTCTCAGATTGAATTAAAAAAAATGGGGCTGACAATACCAAGTGCTAACTGAGTATATATTGACAGAGGAAGTGTAAATTGACACAGTCTCTTTGGAGATCAATTGGAAAATATATAATAAAGTTGGAGTGTGCATTATTATAACCCACAAATTTCACATCTAAGTTATAACTTTCTTTTAGGGTTCCCAGACCCAATTCCAACAATAGTGGGGAAAGCGATGTCCCCCACACAACAACAGCAGATGTAGAGTCCAAAAGTCACCTTCATTAGTAATCAGACACCTATCTTACTTTTATGACTCAGAGGCATTTTTAGGAACTGTGGATGAAGACTAAATATATTTGAGAAATATATTTTGGTCATCTGAGTAACCGAATATATATTTCTTATAAATCATTAAATTGCAGAAGTGTGAAATTGGTACAATGTCTTTAGAAATCACTTTGAAAATACATATTGTTGGAAATATACATTATAGACAACACAGAAATTCCACATCTAGGTCCATAACTTAGAAAACTCATAATATGCTAAAGGAAACTCATAATGTGCTAAAATATATATACCAGAATACAAAATTAGACTGGATACCACCTAGTTACCCATCTGTGGGAAAATAAATAAATTTTGAAATAATCAAATAATAGAATTATAAATCATGATTAAAATGAGTGAAATATGTTGCAGCCATTTTGGAAGACAGTCTGGCAGTTTCTTTCAAAATTAAACATACTTTTAACATATAATCCAGCAATCATACTCCTTGGTGTTTACCCAAAGATGTTGAAGACTTATGTCTACACAAAAATCTGCACATGGATGTTTATAGCAGCTTTATCCATAATTGACAAAACTTGGAAGCAACCAAGATGTCCTTCAGTAAGAGAATGGATAAATAAATTGTAGTACATCCAGACAATGGAATATTATTCAGTGCTAAGAAATGAGCTGTCAAGCCCTGAAAAGACATGGAGGAATCTAAGTGAAAGAAGCGAATCAGAAAATGCTACATATTATATAATTCCAACTATATGACATTTCAGAAAAGGCAAAACTATGGAGACAGTAAAAAGATCAGTGGTTGCCATGAGTTTGGGAAGAGGGAAAGAAAGACGAATAGGTTCCTCAGGATTTTTATGGCAGTGGAACTATTCTGTCTGTTACTGTAATGGTGGATACATGACCATATGCATTTGCCAGAACCCATGAAACTGAAAACACAAAGAGTGAATCTAATGTAAACTATGGACTTTGGTTAATAGTAATGCATTAATATTGGTTCATCAGTTTAACAAATATACCACTCTGGTACAGTCTGTTGATTGTGAGGGCGTCTGTACATGTCAAGGCATGAGATATATAAATGGGAATTCTCTGTACTTTCTGCTCAATTTTCCTGTGAACCCAAAACTTCTCTAAAAAATACGGCTCTACTTAAAAAAGTATAAAAGGAATGAAATAGAATTCATGTATGAATTTGGATAAATCTCAAAAAATGTTCCATGAGTAAAAAATATATTGCAGAATCCTACAGAGTAAAATTATTATGCAATTTTGAAAATTGAAAGGTACTGTTATTTATTGTTTTAAAGGATACTTATAAAGTGTCATAATATAAAATTATGCAAGGATGAAAGAAATATCAGGTTCAAGATAGTAGTTTTTCTGGGAAAAAAAGGGATATGGAATTGAGGATGGGTACTACGAGTCCTCAATTAATATATGCCATGTTTTCATTTGTAAATAATTCAAAAGGTATAGAATCATAAAACCTTGCTTAAGTGGTTGTTTATGAAAACAAAATAAGACAATAGGAATGGAAATCCTAGAATTGTGCCTGACACAAGGTGGCTTCTTATTAAACACTCTCTCCTGACTCCCCATCAAGTCCTCTTTCTTCAAGGTCATGATCCCTCTTTCCAAGGACTGCGGTCTGCCTGAGGCAAAGTGAAAAGTTGGCTTAATGGAAGCAGAAGGGGACTAAGAGGCAGCCAATCTAGACTTGCACATCAAGTCTACCACCAGTTCTTTGTGTACCCTTGATCAAGTCACTTAACCCCACAAACCGCTCTGAAATGAGAAGGTTGTATCAGGTCATGGGTGGCATTCCTTCCATCTTTAATGGTCTGTAGCTCTGAGTTAAGAGAGTTCCAAGATACAGTTTGAAGTCCACTATTTTTGTAGGCTACAGTCATTCAGAGAACATCTGACTACCTTTCAAAAATAATTTCTGTTAACTCGTACAGCACATAGTGACATTCTCTACAATGAATTAAAGAGGTCTCTATTTCTGGTCAGTGCTGTGATCAAGAAGAGGAATGTGCAATACACATTTCTGAGGAACATGCTCTGGTCACCAGACATGAGAGGACATATATGACCTAGCGAATGATGCACCCACATCATCCACCACCAACACCCTCTCCCCTTCCTGACTTTATCTTTTTTTCTCATTAACATTTCACATCATAGTTTACAAATATCCCATATTTTTAGGTTTTTTAAATCTTGTTTTAGGTTTTTAAATCTTTAAATCTGCCAGAGACCTAGAAAAGTATCTGGGATAGTAGATGCTTAGTAAATATTTGTTGAAGGAATGATTAAGAGAATATATTTGAGGCAGACTTCAACTTGAGGGACAGTTCTAACCACCCATCTACTCTCAAAGGTCACCCTAAATTCTACACATAATCCTCTGTCTCTCTTTTTTTAAAGATTTTATTTATTTATTTATTTATTTAAGGGAGAGAGAGAAAGAACACAAGCTGGGACGAGGAGCAGAGGGAGAAAGAGAAGCAGATTCCCCACTGAGCAGTGACCCCCAAAGCAGGGCCCAATCCCAGGACCCTGAGATCATGACCTGAGCCAAAGGCAGACACTTAACCAACTGAGCCACCCAGGCATCCCTCTGCTCCCCTTCTTATATTCCATATGCAAAACATTAGTTGTCCCTCAGTTGTGTTCCAACAATATCATGTATGTATCTCTTACAACACTGATCACATCACATCACATTTCTCCCTCTGGTAGAGAGCCAGTTAAATGGGTTCTACGGTCTGATCACCCCATCCTTCTTATGGTTACATTCTCTCTCAGCCTCTTTTTTATGGACTTTCTGCTCATTCTTGCTCTTGCTCCCTTTCTTTCCTTATATATGCCCAAGTAAACCTTACCTTGAATCAATCCATTCACCCTCTCCCTTACCCCAAATTTTAGGCTGTACTGAATAAAATACCATAAGCATGTAGACAGTGGCTGTTAAACAAGTTTGCTCTGTAGTTAGGATGCAATTTCTTTACCAGACTCTGATCATATCCCACCCCAACCTGAAGGTGCTTTTCAAATTTGTCCACCTTGCATTAAGGCTAGTTTGGTAAAAGGTAAAAGTTTAGATACATAGGCATTGTTAGTGAAGAACACTGTACAGACTCTCATGGGTTGTTTCTGATTATATTAAAAACTAATATTTACTAAATGCCTATTATGTGATAAACAGGGTCCAAAGTACATTATATTAATTCCTTTTATCCTCACAACACACTCTTAAGGTAGTTACTGTTACCATTTCCATTTTACTGATGAGGAAAATGAGGTCCAGAGAAGTTAACACACAGAATGCAGGAGCCAGGATTCATAGTCTGGCTATAGAACCTATGCTTTCAGTGCATGTATACATATAATAAACATATTCTTATTATATATATATTTGTATTGCATGTGTATGGACATACACACATTCTTGAATATGTTTAGAAAATTCTCAGAACTATACATAACTTGCTTGGAACACTGAAAAAAATAAAATTAAATTAAAAAAATACACCTAAGAAAAATATGAGCCTAAATAAGGACTTATAATTTCAGTTACGAAAGGCAACTATATTCTAAACGTTGGTACATATCCTAGCATATTGAAAACAGTTTAAGCATCAATACTTCTTTATATCTAAATGTATATATTTATTTATATCTATATATTCATACCTATCAACCTATTTGAGTCTGGTTTTATGATTATTTATTTATGTATACTTAATTAATTTTAAAATTCTAGAGGCAGTACATAGATTGCACAAAACAATATCCTTGCATACATAAAAAAACAGGCATTTTTATTTTCCAAATCAGATACATAGGAGGAGGAAATAAAACAGATATGCAAGTTATGAGATACTACATGGTTTGTACTTAGTTACCTTTAACTTTGTCACTAAGCTTCCATTTGACCAAAACAAGAGTAAAGATTTAATTTTTTTTTTCTTTATGAAGCAAAATCACTTGGATTCCTTGTGAAAGTAAAGTTTGAAATTTCTGGAGACCTCACTTCCTTCATCTTCTCTTCTTCTCCCATCATGTCCACTGTTGATCTTTGCCTCAGCCCCACCCTGTGGGTCCTTTAGTTTTAAGTTATGCATGTGATTTAGCTAGTTTGCTGGCATGTGCTTCTCCGGTTTGGTGGACACAACCATCCACAGCCCCTTCTTCACGCCCCAGCTCAAGGCAGTCTTGGTTGTCCCCCATTACCATAGTGCCATGGACCATTGATGTGAACTGTCACCAAGTCGCCATACTGCAGTCCCCTCCACCAACCCTCTTTCTCCAGATTTTGTGTTATATTGAGTCCACTAAAATGTAATTTTGCTCATGTTTCTATTCTGAGAAAGAAGGTGACATCTATTTTAGGCCCAATGACTTAAAAGTAGAAGTGGTGGGACTCTAAGAGAGAACTCTGGGTGGAATTTTAATCTAAAATAAAAGATGATGTGAAATGGGAATATGGTGGCAGAGCAGGAGGACCCCAGGCTCACCTTGTCCCACAAACACAACTATTAAATCATCCCAAACACCCCAGAAATCAGCGTGAAGACTGACAAAACAAACTCCACAACTAAAGGGAGAGAAGAGTCCACATAAAAGAAGGCAGAAAGTGTGGAGACATGGCTTAGGGGAGAAACAGATCACAGGTGCTGTGGAAGGGAGAGAGCCATGGTCACAGAGAAGGAGGTAAGAGAGAAAGAAGCACATAAGAGAATGCACAAGGACAATGTTTCCCCCAAAACCATTGGCTTGGAAAGCAAGAGGGGCTGAATTCCTCAAGTCCTTACAACCATGGGTTAAAACCCTGGAGTTTTTAAGGTCAGTGGGCTTGGGATGCCTGGGTGGCTCAGCTGGTTGAGTGTCTGACTCTTGATTTTGGCTTAGGTCATGATCTCAGGATCATGAGTGCAAGCCTTGGATTGGGCTTCATGTTCAACATAGAGTCTTCTTGAGAGATTCTGTCTTTCCCTCTGCTTCCCCTTCTGATCCTCCCCTGGCTCATGCTCCCTATCTCTTCCTCTCCCTCTCTCTCTCTCTCTCTCAAATAAATAAATTAATTAAATATTAAAAAAATGAAGTCAGTAGTCTTTGTTGGGATAGAACCCTTAAGGCACTGAACTACTCTTGGAGAGAAGGCAGCCAAACAACCCAGAGACAGACAGTGTAGAAATAGTGATTTGAAAAACACCTGGGGCACACAGCAGGGAAATCATTTGTTCTTCTTATAGCATGTCCCTCATAGGCAGCATTCACAGAAATGCCTCTCTGAAAACAAAGGAGCTGGTTGGCAACATTTTCCTCCTTGCCAACATTTCCCTCCCTGTCCCTCAGCATAAACTCAGAGCCACCTGCAAAAACCAGCTTGGTGCCAACACTGGCTGGCTAACTTGCTTATACCAGGTCCCACACCTCTGAGTTCCAGTGAGACTTCACTTCTCAGCAAGCTTGCCTCAGTCCCAGGGCAGTGAGCCCCTCCCCGAGAAGACCAGCACAAATCCCTGCCCATACCTTGTCTCCAGAAGAGTTCTGCAGGGCCTCAGTTCTGGTGGAGGTGGTGTCAGGTTTCATTTCACAGACAGAAGCACACCTAGTTAAACTCATTACATTCAGGCCAGAAACCAAACTCTACCCATAGCAGGCAAGGAGAGCCTCTGCAGATGATTGGTCTGAGGGATAGAGGAGTAAAAATACAATAGCAGAGCACACACAACACACACAAGGGACACTCCCTGAAGTACCAGTCCTTGGGTATTACATGACCTCTTTTCATAAGGCTATTACTTTCAGGAGCAGGAGACATAACTGGCTTTTCTAACACACAGTGGTAGGCAGAGACAGACAAAATGCCAAGACAGTGAAATTTATCCCAAATGAAAGAAGAGATGGCCAGAGATCTAAGCAAAAAAGATATAAGTAACATACCTGATGGAGAATTTAAAGCAACAATCATAAGGATACTCACTGAGCTTAAGACTAGAAGACGTCAGTAAGACCCTTACCACAGAGATTAAAGAGTTAAAAAAGAATCAAGCATACATGAAGAATGTGATAAATGAGATTGGAAACAAGCTTGATGCAATGAACAGCAGGCTGAAAGAAGCAGAGGAAAATTAGTGATCTAGAGGACAAAATAATGGAAAATAATGAAGCTGGACAAAAGAGGGAAAGAAGAATTATGCAGCAGGAGAATAGATTTAGGGAGTTCAGTGACTCCATCAAACATAATAACATTCATATTTTAAGAGTCCCAGAAGAAGAGAGAGAAAATGGGGCAAAAAATTTATTTCAAGAAATAATAGCAGAAAATTTCCCTAATCTGGGGGAGGAAACAGACATCCAGATCCAGGAAGCACAGAGAACTTCCATCAAAATCAACAAAAGCAGGCCAACACCAAGACATATTGTAATTAAATATGCAAAATATAGTGATAAAGAAAAAACCTTAAAAGCAGCAAGACAAAAGAAGTCCTTAACTTACAAGGGAAAATCCGTAAGTTTAGCTGGAGAGTTCTCAACAGAAATTTTGCAAGCCAAAAGAGAGTGGCATGATATATTCCAAGTGCTAAATGGAAAAAAATCTCCAGCCAAGAATACTCTATCCAGCAAGGTTATGCTTCAGAACAGGAAGAGAGATAAACAGTTTCCAAGACAAAAACTAAAGGAGTTTGTGACCATTAAACCAGCCCTATAAGAAATATTAAAGGATACTATTTGAGTGCAAAGAAGAGACCAAAGGTGACAGAGACGAGAAAAGACCAGAGAAAAATCTCCAGAAACAATGACAAAACAAGTAATAAAATGGCAATACATACATATTCATCAATAATTACTTTGAATATAAATGGACTAAATGCTCCAATCAAAAGACATAGGGTGTCAGAATGGATAAAGAATAAGACACATCTCTATGATGCCTACAAGAGACTCATTTTAGACCTAAAGTCACTTGCAGATTGAAAGCGAGGGGATGGAGACACATTTATCATGTACATAGATGTCAAAAGAAAGCCAGAGTGGTAATACTTAGACCAGACAAATTAGAGTTTCTTGTTCTTGTATTGTTTTTATCCTGCTTTGGTATCAGAGTAATACTGGTCTCATCGGATAATTTGAATGTGTTCTCTCTATTGCCTTATTTGTAAGATTTTGATAACGATTTTCATTAATTATCTTTTTTAAATGTTTGGTTGAATATTTTTCTCTTTTTTAAGATTTATTTATTTATTTGACAGAGAGAGAGATCACGAGTAGGCAGAGAGACCAGCAGAGAGAGAGGGGGAAGCAGGATCCCCGCTGAGCAGACAGCCCAATGTGGGGCTCGATCACCCATGAGTGACATAGAACAGGAACTTACAATCTATAGAAACAAGGACTTCACAGGCAACATGACCTCAATAAAAACATCTTTCAATAATCACTCAACATGAACGGCCTAAATGCTCCCATAAAATGGCACAGAGTTGCAGACTGGATCAAACGACAGGACCCATCCATATGCTGTCTACAAGAGACACATTTGGAACCTAAAGATGCATCCAGACTGAAAGTGAAGAGGTGGAGAACCATCTTTCATGCCAACGGGCTTCAAAGAAAGCTGGGGTAGCGATTCTCATATCAGATAAATCAGATTTTAAGCTAAAGACTGTAGTCAGAGATACAGAAGGACACTACATCATTCTTAAAGGGTCTATCCTCCAAGAAGATCTAACAATTGTAAACATTTATGCCCCCAATATAGGAGCAGCCAACTACATAAGCCAACTGTTAATCAAAATAGTCATATTGATATGAATACATTAATTGTAGGTGATCTTAACATGCCACTCTCAGTAACAGACAGATCACCCAAACAGGAAATCAATAAAGAAACAAGAGCTTTGAATGACACATTGGACCAAATGGACCTCATAGATATATACAGAACATTGCAGCCTAAAACAACATAATACTCCTTCTTCTCGAGAGCACATGGAACTTTCTCCAGAATAGACCACATACTGGGTCACAAATCAGGACTCAACTGACATCAAAAGATTGAGATGATTCCCTGCATATTCTCGGACCACAATGCTTTGAAACTGGAACTCAACCACAAGAAAAAGTTTGGAAAGAATTCAAACACTTGGAGGCTAAAGACCAACCTGCTCAAGAATGTTTGGATCAACCAGGAAATCAAAGATGAACTTAAACAATTCGTGGAAACCAATGAGAATGAAGACACATTGGTCCAAAACCTATGGGATATGGCAAAAGCGGTCCTAAGGGGGAAATACATAGCCATCCAAGCCTCACTCAAAAAATTGAAAAATCCCAAATACACCAGTTCTCTTTACACCTTAAAAAACTGGAAAATCAACAACAAATTAAGCCAACCCCATGCACAAGAAGGGAAATAATCAAGATTAGAGCAGAGATCAATGAGTTAGAAACTAGAGAAACAGTAGAACGCATCAATGAATCCAGAAGTTGGTAGTTACATATTAAATAATATTTACAAAAATACTCAAAACTACATACTAAAAAGGGTAAATTTTATTGTATGTAAACTATCATTTTTAAATGGTGAAAATAAATTATAAAAAGTGCTTATGCATACACAAAAAATAAAAATTAAAAAATTAAAAAAGATGATGCCTGAGTCTGTCCCCACCCTATCTCTGGGTCAGATAGAACCAACGTCCCCCTCCCCAATAAAGAAAAGATACCTGATGCAGAAATGGAAAACATTGTGTATATTGAAATTGTAAAGGCACTTTTATATCTCCTTGGTTTCATATCTTTTCCCTTCAAAATTGCAATGGAGGAAGTAGGTTCTTTGCCCTTCCCAAACATCTCTCTTAGAAAATCCACAAATGGAGTGGTTTTAGCTGGGTTGGGGCTGATTGCCCAAATACTGGAATCACAGTGTCTAGAGGGAGTGATAAGAACAGCAGTATTGTCCAGGCTCTGGAGCCTATGCTCAAACTGTAGTATCAGAGGGACTTTTTGTCCTGCTTTATGGTGACTTTATACTTGTATGGGCTGGGGACCTGGGACTCTCTCACTCACCGTTATTTCCCCACTATCTAATAAAGGATCTGGCACATGAAAAAAAAATATTGCAGTAGAAAGTTCCTTAAGATTGGAACTCATATACTCTTCTTTCAGGAAGATTTCAGGAAGCAGAAGGAGGATATTATCTGTGTACTATCTGAGATTCAGTATTAAGTTTTTAGGGAAGTTGAAGAAAGGTTGTAGGGAAGCTTTTCCTATAGTGGCTCCATGGAGCTTCAGCAGCCTACTCAGAAGAAATTTACAGTTTTGTAAACCTCATTAAGTGTAGTTATGGCTGCAGTTCCCCTAAGAAGCACTCTTTTTTTATTTCTTTCACAAAATAAACAGAGGGTCCCACAGAGCCTTCCGCAGGAGAACCCCATGTGACCCAAATGCTTTCATTGTTCACTCTATATAATCCCTCTTTGGATTTCTATCCCAGATAGGAATTGGAATACAAAAAATTCTCGATAGGCCTACCTGTACATTTGGACTTTTCCATAGAACTGGAGTAGGAGTCAGAAGGAAAATGCCATTTAAATTATTTCACCACTTTAATCTCACTTTTCAAATTCCAATTGATTTTTCCAGTGTCAAGAGGTTCATACTAATCAGTAAATATGAGTTCCTTTAAAAACACATCTCTTTGGACATCAATTTTCTCTCCTCCAGGTAATAGAAAGCCCTGCCATAGTTTAAAACGTGTGTTATTGATATTGGCTGAGCAGAACAGGTGTCAGAGAGACACCTTGATCATCTTTGAGAGGAAGGATCAGCATGAGACACAAAATGAATAAATACCAAAAAGAAACTTCTGTGGGTTTTACTTAAATAACAGAGTAACTAGATCATTTTGGAATGACTTTTCCATTACAGACAACTTAAAACCTGGACCAAAAACATCAGCTTGAAAACATCTGAATACTTTCACATGATAGTGAGGAATTAACAGTTTCAACTGTGGGGTTTACTTTCTTTGGGGGACATCTGCCAATTCCAAAAGAGGCGAGTTAGATGACAAAATCTCGATTACAGGGGTACCCAGCTGGCTCTTGGGTTAAGTGTCTGACTCTTGATTTGGGCTCAGGTCATGATCTCAGTGTCGTGAGATGGAGCGTCATGTTGGGCCCCACGCTGGGCTCCGGGAGGGGCATGGAGTCTGCTTAAGATTCTCTCTCTCTCTTTCTCTTGGTCCCTCCGCTCCAATCCTCCAACTCCCTCTCTCTCTCTCTCAAAAAAAAAAAAAATAGTGATTACAACGGGTACTGAGAGGGCTTCTGGGGTACAGAAAATGTACTGTGTCTTGACCTGGGTCATGATACATGGATGTTTGGAGTATAACAACTCATTAATCTATGTGTTTACATTTTATGCATTTTTTTCTCTACGTGTGCTGTATCTACAATATTTTTTAAATGTCCTTGGTGTTTTATTAGGCAAAAACCCCCTTCAAAGCAATTGATCTATATGTGAGAGAATGAGGAATAACTCACCTTTTGTATTAAAGCTGAAAAAAAGAAGATGCCAAGTGAACTTCCAACCAATCTTCCTCCTCCAGACTTTGTGTCATAAATATCGATTCCTTTGAAGTGTTTTTTGTTTTTTCTTTTCTGAGAAAGAAGATAGTATCATAAGGTCAAGGACTTAAAAGCAGAGGTGATGGGACCTTAAAGAGGGGACTTAGAAGTAAGCCACGATTGATTTTACATCCACAAAGGTATAATGCCTGGACCTGTGGCCACCCTGTCTCTCAGTTAGCTGGAGCCAGACCAGGAAACGGTGTCTCCTGCCAAAGTGGCACTGTGCTGTATTCCAGCTCCTAGAAGAAAAGATCCAGCCAGCACCCACTCACGTACAGTCTACCTTGACCAGCTGCCAATCTGTTGAGCTAGTCATCCAGGCCACCTTCTGAGACAGAGCTTCATTCACTTTGAATTTCAGAACTGCCTTTTGCCAATTCTTCTGGCTGGTATGGACAGAGACCTGGGTTTTGAACCCTGGAGATGGACAGTTCACATTGATGGACCACGAGCCTGGGACTGTGGGAAGAGGAGTTGAAAGAAGACTGGCATCTCTAATGTGTATATACATTATATATTGTGTATTGTATATACAATATGCACACCTCTAATGTGTATATCGTGAGGGTGAACCTGATGCCCTCCAAGTGTTGGTCTTGTTCACAGCTTTATGGCTTTTCACAGTTCTAGCTTCTTCCTGACACTTTTCCTTCCTTATCATCACTTTCCTTTCTCCCCTCAACTTTGCTTCATGTGAAGTTAAAGTTGGAGACCTCAGTTAGAAGCGATAGTATTTATTTATGAACATATATTTAGTATTTCCCCACCTCCATTTCTGTTTCTCTAAGTTTAAGGGACTATTCACAAGTATATGCAGCAGGCTGACTTAGTACATGAGAAATGTCAGGTGATCCATTTCCATGTGGTTTAACCTTTCCAAATAATAAGATTTATTGAACTATACTCATTAAAAGTGGATTATTTATTAAATTTACCCTTGAAAAATAGCAATAATTTGAGGCATAAGAGCACATGTGTCATACTCACCATAGAAAGTAATTCCAGAGTTATTCTCTTTCTCTTCCTTGGTCAGGCTTGCATTCCAAAGATAACTGCACTGGGATCTGATGATTAATGATCATGTTATCAGTTGATCTGAGTTTAGTCATCATTTTGTACAGTTATGGTTATGGAAGATGAAGATTCATTTCAACCAGTATCCATCTAGTACATGCTACAGCACTATGCTAGGCACTACCACAAAGACAAATGAAGCAAACTTCCTTCCTTTTTAAAGAAAGAACGCACACACAATTGATAGTAAAATGAAGTGATAAGTATTTGCTAAATTAGCTACATGTGGATAATGTCAGGAGATCTGGAGAAGGGAAAGATTCAGCCTTTCTCTGTGTATATGTTGCAGAAGGCATGGATCAACCTCAAAATCCATTGCCAGATTATGCTTTGGCTGAATGAATTTTAAATACTCAATAAACACGTTAGAATGAAAAGAGCACTGAATTAAGAGTCAAAGTACATTGGCTTCCACAACATAAGTGTAAGATATAATCAAATGAATATGGAAGGGAAATATGTATTTTGACTTATTAATGTTGAAAGAAATAGCAGCTTTTATTGTCATGTGATAAGAAAATTGCATTGTAAGTTTTATTATCAGTCAAAACAACTCTCAACTTTAAAAAAAGAGAGGGAAAAGAAGAAAATAACCCTTCTAAAGTTGACGAAAATTGAAAATGAGTGACTTACTCTTTGTTAAAAATTGAAAACAAAAATGTCCTCAGCTGATACTGAAATTATAAGATAGAGTTAATTCTGAACTATGATTTAGAATAAATTCAGAACACATCATTTGTTATGTATTTACAAGATAAAAACATTCTTTCAATTTAAAATACTCAAAAAAAGTCAAAACAACAGCTGCTGAGCTCTATTAACTTAGCTATATGATTTGCAGTCTAATCACTTAATTTTTTTGAACCTTAGTTACTTTTTGGGCAAACAAGAATAACAGTAATAATAATAATAATAATGTGTCATGACTCAGAATTGGAGTTAAAATTAAATCTAAAGATGTTTTCTTAGAACAGTCTAAGAAATCATAATAAACATTAAAATATAAATTGCAATTTCATATATTATTAAAAACTAAGTATCTCATATCAATGTTGTCTTACCATTTGCTTCTTGTTACTAAAATCCAGATTCAGAATTTTAAAATTGCTACTTGAGATTCTAAAGTAGAAAATCTGGCTTATCATTTTTTCATCTAGGAAATCGGAGCTATTTATCTCTTATTTCCCTATAATGTTTCTGTGATTTTTCTTTAAACTGGACTTTTCTTTTTCAATGGGCTATATCCTTAGTTTTCACTGAAATCTGAAATGAAGATACCAAGTTACAATGTTTATTTTCTGTCTTCTCCCTTAACTTCATGCATCAAAGCTTTCATCCATCAGTTACCATAAGGACTCTAATTTGTTCTTGCTTCCCATTTCCCTGCCTTTCACAAGTGTGTGCTCCCCTCCACCCACCCCACCGCCATTTTACTCTGGGGCATGCGTTTCCCTTCAGCCAATGTCATGAGAGGGGAAATTGAGAAGCTGTTGTTTTTGTGGTTTGCCCTTTTTGTTGCAATTGGAACTCCGTGACCACCATGAGAACAAGCCTGGACTAGCCTGCTAAAGGATGAGAGACACCGTGGAAGAAGGCACCAAATACCCCAACCATCTCAGGTGAGGCCATCCTGTATCAGTGGACCCGTTCACTGATCATGTACGTATATAAGCAAGCTCAGCAAAGGTCAGATGTGTCCAGTGAAGACTTACAAGAACCACCCAGCGGATCCCAGCCCTAACTGCCAAACTACAGAATCACAAACTAAATAAGCAGTTGTTATTTTAAGTCACTATGTCTTGGATGGTTTGTTGCCCAGCAATAAATAATTACGTAGCTACTAATCAGTAGCAGGGGAGTCTGTTTTGAGTTACAACTCCACCTCTTAATTAATGGTCAGAATGCACCTTAAGGGGGCACCTAGGGTAGCTCAGTGGGTTAAGCTTCTGTCTTCGGCTCAGGTTATGATCTCGGGGTCATGGGATTGAGCCCCGCATCAGGCTCTCTGCTCAGCAGGGAGCCTGCTTTCCCCTCTCCCTCTGCTGGCCTCTCTGCCTACTTGTGATCTCTTCCTTTCTGTCAAATAAATAGAAAAATACAATCTTTAAAAAAGAAAAAGGATGCACCTTAAGGATGGAAGAGACAATGAAGCAATTAGTATGAATAATTCTCAAAACTGCATACCTAATGCTTAGGATATTATGAGTTTTTTTCTTTGTCTTAGCATTTGGCCTTAGGCTACCTTACCAAACTGTGCTTTGCTCAGTTGGTCTGTGGTTAAGAAAGGAAATGAGCACTAGAGGCAGTAAAAGATGCCAGCAGAGGACACTTTGAAGAGTGTGTTTGGAGTACAACTGCTTTTGTCTGTGTATATTACTTTAGTTTGATCACCATCTAGATGAAAGCTAGTGTCACACATTCAAAGCTAATATGCTAATCTCTGGGATAAACAACTACCTGGGAACCAAATTTCAAAGGAAACTGGTAGTTTGATTGAACTGCCTACTTCCCTGTGTTTTTTTCCAGCTCTCATCAGTGAATCCAAAGACTATGTTTAACAACAAGAAAGAATGAGGGGGGAAAAATCATTGAATTTAAAGAAATGGTCAGCAAACATTTACACATGTGAAATAACATTCCTTATGTACTTTATATGGACCGATTGTATTTACATCTGAAGGGATCGTTTCATTTTGCAAAAGTTTACAAGGGTTAAGGGTGTCAAATTTACTGGGAGGAGAGGACAGCAGGTTAATGTTTTTTTGTAATTGTTGTTTGTTTTTGTTATTTTATTGCTTGAGTCTTTGTTTCTTATCTAATCTGATCATTTTTCTTTTCATTTCTTCAAACCCCTCCTATGGACAACAAAAAACATCGCTCTATCTACAGGAGAATCTTCCAGAAAGATATTATTTTTGATGAGAAAAATCTGTTTCAGACAGTAACTCCGGTATACATTTTTGTCACTTCCTTGTGTCAACACTAAGCATACTAAATAAAAATAATTTAAAAAGATGGATTCTGAACAAATAAAAATTGGTAAGATGGTAAAGTATATGTTATATGTATTTTACTATAATTAAAACATAAGATAATAAAATAAAGAAAAAAGATCAATTCTACTTAATATACCTAAATGCTGTTGCCATAAAAATTTACTGATTTCTTAAAGAAATACTAAAAAATATTTTTAGGTATCTACACTCATTTCCATTTGTACAATTAAATGAAACCTCAGATATTATAGTGTATCATATATAATTGCTGTCTATTAGTTATAGATATTCATGTGTGAATGTCTGTACATGAAGCCATAGGCATACACATTGCTATGTAAAATAACACAATTTATGACATGATACAACTGTATACTTGGAAAGAGGAGGCTAGGAATTGCGTGTACACACTACTGCAGAAATATTAATCACAAACACATGCAAATGTTTATATATGGAATGTAAAGGGTTAACATATAAATGCAAAGAAACAGTTTTCTAGTGGCTCATATTTAGAATATCTCAAATGACCTAACTTGAAACACTGGTATCAGTGATTTAAGGAAGATTCATAAAACAGTTGCTACAATAATCAAATGAAGTCCTTAAAAATTACTTTTAAGTAAATATAGATTCATAGGAAGTTGCCAAGACAGTGTAGAGAGTTTCTAGGCACCTTTCTGTCATTTTTCCCCTTAGT
The DNA here is from genome assembly GCA_028534135.1 of Potos flavus. Taxonomy (NCBI): domain Eukaryota; kingdom Metazoa; phylum Chordata; class Mammalia; order Carnivora; family Procyonidae; genus Potos; species Potos flavus. The sequence continues at coordinate 54,514,159 of CM052898.1, read as the reverse complement.
TACCACTAATATAATTATAGAGCAATACCAAAACTGGGAATTTTACATTGGTGTGATGTTCGTGTCATTTCATCATGTGCGTTGTGCACCCACTGCCACGATCCAGACTCAGAACTGTCCTATTACTACAAAGATCTCCATATGCTCCCCTTTAGAGTTACACCTCCATCCCTCTTCCCAGCACCCATCACCTCTAATTTCTTTTCTGTCTCTGAAATTTTATCATTATGAGAATAGTGTGGTCAGTAAAATAATACAGTCTGTGACCTCTTGAGTTCTATCCATGACGTGTGTACCAAGAGTTTGTATCTTTATATTGTCGAGTAGGATTCCATTGTACTGATGTGCCATGGTTTGCTTAAACTCTCATCTACTGAGGGGCATTTATGTTGCTTCCAGTTCTTGGCTATCATAAATAGCTGGTGTAATTGAACATATACAGGTTTTTACGCAGACCTAAATGTTCGTTTCTGTCAGGCAAACACTCTGGAGTGCCATTGCTAACTCATACATATTTGTATGTTTAGTTTTGTAAGAAACTGCCCAACTATTTTCCAGATTGTAGCATTTTAAATTACCATCAAAAATGTATGAATGATCCAGTTTCTTCACATCCTTCGTCCGCATTTTCTATTGCCACTATTTATTTTAGCTATTCCAATAGTTGTGTAGTGATATCTCACTGTATTTCCCTAATGACTATATTTCTATATTTCCCTAATGACTAGTGATACTAGACATATCTTCATATTCTTATTTGCCATCCACGTATTCTCATTGTGAAATGTTTTCTCATGTGTTTTTCCCGTTTTCTAATTGGATTGTTTTGTTTTTTAGTATTGAAATTTTAGAATTCTTTACATATTCTAGATGTGAGTCTTGCCAGATAAGTGACTTGCAAATATTTTATCCTATTCTGTAGCAATTTGTCTTTTCATTCTCTTATAAAGCAGAACAAAATATTTAATGATGATGCAGCCCACCTTATCAATTTTTCCTTTTATAGTGTGCTTTGTGTGTCATATCTAAGAATTCTTCACCATGTCCAAGGTCCTTAAGATTTTCTTCTGTGTTATCTCTGACAAGTTTTATAGTTTTATTTTTTATATTTAAATCTGTGATCCATTTCTGAGCTAATTTCGTATGAGGTATGAGGTTAGATGCTCATTATGTAGTCTATGGATATCCAATTACACCAGCACCATTTGCTGACCCTTCCTCCAATGGCTTTAGCAATTTCAGAGCATAGACAGTGACCAAAGCATAAACAGGTAGAGGAGAAGCCTGAGACAAAAGTAGGGATTAAATTATGAGCCATAGATCATAATGAGTACTTTTTTAAAGCAGTGATGAGCTTCTGGATGGCTTTAAATAGGAAAGTGGCTTAATTGATTTACATTTTTTAAAGATCACCCTGGGGGCACTGGGGTGGCTCAGTGGGTTAAGCCTCTGCCTTTGGCTAAGGTCATGATCTCGGAGTCCTGGGATCGAGCCCCACATCGGGCTCTCTGCTCAGTGGGGAGCCTGCTTCTCCCTCTCTTTCTGCCTGCCTCTCTGCCTACTTGTGATCTCTCTCCTTTCTGTCAAATAAATAAATAAAGTCTTAAAAAAAAAAAAAAAGACCACCCTGGTTGCTAAGTGAACAATAACATGTAAGGGGAAGAAGAGCAGTAGAGAAACCAGTTAGGAGGCAATTATAGCAATAAACCTGAACATAAACCTGAACTTGATAATTTCTTATGATGTCATATTGGGCATTAATTCACAATTCCCTACCCCCTTCACCTATAAACATGAGAAACACATTTGGAAATGATGCTCAGTGATCCAACCAATGTCTTGTAATAGGTGCTCTGAAGTTTATCTGCAAATCCCAGTCATAGCTGTAATTCCAGTCCTTTCTCTCCCACTCAATAAAGCATGTGAAGATGTGTGTGAGTCACAGTGATTCTACTATAAGAAAAACCTAGAATTGGGGTGCCTGGGTGGCTCAGTGGGTTAAAGCCTCTGCCTTCAGCTCAGGTCATGATCTCAGGGTCCTGGGATCAGCCCCGCATTAGGCTCTCTGCTCAGCAGGGAGTCTGCTTCTCCCTCTCCCTCTGCCCCTCCCCACTTCTTGTGCTTACTCGCTCTCTCTCTCTCTCAAAAATAGATAAAAGCTTAAAAAAAAACCCTAGAATCTTTTCTTTTTATTGCAAAGTATTTAAGATCAGTTAATTATGATATACTTCACAATTGATTCAGATAAACTTGTATTCGTCAGCACTATGGTTAATCATTCAAAAAAAGACTCAAAAAGAAAAGATTTGAGGAATCAAAATTAAATTGCTTGCAGTATTTCAAGAATGTATTCATTGCATATGTTTTTTAATTAAACATTCTTTAAACATCTGATATATGATTTTTCATCTCTGATACAATTTTCAGGTAAAATTCTTCTATTTTCCAGGTCTAAGGATATCACCAAATATACACATTCCTTATGAGGTCACATAGTAACCGTCAATATTAATTCCCCTCCCACCTTACTGCAAGGTTTTGGTAAATTAATCCAGTTTCGAAGGAAATAAAAATAATTTATTAAGAGGTGATTGACTTGGGGTACCTGGGTGGCTCAGTCAGTTAAGATCTGCCTTTGGCTCAGGTCATGATTCCAGCATCCCGGGATCAAGCCCTGCGTCTGGCTCCCTGCTCAGTGGAAAGTCTTCTTTCCACTTCTCCCTCTCCTGCAGCTCTCCCTTCTCATTCTCTCTCTCACTCTCTCAAATAAATAAATAAAACCTAAAAAGAGAGAGGGAGAGCTGACTTATGAACAAATACTAAACGAAATAAAAATATCTGTTAGCCAAATGATGTCTGCAGGTGGAGAATGGTGGTATAACTCTACAAATATTTGGCAAGACTAAAAACCTGCCAAAGAGATATTTTTGATTAAAAGATTAGTAGATACAAGTGGAAATACTGCCGAGAATAATATTTCATACATATTGAAACAAATATATAAAAAACAAATATCTAAACAAGTTCTCCTAAAACAATAGGTCAGAGCAAAAGGAAACCGAATTCAGCTCAAGCAACCAAATTTTATGTTTTACAGAAGAGGACATGATTATCCAGAGAGAATAAGTAAAGTGCAAGGACTAAGTGACATAGAGAAGTATAAAAGTACATCTTTTATAAATTATTGGAGCTAGATCTGGTGATTTTATTTCCTTAACATTGCTGATAACAGTTTTGCAAATGATGTATGTATTCCCAGGAAAAAAAAGCTGCTGCTAATGACATTTGTTTGACAGATTTTCATGGATGAGCAGTAGAGCACTTATGTTGATATCTAAAATTCCCAATCTCTTCTGTAAAACATATATCTTAAAAAAAATATAAGGATTTATTTATTTGAGGAGGGGAGGAGGCAGGGGAAGAAAGAGTCTTAAGCAGACTCCTCTGAGTAGAGAGCGGGAGGTGGGGCTGAATCCCATGACCCTGAGACCAGGACCTGAATTCAAACAAAGAGTCCAACGCTTAACTGACTGCACTACTCAGGCATCCCTGAAAAATATATATGTTATTAACGTTTTCATTTGGAATCATGTACTTGGCATAAAGATCACAAGAGCCCGAAGCAAAACATCATCTACCTGCCAGCAGCTTCCTGCAGTTTAGGGGGGAAAACACTGAGTAAATGAGAGAAGGCAGGGGACTTCCAGTTACCAGGTTAAGCAGCAAGAAAAATAGTCTCTGTTTTGCTTTGCATCTAATTGTGATTTTATCAGATGGAATTTTGATTGTAAGTACCGGATTTTGTATAGTTTATTGGATATCTGGAAAAAAGCCTCCTCCACCTCTTTCTATAATTGTTACCCCTCTGTCTACACACTTAATATCCTGATGGACTGTCCTGAGCCTGTTGTTACATACTGATGATTTTTTAAGGTAGTGCATAAGACACAGTAATAGTTATGACCAGTGGTCTCCAGAACGATTTTAACATGTGCCTCTATCAGTAAAACAACCTCCCGCTCACATAAAATAGTCCCAATCCCCAATTCATGTCTGGTATAAATTATCAACATTTGGTAGTGTATTGATATAACACTCATATTTTTTAGTATTTTATTTATTTATATTGAGAGAGAGACAGTGAGAGAGAGAGAGAGAGCACAAGCAGAGGGCAGGGGCAGAGGAAGAGGGAGAAGCAGGCCCCCCACTGAGCAGGGAGCCGGACTCAGGATTCAATCCCAAGACTCTGGGATCATGACCTGAGCGGAAGGCAGATGCTTAACCGACTGAGCCACCCAGGCGTCCATAACACTCATATTTATAAAATAAACACAGAAGTGGAAATGTTAAAAACTTAAATAAAAATGAATACCAATAGAAATGTAATATTTTCTCAGTGCATCTCACCAGAAGATCTCACAAGAACCTGGGGAACAGGTTCTTCTCTTGGCACCTGCTATTAGAAAGAATTTACATCAATTGACTACATTGTAAGTTTTGGAGATGATGAGGCCTCATCTTGTCATGATTTTCTCTGCATCTCTTGGAAGTATCTAGTGTGGATGCTTGTGCCTCATTGGCATTCAGTTTTGTTGAAAAGAGATTCCGAGTATATACCAAATTTGCACTGCCAGACGAGAGGATGGACTGTAGAGGAAAGGTCTTAGAGTCTTCGGTTCTGTTGGGCCTTGCCTTTTTAGACAGAAGACACGCAGTTAAATATCTGATGATAGGTGAGTGAATGGTTTTATTTTCAGAACTGTTGCCTTTCTATGGCTACAGTTTGCTTTATCCAGAAAAGTTCCAACCACAGTTCCTTTTTAATTTGCTTTAACTTCAAAATCCAGGGAATTATATTTCAGAAGACATCATTTGTCTGTCTAGTAGATAAAGAATGTCATTAAATCTGCCATATTCCTTTTATTCTCTAGCTCTCTCAAAAAGCAGGGAAGGGGTGACACAGTAAAGACACTCAAACTGACAATAATTCATAAGGTCTTTCCTCACCAGGAAATAATTTTGTAGCTTCTAGATTATTTTTAGTCATATAAATAATTTCTCTTTTTATTAAGGCAGACATCTATTTTAGTCATCTTGACAAACTAGATGTCTGCTTCCTCAGTCCATAAAAACAGACTTCTTTGTTCAGTCATAGAGGCGGCAAAGCCACACAGATGTCTTTAAAAGAATAAAGCTTAAAAAGTAAAAAGTCCAAACCTAGTGTGCCTTGATTCTGCATTAGGTGATTCATTTACACATCAGTTCCTAATTTTGAACACCAACCAGTGTCAAACCCTGTGCTACTTTCCAATTAACCATTAACTTTTGAGCATAAGGATACAAACAATCTAGCTGTAATAGAAACAATTTACCCAAATACAGAAAAAGGAAATGCACTTAGTGAGTTAAACCTCTGCCATTACCTTCTGCTTGTATGTGCCAGATATGTTTCCTTTTTATGTTTAACCACAGGAAACATTAAAGGCCCATGCTCTACTCAGCTCCTGTCTCCTTGGCCAAGAACACACAGGAAGACTGGAGAAACAGAGGATTAGAACAGTAAATCTGAAAGTTCAGAAAGTGAAACCTCCATTTTCTATGTTCTATAAAACCTATTCCTTTCATGTTTACAATAGAGCTCAGGGGAGGATTTCCTCTCCAGGATCAGCTGGAAAAAGGGGAGCAGATCCTCTTGCAATAGCTTCCATTCTCTCATTTGATTTCTGTATATTTCAGCAACTCTTTTTGATCTCCATAAAGGTCTGTTTCCCAAAAACTTTTCAGAAAATTGGGAGCAAACAGCCTATTTGAACTCTAATTCATTCATTAATGAAATACATATCGGAGACATACTAAGTGTCAGTCCGTGAACTAGGACATAACTATATGCTACCCTCAACACGTACATACTTATATGGAGGAAACAGCAGAATTCAGGAAGAGAATGATGTCAATTATTATTTATTTTAAAATGTATACATTAGTTATTTTTTTCTAATTTTTTTTAAATCAGAAAGCATTCAAAACAGAAGTAGAAAATCCAAAAGAATTGACAAAGCAAAAAAAAGAAAAAAACAAAATAAAAACCTCCTGGAAATATGAAGCAATTATAGCAAGGTTGCAGGATACAAAATGCATTAATTTGCTAGGACTGCCTCAACAAAATACCAGAGACTGGGTGGTTAAACAGCAGAAATTTATTTTCTACAGTTTTAGAGGCTAGGAGTCCAAGATGAAGGTGTTAGCAGGTTTGGTTTCTTCTGAGGCTTCTCTCCTGGCTTGTAGATGGCCACATTCTCCCAGTGTCTTCACGTGTCCCCATGTGTCATTTCCTCTGTGCATTTCCTTTGTATCTCAGTGTGTCCAAATCTTCTCTTCATCTAAGTGCCTTTAAAGAGATAATTAAGTTAAAATAAGATCTGTGCCTGGTTTTTATCATTTATGAATACATTTTGAAAACTTATTAATAATAGTAGATACCGGTATAAGACACTTATTAAGGCTGAATATAATTTTGTTGTTATTTGGATATATTATGTTTTATTTAACTAGTACTCTATAGGTTATATTAATGTTGATTTTTTTAACTGTTAAAAACTAGATTCCATATCATGGTACAGTTTTACAAGAATGTTCCTAGGGCTAACTCTGGTAATGGAATATATGGGTATATGGAATATAAAGGGTATATGATATAAAACTTAGATATTGCCACATTAAGTGGTATAGTTTGAATTTTAAGCATATGGAAGTGCGCATAGTCCAAGACTCCTGTTGGAATTATTATTATCAATTATATTTGCTTTTTCCAATTTGATAGGTATAAATGCTATCTAATTTTATTTTTATTCATTTAATATGTGAGGCTGATTATTTTTATATTTATTAGTAGTTTACCTTACTTTCTGTAAAATTGCTCAATTTATGACAGAAATATTTGCTTTTAGTCATTTTTTATAAGATTATTACACATATTATAAAATTTTGTGCAGTTTACTTTGATTTTCCATATTACCATATCTTTGCCATGGCTTAGTGATTTTTTTGCAGTCCACGTTTTCTTACAATATTTCTAAGGTTTTAGTTTTTACACTCATACGATTAATAGATCTCAAATTTATACTGAAACCAAAGTAGCCATCCAAGTTTTTCCCCCAAAAGTCAACTCCTTTTTTGTAAAGTAATGTTTTTAAAATAATCCGTGTTTTCCCACTGAATAAGATGTCGTCTTTATCATATGTAACATATCCGTGTCTACATGGATGAATATTTTCTAGGTTTTGGATATTGTTCCACTGAACCTATCGATTTTTTTTTCTTATTTTGAAGAATCATCACAGCAATTTTATACATGTACTTCTCAAAAAATATCATTCTATAAAGTTTTCCTCAAAACATCTTACTGGTATTCTAATTTGGATGGCACAGGCTTCAACAGATAAATTTTAGAAGATAATATCTTTATAATATTGAGACTTTCCATTCAGGAATCAATTCTGACCATTTTTCCAAATCTTCTCTTGTAATCCTCAGAAGAGTTGTAAAGTTTCCTTCATGTAAACCCTGAATATTTCTTGTTCCTTTAAAAAAAAATCTTTTTCTTGGTATTGTAAATGGGATATTTCCTTCATTATATTTTCTGTTTATAGTTGGTATATAAGAAAGTAATGATTTTAATATGAATTTTGCATCCAGGGAATTTTCAGAATTTTCTTTTTTATTTCTCATAGTGTTTCAGACAATTCCCATGAGTTCTAAGAGTATACAATCCTATCATCTGCAAATAAAAGTAATCTAATGTCCTCTATTCTCACTTTTACAGCTGTTTTTCTCCCACATAAACAGCATTAGCTAACACTTTCAGAGCCACAGTGCGGATGACAACTGTCATCCTCTTGATGTTACTTTTTACTTAGTCACATGATCAAGATTGGTCAGGATGTACCCCCCCCCCCACGTCTACTTTTCTCTTTGCATTGCTTATGGGGAGGAAATATCACTAGGAGCATCCCCATGCTTTGAGTACTTCAGCACTTTTCTTCTCTCTCTTGTTAACACTTTTTAAGGATTGTACGTGAAGTTTTGCCACTCTGTGACTGTGGCTGATGCAGCAATAAGATATCTATTTCTTTTCATGTTTCCCAAGCTACATAGAGTGAGGCTCTGACCCAACTTCTCTCTCTCATCTTATGGCAGAAATGTCATCCTGTTATTATTGACTGTGTGTCTGTCAGGTGCCAGACACTTCACTGGGGGATTTACATCCACTGGCAAGTTTAATTCTCACAACAAACCTTAGGGAGAGTCTTTATTAACCCTAATCTACTGACGAAGCTTTGAAAACAACTTGTCTTAAGTTATACAGTTAATTAGTAGCAGAATCAGGACTCGAAGCCCCATTTCTCTGTCTCCAAGGTCCTCACTCTTACTGCTGCATTTCCTTGCAGCTCAAGAAGGCTGAAACAAGGGAGCTACAAAGTTCTGGATGAATATAGAAGGAGGGCTCAGTTCTGCCTGAGGAGTGTCAAGAAGTGATGCTCCTGCTCCTAAGAATCAGCACTGAAAAGGATGAACACAAAATTGATTCGCCACCATGATCCAAGAAATACCTGCCCCACCCCACAGGAGAAGTAAGCACATCACAGCCTCACAATAGGCCTTGATTGATTTCCCTCTGGGGCCCAGGCAGTTCCTCATGTTATAACTTGGTCAATTATTTTCAAGTCCAGGCTTACTTGCCTTAAGAGTGGGCACATGCTCAACAAGGTTCTTTAGGGAGAAAAAAAAAAAGCTTGTTTTTACCTGAGGAAACTTAATTCAAGTTTTGAACTCATTTCTTCTTTTAAGCAGTTTCTATTGTAAACCCAATTCTGTGGTGGGATTTATTGAAGCACAGAACAGAAAAGACATTTGCTCAGAAGTAACTCAGGGATACAATGTGGATTAGAACTTGGAAAAAATAATAAATCATAAAGCTACTGAGTCATGAAAACACTGAGCCACACTTGAAAGTAGACTGAGATTTGAACAGGTAAGCTATTGTTAAATGCACATGAATATGTGAAGAATTATATTTAAATTACATCCCATCTCAGCAGTTTTATTTAGCATCTAATTTTTCTCTTAACTCTCTTTAACCCTATTAAAGGAAACATTAGCATCTTCTTTCATTCTTTTATAGATGAATAAATAAAGAATAATTGGATTTCTAAGAGTCGTTCTGGAAATAACTGAAGGCCTATAATTGGAATGGATAATTCCTGATCAAAGGGTCCTTTAATTCCTTGGTTGAGGGTTGCATTATATCATGTCTTATAATGAAGATACTGTGAGTCTGAGGTTCATCATGGACATTTTTCTGTTTTCTCTTCATCCTCCAGCCTCTGGATCTTCTGCTCATCTAACATTAGCTACTTTCACAAGAGGTCAAGTCAAAAGCCCTAGAGCAAAAGTTGGCAGCTGGAGAACCTCATCATAACACCCACAAAAGGTGACATAATCAATTGTACATTTACTGGCAAGAAAGTTTGGTGGTTATTTATAGATCACCTCATCAGTCGTGGCCTACGTACAGATTTGTTTCCTTGAAGGCAAGTTTGGCACATGTCCTTCTGTCACAGAACATGTACTATAATGTGAAGATAAATGTTATGCTGATAATGCAGTTAAAGAACTATCAACATAGAATAATAGGAGTCTAAACATGTCATAAAGAGCATAATTTGGGGCTAAAATAGGAAAAGACATGAAGGTGTCTACCATAGGAGTTACAAAGAATATTTGCAATGTTGGGGTTTGCCTGTATAATATCAAGTATTTTTATTTATCTTATTTTTTCTAGGAAGAGCCAAACTTTGAGTGATCAATATATTTATCTCTTACATTTCTATCCTAAGATTGAGTTTTCTTAATAATGGAAAAATAATATCCAAATATGCATTTCCTTTATTCCAAAGAAGAGTGTTTTATGTCAAATGGTTTAAGTACTCTCATTGTGGGACAGTTATGGAAATAGCTAAAGATACCCAAAGACACAGTCAAGGCTATGAATTTTATTGGCTAGCAAAGGATATGGAAACATGCCAATGTGGAGACCTTGCTGTACATTTCCAATTGAAAGCCAAGGTTTCCAGGGTTTTAAAGTCCTCCCTGAGATGCCCAGCTGCCTGATTATGGTAGAACCACCACTTTCCCATTGAGAAGGGAGATATATCATCTTCTGGAAACTATAGCTAAGCATCTTTCCACTCACTAGGTTGTAGTTACTATGAAAACCATCCCCAGAAAACTTACTTCTGGGTGAGTCAAAGGTCAGTTTCCTGACAGACCTTGACTTTCCCATCCCTTTTCAGGACTAAGTCCCAGACCTACCAAAGGTTTGGTAAAAACCAAAGATTTTTCCTATAGAATCCAAACTAATTTCTTGTTTTTATTTCAATTTTTATTCATTCTCCTTTTCTCATTCTTTTATGAATTCTTTACCATATTTTACTAAATCCAATCTTTTAAAGAGACTCAAGTCCTATTACAAAGATATCTAGTAAGAATAAGAATATACATAGGAAATTAGATGAGGATATTAATCTGAGAACACATACCTGTATCTTTTACTTCTAGGTATAAAAAATGGTATTAGAGCAAACAAAACTATAACATTAGCAGTAAACAGTAGTCTCCTTGGTGAATCAAACTCACTGAAGAATCCACAGATGTAAAGTGCAGAAAGAAGCAGCTTGACAGAAGAGACTACTGATCAAAAAACACAAAGAAAGGATAGGTGTAAAAAGTACAAACATTTCTAAGGCTTCTCCATGTCAGAAGTAAAAGATAAAAGAAGGAGAAAAGTGTGCAGAGACTAACTACAAGGTGATTTTCGGTAGAACTAAACTTATACAAGTTGATCCTTCCCACCTTGGTGATGGAAACTTTTGGGCAGTGATGTGGGTGCTTGTGTGGGAGAGGCTAAGGAGTGCCCAGATGGGTAATGCCATCCAGAAATCACAGAGAACATGCTCTCTCCAAATACCAGCCATTGGAAATCACACTGTTAAACTTCTAGCTCTGTGATCACTGCAAGCAGGCTGTAGTATATAAATATAAATGAAATCCCAGAAAGGAAGATTTAAAAAATCAAAAAGCACCAGACATTTGAAGAAAATCAAGAGTATGACATAAGGGAACAAAAAAGTAAATAAATAATATTTATTCAAAAATGAATATTTAATAAGCTAATATACAAGAAATTAGATTTACTATAGAAAATATTGATAGGAAAGGCCTCATTAAGCAAAACATAAAATTTGAAGTCATAGGGGGAAATATTCTTAAGTTTAAGTACATAAAAGTAATCCAAATTTCTTCCAATGCAGGCATCATAAAAAATACTAAGATAAAATTGGCAGGTGGAAGAAAATAATTGCAACACATGTAACAAAGAATTCATGTGAAGACTATCTGAAGGAATTCTATAAATGAATAGGAAATCAAAAAAACCTAAACCTCTGACAAAGTGCCTAAGAAACTTAAGAAAGAGACAACCTCACAAATGATCAGGAAAATAAAAATTAGAATGACATAATATTTTTAAAATGATATAATATTTTTCACCCCTTAGATTGACAATAAGGACTGGCAGAGATATGGTTTGTTTGTTTAGCTCCTGATATCCAGGACATCTCTGTCAAAACACTATCCAAACACAAACTAAAGAGAAGTCAGGGACATCAAGTGACAAGGAATACAGTCTTTGCAAAAACAATTTGCAAAAGTCGCTTAAGTGGATGACTATAGACTTCAACAATCCATTCTTCAAGAAAATATAGCAATTATACACATATGTATGCACCAAACAACTGAGTCCCAAAATGCAGTTAAAATAGAATTTAGAAATAAACATTTCTAAAATAATATTTGGAGACTTCAATAGCCTCACTTTCAATAATGGATAGATGTTCTAGGGGCACCTGGGTGGCTCAGTGGGTTAAAGCCTCTGCCTTCAGCTCAGGTCATGATCTCAGCGTCCTGAGATCGAGCCCTGCATTGGGCTTTCTGCTCAGTGGGAAGCCTGCTTCCCCCTCTCTCTCTGCCGGCTTCTCTGCCTACTTACAATCTCTCTCTCTGTCAAATAAATAAATAAAATCTTTAAAAAAATGGATAGATGTTCTAGACAGAAAATCAATAAGGAAATAGTGGACTTGACACTATATTATAAACCACTAGATCTGACACACGTGTAGAGAACACTCCCTTCAACAGCAGAGTACACGTGTACTCAAGTGTACATGGAGCATGATCTAGGATAAACCACATGTTAGGTCACAAAACAAGTCTCAATAAATTTTAGAAGATTGAAATTATACAAAGCGTTTTTCCTAACTACAATGAATAAAGCTAAAAACCATTAACTGAAGGAAAACTGAAAAAAAAATCACAAATATGTGAAAAATTATACAACACACTCTTTTTTAAAATGATTTTATTTATTTTTATTGAAATTCAATTAGCCAACATATTGGTTTCAGATGTAGTGTTAGTTTAGTTTCAGATGTAGTGTTCAATAATTCAATAAGGAGGGACGCCTGGGTGGCTCAGTTGGTTAAGCAGCTGCCTTCGGCTCAGGTCATGATTCCAGGGTCCTGGGATCGAGTCCCGCATCGGGCTCCTTGTTCGGCGGGGAGCCTGTTTCTCTCTCTGCCTCTGCCTGCCACTCTGCCTGCTTGTGCTCTCTGTCTCTCTGACAAATAAATAAATAAAATCTTTAAAAAAAAATAATAATTCAATAAGGAAATAGTGGACTTGACACTATATTATAAACCACTAGATCTGACACACGTGTAGAGAACACTCCCTTCGACAGCAGAGTACACGTGTACTCAAGTGTACATGGAGCATGATCTAGGATAAACCACATGTTAGGTCACAAAATAAGTCTCAATAAATTTTAGAAGATTGAAATTATACAAAGTGTTTTTCCTAACTACAATGAATAAAGCAAAAAACCATTAACTGAAGGAAAACTGAAAAAAAATCACAAATATGTGAAAAATTATACAACACACTCTTTTTTAAAATGATTTTATTTATTTTTATTGAAATTCAATTAGCCAACATATTGGTTTCAGATGTAGTGTTAGTTTAGTTTCAGATGTAGTGTTCAATAATCCATCAGTTGCGTATAACACCCAGTGCTCAGAGGGAAGGGAGGGGCGAAGAACCATGAGAGACTGTGAACCCAGACCAATGGACTGAGGGTTTTAGAGGGGAGCAGGGTGGGGGGATGGGCAAGCCTGGTGGTGGGTATTGCGGAGGGCACGTATTGCATGGAGCACTGGGTGTGGTACATAAACAATGAATCTTGTAACAGTGAAAAAATAAAATAAAAGTATTTGGGAAAAAAAACAAACAAACATCCAGTGCTCAGCACATCACCTGCCCATCACCCAATATCTCATCCCTCCATTCGCCTCCCCTCCATTTAAAGATTTTATTTATTATTCGAGGGAGAGAGAAAGAGCACGGGGAGAGGAGCAAAGGAAGAAGGACAAGCAGACTCTGCACTGAGAACGGAGCTGGACTCAGGGCTCAACCTCGGGACCTTGAGATTGTGATCTGAGCTGAAACCAGGAGTCAGATGCTTAACTGACTGAGTCGCCTAGGTGCCCCCTATAAAACACACTTTGAAACAATGGGTCAAAGAAGAAATTCAAGGGAAATTAGAAAATAGTTTGAGATAAGTGAAATGAAAAAAAAAAAATAGCAATGCTTGTGATATCCAGCAAAGGCAGTGCTCAAAGGGAATTTCATAGCTGTAAATGCCTACATTAAAAAAGATCTCAGATCAATAAACTGATTTTACATCTTGAGAAACTAGAAGAGCAGGCTAAACTCAAAGCTAGCAGAAGGATAGAAATAGTAAGGATTAGAATGGAGATAAATAAAATAAAAAACAGAAAAACAATAGATATCACTAGCAAAACCAAATAAGGAGTCTTTGAAAAAAACCAGCAATTTGACAAATGCAAACAAATCATAACAAGACACCACTTTACACCTGGTGGTTTGGTTACAATTAAAGAATGGAAATTAACTGTTGGTCAGGATGTGGAGAAATTATAACCCTCCCTTTTGCTGGTGGGAATGTAAAATGATGCAGCCACTATGGAAACCAGTTTGGCAGTTCCTCAAAAAGTTAAACATAGAATTATCATATGACCTAGCAATTATACTTCCAAGTATAAACCCAAAGAATTGAAATCAAGGATTCAAGAAGCATGTGAATATTCATTGCATCACTATTCGCAATAGCCAAAAGATGAAACAACCCAGTCCATCTACAGACGAATAGACAAAGAAAGTGTGACATATACATACAATGGAATATTATTCAGTTATAACAAGAAATGAAGTTTTGATAAATGCATTAAAGAATCCTGAAAATATTATGCTAAGTGCAATAAGGCAGCCACAGAAGGACAAATATCGTATGATTCACTTATATGAAATATCTAGAAGGAGTGAATTCTTACAGAGAGAAGTGGGCTAGAGGTTACTGGGGTTGGGGTTAGGTGAAAACAAGGAGCATTGCTTCATAGAAAACTTCTACTTGGGGTGATGAAAAAGTTTTGGAAACATATTGGCAATATTCATACAACATTGTAAGTGTAATTAATGCCATTCAACTGTACATTTAAAATGGTTATAATGGAAAATATTATGTTTTACATATATGTCATATATGCATATAAATACACAATGAAAAATTGAGAAAAAATGTTTGTGATAAGGTGAGGAAGTCAACACTCATGCACAGGAATGGAAATTGATACTTTCCGGAGGACAATTGGCAGTATCAAAGTTTTAAATAATTGTGGATGGGCAAATCTTTTAATTGATTTGTAGGACCTGAAACCCACCAAGTCACTTCTCACTGGAAAAGCACAGCCTTGAGTGGGAAGTTCAGTGGCTCATCACAACCTCTTCCACCCTGTTGGTGGGGTTGAGGTGGCAAAGAAGGGGGATAGTATCAAATGAAAACCACTCTCTTCTAATGACTCAAAATTTTATACTAAAAGTAGAATGTGGCAAGTAGGAATTTTGTATCTTTCTTACCTCATGCATCCCAGGAATAAGACATATTCTCCAAAGGCATCCATATTCATTTATCCCTCTCCTGTATTCTGATAAATTGGAAACCCTCGATGACAGCGTACAGGGAGAAAAAGCCCCATGATTTGAAATACAACAGAGAACTCATGCTAAAAGTGAAGAGAGACAGTCAAGGTTGAAGAGCAGAGAAGCAGAAGGATTTAAGAGACTGAAGATCTTCTGGGAAAGAAAAGAAAGAGGGAGAAATTCAGAAACCCAAGGAGGATGTTTGAACAACCCAAGAGTCAAGAAAAACCTGCAGGGCTCATCTACAGTAGGCCTGTGTACATTTATATATTTAACTATTTGTGTTAGTTAATTTTTTTCCTAAGTACAAACCATCTCAAAACATAGTAACCTAAAACAACAGTCTACTATTTAGTTTACATCTCAATGGATTAGTGGTTTGGCTCAGGCTCAGCTGGATGGTTTCTCTGGTCTTATCTGTGTTACTATGCATCTTTGTTCAGCAGCTAGTTCTTATCTGTGTTACTATGCATCTTTGTTCAGCAGCTCCTCTCTGAAGGGGGGCTGACTGGACTCACATGGCCCCGCTGAGCAGTCTGGTTTCTGAGCTCTGTGGTCTCTTATCTTCCAGTGTGCTAGCTCAAGAGGATCACAGAAGAGTTGGGCAACTTACCAAGAGAAAAAGCACAAAAATTCAAGTCTTCTGAGGCCTCGGCTTAGGACAGGTACAGCATGACTTCCCACTGCATTTTATTGGGGAAGCAAATTTCGAGTTCAGCCCAGATTCAGAGGATTGAGAAATAAACTTCACCTCTTGTTGAGAGAAGCTGAAAAATCACGTTTCAAAGGAATGTCGGTACAGGACAGGAAAAACTGTCGCCATGTTTGTATACCACCAGTATACCAACTCATGTCCCCAGTCAATCAAAAAGCAGAAACAATTTCCAGCCTACATGTAAGATTGCTCCAGGAGCTATAATAAAAATAATGTGGTTTTTGTTTCTTTCTTTCTTTTTGATGCAAATCTGAATGTTCTCCCTGAAAATTTTTCTCTGTGTACCTATAGAGGGAAAATTGTGTTCTGAGATTTACAGAAGGTACTGTATTTCTTCTTTTTAATTTATCTCAAACAGTATGACTTCGAAGTTCAGGCCTCCGAAATAATGGTCCAGTTGTTGCCTTTTAGTGTCTTAGAGTCTATTCGGAACCCCAGATATAAGAGGTGCCAGGGAAAGAGATGGAGCAAGGATTTGTTCTCCTTTTGTAAGGGAATGATTTGATTTGGACTTTAAGGATTAACAGGAATTTTCCAGACTATAAAAGTCAGTAAATATAGTCCAGATAGAGAGGACACCATGGTAAAAGATAAGGAGGTTCAGCACACTCAGCAAAGTGTAGGCAATTCTACATAGAAGGCTCAGTTAGAAGAGTGGTGGGTATTGGCTGTAGGTTCTCATCTAGGGGATCCTCCCACCACATGCAAAACACCCATGTAAGTTCCCACAATTCACTCTGATAACCTGTTTTATTAATGGTATAATTCACGTCTAAGACTACATTAAAAACTCACAATTTTACCTGAACACCGCCATGTTTCTATGAAGTCTATGAAGTCAGATATCTTATTGCCACATTGTTCTAGTCATCATTTATTCACTAGGTTCTGCAGCAGAATGGGAACATTGTTTGCTTTAAAATTTCCTCTTAATATAAGACACCCCAAAATTGAATTCTCAGCTTTGAGTTGGGATGATACTCTTCTAGCACTTCCTGCACTGTCACTTCATGCCAGAAAAGTTATTTTTCTCCAGAGACTTGCTTTTGGTGTAAAATTGGATCCTGGCACAGTTTTGATTCTTATTGACAAGCCTCCGTGTTTACTGTTGTTCATCCTTAAGATGTTGCCTCGTTAAAGACTGAAAGGTTAACAACTGAACCCTGTTTGCCTTGAGTAAATCATACTCAATTTTCTGGAGCTCATTGCAAACAATCTGCTCCAAAAGAGCTAATTAGGGCTGAGAATACAAAATGAGAGTCTGGGCAGCACCATTCTGCAGTTTCCGTTGCGGGCTTCTTTTTCTCCTTCACATGAACAAAGTCATTCTGTGCAAGTCAGTCTCCTTTTTTCTCAGAAGGAATATGTTTGCTGAAGATAGGGATCCGTGCACTATTGCATTCTCATGGCAATTATGGCTGCAATGGCAGAATGTGGGCCATAAAATATATGAAAAAACTTGTCAGATTCCTAGATATGTGCTAATAGTTACTGGCAGGCTTGTAAAGGTGCTGGGACTGTCATTCATATGACTAGGGACTGCAGAGTAGTGTTTCTAAGTGCAGCTCAATTGCAAATATTCTGCTTTTTTTCTCTCTCTCTCTCTCAATCTCTTTTCCTCCTTTCCTCCCTCCCTCTGTGTGTGTGTGTGTGTGTGTGTGTGTTTTGTGTGTGTGTTTGGGGGAGCAATGGAGGGTCTTGTCAATTGATAAAAGTAGTTCTTGTCTCATGTGTCGGTTAGATTTTTCAGCACAACAAACCACCCAAAACTACTGGCTCTACACAACACTTGATTAATGCTCTTATGGCTATGAGGTGACTGGATAATTTTGCTGACCTAAGCCTGGCTCAGCTAGTCTACGCTGGACCCATTCATGAGTTCATAGTCAACTACTGGATCTGGTAGAGACCAGGATCAGCTTGGATGGCTCATCTCTAGTCCATATGGTTTTTCATCCTCCTGCAGGCTAGCCTGAGCTTATTAGCATGGTGGCTCAGCAAGTTTCCCAGGGAGTAAACAGAAGCATGCAGGTCTTTCTGGCCTAGACTTGGAATTGACAAGGTATCACATCCACACATGCTATTGGCCAATGTCAGTCTCAGAGCCAGCCCAGATTTAAGCAGAATAGGGTTCATCTCTTGAGGAGTTACAAAGTCAATGAAAAAGGGCACAGCCATTTTTAAAAAGATGGAGAATTTGCACCATTTTTGTAATCTATCTATCACGAGTCATAAGGGATTAATAGCTTTGTTAAGACTCAAATCCCAAGATAAAACAAATGATGTGTTCTTTAGTTATTTTTATAAGAGGCTGGGTTGGGGTTGTGTTGGCATATGAAGTAGGGTAGATTAATTTTCCATCCTCTTCTCCAGCTTGTTCTTTCCTAGTTTGGTAAGCTCTTTGATAAATTCTTTAGTGCATCAAATTGTGACAGATAACTTTACGAAGTGTGAATAAAGAGCTTCTCTATCTTACAGCACTTAATAAGAAACCTTTTTTTTTAATTCCACCAGGCACAGAAACAGCTCAGGGAAGCAGGTAAGGATAGTTATGTGAGAAAAGACATGAATGAGCAGCCACTCAGATAGGATTGATTCTCTGCCTCTATATATCAGTATTAGATAAAGCAGTGGTGAGGTCTCAAGACTTTTAGTTCCAGGGATTCCAAAAGAACAGCTGAAAGCTGATGTCGTGGAGTGACTTTAACCAATTCTAGGAAATTTAACATTCAATATTTAGGATATCCAAAAGATTATGAGATGGGTTTCACAACACATAAGGAAGGAGATCTTCACTCATGGTAATCTTTGAAAAAAGCATCATGGCACAATGGGAAAAAATAGGACACTAGTTTTAGAGTCTAATAAGTTAGGTTTGATCAGTTTCAATTCCAGGGAAGACACAGCAATGACACTCCACCTGGATAGAAGGCACAGGGCAGCTGATGGTTCTAAAACGTAAACAATAGGAGCCAAATTGAGAAAGAAGACCATATCTCAAAACACCACTGTACCTGCAGTGAGTTTACCATCCCTCCCCCCACTCTGGTCTTCCTTGGCCTGGATTCAAAGCAGTCCCAAATGCAGAACTGGTCTTCAACATGAACAGAAAGTGCTCCAAGAGAAGCCCTCTAGTTCTTTTTAAAGGATCAGGAAATTCTAATGCTCTGAGTGAAAGAATGCTCATTATACTTTTCTAAAAAATAAATATGTATTTTCTCCATTCTCTCATGCCCCAGTGATAATCCTGCTATGGCAGCTGTGGTGGTGGTAACTGTAGCAACTATGGGAGACTGCAGGCCCCTAAAATTCTGAGTCAGAAGAAACTACCTCAGCAATATGAGAGTCTGTGTTCCAAGAGGTTCTGTGGTTCCAACAGTGATTCCAACCACTGTTGCTTTTTTCCCTCTCTGGCTTCCCAGCTTCTGGTCATAGAAGTAGCTGCAGTTATGGGGAATCCAGAACACAGCAGGATAACTATAGCCCCAGATTTCTGGGTGGAGGACTGAAGAAGAGAGACCCAGAGAACCAGAGAACATCAAGAAGGTCACAGAAACGAACAGACACTTCTCCAAAGAAGACATACAAATAGCTAACAGACACA
>CM052898.1:54371554-54494169 GCA_028534135.1 Potos flavus | reverse complement strand
ATTGGAGGGGTGAAGAACCATGAGAGACTGAACTCAGAGCAACAGACTGAGGGTTTTGGAGGGGAGGAAGGTGGGGGGATGGGCGAGCCTGGTGGTGGGTACTGAGGAGGGCACGTATTGCATGGAGCACTGGGTGTGGTACATAAACAATGAATCTTGTAACACTGAAAAAATAAAATAAAAGTATTTGGGGAAAAAAAAAAAAGGTCACAGAAAGGCAGAAGCTTAGGAAAGCAAACAGTGAAGTTGTTTAAAAACTCCCAAGCTCATCATCAAGCTGCAACATGTATGGATCCAGTTCCAAATGGCAAGCCAAAGACTTTGAGACCTGACCAAGATAAAGGCCACAGCCAGGTTCCAGACTAGCAAGTGAAGACACAGAAGACATAGGATAGATCCAAAGAGCTCTACGAAGGGAAGTAATGCTGAAAACACACTCATAGAAAATTGGTCCAAACTTGTGGCTTGGACTCTACGAGGCACATTTCCTATTTTTTTAAAAAATCAGTCTTTATAGGACTTATAGACTTACAATCTCATGATATAACATTCAAAATGACCAGAATACAGGTCAAAATTTCCTAGCATAGGAAGAACCAGAAAAAAAATCTCACCTTGCATGGGAAAGTGTTGAAATTATTTGACAAAGACACCAAAGCATCTAATATAAAAATGTCAAATTAAATATCAGTAAATACTCTTGAAGCAAAGAAAAAGGATAGAAAATCTCAGGAAAAAAAATATAAAGCAGAAACAAATGGACTTTTGGGAACTGAAAAATACAGTATTCTAAAGTAAAAAATTCACAGAATAGGCTCAAGAGCATAATGGAAATGACAGAAGAATGAGTCAATGAACTTGCAAATAGATGAAAAATAATTCTTCAGTATGAACAAATTAGATAAAGATTTTAGAAAAAACAACAGATTCTCAGGAACATTCATTCATTGGTCAAATATTGATGTCACTGGTATCCCAGAAAGAGAGAAGAAAATGGACAGGGCAGTGAAAAACTATTTGGAGATATAATGGCTAAGATTCTCCTAAATATTTGAAAGATATAAACTTACAGATTCAAGAGGTTCAGCAAATTTCAAGCAGAAAAAATGTAAAGAAATCAATACCCAGTTACATACTTTAAAAAATGGTCAGAAACAAAGAAAAATTCTAGAAATAAACCAGAAAAAGATGCCTCGATTGCAAGGAAATAACTTCAGAATTCTCACTGAAAATGATGAAATCTACAACAAAGTCAAATAACATTTTTTATGATGCTGAAAGAAAAGAATAATTGACCTGCAATTTTATATGCAGGAGAAATATTCTTTAGGAATAAAGCTGAAATTAATGCATTCTGAGATGAAGGAAAGCCAAATGAATGCATTGCCACAGATCTACTCTAAAAAGGTGACATCAGAAAGAAGGAAAGTAGGAGCATCAGTCTTGAAAGAAGAGAGATCACAATGTAAGCATCTAGGTAAATGCAATGAACTTTTCTGGAGTTCTTTAATATACTATGGCAGGTGAGAGCAAAACTATAAGACTGATGGAATTTTCAATGGAAGTAGAAGCAACATATAACTAAACAGTGAAAGGTGAGGGGAACTATATGGTGGTAAGTTTTCTGCCTCCCACTCGAAGGGACAAACAGGGATTTTAAGCAGATTATGTAAAGCCACTGTAATTACATAAAGAACAACCACTAAAAAACGAAACATGGGAAAATAAGACTTATTCAAGGAAATGCATATAAAAAGACAATAGATACATAAACATTTAATAATAAATGTGTTCAAATAAACCAAAAGAAAACAGGAAAGGAAAATGGAGGCATGAAAAAAAAAGAGATCAAACAGAAAACAAATAATAAAATGGCAGATCTAAATACAAGCATAGTAATTAGTATGTATAACATAAATGTTCTAGGCACAATTAAAAGACAGATTGTCAGGATAGATTTAAAAAGAGATGTGCTAGGGCACCTGGGTGGCTCAGTCAGTTAAGCGTTCAACTCTTGATTTTGGCTCAGGTCATGATCTCAGGGTCGTGAGATCAAGCCCCATGTCGGTCTTGGCGCTGGGCATGAAGCCTGCTTAAGATTCTCTCTCTCTAAAAATAAAAAATAAAAAATCTAAAAAATAAAAATATGCCCTCAGTATAGGCTACCAAAAAAGTCACTTCAGATACATACGGAAGTTAAAAGTAAAAAAGTATACCATGCAAACATTAATCCAAAGTGGGGTGCCTGGGTGGCTCAGTCATTAAGCGTCTGCCTTCAGCTCAGGTCATGATCCCAGAGTCCTGGGATGGAGCCCCGCATCGGGCTTTCTGCTCGGCGGGAAGCCTGCTTCTCCCTCTCCCACCCCCCCTGCTTGTGCTCCCTCTTCTTGCTGTGTCTCTCTCTGTCAAATAAATAAAATCTTTAAAAAAAAAAAAAACATTAATCCAAAGAAAGATGGGGTGGATATATTAATATCAAATAAGAAAACATGAGAGATAAACATTTATGGCAAGGATAAAGATGGATATTACATAATAATAAGAGTTCACCAAGAAGTAATTTTAATCTTGGATATGTACCTAACAACAGGCTCTTTTCTCCATTAAATTGCTTTTGCATGTTCATAAAAATAAACAAAAACACATGGACACAAAAAGACTGGCCATACCAAGTGCTGGTAAGGACGTGATGTCATTGAGTCTCACATATTCTTAATGGCAATGAAAAATGGTCCAACCATTCTAGAAATAGTTTGGAAATGTCTTATAAAATTAAATATATACCACCACCTAGTGTAAAATAAAATCAAGAATACCTGTATATACATATATATGTGTACATACATGTATATACGTAGATATTTACCATATGATCTAGCAATTCTCCTCCAAAGTACTTGGTTTCAAGAAATAACTTTTTTTCAAATGAAAACTTGTTCATGAATGTTTATTGCAGCTCTATTCATAAGTGCCTCAAAACCATTGTACATTCATATAATGGAATACTACCCAACAATAAAGAGGAAGCTATTGACAAATACAACAACTTAGATGAATTTCAAAGAAGCCAATCTCAAAAAGTTACATATTGTGTGAGTCCATTTCTATGATATTTTTGAAAAGACAAAAACATAGTGACAAAGTGATGAAGGATAGATCAGCGGCTGCCAGAAGAATAAGGGTGGGGAGAAAGTTCTACCACAAGGGAAGAGTAGAAGGGAAGTGTTGGGTATGATGTCCTGTGTCCTGATTGTAGTGGTGCTTATGTAAGTATCTTATAAGTGTGTCAAAATTAATAGAACTGTACACCCAAAGTCAATTTAATTGTAAGTTAATTTAAAAATATTTAAATATATGCATACATGTTTAAGTATTGCATGTCATTGCAAGATGATTTTACATTAATTATTATCTTCTGTATTTTAACATACTGCTACTAGATTTTTGTCTTGGCTTGTCAACACATATCTTGAGCTTTTCTTCTCATTTTTCTCTATACAGGCCAATTTGCAACCAAATTCGTTCTTTTAGAAAAATTAAGTTCTAAGATTAGGTCAAGATAATGGAAGATTATGGGAGATACTCAGAAATTGTGTATTAATGAGAAAATACATAACCCCCTTTAGATCAGCATCTGGCACTGAATAGTGTCTCCATGAGCCAGATAGCATGAGGATTTTTCCTGTACATTTTCTTATATAACCGTCCAACTCTTCCAACTTGGCATGATAGATATTGATGACCTATTTTCACAGAGGAAGAAGTTAAGGCTCAGAAAGATGAGCAGATTTAAATAGGAAGTAAGACCAGGCACCTGGGTGGCTCAGTGGGTTGAACCTCTGCCTTGGGCTGGGGTCATGATATCAGGGTCCTGGGATCGAGCCCCGCATTGGGCTCTCTGCTCAGCAGAGAGACTGCTTCCCCCTCTCTCTCTGCCTCCCTCTCTGCCTACTTGTGATCTCTCTTACTCTGTCAAGTAAATGAATAAAAAATCTTTAAATAGGGAGTAAGACCAGAGTAGAAATTCAAAAACAGGCCTTTGTAGCTCCAGTGTCTTAGCTCCCCCGCCCCCCTTTTTTTTAAGATTTACTTCTATCCCTGTTTTAGTCCAACAATGTGATACATAATTTGTCTTAATCCCATGCAATTTTCTGGGCATTTTCTGGGAGATGATGGTGAATATTCAGAGGGATAGTAGCTATTTGGACACGTGGGCGAAATCGTTACCTGCCCCTCCAATGCCCAGTGTGGAGGAGGGGCATTGAGTGCAGGGGAGGGGTCTGCACATAATATTCTAGAGCAACGAATTACTTGATTCCAGACCTAGGACCAGCTGTTTTTACCAACGGCTTTAGAGTGTAAACTTCAGAACTCTCTGAAGAGGTGGTCTGCTTGTGCCCTCTTGGAAATTGAGCCGAGAATCAATCTAAGTGTTCCAGTGGATAGATGACAAAAGGCTTTTCTGAAATAAATCTTTCCACTTTTCTCTTTGTGAGAATCACCACCACTAGGGACCCTTCAGAGTAGAATAAAGCTGTCCATATATTACCTGTAGAAAACCAGCACTGCAGAATAATATCAGAATACTCTAGTTATAACAGACCCTGGCACACTGCATGTTGCTTATTTGTTCATTTTCTTGACGATAAAGTAATGTATGTACAAGATATAACATTTGAAAATACTGGACATAAGCAAAAGAAAATTGGTTATCTTCCTACCAATTAGAGATACTTCCTTTCAGAAATTGCCTATGAAATTTTACTGAAAAAAAAAAGAAATTTTACTGAATTATGATTATATGATATAAGCTGTCATACCTTGCTTAATTACTTAACATACACTGCAGCATATTTTCACGCCTTTATGTTGTCTCAAAGACTTGAGTTTTTTTAATGACTTTATAGTATTTCATCATATAAATACATGCTACTTTATTTTCAGTTTGTATTGGTTACTCGTTGGTCAATGTTAATATTCAATTAACAGAAATAACAGTATAGATAATGGTCTTGCTCATAATGTGGTGTGGATCACATTCTAGTGACAAACTGGTGTGAATGAGATTACACAGATGTTGGTACTGTCAGGACCTTTTGTCAATTCACAGACCAAGAAGCGTGGTACAAGAGAATAAACACTTTCCTAACCTCTGGTCAAGGATATATATTATATAATAATATGCTGTTTTTTCCTAATATTACAGCAATTACCCCTTTTTTTAGAATTAGTAAGTTTTATCCTATGATTACATTTACCAGATTATTATCTACCATTTAGTGTAATTTAAGTTGAAATATCATGGGTTTTTTTGTTATACTTTAGTTTTATTTTTCTATTTAACTAATTTTCCCAGTGGGTGATTTTCAAGAAAATATTCATGTAGACAATGAAAGCTCTCTGACCCTACCTTTCAATCATATATTTCTCGCCTTGACACCCCAGAGCCTGTGTGTATATTTCAGGAGATTTTATCTGCAAATTAGCAAAAAAAACCTTTATCTCTATTTGTAGTATTTTGTAATTATAATCACTCTTTCACTTAATATTCTTGTACCTGAATCATTGATACATGTACAAGTAATCTAATTTCTTAGAATTGAATTACTGAGCTATATGATATGTTCATTTTTTTAAAGATTTATTTATTTATTTTAGAGAGAAAGAGAGAGAGGAGTGCACATGTAAGCAAGGGAAGGGGCAGAGGGAGAGGAAGAGAATCTCAAGCAGTCTCCCCACTGACCATGGAGCCCACCATGGGGCTTGATCCCATGACCCTGAGATCAAGACCTGAGCCGAAATCAACTGACTGAGCTACCCAGGCACCCCTGGTATGTTCATTTTTAATTTCAATAGATAATGCCAATAAAATTCCAATAGAAATTATGCTAATTTATATTCCCACAAAGACTGTATGGGGATCCCTGCTTCCCTATATCTTATCAACACAATGTGTTATCAAACTCAAAAAAAAAAAAACTTAACCTGATGGGTAAAAAGGATGTATTCTTGTAGCTTTCACTTTCATTTCTCATCCTATAAAACAAACTGATCAACTTTTCATACATGTAAGAGCCATTTCTATCTCACTTTTGTAACATAGCATACTTGTTCAGATGCTAGTCTCATTTTCAGTTGGACAGTTGTCTTACTGATTTGTTGAGATGTGAGTTGCATTTCAAATTCTTTCTAACTTGACATTTATCTTCTAACCTTATTTAGAATGTTTTCTTCTTGCAATTTAAGTGTTCATTTATGTATTGATTTCTGATTTATGAGTCATCATTAAAAAGGACTTTATACTGAAGTTATAAAAGAATTTGCCTTTGTTCACATCTAATAACTTCATGGCTTTATTTTTGTGTCTAAATTTGGGGCTTTTATTGGAGAATAAAATATATACATAAATGCAGATAAACCATAAGTATAAAGCTGACTGAATTTGCACAAACAGAATACACCTGTGTAATCAATACCCGGTTCAAGAAATAGGACATTAACGAGACACCAGAAGCCCGCCTGCCCAGAACTCTCTCAGTCAAAAGCACCCACTCCTCAAGGTCAAACATTGTCTTGGCTTCTGAGACAACACTCACAGTTCCTTACAGGACTCCTTCCACTTCACGTTCTCAGAGTGCCTCAAAAATCATTCAATGCTGAATAATGGTTTATTGAACAGAACCACTTACAATAATCAGAACAATTACCCATACTGCCAATAGAATTGACTTTGTACAAGCAAAGGAGAGTGTATAGTGGACATTTATGGATGAATCAGACATTGATATAAAATGCCCAGGACATTGTGAAGAAAGAAGTTATATAAACTTAAAGATTAAAATAAAATCCTAAAAAGAACTGCCTTTCCATCCCGGCAAGATAATGTTTATTATCATGAGTGTGCCATTTCTGGACCCTTTCCTTTAATGAATAGCAAGATTGTCTCTATCCTCATTGATGCCAAAAATGAGCCTAAACTGATAACAATGTGGTTTTTTTTTAATATCTCTCTCACATGCACAGCAAACTTTAGAATTTAGAGAGGCTTACTGATATTACTTAGAAGAATGATTCATATACTCAAAAAAAGGCAAGAAAACTAATTTTGATGAGGAGGGAAGTGAGTCATTGTCTGTTGCATAAAGTTATAGGAACCAATTAGGGGATTGCAGATAAATGAAAAGAGTAGGAAGGGATCCAAGGCCATAGAAGTAGGCTGGGGCAACTCCAAAGGAAGTGGTACATTTTTTTCATAAAAGTAAATGCAAAATAAATTCTGGGAGACAAAAGGGAGAGAATTAAAATGGCTTTCACTATCATCACAATATCGAGCAGATTATTTCTCTGAATAGATTGGAAATGTTAAAGTTTATAGCCTGAAGATTTAGAAAAATGAGGAAGGTGTCGCTCAAAACCAGAGAAACAGGCAAATGCAACAATAGAACAAATTTCAACAGAAGAAAAACCTACCTTCTTCGCCACATTGACAGTTCCGTCCCAAGTTTGCCTGTAACCTTCCAGTTGCTAAATTTGATTCTTTTCATTTCTCGTCTTGCTTAACCTCTCTATAGCTTTTGATGCAATTGATCAAGTCTCTTCCTTGAAATTCATCCATCCTTTGGCTTCTGTGAAACCACATTCCTTTGTTTCTCCTTTCAATTCTCTTATCACTTCTGCTCAATCTCTAAGTTTGGTTCCCCTCAGTGGCAGAGCCTGAGTAAGAACTTGTGTCCAGTGCTTACTCAGGAGGGATCCAGGGACAGTCAATGAGGACAGAGGAGGTGAAGGAAGGAGGAAAAGACAATAAAGGATATATTATTTCATCCACTGCTGTGGGCAGCTGGGGTCAAGTCATTGGAAGCATCTGATTTCTAGGTCCTCACCTGACACTGTCTTAACTTAGGTTCTTCCCAAAAGCAGAATCAAAGACAAGGATTTATGGGCAGGTATTTTATTTTGGGGTAAATCCAGGATGTAGGACTGAAGGACCCAAGAGGGAGACAGAGGGAAAGTGAAAACGCCCACATAAAGGTGTACTATTGAGGTCACCACTGAGGGTAATTAGGGCTAGCTTCTCTCTGGAGACCTCTAAGAAACATATAGACCACCTCCAAGAAGTGTCCATCTGAGGACTGACCAGAAGTGTTTAACCATAAACTCCCATCCCATACCTACTTGTTGAAGGCTGCCCCTGGGGTCATTAACTCTGCAATTCCAGACTGTGTGTGTATGCTTACCCAACAGGCTCCTGCTGGTATCTGAAGTATTAGAGAAACTTGGGACCCAAAGTAGAAGATACAGGGCATATGCTGAGGGTGAAATGCTGTCAACATGTGGTACATCAAAGATATCCAGTCACAGTTTGCTAGAGGATAGCCAAAATTGGAGATGAGGATATAAATTAAGGTCCCAGAGGTGTCTGATAGGTCCCTTATATATATTCTCCTTCCTTCACTCGCATATCAGTCAGAGCAATTGCTCCAAGGTTTCTATCCTCTCCATGGTCCTGATCCACCTCCACTCCAGGATTATTATTTCGTTGAGCACTTTCATGCTTCCATTATGGGGGCACATGATTGATAATACTATTGTATCATTATTTTTCTGGAATATCTTCCAATATCTGTTGATCTTCTGCAAACTGATAGGATTGGACTAATTCCTCTTGAGAACAGAAAAGAAAATATTTCTTTCAATTTTATTGTGAAGACTTGATAACCATGAAAACATACCTGTAAGCCCATAGTCTTCTTGCCTTTGAAGGATGGATGCTGACAGAGTTTAGACAGCATGTTAGCAGTTAGAAAAATGGAATCTGAAATAATCCATTTGTTTTAATTCTTGAGTGTTGGTCACTGGGACAATGACTGGCTGAAGTTTTCCTGCTTCTTGCTTACTAATATGCCAGATTCTGAAACTCTTCTTCCTTTTCCCATCCCCACACATGTTCTTTCTTTATGGGAGAACTTGATTCCTACCACGTAAGTTGTTTTGGCATTTTTTCCTGATTTTTATCTTTTTATTTATTATTATTATTTTTTACTGTGGGCTTTCTCTCACTATCCCCTGTTTTCCAATAGGGATGGTAACATGAAAATTAGTATGTGAATTCTGATCTGATGTCTCTTACACATGTGTGATTCATTAATTAGGGTCCCATATTGCCTATCAAGTTACAGTTAACACAAAGGCTTTTGAAAAGTTGTCAGTACAACATATTCAGGAAAGTCCAGATGAATTCAAAAGTTAGGACTATGGAACTCAAGTAAGATTTTAGGGAGGGCTTAAAATGTAGCAACCAACATGCAAAAGATAAGAATGACCTAATAGGGGAGAGCCTGAGTATCTCAGTCAGTTGAGTGTCCAACTCTTGATTTTGGCTCAGGTCATGATCTCAGGGTCTTGAGATGGAGACTCTCATTGGGCTTTGCACTGGCTATGGAGCCTGCTTGGGATTCTCTCTCTCCTTCTCCTTCTGCCTACCCAACTCACCCACACACTCTCTCTTAAAAACAAAAACAAACAAACAAAAAACCCTAATAGGAAAGGACTTCATAGCTTAAAGAATCAGCAGTGATTTCTGGAGATTTGAAGTGATCCACAATAAATAATAACCTAAGACAATATCACCCTGCTATTAATATTGATATATTGCTATCTATAAGTGGTATGTAATTTCCATACATGTAAGATACCTTTCTCTATGTTTCTTTGGACTCGTATTCTCTCAGAATTGACACATTTCAGAACACTTCTATCCATACCGATTGTTCCCTAGGTTTATTAAGAAAGACTTATCTCATCTCTTTTTTTTTTTCTCTCTTGTTCTTGATGATAAAGAATGTCTCCTTTACCTCTTCCCCAGACTTTTCCATGTGGTCTCTGAAGACTACCCCGTACATAAGTTTGGGTTAGTTGGAGCATATCTGGCCTGGGGAAAGTAATCTGACCCAGATGAAAGACAGCCAAACAGATCACAACTGGTAGACCACCTCCAGGAGTAAGGGTAGTGTTCAAAAGTATGGCAGAAGAAAAGAGGTGAACATCAAAGCTAGAGAAAATAGCCATTGACAATAGCTCCAAGGAGTTAATGGTTAAGATAGAGTCCTTAGAAAGCAAAGTCTGATATAACAACTTGGATTCACAAGATTTACTGAGGTAGTGTCCTTCAGCACAACCCTTTAAGAAAGTGAGGAAGCAAATAATTGGATGGGGAAAGAGCCAAACAAACTGTGACCTCTGATGAAGTCTTATCCATAAGGGACTCTGGGGCATAAATCAGAAGACAGATCATCTCGACTAGAGGCAAGTGTGCTTCCATTGTGTTCCCTCATATCATGTACACTGGTTGCCTCTATATTTGGGGGGCAGCACACAACCTCCACCAGTAAGCCAGCTCGCCATCAGCCAAGAACAATTCACCATTGAAGGAGGCAATGATAAATCTTCAGCAGTCAACATTCACACAGCTGGAAGATGGAAACACCTGCTAGCTTTGAGATCTGATACTTTCCCAGAAGTAGTTCCACACAAGAAGTTGAAATTTCATCCACTGAGGACCTTGGAAGTTCCTGGCTATGCCCTCCTCATTGCAACCCTTAGGTAAATGAAATGACATATGGTACTATGTTGAGTCAGTACTGAAACTCAGAGTTCTTCCTTTATGCCTTTATCCACCCTCAGCAGGATATTTACAGAGATTTTTCAAGTTTCCCTTGCTGTCTATAGCAGAAACCTCCACTTAGTTTCATGGGAGCTACTCATACTGGAGCCCATATAGGCATTATTCTTGAAAAATGAAAATAGTATCTGAGACAGAGTAGGAAAATTCTTACTAGAAAAGAGCAGAAAGTGATTATGAGATTGAATTGCCTAGAATCGGTGATATCTTGGCAACAAAAGGAGACAGAAGGGTATGTAGTGGGGCAGAACGCCAAACATAAAGGGATGAAAGACCAGGAGCCAATGAAAGAGAAGGACAACTGTCTAAAACACTCATTAGGGAAGAGTACATTTTGGGTCCAGTACCTCTTCAGGGCAGCAGAGGCCCTGCCAAACTTCCAGGCTGCTGCACAGGCAGCATACTGAGGACAAGGTCTGCAGCACCAGCCTGAGCTTATCTGGCCTCCCTGTCTGCTGGTACTGCACACAGGAGGGGAGAGTACAGATCATGACTCCATGGAAATAAACCCTGCGCTGGCCTGCCCAAGGGATGGTT
Organism: Potos flavus; assembly: GCA_028534135.1. Classification (NCBI taxonomy): domain Eukaryota; kingdom Metazoa; phylum Chordata; class Mammalia; order Carnivora; family Procyonidae; genus Potos; species Potos flavus. Next base: position 54,482,951 of record CM052898.1, on the reverse strand, counting down.
CATGACCACTGTATTCACTGTCTTTTTGGGAAGAGGAGTGAGAAGAAGAGATGGGGTAGCAGTAATGGCTTACTTTGACACCTCAAACAATTGGCTTTCCTATCAAGTTTCCATTCCAAATTACTGTAATTAATTTGGATGATCATTTTGGACTCTCTGTTTAACATTAGGGGAGCCAAGAATTATTCCATGGCAACAGGACCTGATACTTGGTGAACAATTTTTAATCAGTATCAATGCCTCTAATGAGAAAGAGCTTGATATCCAGCAAAGCAATAATGCACATACTAGGTTTTGGAGTAAGCAGATTGTCAATTTAAGAAAAAAAATATACACCAATCTCTGTAATACAGTGAATGGGCTCTCTTAGGGCTGGAAAGCTGTATTTAATAGCCCCAACACTTTCTTATTAGCACCTCTCAAACATCTGGCTACTCCCACTGTCTGTGGATGTTCCCTGATGATGGCATGTTTGTGGGCTGAGGGCAGGTCTCAATTACTCAAGCAATTATTTACTTGATCTCTCAGTACAAAACATTATCCTTCCTGCTAACTTGTGTCTATAAATCAGAAAGAAAAGCTATGGTATGTGGGGTGGGAGAGCAGAGAGGTCCTTCTCTGAGAAACATGCATCTCTTTTTTTTTCAATAATCACATCTGTGGGTCTTGTCTACATCTGAGTGGAACTAGATGTTCCACTGGAGGACCCCATGACTTTAGAATCAATGCACAGATCACCTTGCAGTAACTGTTCTAGCATCTCATGGATTAGGAGCTTGCTTTAAAAAAAAAAAAAAAGGCAATATCCCATTTTTAAAATTTTTAAAAATTTAAAAAAGTAGATACACCATAAAGTTCATTTTCTTGCTGTTGTGCAGTACTGTGAGTTTTAAGAAGCAGTAGAGTCACGTAACAACCACCACGACCAACGTACAGAATAATTCCCTCATAGCAAGCAGTTCCTCCATGATGCCCATTTGAAGTCATGCCTTCCTTCCACCTCAGTCTCTGGAAACCACCGATTTTTTTTTCCTCTAGACCTGTCTCTGTGCCCTTTCCACATATCATATAAATGGAATTATGCAGTGTGTAAAGTTTTCCATGTGGCTTCTTTCAGTTATTGTAAACCATTTGATGTTCAGTTGTGTTGTGATGTTTATCAATTCTTCCCTTCTTTTTATTGCTGAATACTATTCCATTATATGGATGTAACACTCACTCATTGAAGGAAATTTAGGTTATTTCTTGTTTGGGCTGTTAGAAAATATACTGCTGTAAATACTCATGTGTGTAACATGAATTCATATGTGTATTTTTGCACGAAAAGTTTTTTTTCCCCAAATACCTAAAAGTGATATTACTGGATTTTAAAGTAAAAATATGTTTTACTTTATAAATAACTATCAAACAGTTTTCCATTGTGGCTTTCTCATTTTGTATTCCTACCAGAAATATAGGAGAGTTCCAGTTGCTCTGCATCCTCAACAACACTTGGTTTTTCAAGGGCTTTTTATTTGTTTCTTTCTTTCCTTTTGTCTTTTGAAAAGATGCGCAGTGGTACCTCAGTGTGGTTTTCATTTGCAATTCTTAATTACTAATGATGGAGAGTATCTTTTCATGTATTTGTCATTTTCCTTTTTTTGTTCTTGTTCTTTAGGTGTCTGTTAAATGTTTTCCTATTATTTTCATTAGTTCTATGTTTCCTTATAATGGAATTTTGAGAGTGTAATGAGTCCTGTTTCAGACAACTAAGTTACAAGTATCCTCTCCCTATCTGTAATTTATTATTTCATTCCCTTGGCAATGTCTTTCAAAGAGCAAGCATTTTAAATTTTGATGAAATCCAATTTATCTGTTTTAATTTTTTTGGTATGAGACCTAAGAACTTTTTGCCTAACTAAAGATCATAAAGATTTTTTCTAAAAGTTCTACATGTTTAGGATTTGTATGAATCTATGATCCATTTTGATTAATGTTTGTATAAGAGCCTAGGTATAAATCAAGATTAGTTATTGTATAGGGACATTTAATTTCTCCAGCATCATTTGTTGAAAAAAGTATCCTTTCTCCACTAAATTATACTTTTACCTTGGTCAAAAAAAACAATGCACCATATTTGTGTCTGTTGGTATCTGGACTCAATATCCTGTTCCATTGACCTATTTGTCTAAATTTGCCAATAACATACTGACTTGTTTATGGTATTATTAAAATTAGGTCTTAATATCAGGTAATATAAGTATTCAACTGTGTTCTTTTATAAACTCTTGTTGACTATTCTATTTCTTTTACAATCCAGAAAATGTGTTTGAAACAGTTTCCCAATAACTGGAAAAAAAAAATCCTACCCAGACTTTTTTTTTAAAGATTTTATTTATTTATTTGACAGAGAGAGAGATCACAAGTAGGCAGAGAGGCAGGCAGAGAAAAAGGGAGAAGCAGGTTCCCTGCTGAGCAGAGAGCCCGATGTGGGGCTCGATTCCAGGACCCTGAGATCATGACATGAGCCGAAGGCAGAAGCTTTAACCCACTGAACCACCCAGGCACCCCATCCTGCTGAGATTTTTATTGGGGTTGTGTTATATCTATAGATCAATTTGGTGGAGAATTGACATTTTAATCTGTTTAGAAAAGGATTACCATGGAGGACATTGGGAGAAGGAAAGAAAGGGTGAATGGGGGGAAATCGGAGGGGGAGATGAACCATGAGAGACTGTGGACTCTGAGCAACAAACTGAAGGTTTTGGAGGGGAGAAGGGTGGGGGTTGGGCGAGCATGGTAGTGGGTATTGAGGAGGGCACATATTGCATGGAGCACTGGGGGTGGTATATGAACAATGAATCTTGGAACACTGAAAAAATAAAATAAAAGTAATTGAGGGAAAAAAAAGGTTTACAAAAATACATGAGGAAAGTTTAGGGAGTGATACATATATTTGCTATCTTGATTATAGTGATGGTGTCATGGATATACACATGTTAAATCCTATTAAGTCATCCAGTTTAAATATAGGCAATGTATTATATGTTAACAGTATCTCAATAAAACTGTTTTAAAAGCACCATAATTGTTTTAATCAATAAAGTTCAGGGGCGCCTGGGTGGCTCAGTTGGTTAAGCGTCTGCCTTCGGCTCAGGTCATGATCCTGGAGTCCTGGGATGGAGCCCCACATCAGGCTCCTGGCTCAGCAGAGAGCCTGCTTCTCCCTCTGCCTCTGCCACTCCCCCTGCTTGTGCTCTCCTGCTTTCTCTTTCTCTCTATCAAGTAAATAAAAAAAATCTTTAAAGCAAAGTAAAGTTCATCAGGAGTTAGCTGAGGATCTGGGGAGTGAATCTGGTATGTGGTTCCCTCCCTCTACTTCTTTTTTTTTTTTTTTTTCCTCCCTCTACTTCTATCAGGAGTTTTGACACAGTGACCTGAAGGCAAGGTGATGGGTTAAAAGCTTGAGCTTGAGAGTCAGACAGAGAGATTTCAAATCTAGCTCCACCATTTGTTAGGTTTTTGACTTAAGAGACTTTGTAAATATGAGTTAAGCCATCTGTTCCCTGGGCACAATAACAATATCCAAACCACTAGGTTAATGGGAGGATTAACTGACAGGATGCATGTAAAGTCTGATACTATACGCAAACCAGCTATTACATATATACATGTATTACATACATAAATATATACCACACACACACAATAAAAATCCATTATATTGGACAATGAAAGTAAAATTAGCAGCTTTGCACTACCTGGTTTTCTTCTTTGATATTTAGATTGATGGCAAATGCTTTATTGGCATTGTTGACACAATCTCATTCTGAGACAAAGCTCAGAATTATCTCAAAAGGAGATGAAATTATACCATGAGATTTCACACTTACTCCAATGCTAACTTTTTCTAAACATTGGGGTAAAATACACATAAAATTTACCATTTTAACCATTTTTAAATGCACAGTTCAGTAGTATTAAGTACATTCACATTGTTGTGCAACCAATCTACAGAACTCTTTATCTTGCAAAACTGAAACTCCAAATCTCTATCTGAAATTTTATATACAATGAAGAAATTATCCCCATTCTGCCCTCCTTCTAGCCCCTGGAAACCACCATTCTACATTCTGTCTCTAAATTTGACTACTGTAGAAAATAAATAAATAAATAAATAAATAAATAAATAAATAAATTTGACTACTGTAGATGTCTCATATAAGCAGAATCATATAGTATTTGTCTTTTTGTGACTGTCTTTTTCATTTAGCATAACATCCTCAAGGTTGATCCATGTGGTAGCATGTGTCTGAATTTCCTTCCTTTATAAGTTTGAACGATATAGCATAACAAATATAATATACACATATTCCATCCTTTCTGGAAATAGGTTAGAACCTAACATGTTCAAATGAATTCATATAGTATTTTACATGCATTCGCTTATTTTGGCATATGAGGCTGATGAGGAGGCAAAAATGTAAAGAAATTTTTTTTAAAGAAAGAAAAAAGAAAAAACAAAATAATAAAGAAAGAAATAAAATGTAAAGAAATAGTCTTCCTATTTTTATATCTTCTCTTCTTGTGAAAACTTAAATAAACTTGAGATGCTAAAGAAACAGTTATTTAAATCTTTCTTTTTTTTTCATTTTCTTCCTCTCATTCTCCTTCTCCTCCCTGCTCAGCCCTTATATCCTCTCTACTCTCTTTCTTTCTCTTGTTTATCATCTTTTGACTTTGACAATCATAAAGCCAGTTTTTGAGAGGGAAGTGATTTGGGGAGAAATTTCCTTGGAGACAGATTCATTGTTTCCGGAACCTTGTGACCAGACTCTCCTGATGGGATCCCAAGGACACTCCCATGCTCAAGAGTAACCTAGGACAGGTCAACCATGTTGGTGAGAACCTAGGAAGACTCTCCCAACAACGGCTTGGTGGTCCTTCACTTCCTAGTGAGAAACACAGAAATATTAGTACTTGTAAGACTAGAAATTGGTCTAGTCTCCATTGTGTTATGTATTGTCTTACAAGTCTTTAAACTTACTGACATGTTTCCTAATCTCTTAATTAAAATAGTTCTACTAGATTATCTCTTGGTTCCTTAAAAATTTGAAAATTCTCTCACCTGGCAGTTTTTATCTCAGGGAGAGATTATCATGCTGAATTTTCCCAAAATTGGGCCCATTGTAAATGATGAGATTATGTACATCATTAAAATTAATGATATGTGGTATGGCACGCCACACCATTTTAGATAATAATACCACAAAAAAGGTAATAATGAGAGATGTTAATAGAAAGTTCCTTTAATGTTAATGCACACACATACACCATTTTATCTGTTCAAAGTACTTCTTCCAAGCATAAATCTAGCAGCAATGCTAGTGTCACCTTGGATTATTCTCCATCACGCTGCCTGGGATCATGGTGGATGACAGACTACAATCTGATCTGACCTAGCTCAACATATGTATCCTTTTCCAGGACAAGTTAAAATAAAGCAGGACTTTGCCACAGTGTATAGAGATTTAGAAGGGATCTGTTCCATATTCAGTCCACTTTGTCAACGTGTCATCTCTTCTTTGAGTTAATTTAACTCTTTCTATTGCAAGTCCTAGAGAGAAATTCACTGCCTGTGATCAACATTGGAAGATACTTAAATAATTAAAATTAAGTTGCAGAATAAAAATTCAATGCCATTAAATTGTCTAAGCATTCCTTGAGCTTCTGTTATTTGCAGGTTCTATGCTAGGATAAATGGGGGATAAACAGGAGTAAAAGCTTTAGCCCTGCCTTGACAGAGCTAGTGAACTGGCAAAAGAAACAGATACTTTGTGAGCAAGATAGGTTAGCTCTTCACCAAATTTATCTTTTTTTTTCTTCCCAGACATAAAACAGGGGTCCATTTTTCAATTTCATTTTTAGTTAGATATGGCTGTATGTGTGAATGTGGTCAATGGGAGTGGGCAGAGGTCAGACATGCACTTTCAGACCAAACCCATGAAAATCTCCTGCAGAAACCTCCAGCTTCTCTCCCTGTTCCCTCTGCCACCTGGATGTCAAAGTCTGGGGCGATCTTGGAATTCAGGTGTTGAAGATGGCAAAGATTCTATCAACCCAGCCCCCTGAATAACTGTGAAGCTAAGCTCCCCTGCCCTGGCACTTCCCCAGGCCCCCTGCAGTTTACATGAGCAAGACATAAACTTTTACTGTTATGCCATCAGAATTTTAGGGTTTGTCTCTGGAAGAAACTAGTGCTACCTTAAATGTTATAAACTTACATAAAACAATTTTAATATTGACACTCAACTGGCTATAATAAAAGTTCAAGATGTCATTTGGAAAATGTTTAAAAAATTAGTATGGTGACAGCTTAATTTTTAATTTCCTAGTTTTTCTCCAAACTATGTTGATGGATAAAGCAAAAGTTAGAAATTCTACAAACTCCAAATTCTTTGTCGGGGGATTCAAAAGCTCCTGAATGCAGGTGAACCAGCACAAGAAGGCATAAAGTTACATTAGGTGTCGGAAGGAATAAAGGTAGGGTGGTGATCCCCTAGTCATGGCAGTTTTCACACATGACTAAAAAATATTCATCCCGTGAAGAAGAGGACCAAACCCTGTATGAGACCTACTGTGAACAAGCAGAGCATGAACATCTCTGGGGGCAATGGAGAGAGAAGGCATGGGAAGTTTCCAAGAGGCTCAGAAGTGAGAGTTCTCTGCAATAACCAACTTCTAAAAGAAAAAAAGAAAATTCTAGAAGCCAGCAGGGGGTATCCCTTGGTAGTAGCAGATGGCAAAAAGAATTTGGAAAATCAGGACCAGCGGTAGAAGTCCTATTGAACCAGGGTAGGATCTAAATCAGAAGATGATATACATTAAAGAAAAAGAGGTGACAGTCCTTTGGTTAAGAAACTAAAGAAGATGCTTTAGTCTTTCCCATTTAGGTAAGATATTCTCATATAATAACTAGGCTAGGAGAATACAATGCATTTGATAATTCAATGTAAGTTTTTTTTAAGATATAAGTAAAACATTTACCCAGAGACACTGTGAGAGAAACCATCCAGAAAATAGCAATAAAACTCCCCTACAGAAAACTCTTATCAAAAAGCAGAGAAAAAATTATAACCCTACATTCCAACACGAAAAACAACAAACACAAAGGAGAAATATAAACATTTAGGAAGGAGATGACCAGATACAAGAAGTGATGCCCAAAATAGGTGAAGTGGAATCTGATAATTTAGGAAGGAGTTGGAATAATTTAGGAAAGAAATGGAAACAAAAGAAAGAAAATTTTAAAATTAAGACTACATTAAAAAGAAAATATGAGACAAAACCAAAGTTATCAAAAAAAGTATATTGAAAGACAAGAATAGAGATGAGAACAGAGCAGGAAATGAAGGAAGAGGAAAATGGTTGAGACAGATATTGATATGTATGTAAAATAGTCAAAACACACAGTTGGGATTTTTGAGGAAAAATATCAAAACAAGGGTTCGGGGGGGGGGAAATATTTCAAATGTAAATATAGAAATTTCCTTAAATAATGGGAGATTCTAATCTTTATATTGTAAGAATACACTGTGTTCTAAAGAAAACTGATGCCCTAAAAGTCAGCATGAAAATAATTCAAGCAATTGTATTAAACTGAAAAGATCAAGAAAGGATCCTTTGGCCTTCCAAGCATAAAAATCAGGTTATTCTTAAGAAAATAAAATCAGATTAGCCATCAGACATTAAAAAGATAGTAGAGCAACAACTCAAGGAAAGGAAGGAAAGGTAGTGTGAGCCAAGAATTTTATATTCTGCCAAGTAGTAATAGCTGTAGGCGATTTTGGTTTTGTAACGTCTCAGGAAATATTATACCTATGTACCTTTTTGAGGAATCTGCTAGATGATGAGAATATCTTCAGCAAGATGTTGGGTGAACAATGAATGTATTCATCTATAGAATTAAAAATAAACCAAAGGATTACAAGGTAAAATGCCAATGTAAATTTCTAAATATCAGGAAAAAAAGAAAAAACAGATGATATTGTGAATGACTTAATACATATATCACCAAAAAATGGAAATGGACTATTAGAGAAAACGAATTTTCAGATCAAATCACCGAAAACAAAAACATCCCACAATGCTATGTGAGTCATCTAAATCGAGTGATTCAGACAGAATAAAAATAAAAGGTAGGCAAGGTATAAGGTCAGTTGCAAACCAAAACAAAACAAAAATAAAACAAAATCAAAGGGTAAGATCTTAATATCAAAGAAGGTAACTTTGGGCAAAAATATTAAATTGATCAAAGAGGGGGATTATATTGCTACAAGGTAAAATACTGTGGTATTCTAAATAATAGTACTCCCCCTCCCAAAGATGACTGTGGCCTAATCCTGGGAACCTGTGAATATATTACCTTATATATCAAAGACTTTTCAGAAGTGATCAAGTCAAGGATCTTGGCATGGGGAGATTATCCTGAAAATCTGAGTGGGCCTGAGGTAATCACGAGAGTCCTTATAAGAGGGAGGCGGTTGATATATATTCAAAGAAAGACGTTGTAAGACTAGAGCAGAAGTCAGACTGAAGGTACTTTGAAGAGGCAAGAAGGGGCTATGAGCCAAAGAATGTAGGTGGCTTCTAGAAGCTGGAAAAGGCAAGGATTCTCTCCTGGAGCCTGCAGAAGGAAATAACCCTGCTGACACTTAGATTTATCTTAGACTTCTGACCTTCAGATCTGGAAGTGAATGAATTTAGGCTTTTTAAGGGACTAGGTTTATGGTAATTTGTTACAGCAGAAATAGGTAGTAAATATGACAGCATCACATAATAAAAAACCTACAAAAAGGGCTACTAGCAATCATGAATATTCATTTGTTCAAAATATATTTAAATGTTTAAACTATGCCAGCTGTAAAAGAGGGATAGGTTTCTGATACATTTTGGCTTGACTTATGGTGTCTACTACATAGTTGGCCTACTCTGTGCAATATGCAATAATAAATACCACTTATCACTAACAATACTAAAAGGTACATATTATCACCATTTAGAGTAGAATAAACTAGGATACTGCCCCTCATAAAGGGAAAGTCGTTTTGCCCAACAACAAACTAGAAATAAATAGAGCTGGATTTTAACCCTTGCTCTGTCTGGTTTCAAAATTCGCGCTCTTTCTACTTTCTACTTTGGTGTATTTTAAGTATTCTTGTTTCTTCTAGCCTGATGCTCACATCATGGGTAAGAAAAGTAAGAGAAAAAAAATGAAAATAAGGATTCATTGAACAGCAAGTCATGTTTTAGTTTCTTTTACATGCCTATAAAGATATCTATTTCTCTAAGCAGGGAAAGCAGCAGCAACAACCACCAAAAAACTCTAGATTAGGAAGCATATCATTAATACCTAAGTAACCTAAACCCAAATATTTAACTCACAGCTCACAAACCTCACTGAAATAAATCCAATATATTATATATTGCTCCAGGACTAGTGAAGGGTGTTATCCGTTCATCTGAAGCTGAAATGAATTTCAGCAGGAAAAGCAAAGGGGACTATCCCTCCCAGGCTGCCATTGACCCACCGCAAAGTGGGATAGTACAGACGGTATATAGAGAAGGCATGAAGGGATCCCAAGAAGATCCCACTAACACTTCTGGCTCATCATATTGGGAACACCGGGCATGTGTTTGAGGGACAAATCTCAGAGTTCTTTGGAGCCTCTACTCTGGGTGTGAGGTTCATCTGGCTTAAAAACTCAAGAGAATTCATTATCTATGCTTGCAGCCCATCTGAGGTAGGTCTGCACAGGCAGGGAAGTGGCTCTGCTTTGAATGCAGGTTCTTCCAAGTAACAGAGTGTATTTGGAAAGGCAGTAACAGCCCCGGGAAGCTCTGTGATGTCAAGCAGACCAGATGTCCATTAGACAGGTGAGCTGCCTCCCTCCAAATACAGTTATCCTACCAATTCTCTAAGTTGGCAACAAAAAATTACATCAAATTGAAACTTCCCATAACTAGATAGTGATTTCCCCTAAAAACAAGCTAGAAGTTAGTGGAGCTAGAATTAAAACTTAGCTCTTCTTTTCTCCCAAGCCATGTTCTTTCCAAAATTCTTCTTTTTTTTAATTTTTATTTGTTTATGGCACTGAAAAGAGCCTTTGGATGGGATGGGGGTAGCGGGAACAGCTACCACAGCAGAGAACCAGACCATCCACTTCACAGAGTTGTATCTCCTAAAACGCACCAACATTCTTCATGTTAAGCATCCCTAGTTATTCTTCTATTCTGATGCCCCAAGGACTTTAGGAGAAAGGAAGAAAAGAAAGAAAAGAAAAGAAAAGAAAAGAAAAGAAAAGAAAAGAAAAGAAAAGAAAGGGAAAGGGAAGAAAGAAAAGAACAGGAGAAGGGAAGGGGAGAGAGAGAAAGGAAGAGGAAGAGAGACACTTGCACATCCTGAAATAAATTGTATCTGAATCTGGTGCATGAGACAACAATCCTCAGCCTCTCTCACCCAGATGGAAGGAATAGAAAGAGAAAAATCACCAAGTATGTGAAAAGACTCAACACCTCAAAAAAAAAGGGAAAGCGTGCAGAATGAGAATTTTCCTCCCCAGGAGTCACCCCTTGATCCCTCTGTTGAAATGGAGTCCTTGACTTGGGGTATACTCAGGGAGGTAACTTATTTATTCAAATAAAAAGAAATTGGGGTGCCTGGGTGGCTCAGTGGGTTAAAGCCTCCACCTTCGGCTCAGGTCATGATCTCAGGATCCTGGGATCAAGCCCCGCATTGGGCTCTCTGCTCAGCGGGGAGCCTGCTTCCCCCTCTCTCTCTCTCTGCCTGCCTCTCTGCCTACTTGTGATCTCTCTCCTCTCTGTGAAATAAATAAATAAAATCTTTAAAAAAAATATAAAAAGAAATTGTGTGTTGGGGGGGTGTACAGAGCAGATGCAAGTTTGAATCCAGACACCATATTAACTCACTAGCCTTGGACAAAGGATTTAATTTAACTGAGCCTCAGTTTTCTCAAATTAAAAATGAGAATAATAACCCTTGGTATTATTTTTGGTTCTGGTTAATGTAAGCTAAGTGGACACTTGTTAGAAGGAAGTTAATAATTTACAGGATTAACAAAGGGGCACAGGAAACAAGACAACATTGTGGTTAAGTTAGAAGAAACACTGTAGCCTCATCCAGAATTTCCACAAAGTAAATAAGTTCTTACAGTTTTCAGTCATTTTATAGCTCAGTTGAAGATTTATCTACCCAGGATTAACTGTGAATGGCCTGATTTAATTCACAATCCCACCCTGGCTAGAGAGTCTTAATTTACTGCCTACCTGGAAAGAATAACATGGGGAAAAGGTAATTTCTTAAAAGGAGGTCAAGTTGCTATTGCCAAAAAATAAAAGAATAATAAGTGTCTAACACATCCTCATACGGTGCTTACAAAGATTAGATAACAGACTATTGGCAAAGGGCCCGATAGATAAAATCTAAAATTAGACAGGGGAGATAAGGGTCATATGGTCCCGCGAGTTAGAGGACCAGTTGGCTCTTCTCTAAAACAGAAACAGAGCCCCTGAGGTCTTCTGAGGGATCAGAATCAGTTCGGCCATCTTCTTTACACCAATCTGAAAAGAATGAACACAATGGGCTTCCAAACTCTTCGCCTTTTCTTCTAACCTGTATTTAGCAAGAAAACCTTTCCCTCTGTCCCTTCCCCTTCCACAGTTTCCTTGAAAGATTTTATTTATTTATTTGACAGAGAAAGAGAGCATAAGCAAGGGGAGTGGCAGAGGAGAGGGAGAAGCAGGCTCCCTGCTGAGCAGAGAGCTGGAGCAGCTGGATCCCAGGACCCTGGGATCATGACCTGAGCCAAAGGCAGATGCTTAACCAACCGAGCCACCCAGGTGACCCCACAGTTTCCTTTTAATGTCCCCTGGGAGGATGAGCCATTGATTGGCGGATGACAATTTTAATTGCGACTGTATCCTTGGAAACCACAGAAAATTGGCTATTTTTGGCTAATTTGTTATTGTGATTTTCATGACAACAGCCAAGGGTATATTTTAACTACTGTTTTTCCTCTAGTTCAATTAGAAAATAAAAAATGTTTAAAGCCAAACAGCCCTTAGACTCTCTAAGTCTCTCTGTTTCTTTACATGCCTCAGTAGTGAGTATAATAAGAGCCAGGAGACAAAGCCAATACATATGCCACTTGCCTTCCTGGATTTAGCTGCAAGAAAAATGTCTAGATGATTTGGTGAGAGCAAGGTGACTTATGGTCAATAATGTCTTCAAATCCCATCCAGGCATTCACGGCCATGGGCCCACACCTGCCCTGACCAGCCAGCCACCTTTCTCAGGAAGGTGAGAATAACTAAAAGCAAAACCATTTCCTCTGGAGGTCTGAGTCGGTGTCAAGTTCTCCCAGGCAGGAAATATGTAGCTGTTCCCAAATACTGGCTGAAACCCATCCTCCTAAAGCTGAGATTGCAGCATGATCAGACTCCCTATCTTCTCAAGGCTCACACTAATCATTAGCACAAGAAAGAGGGACTCATAACCATCAAACCTAATTAATTTGTCTTTACATTTCTACCTAGCCAGTGGGGAACCTGGGAAAAAAGGAAAGGCATGTAGTTACTTTTATTGTCAACATACAATACCAGGTCACCACTCTCTAGCACACACAGTGTAGACTTATATCCCAAACCTGGCCTATCCAGTGGTCTCATCTGTGAATCTGAATCTCTAGGGTAGATGTCAAAGCACAGGGACAGTTAGAGAGTAGTCACTTAGAATGCTATGTATGGTTGAACTCAGATGGCAAGGCAGCAATTACCCTGGCCCTCAGAGCCCCGCAGGAAGTGTAGTCAGTGTGTGGCCATACTTCTGTGTGCTCCCAGCAATGGTAGCCCATGGTTTGCTGAGCAGACTGTTTTTGTATGGAGATGGGAGGAGTGCTTTGCCCCTGTTACTTCCTTTCCAATCCTGCTTCGCCAGACTGAAGAGATGATTCAATCCTGAACAGAGAAGAAATAAAAAGTAAAGAAGTTTCAACAAAGAACACCTAATTTTTGTGATAAGTTTTTTCATACTATTTGGATTTAAAATTTTTATATAGATAGCTTTGGTAAAATTAACATTTAATTATCAAAAAGTCTTGGGAGGTAGAAATTTTAAGAGTAAGTTTATTTTATACAAACTGTCCACTCACTCCTAAATACATTCTACAAAGTCGTACAAAAGAGACCAGAAGAAACTCCCTTTGTCAAGTACTTGAGAAACTGGAGAGGAGAAAACCAGCATTACTACTGAATATTCTTGGAGTTGTTGATAAGAGATGCTGACTTTGAAATTGACCACTTGGCCTTCAGTAGGGCTGCAGGATGCTAGAATGGCATAACCATTTAGCAAGTTAAAACTGCCTGAGGAAAAACAATTGTACATGGCTGAAAGAAACAGCAGTAGGGCCAAGTGATGATCACAATGGTCTGACCCACAGGAATATACGGTTATTGCTAATTGATAATGGTGTCTTATAGGACAGGAAAGGATGGGTTCGCCAACGTTCTGCTTGAGATTTATAACCTTCAAATTCTATGCCTAACAAAGGCAATACAGGAGTCATCATGATAAGACCCTTTTACAATTGAGTTACTTCCCAGATGCAGATGTCTTTGAACTGAGAGAAGGCAGGGTATCCTTGAGGGAGGATTCTGTAATAACAAACAGGTACTAACCATGAATCTTCCTCATAGCCTTCCCCAAAGGGCCTTGGGGCCATTAACCAGGCTAAGTGGGCATTGAGTAAAGAGATTTACCCAGACATTAGGAGGTTGTTGGAAGTTCAATTTAAATCAAAGCTAATCCCTAGGGACCTAGAATGTCACAGGAAATAATGAGGGGTTTACAGAGGTCAAGTGTTGAATGGACTGTGACTTGAGTGTACCTCATAGTAGTCCCAGCTGGTTCTTCATCTATATCATGTATATTTCTTTGGTTCCCAAGTGTATTTTAGACTAGATAGCCTCAGCAACTAGCATAATCATCATCGTGATCTGATTCATAGGTTTATTTTAGCAGGAAGGTGAATGAAAGCTTCTAAAACTCCCTTTCTATACCCAAATGCTAAGCTAAAAATATAATGGCATCCCTGAGGAAATACAGAAGAATCTGCCACCATTCAAGACTTGAGAGATTTAGAGTGTTGACTCTTTTTCACCTTGCCATTTAACTTGCCAATTTGGCAAGTAGAGAAAATGGATGAACCCTTGAGGATGACAATTAGTAGTCATATGTTTAATTAGGTAATGACTCCATTTATAGCTGGTTTGCTAGACATGGTCTGCTTACTAGAGGAAATCATAATCTACAGAGGCCAGTTTGCAGCTATTAATCTAATCAATTATTTCTCCTTATCCCAAAGAGAGGAGACACCAGAATCTATTGCTTTTCCCTTAGCAGAAAGAACTAATCAACTTTACCCTTCAGACTTAGCATTATTTCAGTGTTCTATATCTGTTTCACAATTTAATTTGCCGGGACTTTGATCTTCTCACCATCCCGGGTATATCATGCTGGTTCATCATGTTACTGAGAGTAGAAAGCTAAAAGTAGCAACCATAGCAAATGTCTTAGAAACCCTTGCATGATAGTGGTGAGGAGTTGAATCCTTTACAAATAGAGAATTACAGAATGCTTTTAATTTCTGGGGATCCAGTGATTTGCAGCATTTGGCATATACTGTCTTAGGTGAAAGCTTCCTGAATCTTGCATCCCTTGTTACTGAGAAAGAGGCAATGAAATCTTTTGGGGATTTTACAAGCAACATATACCATACTTGGTTGAGCTTTTTCAATCTGTTTACCAGGTTATTATAAACATTTCTGCTTTGAGTGAGTAAGAGGAAGAGCAAGAGGAAGCTATCCAGCTGGTCCAGGTTGTAATGCAGGCAGCTCTGCCACTTGGCATTCACAACTCAGCTGATTCCACGATGCTTGAAATCTGTGGTAGATGAGGATGCTGTCTAGAGCTTGTGACAACTCTGATGGAAAACTCCATTTCTTAGGATTTTTATGGATACAAAGCCTGTGTATTCTTTACAAAGTAACTATGACTTTGGAAAACACTCGCCTCTTCTTAGGGTTAGTGCTCATCCATGTGCCCATTCAAAACTGAGATCGACATCATGGACTGTATTATCTAGCAACTCCAAGCCATGAAGTCAGATGCACACAGCAACATTTCTTTGTCAAATGGAAAAGGTATATATGGGACTGGACCCAAACAGTTCCTGAAGCATAAGAAAGTTGCATGAGCAGATGGCTCACACACGCAGCATGACTTCTCTTGGCACACAACTGCCCCCCCATCAGCCCATGCATTTGATCTCATGGGAAGTCTCTTATGATTATAGAGCAACCATAATTTATCACATAAACCAAGACATTTTGAGCTAAAAAGTAGGCTAGGACAATAGTCCTAAAACAAGACTGTCCTAGCCAAACAATTATGCATTGTAACCCCACTGCAGTGATTTTTAACTGAGGGTAATCTTGCCTCCCTCTCTCAAGAACATTTGGCAATGTCTGGAGACACTTTTGGTTGTCACCAGTTGGGGAAGGTATGTGATGGGTATCTAATGGGTACAGTTCTGGGATGCTGCTAAATATCCTAAAATGCAAAGAAACAGCCCCTCCATGACAAAGAGTCATCTAATCTAAAATATGAATGGTGCCTAGACTGAGAATCTCTTTCACAACCACTTGACTTAAGGGGGGGAAAAAATAGTAATATATGGAAAATTCTGCATGATAGGCTAGTACCAGGGAAAAGTGGACAGCTCTAGCATTATAACCACACTCAGGGGTAGAGTAGGCGGGAAAGAGTTGAGGAAAGTGAAATAGCCCTAGTAGGCAGAAGTTTAAGGGTCATAACAAATTTTCCACTCGGACTAGGACAGAGATGCTAAAGTAATGATCTGCCCAGATCTCTGAATGCGGGTCATGTCCTTGGAAGGAATAAGGTTAAAAAACTGCTGACAAAGAGGTTTGAGGAAAATATATATTAATGTGCCACTTGTAAATCGATCTTGTATATGGGCCTCAGGATCCTACTGCAGTTAAGAGGCTCTTAATTAACAAGTGGCTTACTCAAGTCTCTCGGTTAACCAAGTTCTATCAACCGGCCCAAGTTCCCAAGTGAGGGTCTCAAAATGTAGCTATAGTGACAGAGATGGTGACTGTACAAAGGCAAAAACAAAAATCAAAAAAAACAAGATTGTCTTTCTTGCCAACTTCAACTGGATTCCACTTTTGTTCAGTGTCTGATTTACTCTACAGTCACTAACAGTAGTAACCATTCAGCAGCCCTGAATATGGCACCATACTCTGAGAAACTCATCTAGTCTTCTGGTGGAGGGGTGATTACATTTGGAGCTTTTAAATCATAGAAGAGCCAGTAATTTGTTCTTATTCTAAATAATAAATTTGGACTCAAATTTTCTTTACCTGATAAATATGCTTCTGCCAGCATCATTCAAAAGTCTTATAACATTAATATGGTATCATGCAAATGATGGTTCCAATAAAAAAATATAAAGAAATGAATAAAACAAAAACGATAACAATAACCTGATGCCCATAGGATTTAATTTTATTTCATTTATTATTTATTTATTTAAAAATAATTTAAATAGATTAATTTAATTTAATTTAAAATTAATTAAATAAATTGATTGATAAATTTAATTAATAAATTTGATTAATTAAATTTGATTAATAAATTAATTAAATGTATCCCATCTTCCAGAAACAGCTTACATCATACAATGTGACCTACTGGAAATTCAGTTACAACACCAACTGGGAAATAACACCTTGCAAGTTCAGGACACTGATCTAGAGGAGATAGCTTATACTTTATAGATAAACATATGGCGATTTTTTTTTAAGTCAGTTTGTTTTCTTAAGGTCTATGAATCAGGGAGTTCAGGAAGAATGACAAAATGTTATATCTAAGAGTATATTATCTTTATATCTTGGTTTTCCACAAGCCAAACTAACTTCTTGCTCATTTAATATTTTGTTCTTTCTTATTTTACTTACCATATATAACAATGTATCCTAAACCATTTTATAAGTGACTTTCTATTAGGCACTATATCTTACTTTTCCTTGTTTTCTCAGTACTTAGCAGACAGTGGAGGCACTCAGTAAATATGTATTTAATAAGTGCATGAATAAATAAACAGCTAAGTCAATAAATAATAAATAAAACCAAGTAGGATATTCCCGTTTTTTCAAATGACCTCATAGGAAATTTACCTTCATCTGTGAATGTTCTTACCCAAACCAGGAATGACTTAATGCTACAAGCATCATTAAGTAAAGGATATAGTCACTTGCTTTCATTGATTTTACTGTCCACTTTTAGAAAAACAAATGAAAAATAGAAATGCACTTCTCAAGCTTTTATCACAGCTGCTCTCTGTGGCTTGTTGTTAGGTAAAAATCTTAAATTATTTCAGTATAATCAGAATGCCAATGATTACACAACTACATGATTCTAAAACATATTCTACCACACCTGGAGTTACACTGTGTATAACTATTCATCTATCTGTCTCTCTGTCTGTCTATCATCTTCTATCCTTCTACCTATCCATCTGTCTTAGGAGGCAACCAGCACATAGTAAGTAGGCAATAATCACATAATATCACTTCCAAACAAGTAATTCTGTGACACTTGAGACACTGTTTCTTTCATGATCTCTCTGCTTTTGAAGAATCACTTTGCCACTGCCACTAGATGTGATTGGCAAATCAGTTAGAGGAAGGACTCTCTCTCTCTACCTAAACTTTGGTTGAACAGAGTTTTAAATAGATAGATAGATAGATGATAGATAGATAGATAGATAGATAGATAGATAGATAGATAGATAGATATAGATAGATAGATAAAGAGACTCAAATCTTGGGCATTCCCCTGCTCCAACTTGCTTTCAGTGATACACTTTGAACACATTTGAAATAAGATCAAAGTTTAATTAATCTCTGAAAGAATAGAAATCCTTCGTAAACATAGTGAAAGATGGAAGAGGAACCAGGTACAGAAGTAGCAACAAAGCCAAGAGACAATATGCAGCGCCCTGCTGAGTCACCTAACTTTTGAGGCATAGCAAACCACCCCAGAATTCAGTGGCTTAAAAATATATCCCTTTATTTAGCTCACACTTCTGCAGGTCAGCAATTTGGGCTGGGTTTATCTGGATGATTCTTCTGGTCTTGGTTGGGCTGTCATGCATCTGCAATCAGCTGCCAGACTGATTGGTTCCTAGCCACCCTAGGAGGCCCTCAGCAGGATACCTTGGTTGGGGGTTTTCCAGCAGACTGTTTCAGACTTGTTCACATAGCAACATGAAAGCTATCACAAGCATGCAAAGCCTCTTGAAGCCTAGGTTAGCAACTGTCACAGCTTCATTTTGCTGCATTATATTGGTCAAAGATAGTCACGTTGTCCATTCAGATTCAAGAAGGATAAAAATAGATTTCACACTTTCATGGGAGGAACTGCTAAGTCATATTGCAAAGGACATGGTTGCAGACAGGGGTTAAGGACTGTGGTCATTTATTTTTGCAATTTACTGCCCCAGTGTTCAGACCAAGCTGGCTAATTTACAGTGTGGTTGGCAGTCAATTACTAATAATATAAAGAGTCTCATCTTAATGAATTAATGGGTAGAATCTGGAGTTTAGAGTAAGAAAACTCCCATGCGACAAGATATTTGACTTTGGACAAGTTACTTTCCCTACCTGTAAGCAACAGGTATTATTATTTTTACTATTAAAACTAAAATTGTGAGGCACTCTGCTAGAATTTGAAGACAAAACTATGCTAAGACCTACTATAATATTTGATGTATCTTCGTTGTAAACTAGGTGCATTAAGCAGACTTAGGCAAGTCACTTCGACTTTGTTTCATTTGTTCAACAGGAACAGTCCAACTTGGCCACTCCTAGAAGTCACAAGAGAAGTAATTAACATGTGATAGATGCAGGTGTTGAGTCATGAGAACTTGCTCCTTTAGAACAACCTAGGTCGGAGGAAGACTTCACAGAAATATAGCCTACTCTAGGGTGGCTGTTTGCCACCAAATGAAGAGGTTCACAAGTTCTGAAAGCTCTCAGTGATAAAGTGGAACTTTGTCTGGGTGGACCCTTGCCATTTTAATAAAGGCAGCGCATTAAAATGGGAGAGGCCAGGCTTTGGAGTCTGACGGGGTTGGATTCAAACTCTATAAATCTTACATAGTTTTGGGGGTTTTTTGTTTTGTTTTCGTTGGAGAGATATTTTTTTGGTTTGGCCTCCCCAGCCACCTCTAAATCTCACACGGTTTTATGTGGCGACTTCTGCGAGCTGTTGAAAATCCCGGGTTTTTAAGTTCCTCACTTGTAGAGTGAGTTCTGGGTTTTTTTTTTAGGCTCCATCCCCAACATGGAGATCAAGAGTCACAGGCTCTACCAACTGAGACATCTAGGAGCCCCCAGAGTGAGTTCTGGGATCCGGGGGTTTATTCAAGCTCTCTACCCTTTCCCACCTTCCCTAGTGTAAATGCTGCTAGCTTCCTCTGCAGGTCCTATGCCTGACAACTGGATCAGCTCTCAACCAGCAGTTTCAACTCCTAGAGAAAGAAAATGCCACATAGGTCTCCTGAATACAGCCTCTCAGCCAAATGACACATATTTCTGTGCTTCATAAGAGAGAAGACAGATGCTGGTGCTGACATGACTGAAGCCCCATGGAAATATTAATTACGGAATCCCATTAGCCTTCCACCCAACCTGAGCCTCTTTCCAGTGAACCAGTCTCAAGGGCCATTTTCCGTTAACTTATGACTTAATCAAATGTTCTATCGCCTTTAGGTTTTATCATCTCCAGTCAATTCAAAACCTACTTCTCATGGTTCCTACAATACAGAGGGCTATGACTCCACTTTCCTAATAAGTTTAAAAGTCACAAAAGACACCAAATGGATCTAACTGTCCTACAGAGCCCATAATATGCCTTATCATGTTTCCTTAAATTACCGTTGGAGTCAGCTGACCCAGGCCTGGGGGAGAACCAGCCTTGTTATAAGCATCCTTCTTTCTAAAACTTCTACCTCTCCAAATATGTCTTCCGTGGCATAAAATCTTCCTTCAGAGTTCTGGTTTTGTTATTTTCTGCCCGTGTCTGGGGTTTCAAAAAAAATAGACTGCATATCAAATTCAATCATATTTTAAAAAGCTGGCTACATATGGTGACATTACACAATTATTTACCTTTACTTACAGGGTTTTATCCTAATAAGGATAAGGTTTTCTGAATAATGAAGACACAACTGATATCCCAGTGGGATAGATAAGGGGCAAACCCTATATGTGCAGTGTGAAGAGGCAGCAATAAATCCAGTCATATCTAATTATCATTATCTCTTTAGTCGAACATTCATGCCCAATCTCCTTTGCTCAGGCTCTCGATTCCTTACTCCTAACTGTCCACAGTTTGCTTTTCTCAATAATTATATTAAGTTAGATAAATTAGAGTCTAACCAAAACTAATTTTGCATAATATCCCAGTCCATTTGTGTAGAGTCTCTAAAAACCTCTAAGCTATTTCTCTAGGCAGTAGGATAGCTAATTATTTACCCTCCCAGCAGCCTCCGAGGCACTTCTGATCCTATGTTTAGAACAGAGAATGATTCCATTTGATTAGGAAAAAAAAATGCCCACAGCTTTCCTAAGATAACATGAAAATTCCATCTATCCAAGGGGACTAAGTAATTTACTCTCTGCAGATTCCTTTGGATCCTGAAATAATGTGCAGTGATGCATGGGCACATGGTCATTATGCCCCAGATTTCCTCATTTAGGAAATCAATTCTTAAACATTGGGGATATGCAAATTCAATTATTCCTGAACTGCAGAATGATAATCATGCACTGAAATCTGTATTAGCATATCCATGTGGAGCAGGCCTCTCCTCCCCCAGGATTCTCTGCCACCTGTTGAATTAATTTGGTCTCATCCCTTGACATCCATCAGGTTCTGCATATGACAGGGGCAGACTAACTTAACCTGTTGTCAGAGGAAACTGCAAAGTTACATGAGAGAGTCACATCTCAGCAGAATACTACAGAGAAGAGGCAAAAACTGGAACAAAATGCTCAGCTAATCCTTCAACAGCTATTCCTGAACAATGCACCTTGGCAAACAAGGACCATTGAAATCTAATTAAGAAGTTTCCCTTCTGGCCCACTGGGGACCTGCACAATGACACAAGAACAGTGCTTAACTGGCATGGTGCTTGCTAAGCAAGCACCTGGGAATTAAATTCTGTCTTATTGTTCTTTCTAAATATTTCTGAACTACAGGGAAATTCTGTTGTCATGATTCTAGAGAGGCAGAAACAAATTTCATTCTCAATCTGATTTTAATCTACACACAGTGAAAAAACATCTTGTATTGTATTCACCACTCCCTCACCAACTTGAAATCTTCCAAAGGCTTGGGATATTTGTTATATATGGATATTTGTTCCATGTAGTTACTTGTTATATATGGAGATATATATATATATATATATATATATATATATATATATGTGTGTGTGTGTGTGTGTGTGTGTGTGTGTATGTTATATACGGATATATATTATATATATTTGCATACATGGATATATATACCACATAACACCTCCTGCCCCAAGGAGTTATTATATGATATACTTCCCAGCATCTGTCTTGATTTTGGTGATAAAATTTAGAATCTCCATGAACTCACATTTGTTGTCATGTGACTCAAGTGACTTTTTGCACTCGTGCCTTTTTTCAGAAATCTGCTATCACAGCTCTTAGCATAGTATTTTACTGTTGTCCAGCTATGTTGCAGGGCTGCTCATGACACTGTAAGCTTCTCGAAGAAACAACGTCATATGCATCTTCATATCCCACAGATCTAGCACATACAAAGTGCTCAATAAATGGACACTATTTCTGGCACGAATGGATTAAGGAAGCTAAATTTTCATTTAGTAAGAGTAATAAAATACATTGCCCTCAACCTTATTCACGTTAGCCTCTTTAGATATAAATAGCATAAGACTATCCTACAGCACTAATGTCTTCTGGTATAAACGTGATAGCATCAACCTTGGACATATCAGAAGAAAATACAACTTTATTTAGATCGATTATGGAAAAGAAGTGAGGTTTCTGGTCTCTTCCAACATGCTCCCGGGTTTTTCCATCTTACAACCACACTTGTTTCCCCAGTCCAATATTAAACTATTATTTTCCTTTTTCTCCCCCTCCCCGGCACCGACTTTGCTCCCGCCTTCCTTCCTACACGGCCACAGTCCTCCCAGCCACAGCCTCCACTGTCCCCAGGAGGTTTCTAGTCACCGAGCTACGAGCTACGTTAATATTCCACCGCATTCTCCCGTCTGTGCAGCCAGGCTTTCAAACACTCCTTCAGAGAGTGTCCTTGCCAAAAAATTCAGGTATTACACAATTGCTGGGAACCTCCGTGAAATGGAGATTGGGCTTTTTCAAATACATCAATGAACTTATTTCTCTTTTAAATTTTTGTGTACATTGTCTCTTCCCTGAGCAAGAGGCAGCCTGCATGAGAGCTAGAGATAAAAAGATCTAGTTAAGAAAAATACTGTTTGTTATCTAAAGCAAGTCTAAAAGTAACCAAAGGACGATGTAAGGGCTAGGACATACTGCAAGAAAGAAGAGATTCTCTGTTCCTTTCTCTCTCTTGTAAATGTATCCAGAGAGCTTCTGGATGTGTGGGGCCAGAGACTGTTCTGTGCCGGGGGAGGGAGGCAGAGGATATGTGGGAGGGAAGCAGGAAGCCCTAAGGCTGGCCTTTATAGCCTGAAGAATTATTTGGGGGTTGGAGGGTGGAGTGAGAAGGAGGAATGGACCATAGACTTAGATATAGACACTAAAACAGTGAAACTTCTACAAAGAAATAAAATATCTTCTTAATCCTGAGGTAGACAAAGATTCCTGGGGTAGAATTCAAATTGTACTAACTAGAAAATTAAAAAATGAGAAATTGATGAAGTGTTCATGCAAAAAACTCCCCTTCTGTTGGCTCTCCGAACTCCCTTTGACTTCTGTGTGGTTTGGAGGCCCTTGATAGAACAGGCAGCAGCATGGCCGCAGCCAGCAGGTTCTTCCACAGTGAGGGCCAGGGTGAGGTTACCAGACAACAGAGGTGGCTGACAA
Organism: Potos flavus; assembly: GCA_028534135.1. Taxonomy (NCBI): domain Eukaryota; kingdom Metazoa; phylum Chordata; class Mammalia; order Carnivora; family Procyonidae; genus Potos; species Potos flavus. The sequence goes on along the minus strand of CM052898.1, from coordinate 54,459,677 downwards.
AGCAGTAGATACTGCTGCAATCAGAGGCTGTTCCAACCCCAAAGAGGGCTGTGCTGGTGAGCCTATCACAGGAAATTACCAAACCCTTGCTGAGCTGAGGATGGCAAACCTCCAACCTATAGCAAAGGCTTCAGCAGCAAATACCAGTAGGACACTCAGGAATGGAAACAGCTTTAAAAGCCACAAGTCCAGTGAGCAGCCGAGACTAGGCTCTTTAGGGCAAAAGTCAGGAAGAAAAGACAATCATAGGGGCTATGGACATAGCCATCATAGGTGGCGCCAAGATGGGCCACTTCTGAGTGACGATTACTCTGAGCAACCAACACTTTATGGACTCAAGAGAAATTTTGCCCCCCTTTACCTACATAGAAGAATCTAAGTTGGGGGTGTTTGGGGGGCCTAACCATCTGGAAGGACAAGAAGTACCATTGCCTGAAATGGGGGAGGTTGTGGCTCCAGAGGAGGGGAAGAGGGGGTTCTGTTTCAGACAAGGTAAGTATATGGTGCCTGCTGGAAATCCACATAACAATGTCCAAGTCAGCAGTGGATGGCAGGAGCCTGGAATTCAAATGAAGACAGGGCTGACAATATAAGTTTGGGAGTCATAAACATTTGGATAATTTTTAAACCCATATACTCCCTAAGAAGGGAGTATAAACAGAGAAAAGAAGTGATCTAAGGCCTGGGTCCCAGGGCACTCCAGCATGGGCATATCCGGAAGAAAGCTGATTCTCCAGATTCAGAAAAGTAAAAGTAATGATGATATACTTCTTGGCTCAGCAGTAATTGATTTCACCAAAAATTGTCCATATAACTGTATTAAGAGAAAGGAAGAATGGGTATGTAGGGAGTTATCAAAGTGACACATGATCATCTTCCAAAGTAGGAAGATAATAAATATCTCAAAATTATACATAAATAGCTGTATAAAGATGGTATATGGAAATAGAAAAGTACATATCACAAGAAATAACTAAAGAGTAGAAAATGGCTTCTTTGGGGGGGCAGAAGGGTGGGAAAGTAAAGAATGGAGCAAGAGATTACTCTTCATTTAAACTTTATACAATTTACCTTTGAACAACACGGGCATTAGGCCACCTGACTCCCCGCGCAGTGGAAAATCGGCACACAGCTTTTGACTCCCCCAAAGCTTAACTACTTAAGAGCCCACTGTTGACCAGAAGCCTTCCTGATAACAAACAGCTAATGAATACAACTTTGTATGTTATGTGCATTATACACTTTATTCTTACCATAATGCAAGATAGAGAAAAGAAAAAAAAGAATAAAAGTTATTAGCAAAGATAAATTTTATCTGAATGACCCATCTGAGTGGCTGGGCAAACACCTAATTACTAAACATCTGCTCCTCCACTTACTGCCCTGTGAACTGCATTCCTTTCCTCTGACGTCCCAGACCCCTGTAACCTTCTCCTTGGTTCAGGATGACATATATACCTCATTTTGCCTGACTGTCTTTGGAACTTCCATGTCTGTGTGGATTCCCTGTATGTATCTATTAAATTTGATTTTCTCCTATTAATCTGTGTTATGTCCATTTGATTCTTAGTCCAGCTAGAAGGGGTTTGAGGGGATGGGAATTCTTGTTCCCTGATAGGCCTCTTCCAACCTTTAATAGTAGGTGTTTCTATTAAGCCAATTTCTTCATGAGTGTAAAATTTATTTGTATGAGATTTGGGATTAGACTCAGAGTATTTGTGTTGCCAACCTATGACATCCATCAAGCTAGGCAGCCACTACTATCCAGCATGCAAAGTATAAATGTGACAATAATGTGTCCCAATAAAGGTTCCCAGCAGGGTGAATGGATCCACTAATCTCTACTTGCAATAGCATTTGCACATAATGTATTTTATTATGTTTCTGACAGCCCATTGGACAATAACTTTCTTGAGAATGGGAGAATTCCTTATTCTTTGAATATTTACAGTGTATAATACAATGGTGTGTTTATAGTAGAAGCATACAGGATAATCCATTACATAAAATGATGGAATTTACCTCTAGCTCTAAATCTCCAGACAATTAGAGGAGCTAGATTTTTAAGAATCTATTGAAAAGACTGTGCAGTAACCAAAGGTCTAAGATTTGAGGGAGTCAAGATGCCAAAGGAGGGAAGTATATTATATAAACCTAAAATTATTTTTCATGTTTTCCCTGGATATGCTCCTTTAGTGGTTTCTACTTGGTGATAGAACAAGGATATAAGAAGTCCAAAAGAAAATTACAGTGAAATGACCGAGATGTTGTGTACACTCTGTATAGTTTTCAGCAGTCTCAAAATACTGAGGATGTAACACATGGAGTTCCAGGCCTGGTAAGAAGGAGCAGTCTCTCTACACTTTCCAGACTTTTTTATGGCACAAGAGAAAAAGCAAACTGAGAGAAATCCGCCTTTACTAAGAAGAAAACCTGACTTGAAAGTAGTTCTTATTAAAACTTTTATTAAAACCTCTTAGGTGGGTCGCCTGGGTGGCTCAGTCAGTTAAGCGTCCACCTTCGGCACAGGTCATGATCCCAGGGTCTTGAGACTGAACCCCGCATTAGGCTCCCTGCTCAGGGGGAAGCGTGCTTCTCCCTCTCCCTCTGCCTGCTGCTCCCCCTACTTGTGCTCTCTCTCTGTCAAATAAATAAATAAAATATTTAAAAAAAATAAAAAATAAAATCCCTTAGCAGCCTAGCAGTACAAGAGAAGGGACTTCCTTAATATGATAAAAGGTATCTTAAATATATATATTTATGTATAAATATATAGATAAATAAATAATATAGTATAATAAATAAATATTACTTAATTGTAAAATATCTAAAGATTTCCTTCTGATCCAGAATAAGACAAAAATGCCCCTTCTTACTACTCCTTTTCAATATCGTCCTATAACCAGCACTATAGGACAAAACATGTATATTCAATATTTATACATTCACATACACACATACACAGGAAGAAATAAAACTGTCATATTTGCAGAAGATGGTTATATACATAGAACATGTCTAAATATATATAGATAAATATGGAAATACAGAAATGCATTTAGCAAGGTCATTGTTTTAGAAATTAACATGAAATGTATATTTATATAACTAGCAATACACAAAAAAATATTTTCGATGATATCGAAAACATCAAATACGTATAACTAATCTACAAAATGCATTCAATGTCTCTATATAAAAAATTAAAAGAACTTTCACAATAAATTACTTTTTTTTAAATGGAGGGCCATGCCATGTTCATGGATAAGAAGGTAAAATATGTAAAGATACAAAAACACTAAATTGTCATATAGATTCCATGCAATCCCAGCATACATGTGAGTTTGCATCAATTTACATACCGATTCTAAAATTGGTATGGAAATGCAAAAGACCAAGAATGCCAAGACAATCTTGGAGTGGAGGGACAAATTTAGAACACTTACACTATACTACCAGATATCGGGTCTTGTTCTAAAGTTCCAAAAATTGAGATCAAAAGGTTTGGGCATATTATTAAGCAATAAGCTAAAAAGAACACAAAGGAGTACAGAATCAGACTGTATACAATCACCTGACTTCTGCAGCACATGGCTCTGCAGTGCAGTGAGGGAAATACAAATAGCATAGACCACAAACCCAAGGAGAAGAGTAACAGTTACAAATCGTAACACAAAAGGCAAAAACTGTAGGTGCCATCTTTAAGCAACAGACTTGAGCAGTGGAAACTTGAGCAAAGCAAAAGGGCCCACACTTCCTCCGAGCTGAATGCAAACAGGTTCATTAAGTGACCCACCTTGAAAAAGCCATAGACTCTAACCTTACCCAGTGGTCTGCTTACAACCTGGCACAGCTACCAAAAGAGGGAAAATTCCATAGTTCCCTTACCTCTTCACTCTACCCTATAACTGTAGCCCCTCAACACCATCTCATGACCGTCTCTCCCTTGCTGTCCTACCCGCTGCTCCCTTGCAGTGTATTCAATAAACTTCTACTTTCTTGTTCTGCCTTCGTTGAATTCTTTCGCTGCGCATGCCACCAGCCCCCACCCAACAGGGACACCCCCACAAAACCACAATAGAAAAATCAGAAAAAGTCTTAAGACATTTCACAAATAAAGGAGTGTAGAAATATTCAATAAGTACATATAAAAATGTTCGACTCCTTCAGTCCTGTCAGAGAAAAATGGCACCAAAGGGAGTTAAATGGGCAAGGAAGGCCTTGCTCAAACAAGAAGCAGGGAAGTTTTTAAGGGCAGAGTGAGCCAGCAGATCCTACTGGAGGACCTTAGGAAGGAGGTTCGTCAAGGAAGGAATAGGCCACCTGTGTTTGCTAACAGGTGCTTATCAGGAGCCTAGGCATCTCAAAGGAGCAGGAATGCTCTAAGAAAAGGGAAATAAACATATATTAGCTAGGATGCACCAGGAAGTTACTCTCAGAGAGGGCTGAAAGCTCTCAGCAGAAAGGAGGAGGGGGAAGGGACAAAAGCAGGGAAGGAATGTGTTTTGTTTTGCAGAACCAGCAGTTCCAGCCAGAGAGATGCCCACCTGATACCCCTTGTTAGGCATTCCTGGCCCCTTACCTGAGCTAGTTTGAGCTGGATTAGAGCTGAGAACCTGCACAGAAGCCCCTTGAGTTGTCCTGAAATTACCTTTAGCTCATTATAATACTAAGATCTCCTATGATGGGCAGAGTTTTCTGCCATTTTTGGAACATATGATGTATGCAGTAGCACACTGACATGCTGAGCATGTGCAATTGAACCAAAGTGCTTATGCAAGCTCCCCGCCCCCACCCCCAGGACACTGGATAAAGGTTTCCTGCACCAATACCAGTGGAGACATCTGTCTCCTTACTTGTAAAAGTAATAAAAAGTTCTTTGCTTTCAACACTTTTTTGGGTTGTGTTCAGTTTGACACCCCCAACTGTAGTGCCTAAATGGGATATTTCTCAATTGGATGGGGGGGCCCCCAATGTGGGGAAGCTGGTGGCATAAGCAGTGAAAGAATTCACCAGAGGCAGAACAAAGGAGTTAGAAGTTTACCTAATACACTACAAGGAAGGGGGCGGGGGTCAGGACCACAGAGGAGAGACAGTGTGCAAAGAGGCAGTGGGCGGAGGGCCGTTTTTAGAGGGGGAAGATGAGGAGGTGTGGTCACATATGGAATCTTCCCTTTTTTGGGAACTGTGCCTAGTTGTGAATAGCCCACTGGTTAGTGAGCGCCTATGGATATTTTGAGGTTGGTCGCCTGATGGACTGTGTGTATTCAGCCAGGTGATCCCTGTGGCCCTTTCTGCATTCCATTGCTCAAGCCTGTTCACCTAAAAGCAGCCTCTATACCAACCAGCACACCCTTTGAGTTCCATTACACATAGAAAGAAATCTACGCAAAGGGGAACTTGAGCGCTATCTTGATCATTCTCAAAATGATCACTAATCTTTGGTTTATTGATGCAATTTTTTTCACTTTAAAACTGCTGATGAAGTTCTGGAGTGCGTGGTAGGAATCTAAGTGAAATAACACATGTCAAAGTGTCCAAACAGGGGAGGCTGGCTGGCTCAGTCAGTAGAACATGATCTCAGGGGCATGAGTTTGAGCTCCATCTTGAGCATAGAGAAGTATGAAAAAAAAACCAGTGCCAACACAGTGCCTGGTCTATGCAGGCATATGGGTTGAACTAAATGAACAAATGATTGGATAATAATTGGAAAACTGGTAAATTTGTGCACACAAGTTATTAGCAGATTTGAACTTAGATGAGTAAAGTACCATAAGTAAGTGTGTTGGTTAACCTCCTAAATGTTCACCAAATGTGAAATGATGCCACCTCAAGCTCTGAGAATACATCTTCATTTAGGTAATAAATGTAATGGGGGTGATAAAAGGTACACACACAAAAAGACATCCAGGAATTGACAGCTTGCCTTTAAAGGATTAAAAAAATTCTCTCACTTTCTTGCTCTCCCAAATCACACCATCACTTCTAAGATATAGATGGAGTCATGACCAGGAATGCTAAACTGTAAGATTATTTTTAGACTCACATCAGTCTTAAAAAGAGATAGATTTATCCAGGTATTATAGTAAAGAAGCCATTAACCAAAATATTACTAGGACAAAAAGTTACGTGACAAGATTAAAGCTGTGGCATGTGAACCTGAAATTGTCAGACTCCAAGCTGATGTTCTTTCTTTACAGGTAGTAAAAATGTCCCAGTGCTGTTTCGCTGGGGGCATTTGCAAGGAAAATTAGGAAGTGCTCAACACCCATGGTAATGTTATCGCTTAAAATAAACAAAGTGGGAAAATTCAATAAACCCCAAGCTCCAGCAAGTTATTTACCTCTAATTTTAGAATGCCTAAAATAAAACCACTACAGTAACAACAAAAGCGACTGCTGTCATCACCTTCCCTGTTGGAGTGATGGCTGCACATTTGTAAAACAAGGAAATGTGATGATTATTCAAGAACTATACACAAATGGCCTGACTGCCTGTGATAAAAATGAGCTGACAGCCTTTGGCTGTTTTCACATAAATTTGGGTCCAGAATGTCCGTAGTTAACAGTAGCCCTCCCTCCATTTAGCCGCCGTGCATTTTTTTTCCAATGTAGGAGTAAGAATTCTTTAAGACTCAGCAACTTCTACCAATCTTTCAGCGCTCGCTTAGACTTCTCAAGCTTCATTTTTGTGGTATCACATGCACACAGAAACATGCACAAATTATAAGGGTAAATGCTCACAAACTGTCAACCCTTCTACCAGTTATAAATACCAGTCAGCCCAAGAATAGAATATCAGAGGCAACCCAAAGCCCTCTCTTAGGCTCACTCCCATCATGACCACGCATCCTCATTAAAGCCAGCCACGGACCTGACTTGTCTCCATGAATTAGTTCTGTTTATGAACTTCATACAAATGCAATCATACTTTATTTGCTTTATTTCATTCAATATTATGTCTCTGTAATTCATTTATTTATATTACTATATTATAGGTGTATAACACCATTTATTTATCTTTTCTCCTATTGTTAAATATATAGGTTGTTTCAAGTATTCAGCTCTCCACCTCCCCCACAACTGCCTAAAAATAATTTTAGATAGAGGAGCTGCTCCAGGAAGAGAACTATTGCTGTAGAGAGCTACATTATCCTAGGAACTAGGTATGGCGGACAGAGAGGAACCTAGCAAGGCCTGGTTTGATTGAAGTCCTCTGTGCCCTATTGTTTCTGAGTGACCCAGCAAATATTTGTTTATCAAACACTTACCCTTTTTTATCTTCTTGTAAATTGCATTTTTATCTTTGAAGTCCAGGGCCCCTACCCCTTTCTCATATAGTTCAGAATGGCATATATACTTCATTTTGCCCATCTTTGGAATTTCTATGTCTATGTGGATTCCCTGCATGTATGAAATTAAATTTAATTTTCTGCTGTTCATCTATCTCATGTCAATTTGATCCTTAGTCAAGCTAGAAAGACCTTGAAGGAAAGAGGAAAGACCTTGAAGGGAAAAGGAAAGTCTTCCTCTCCGTCACAGATATATTCACCAGTTAAAACAAAATGAAATCAAATGAAACTGGAAATGTTTGCCAAAACTACATATTTATTATTTACTCTTTGGCCTTTATCCCACTTTTGGAAATTTTACCTTGAAGTTTTATCTCTACGATAAAAAACAATATATGGAAGATTATGGTAATAGTGAAATATTGGAAATGCAAAAAAAAAAAATCCTAAAAGCCAGAATGGTTGAATGTTTGAATAAACAATGATACACCCACACAGTAGAGAACCTTGCAGAATGAGAAAGCTCTTTATAGGTTGATATAGACTTGTACTGATAGCCTATTTTTAAGTGAAAAAATTGAGGTATAACAGAGTATATACACTTTGCTACATTTTGTGTAAGAAAATGACCTAAGAAATATATATATTCTAAAGCATATAGATGATTTTATATTTATATGAATTAATTTGATTAAAATAATATATATGATCATATATTTATTTGTGTATATGTATTCTCATTTTTACAAAAGTAAATACAAGAAGAATAAACCAAAATTTAATGAAAATCAGTGCCTATGGGTTATGTGGGACTAGGATAGGAAAAATGGGTCTAAGTATGTGACTACTCTAAATTTTTTTGTGGTGTATATTTTAATTTTTATAAATAAAATTTATAAAAGATGAAAAAGAAACACCCTAAATCATATACAAACAGAAACAAATAAACTTAGTGTATATCACATTGATCAACGAAGCACACAGGAGGCAAAGAATTAATTGAATAACTTTTTAACATAGTACCTTACTTATACAGTCCTAGTCATACATATTCTAAGAAAAACAAAACACCACACAAAGAAATCTCGAAATTGAATTAGATTTGTTGTTAATAGTGGTATTGATAGAGTATTTCTAAAACGACTTGGTATGTGTAATAAGAATAAGCAAATAAGTAAATATATTATTTTTATTGGGAACCTGGTTCTCATTGAAAGAAGGGAGTTACAATTGCATAATAGAGGAAAGGGGGGAGAAACTTGTGGTGCTGGTATTGAATTGGAGCTATTAATATAAATGTGATATTATCCACAAAGTATTTTTCTTAGCTCTATATGCTGATAAAGCCTAGAACAGAAATTGACAAACTGGTTTTTCTTTTTCCATAAAGAGACATAGTAAATCCTTTAGGTTTTGAGGGCAATTTGTGATCTCTTTCATATAGTCTTTTTTAAAAATTATTTCTTTGTTTTTTTTTTTGTTTTTGGTTTGGTTTGGTTTGGTTTTGCAACTCTTTAAAAATTTTAGAATCATTCTTAGCTCACAGGCTATATAAAAATAGGCTACAGGTGGGACATGGCCCACAGACCATAGTTTGCTGACTCCTGGGCTAGTAACAAACTTACTATAGTGGCAAGGAGCATACCTAACACCCTAATCTTGGTTCCTAAAAACAATTCCCATGTAAAGGAATCCAGGGTTCATTGGAGAAGCAAATGACTTCAGGTACCTGACTGGGAAAGTGCAAGGTAATCCTGGGACATCTCATGCTAGAAAGCAAGGGGGAAAAAAGAGACAAAGGCAGTGCTTCCACTGGCAACTTCAGTACAATTTGAGCATAGTGATGAGTTATAACACACTGGGGGGACAAAATTACAAGGATCTATGAGTGGTACCAAAGAAGAATAGAATTAGAAAGTCACCATGTTGATGCTAGAATGTGATTATAATTCAGGCAGTGATCATCAACAGTAAACAAAAGAAGTGAGTAAAAGTTTCTGAGGAATAAGATAGGTACACAGTCTCAAAGGAATCACACAAAGTTCTTATCAATTACAAAGGATAAACACTATAGTTGACCCTCAAACAACACAGGGGTGAAAGGTGCTGATCCCCACATAATCAAAAATTTACAGATAATATTTGGACTCCCCGAAAACTTAACTACTAATAGCCTATTGCAGACCAGAAGTCTTACCAATAAAATTAGCATATATTTTGTATTCTTAGAATAAAATCAGCTAGAGAAAAGAAAGTGCTATTAAGAAAATCATAAGAGAAAATGCATTTACAGGACTGTACTACAAAAGAAAAAATTCACATATAAGTGGATCCGTGCAATTCAAACCTGTGTTGTTCAGGGGTCAACTGTACTGTGGAGCTGGGGAAAACATTCTTAACCAAGTGATCATCTGAGCATTACCAGTAATCCAACAAACTGAAATCACAATGCCTCCTGATGGGATGCAATGAGAAGTATACAATATCAGCTGTGCAGCAGTCTTACAACAGATGTTTAACCTGAGTCTAATCATGAGGGAACAAAAAGACAAATCTTGACTGGAAGATGCTATAAGATAGTTGACTCAAACATTTCGGACAAGTTAATGTCACAACAGAGGCAACATGAAATCTCAAAAGAGACTAGAAGAAGAAATATGCCAATCAAATGCAGTGGGTGACATTTGCCTAGATATGAGATGGACTGTCCTAATAATATCTGTAAAAATCATTTTTGAAAAAAATTGAGAAAATTTGAACGTGAGGTATAAACTAGGTAATATTATAATACTGGTAACTTTATTTTAAATCTCTTGAGTATGTCAATGGTATGGTTATATAGAGGAGTAGCTTAGTTCTTTAGAGATACATAGTGAAGTATTTGGGGGTGACATATCATGTTGTATTCAACTTACATTCAAATGGTCTGCAATATATATAAATATATATATAATAGAGAGAGAGAGAGAGAGAGAGAGGGAGAGAAAGCAAAAGTGGTGAAGTATTTACCATTTGTGACTCTCTATAAAGGAAATCTGGGGATTCATTATGCTTCTCTTTAAACTTTACTGTACATTTAGAACATTTCTAAATAAAAAATTCACACAAAAGAAAGTACATTTTTTACCTAACTTACAAAATTATGAAAATTATATGTTCAAGGGTATTTTAATAACAAACAAAAATAAATCTTTTAAGAACCTCACGCACCTCAGTAGAGAAGTCATTAAACAAATTATGTCCCATCCATGTGATATGTAGGCATTAAAATATGAAGCAGATCTGTATGTATATATACACACAATCATCTATATACACACATGTGCGCGCACACACACACACACGATATACAGATCTTCCTTGACTTACAGTGGGGTTACTTTTTGATAAACCCATTGTAACTTAAAAATATTGTTAAGTCAAAAATGCATTTACTACGCCTAAACTCCCAAACACCATAACTTAGCCTACCTACCTTAAATGTGCCCAGAACACTACCTTCAACTACAGCGAATGTACAATTCTCAGGTAAAGGAATCCTGTCTACAGTTGGGCAAAATTATCTAACATAAAACCTATTTCATAATAAAGTCTCGAATATCTCATGTAATTTGTTGAATACTGTATAAAAATGAGAGACAGAAAAAAAAATGAGAGACAGCATGATTGTTTAAGTACTCAATGGTTTTTGATATACAGATTGTTTACTCTCATGATCACATGACCACATGGCTTCCCCTGTCCTGCATCAGCAGAGAGAATCATAGATATCACTATCCCAGGAAAGGATAAAAATTCAAAATTCACAGTACGGTTTCTACTAAATGTAATCACTTTCATACCATCATAAAGTCAAAGAATCATTAAGTTGAACCATCACAAGTAAGGGACCATCTGTACATATTTTAAGGGACAAAAGGTAAGGTGGCGAAGAGTGTGAATGTTGATTGTTCCTTTTTTTTTATTTTATTGTCATGTTTGTCACCATACAGTACATCATTAGTTGTTGATATAGTATTCCATGATTCATTGTTTGCATATAACACCCAGTGCTCCATGCAATACATACCTTCCTTACTCATTCCTATTACAATAGACAATTTCTGGAGGGATATACAAGAATGCATTTACAGTGTTTTCCCACAGAGAATGAGATGGAACTCTCAGAAAGGATTTTAATTTTCACATTACTCACATCGTTACTATTATAATTTGTTTATCATGAGCATGTTATCACTTTTATAATAAAAAATAGGCATCCTTCCCCTACCCACTAAAAAGAGCAAGATCTTAGTTTTAAGATCTTAGATCTTAAAATAATAAACCAAAACTGTAACTATTACTTAACTAATAGTTTTGCTCTGTTGATGAATTAGGCAAAGGCAATCCTGGTGTAGGGTCCAGGCCACAGCTACAGCTACAGCTGGCATGTGCTTGTCTAAGTGGATGCACGTAATTTAAATCCCATCCCTCCTCCCCAGCTGGGTTAAATGCCATGACCACATCTGATGTCTAGATTCTGAATGGTCCTAAAAATCAGAAGGGAAGTGATCAGTTTCAGTCTTATCAAGTATTGAAAAGACTTTGTAAACTGTAAATCAGAGAACTCGTGCAGTATTCTCATTTCCTTGGAGCCTTAATTATGACCTTGTAGTCAGAGCAATTAGTATGATTTCTATTGTTTTCAAATTGGGGACATGAGCTCAGAGAGATTAAGGGACTTATCCAAGATTGTGTTGGCGATAATGATACCAACTTTCTCCACAAGGTTCTTGGCTACCACTAACAACTGGTAAATATCAGCAAATAAAAATATCAGGTATGTTTTCATCAGGGAGGCCTGAGCCCAAGAAATATGGGAGAGGTATGCCCTCATCTTGATTTAAATGGGACTATATGTCCCTTTCAATGTGGCTTTCTTGTTTATTTAAGCATACACAGTCGTAGTCTCAGATGAAGCAACCAACTTGCAACATTTTACAGGAGACTATAAGACAGTATCTCAGAGGCTTGTAGGACAATTAACTTCTATAGCCACTTTCCATATTTTATCTCTATGCAATTTACATGAGAAGTAAAACAGGACAAGGATTACAAACATCACAGATCTGATGATACCTTTTGTTCATTTGTGGATAAATCCCAGTGGATTGGGAAAGTTTAGGCAAACAAAGTAAGGTGGCTGAGATAATTCATACCATGAGCACGATTCAATAGCATTAGTTAAGCCACAGGCAGCTAGGCATCCTTAAGCAAGAACTGCCAGGACCATAATCAATAAGTTACCTCTGACATTTACAAACACCCTTTAGAAGCAAAACACTATTTTAAAACCTTTTAATGTCATTTTATGAAGTTGGCTTGCCCTTTAAATGTCTTTTCATTCCTTCTGAGAATTAAATCAGTTTCAGGGAGGACCCCTTTTTGATTATTTGAACAGCGGCAGGGGGTATGAAACTTAAAAAAGAAGACTCTTGACCTGCTTGTAATAGCCTACTGTCATTGTTACTGCCAGCCTTTCAACTCTTCTACTTTCCTTTCTTAATGATTCATGAAAGGCAGTGACAACTTCTTTCTCTATGGAAGCCCTTCTTGAGAACTAAATGGGACAGAAGAGAGATGAAGATAAGGCTCTTTTGAGTATGGCTTTAGAGAGCCATGGTCCTGCCAGTTTCTGGCACACAGGAGATATCCGTTAACTGGGTGCATAGAGACACATCCTTCCTTTTAAAATAGTCTGCAAAGGTGAGGATTCCTCTGGTGAACATGGGCAGGTATGAGGCCCTGCATAGGAGTCAACGGGACTGGGTAGAAGCTAGAAATGAGTGAAACAAAGGCTGGGTATGCCAGCTATGTGGCTTGTGACTAAGACAAATACAGGCATAAATGGAATTGAAGGTGTCTCAAAAATGTGTGCGAGGCCTGAGGTCAGTGCATACATAATGCTATTCCATATTGGTCCTCAAAACCCCTCAGTCTCAGAAGAACTCAAAACAGATGGTTCATGCCCAACCTCCTAAAGTTGAAGCCAAGAAGGACAAGACAAAGTAGTTGAACTGCTTCAACAAAATGAAACAGGATATTTGGTATGCATATGCAGGTTCAAAACAAGATCCATAGCACTCCCTTTTAAACATTAAAGCCAGCACTAGGTCCTTCAGAATAGAATTTCTGAGGAGTCACCATATGAAGGGAACCAGAAGTTCTGTACAGAAAAATTGGGACAGAAGCTACATCTAAGACAGCCGACAAGATGGTATTTAATAAATCAAAGTTTCCCCCAGAACACCAGGCTCTATCCTGAGACTCTTAGATAGGAGTCTTCATCAAGTAATAAAGGCCATACCCTTGGAGCTCAAGTTGTTCTTGTTAGGAATATCACTGAAACAGCTTCTCTTTGGATGGCATGACCATGGAGAAATATAGATAGTGGGCATAACAGAAGTGAATCAGCTACTTATAGAATAGATCTCTACTCAATATAAATGCCAATGCCCTTAAACTGGAAGCATCTAAGAATCATTCAAACTGCCCTCTCTGAGGGCTGTGTGTGCATCTACCCTTCCCACTGATCCCACTATTATTACGGATGAAAATCAAACCTTGGGGCACCTGGGTGGCTCAGTGGGTTAAAGCCTCTGCCTTCGGCTCAGGTCATGATCTCAGAGTCCTGAGATCAAGCCCCGCATCGGGCTCTCTGCTCAGCGAGGAGCCTGCTTCCCCCTCTCTCTCTGCCTACTTGTGATCTCTCTCTCTCTGTCAAATAAATAAATAAAATCTTAAAAAAAAAAGAAAGAAAGAAAATCAAACCTTATTTGGAATCCAGCCTGGGACTCAGCATAATCCATAATAATTACTCCAGGTGGTCCATTGGAGCAAGATGCATATCCAAATGTCAAAACTTATAAGGATCATACCCTTAAAAGCTCTTTATCAGTAATCTTGACAATTAATTATGTTGCCATTTGCCTCCCTCTGCTTAGATTTTGAACCAGAGAAAGTTAAAATTCATTGATTCTATCCTTACATTATAGAAAAGGAAATTAAAACTGACTCAGAGTCAGAAGGATTTGCCCAAATCTTCATAGTCAATTTTAGTCAGAAGAAGGTGGAATATTCCTGATTTCATAATTCTCTATCACTACCACAATGTTATCTTAGTCAACTAACACAGCCCAAGCTTCCTGAATTTCAGCTGCCAACAAGGTCAGATATATGCAGCCCATCTTCTGTAAATAAAGAACAAGGAGCAACTTAAATATTACTTTGAGACCACTGATATGAAAAGTCTTGTTTTGTTATCCCTATGATTTCTCTTCTATGAGTTCCCTTTGATTCCTTATGGATTCTTTCAAAATATGGCTACCTTTCCATGTGAAGTTTTCCTCAACTGCCCTCAAGGCTCTGAGTAAAATGATGACACAGCAGAGCATGACTTACAATAAGAAGAAGTGAGTTTAAGTCTAGATTTTGATGCTCTATGTCTGTTTTACCAGGAAAGTCACACAAGTCAGTTGCAATTCCATCATCTACACTACAATAAATTGTTCAAGATGACAGACCCCAAACATGCATGTGAACCCATTACATGGTCTATTTGAGTGGAAAAAATGTACGTCTAATAATGTTGGAAAACAGGAAAGGGTGACAATAATGGAAAAAATTTGGAGGAAGTTCTAGGGGTTAGAAAAACAGATAAAAAGTATTGACAGGATGGATGAAAGAGAGAAATAGTCACAACTTAAACCATGATAAGTAAGAGATAGCATTCAAAATGGAGCTTCAGAGAAGCTTCAGATACAATCAATTTATGCCAAAGTGGACATTTGCCCTATGTAATCACAATGGTAATAAGTTAGCTGCTTGGCCAAAAAAGCTATTTATAGCCTTCCTGACCTCTCCTGATCCGTGTTTAAAGAGTCCACACAGCAATCAGTAATTTATAATGCCAGAGAAAATTTTCTTTAAAGAAAGTAGGCAA
This sequence comes from Potos flavus, assembly GCA_028534135.1. Lineage (NCBI taxonomy): Eukaryota > Metazoa > Chordata > Mammalia > Carnivora > Procyonidae > Potos > Potos flavus. Next base: position 54,444,405 of record CM052898.1, on the reverse strand, counting down.
TCTGCATGGTCCCTAGAGCCTGTGAGAGGAGTAAGGCAAGACAGAGTTAACGCTAGACTTACACTTCAAAATGTACAATCAGGATAAAGAAAAAGATAGGTAGCTTCTTCCAGAGTCAAATGCACCAAAGCACCCACCTCCAGGATAAAGAGCTCTTTATGTGAGCTACTATGGTAGACTAGCCAGAATGCATTTTCTATCCTATAAGGAAGGATATAAGGGTGGTTGTTAAAACACCCCATGGCATACACAGAACTCAGTCAGTCCTCCCATTCAAAGAAGAATTATTTACACAGCTCCAGAGAAAAGCCCAGCCTCCTAGGTATGCTAACCACCTCATCTTTCTTTGGGTGATCACCAAGTACAACTTAAGATAAGAACCGTGAGTGCAGGTAGTTTCTTTGGGAGGTGATTCCAGGAAGCAGGTGTGAAGATAACAAGAATGGATCAGGAATGAAAAAATTCAATAAAGAATGTATAACTTGAGAGTTGGCATTGGAGGTAAGTAGGAATCTATACTGTGAGGAACATCTTAGAAACCATGTAACAAAGAATTGTGCCTTTGTAGAATAGAAGGCTAAAACATTTGTCCACTGACCCCCACTCCTACAGAAGGAGGGGGGGTTGCCCAGAAGCATTATCCAATCCACATCTCCATGTGGTCCTGGCATGGATTATGCAAACCCAAGCAGTTTTTGAAACCACCAAGGCAGAACTGTAGAGAGACATGGCAGGTAATTGAGGTAGGTTATCTGCAATGTGAGGGACCGTCCACCAGAGCAGCATCTGAAACCCGAAGAGGACCAAGAGACATGGTATGGTTGCACAAAAGGTATGTTAGATTCATTCAAAAAACTGAACCAATAGCTACATACCCTAAGATGTTTAAGGAAAACTCATCACACAAAAAAGAAAGCCCGAAATGGAAAAAAATTATATTTGACCTCAGAGACATTAGAATTGATCAAAGAAGAAAACTTTGAAATGTTTCTAGTATTTTCAGATAGAAAAAAATATAAAAAAAAAAAAAGTAATTGGACTGGATAATAGAATAGATAGGGCTAACTACCAAGACCAAGCTAAGAGAAAGTCCCCTGGAGCTGAAAAAAATAGTTATTTTCAAAAAATAAAAAATAAAAAAAAAATAGCTATTTCCAGTTGATTCAAATGGCTACCAAAATCAGCAGTGGGAGGTGGGATGAGTTTACACCTTAAGACAGTTCAGGTAATTTCAGAAGTCCTAGAACAAAGGAAAAATTATAAAAGTTTCCATAGTTGGAGAAAGAATCAAAGTAACAGCAAATCTCTAATCCACAGCAATGGATACTGAAAGACAGTGCAGCAATTCTTTTTTTCAAATCTCTTATTTTCAAACCTTAAAATATGTACCCAACCAAGTTATTAAACAAATACTAGACGAAATGATTTTTAGACATGCCAGATCTCCTAAGACATAAGATTCAGATAATCCAAATTAAAAAAGAAAGCCCTCAGAGGTACTCTAGGAGAAAAAAATGTAAAAGGAAACAGATAATGTGGATTTAAGAAATAGCAGCACTGAGTAGTCCCTAGAAAAAATGAAGAAGACTTGGGGTGGGGATAGGTGCAGAATCTATTGGGTCTTGACTCTTGGGTATTTTGAGGGTAGAGGAAGAAGGACTTAATGATAAGAACTAAAATTCTCCTTTATGCAAACTTACTTGTTTCAAAGTGAGCAATAATCATACAATCATGACTCTGCAAATACTGTTTAGGGTATTTTCAATTTTGAAAAGCAACTTATATACCAAATACAGAAAGTAATATTACAGGTATCAGAGAATAATATAACTGCCAAAAACCTTGAAAATATAAAAGTTTAAAAAAGTAAGTAAGGGAAGAGAAGAAAGAGAAGCAATTAGAGATGTACCAATTTATTTTCCCTTCAAAAGTATCCTCTATAGTTGACAAATCAAGAAATGCGACTTTCAGTATTGATCTTTACAGTTATAAAGGTCATTATTAGAAGAACTAAAATAATAATGTAATTGACAAAACTGAAGTATGGAAGCAAGTAAAAAAGGAACAGAATGGTAAAAAATATTCCTAAACTTTTGATCGTTCATTGCCCAGAGTAGATCAGTGTTGTTTCAAGTTGATAACTGAAATAAGAGAAGCAGAAATAAAAACATTTGAAAATTTAATGGGAACTGTCACATGAATGAAAAAAGAAACTGATTAAAAGATACTTACCTCTAGAGTGTAGCACTGGGGATGGGGAAGAGAGAGGGAGAGAATGATACTTTCATACTCCATTTTAGACAGTTTTCAAAAACTAGATTTTTCCATGTTCAGACACTGCTTTTAAAAAGAATACCGTCACTGGGTGTTATACGCAAACAATGAATCATGGAACACGACATCAAAAACTAATGATGTACTGTATGATGACTAACATAACACAATTAAAAATAATAATAAAAGAATAAAAAGAATACTGTCATAGACACTCAAAATCCAGTAGTTTTCCATCCACAAATAAAGTTTCCCAGCCCCGGCCATGTAGTCGCTGGGATTAATAACAACCTAACCAAGTGCGCAGGATTTTGGAGCATAAATAACCTTGTCATTTCCAAACCCCAAATGTTGGCTTCATTTTATAGAGCCATGTTAATTCCACTTGTAATCCCCATGAAGTGCAGGGACTTCTGTTATTTCTTATCTTTAAGCCTCTTTTATCTCTTCTGAAGTCAAAAGGATCACTTTTTAAAAGAGCTGATGGGACTGGGAAGAAAAAAAACAATAAAAAATGACTACGTATTGGGAGATGAAAAGGAATGACAGTGATTAGGCTGAAATAATTAGATATTTATTCTTTCCTTCATAACTCAAAGGGATCAACATTTCTCTTGTGATAATGAGAATTTCATATATCTCTAAATTACTTTAAGAAAGGCTTGTTTTCACTGAAAGCACATCAAACCCTGAAATATTCAATAATGTATCGAATGAAAAAATAAGAATTCAGCTTCTTATTTCAGAGAGAAGACCCCATTTTTACCTCCCATGGGAGGAAGGAGGACACAGAATTCAGAGAATGTTGAAATAAATTGGTGAGTCTCTGAATCGAAGCAGAGCAAGTTTGTTCTTCTGGTTGGTACTCTAGTGTGCCCAAATGTCTCCAAAACCCAGTCCCCCCCCCCCCACTGTTTCTAAAATAGAAGGAGATTTGATGAATGTGATCATCAAGTCTCAATTTTTTTCCATTAATAAAAATCACCTGACTCCTGAATTATCTGGGCTTCTACTCCTTGATGCTACCAGAATTTAGGATATATATATCTTTTGAGGAGGAAAGGAGAAGGAGTAAGAGTGATATTGAGTATGTAGCTGGCAGCCATTCCCCATTTTGTTCTTGGAAAAATGGGAACTAAATATGTGAATGATGTTTAATTTCACTCTGTTTTTAACCTTATACTTACATTGCCTATCTTTTTCCCACCACACACACACACCTCAAACTGATCTGCACCCCTACTCTTTGTGGACAGTGGCACATTGGCCTTAAAAGCATAGGAACTTTGAGGGCAAAATGGCAATCAGGAAGCTCTAAGCTCTATTACCCAGAATATTCACATTCTTAGAGACAGAAAGTAGAATAGTGTTTCTAGGGACTGGGGAGAATTGGGGAGTGGGAAGATATTATGTAATTAACCAATTCATAGGTACAGAATCTCAGTTTGGGATGATGAAAAAGTTCTGAAGATGATTAGGGGTGATGGCTGTACAACATTAATGTACTTTAAATATCCAAACCTTTCATTTGTTAATTATATCTCAATAAAGCTAAAAAAAAATACTCATCCTAAGTAAACACACACCATACACAACAACGTGAATGTAATGTCACTAATTTTAAAAGTGGTTAAAATGGCAAGTTTTATGTTATGTATAAATTATCACAACAACAACAAAGCTTGGTGACTTGGAGCTGGTTCATGTGAGGCAAAATGTTCTACAAGCCTCACTAAAGCACATATCACATTGCCGTTCTACAACTTAAAGAAACGGTTAATTGTTTAGTAGGAAGGACAAGTACAGTATATGTATTCATCTATTTTGTCAAGTTAAATTATTTTCCATTTAAGAGTTTGGAAAATGAAGGTGTATATTTCATATGGCTGGAAAATTTACAAGGGTGCATGTGTGTGTGTGTGTGTGTGTGTGTGTGTTTGTACAGAGACAGGGAGAGAGAGAAAGAGGTAGAAACCAATAGTGTAGATCCAAGGCAGAAAATTGTTGTCATAATCAGAGTCCTAGAAAGAGCAGTGGAATTAGGTAGATCATATATTTATTCCTTGCCCCCCCCACCTTATTGCATGCTCTTAGGCAAGCCATATACTTTTCTGAACATTATGTTTCCTCATCTTTAAAGTAAAAACTCATAACACATGTTACATGGGTTATTATAAAGATTAAATACATGCAAAATACTTAATACAAGTGCGAAGCACTTCACTCATGATGAAATGTAACCTTTGCTGTCCTAACCATTTTGTGGTACAGCAGTACCCCCTTTATCCACATGGTATACATGCCAAGACTCTCAGTGGATGTCTGAAACCATGGATACTCGTAAACTCCGTACATAGTATGTTTTTTCCTATACATACATACCTATAATAAAGTTTAATTTATAATTTAGGCACAGTAAGAAATTGACAATGATAAATGCTTTATAATAGAACAATTATAACAATACACTGTAATAAAAGTTATGTGAATGTAGTCTCTCAAAATAACTTTTACTGTACTCACCTTTCTTCTTGTGATGATGTGAGAGGATAAAATGGTCACGTGACGAGATGAAGCAAGAATGACGTAGACATTGTGATATAGTGTTAGCCTGCAAATGATGTAATGATATGTCAGAAGGAGGATCATCTCCTTCCACACCACAGTTGACCACAGGTAACTGAAACCAAGGAAAGCAATACTCTGGATAAGGGGAGACTACTGTAATTCTTACTGTCATTCTCTTCTTCTCCTAGCCAGCAACCACATCACAAAACACAGCTTGTTAAGAAAGGCCAGAATGCTGGTAAACTCCTCTCGATGAAATTTGATCCATCCTGAAAGTCGAATCTCTGTCAACTTTGAAGCAGAGTTCCTCTAGGCTGCGCTTCCCAGGACTCAGCTCACCTTCCAAAGGAGTAAAGATTCAGAGCAAGTGGTCAGATAAAAAGATGAAAGGCTCTGATGGAAGAGCAAGAGCAGAGGCTGGCATGACTCATGGCAGCAGGCTTCCTTTCTCAGCATACACTGCAATGTGACTGACCCCTTTGCTGGTTGCCGGACATCTGGAGCTGTTCAAGGAAATGCAAAATTAGGACCTAGACAGTTGAAAATATCGTGTGTTCCTCAACAGTACCAAAGAGAAAGGGTAGAGGAGGAGAATGACGTTAGTGAAAGTATCCCCTGGCCCCCAAATCTGGAAATTTGATTCAAGTAGATAACACTGTTTACTGTTAGGTTGTTCTATAAAGTAGTTACTAGACACACATGACTATTTATATTTAAATTTAAATTAATTAATGCTAAATTAAGTTTAAAAATCAGTTCCTCAGTCACAGTAGCCCATTTCAAATGTTCAATAGCCACATGCAGCTTGTGGCTACTGCAAAAGAAAATGAATATTTCCATCACTGGAGAAAGTTTTATTGGACATTGCTGATCTTTAGGGAAAAGACAAAAGAAAATCTATTGAAAATATCTAGCCAGACATATTTTTTTGGCTTCTTCTGCAAGGATCTTGATTCCTATGTGGTCTGGAAACTATCAGAAGCCCACAGGGATTTAATTAGAACTTTTGGCAAACTAGCTTCTCTTAACTTGTGACAAAATCTTCATCCCTTAGTAAAGACACCATAAAGGAGGACTCTGGACTCTCAGATAAATGATTCAAGAGTCATTTGCAAAGGAAGAACCCTTCAGTGGACTCTTTAACCTGCAAGGGCTCTCCAGAAGTCACTGACTGTTTGCCGTTTTCCTGGATACATTTCCATTGTATTGGCAGGTGGGACTCTCTTCTGGATTTTAGTCCTCTTAGTCCAAAGAATGCAGAGCTCTCCTCAGTCTCAGTTAAACTCTGACTTTCCTTCTCTGGACATTCTTCCCCCAATCAAATTGACATCAAAATGCCAATATTTAAAGAACCATTTATAATTATTCTTCCATCCTGAAGAAGGATTCAGGGTCTTAGCATGTAATCTAGAAGCAAGGTGGCCACTCCAAAGACCCTTGGGCCAGTAAGTAAAAGATGTGTAACTGAGTCAGAGGCATGGGTTTTAATCAGACAAATCCAGAAGTTGGAACATTCCACAAGAAAACTGGTCTGGACTCTTTAAAAAAAAATCAATGTCATGAGGAAATTGGGACAACTGCTTCAGATAAAGGAACAAAAGAGACATAACTGAATGTAATATTTATACCTTGATCAGATGCTGCTTCAAAGATTAAAGAAACACAGCTATAAAAGACATTTTAGAACAACAGAGAAATGTTGATTGTGAACTGGATATTAAGTGATGTATGGCGTTAACGTTAATATTCTCAGAAGTGATAATGTCATTAGGGTGATGAAGGAAAACATCTATATTAGGAAATGTATGCTGAATGAAATATTTAGGGAGAGGTCTCATAGTGTCTGCAACTTTTAAATGTTTAGAAAAAATGATAAATAATAGAAGTAAATCAAATATGACAAAATATTAGTTAATTATTGAATCTAGATGGTACATGGATAGTCATTGTCTTATTTTGCAATTTTTCTCCATGTTTTAAAATATTCAATGTAAAAGTTTGAGTTGTGGAAGAATATGAATGAATTTGAGAAGAACTAAGTTCTGAGAAATAAAAAGTCCTTATCTCTCTTTCATTCAAAAAACCAAAAATCTAGAGAAATGGAATGCAGAGAGTACTAAGTGCCATAACCTGTGCCCACAAAGAAGCCAAGTCCAACTGCATTATTAGATTGAATACTCATTGGAAGTTACCATGTACCAAGCACTAAACCAGGCACCACCTATACATAATTTAATGCATTCTTCCAAATGTCCCTTAAACCAGAATTATTATCCCTATTTTGCTGATATATATACCAGCTGGTCAAATTTGAATCACTTAGTCAAACTTATATAGCTATGAACTAGCAGAGCTAGAATGCAACCCAAAATCTAGTCACCACTTGTTATTTTAGCACCAATAGTAATTCTTCTTCTCTATTAGATTTGGTAGTGAAAGAGAAGAGTTCTTAATTCTATGAGATAGACAGGGGGGCCTGAGTGGCTCAGTTGGTTAAGCATCCAACTCTTGATTTGGACTCAGGTCATGATCTCAGAGTCATGAGACTGAGCCTCACATCAGGCTCTGTGCTCAGTGGGCATTCTGCTCAAGATTGTCTCCCTCTCTCTCTCTCTCCCTCTGTGCCCCTTGCATGTGCTTTCTCCCTCTCTCACTCTCTTTCTCTCATTCTCTCTCAAATAAATAAATAAATCTTAAAAAAAGAGAGAGAAACATACAGACAGAGATAATGAGAGAGAGGTGGGGAGCTGGCAAGAGAAATGATTCTAGCTACTGGGGCTTCAGCAAATATTTTAGATTCTAGTCCTCTGGATTATATGAGGAAAGTGATAGGTTCTCAAATCATATTGGAGCTCTAGTATCCCTTATCAAGCACCAGGGTGCTGCATGGATTGAGACTGTCTATGCTATCCTAAAGGTCTAAATGGGTTGGCAAAAACATCTCTCTCTCATCACCCTAGAAATGAGCCAGGTCATTGCCTCTACATCAGCTACAAGTTCCATTTTGCTTGCAGCTTGCTATTCTCTTGAGGGCTTTTTCTCTTTAACAAGCTAGCAATTTCTTGAGATATATTACTGAATTTTTTGTCTTTCACTTGTTCATGAGGTAAATTTTTAATGAGGTAATTCATCGAAGAATCTCCTAAATTCTGAACATACTCATTGAGCCTCCACCATAAAATATTTTATGTATTGCTTATTTTCTATAAGTATGATAAGACAGAATCTTATAATCTTTTACTTAGCACTTCTGCCAACTTGTGTTCCAGGCACAGAGAATAAAGAGATGATGATTGAGACCATTCACATACCATCAGCCTCCAATATTCTTAGAATATAAACATTTTGATATTTCTGAGGTGTTCTCATCAATGGAAAAGCCCACCTTAAGCGATACTTGGATTTCCATTAGTAAATAGCTTCCAGTAGACATAGCCTTATACTAAAGTATGTGATAAATACTGAGATGATACACACTGTGTCGAGTATAATTTTTTGGTGTCAAATCCCACCCTTCTTCATGCAACTGGTTAATTTTGTATGAGCTTCCATTGTTGCAATTGTTAGTGCACCATAATTTACAGACCAGTATCTTCCCCCACTTGATGTGAGTTTTAAGAATACAAAGACAGAGACTTTTTGGTTTCTACATCACCCTATCTAGTAAAGTGCCAAGCACATATTCCCATTTAGCTGAATGAATAAATGGGTTCACGCAAGTTTTATTGGAAAAGTTGGCTTACATTATGGCATGTGAAATAATGAACAGACCGTCCAGAGAAGTTGCCAAGTCCTAGTTTCCTAGGGTTAACATTTCCATGACCCATGTCCTAGGCCAAGGTGCCAACGTCTTTTGTCTGGATTGCTGCAAAATCTTAGAACAGTACAACTACTTCTACCTCTGCCACCCTATAGGTACAAATCCATACAAGTTCCCTGCAAGTAGCCATGAGTGACAGGAGTCTCTGAAAAGACAGGAGTGATATCACCACAATGGTGACATAGGTTGTTCCTGACTTTGCCCACCCTCACAAGAACAACTAGCAATTATTTATAAACAAGATACCATCAAGAGAATCCTAGAATACAGGGCGAGGCTGAAGCATTCCTTGTACCACAGGACCAAGACAGACTGCATTAGAAGGTTAAGAGAAGTGGCTACATGTTGACTGCCTTGCTCCTTCCCCAGGCCAGCACAACACCAGGTGGGGAGATCTCCCTGGAGTCTCTGGTTCTTCCAATAGGAAAAGAGAGCCCAGGGGGAACAACCAGCCACCCCCCAGCATTATGGGTTTCTTCATGACATCTCTCTGGCTTTACCCTACAGGTGTTGTAGGAGAATCTGCAGGGCTCAACCACTGGGAATCTGACTGTAATGGAGAAGGAGAGAGATGTTCACAACAACCAGCACACGGATCTTGTAGACAAGTTCACACCTACAGTGCCCAAGTAGTAATCCCAACCAGCAGCTTTGCTCATCTTCAGAACCAAGTTAGTGGTACACTTTGGCCAGGGAATTCACTGGGGTGCAGATCTGCTGACCCAGATTTTTAAATGATAAATTTTACTGGCGCTACAGCCTGGTTTGCCTACACCCAGTCAAGGAGCTGAGTCACAGTCCCACCCACTGGGGAGAGTGTCTCCTGGTCCCATCTGACCAAAAAGGCTGGTGAGAACACCTGGAAGCTGTGTAAACCAACAACACTTGAGCTAAGAAACAAACAGGCAGAGCTCATACTCTGCAGATGAAAGCTGTGACCTATTTCTGCCAGGGAACTTGGGGTATTAGTTACTTAAGTTAAGACACCAAAGAGTTTTACTGGCTTTAAAGCTGCTTCTCCCATTGCACTTGGGTGGGGAAGCTAATTCATAGCCTTACTCAGTGCTAAATACAGTCCTCAGCCTGCCCAACCATGGAACCTAACTAGAGCACACGGGAAGCTACGTAGCCCATCTGACAGCCCTGCTTACAGTAGTACTTGAACAGAGAGCACAGACTATAGCTTTCCACATCCACAGATCAAAACCAGTGGCCTTACTTGTGCACACTCTTGTGTGACTTGAGTGCCCAAACAATAAGCTATACAGGCTTCTGGAATGCAGCAAAAGCAGTTCTAACAGGGAAATTCATAGCAATAAACAGATACACTAAGAAGCAAGAAATCCTAAATAAACAACCTAAGTGTCCATCAATCCATGAACACATAAAGAAATTATATATATATAATATATGTGTGTATATATATATATGTGTGTGTGTGTGTGTGCATGTATATGGTATGTGTATAGTATATGTATATATATGTATATGTGTATATATACATATATATATACACAATGGAGTATTAAAAAAAGAGGAAATTCTACCATTTATGACAATATGTATGGACCATGAAGGCATTATGCTAAGTGAAATCAGTCAGACAAAGACAAATATGGTATAAACTCACTTATATGTGCAATCTAATAATTAAACAACAACAACAAACCTGTAGAAAAAGAGATCAGATTTGAGTTATCTCTGGCCAGGGGAGGGAGAATTGGAAGAAGGTAGTCAAAAGGTATAAACGTCTGGGGATGCCTGTGTGGTTCAGTTGGTTAAGCGTCTGAGTCGATTTTGGCTCAGGTCATGATCTCTGCCCTGAGCATGGAGCCCCCTTAGGATTCTCTCTCTCTCTCCCTCTTCCCCTCACCAACTTCCCTCAGCCACTGGCACACACACTCTCACTCTCTCAAAAAAACAAAAAAATAAAAGGGTACAAACTTCCAGCTGTAAGTGTTGGGGATGTAATGTATAATGCCATGACTATAGTTAACTCTTCTGTATGATATATAGGAAAATTACTAAAAGAATAGATCCTACAAGTTCTCATCCCAAGGAAAAATCTCTTTTTTTTCTTTTCTTTTTGTTGTATCAGTATGAGATGGTGCTTAGTAATTAAACCAATTGTAATCATTTCACAATATATGTAAATCCAAAAATTATGCTGTACCTCTTAACCTTGTACAGCAATGTATGCCAATTATCTCTCAATAAAACTGGAAAAAGAGTCTCGTTTAAAAAATGTAAACCAAATAGTAGGACAAATAAGTTTGAAATGTCTAATGTCTTCATATTGGACTTGAGTTCAATATACTAACTCCTTGCCTTCTCCTACAAAGCCTTGTCAGTATCCTACCTGAACACTGAACCCCACTTCTGACTGCTGTCTTCCAAATTTGCTCTCCTCTACCCTCTCCAGTTTCTTTCTCACTGTCATAAACATGCTCCCCTCCATGGCTTCAAATGGCTTTTTCCTCATCTGTCAAGTCTCACATTAAATATCACCATCTCAGAGAGGCCATGCTTTACCACCCTAAGTAAGAACACGCATACATTTAATATATTTATTTTCTATTGTTGCACCTTGTTCCTTTTATCCATAGCACAATCCAAAACACTTATTTATTTTGTTCTTTTTGTTTTGTTCATTTTCTGCCTTCATCACCATATAGTTGGCTTTTAAAGAGCAAGCACTGTGTCTGTACTTGGCACATGGTTCAGATCCAGGGAATATGTATGGCCTTTGAAGATCACTAAAGAAGTCTAACAGGCAGTGTGTGTCATATTTGTATGTGTTATGGAATGACCAAAGCAGAGGGGAAAAAAATATGCCTTGGCAAAACAGGATGAGATTTGGGAATATTTAATCATCTGTAGAAGCTGGAGCCCACCTCCCTCCACCAAGGTAGACTGGTGTTTTCATGTCACAAATAACTAACAGGATTGGCAAAATCATGCCGGGGGTGAGAGATTCCCTTCTAGCAGCTTCTCTTTTCTCTCTTAGGAACTTCATGTCTCTAGACCCTCTTATTTCAGCTGTTTTGCCAAACTTTGAGGTTCATGATAGCAGCGATTGTTCTTTTTTGGTAAGGTCAAAGACTAACTCAAGGTCGTATCCAGAGTAGGTGCTAAGAATATGTTTGTCAAACTGAACAAAATATAAAGTCACTATTTCCAAAGAGTTCTATTCCAAAGGATGCCACAGAGGTCAAGAGGAATCTAGGAACCAACAAGATCAAAATAATTAGAGAGGGAGAATGAAACTGTGACATCTAGCAAGTCTTGAATTTTTAGATCGATAAATGAAAATTCAGATTTCTTTTAATAACTCATTGTCTGAAAGATTTTAACCTGTCTAAGATATTTTCATGTTCAAAGAGCAGATAGTAATTGAAACAATCTGATTTTCTGACATCAAAGGGACTTTAGTAAGCTCTACAAATAAGTATATTCCAGGTCGAGCTAAAAAAAAAAAAAGTGATCCCACTTGGGCAAGAAAATGGAGCCCCGTGAAACTCAGTAATGTCAGGAACCAACCAGTGCATTGAATAGGAACCTGATTGGAAAGACTAAAAAAGAAAATCCGGTAGATTTAATTCTTGTATATGACAGAAGTTGAATTTTCTTAGCCCAATTGTGCACTGTGGGTATCTGACAAGTCTAAACTGCCAGCTTAAAGTCATTCAATAAATTTCAGGTTGTTTTTATGTCAAAGGGTTGAATTTAGACAAACTGTATTGACTTGAAATTGGACAGCTGGAATTTGTATTTTCAGTTGTTGGAAATTTCAGTGCAGATTTGACAAGTATTGATGATTCTTTATTGACATGAAGCATTCGTGCAAATCATGGGATTCTATAAAGTACCATTCTTTTCACTTTTTATTTGATGTCTTCTGCTCTTGAGAAAGACTATTTTTCTAATAACTTTAAATATTCTGAATAATCTTCAGAATAGAGGATATAATAAATCAGCAAGAAAGTCAAGGTTCTGTGTAGTTTAGAATAAGCTAAACTTGTAATGAGGCTGTTATTAATGTTAACTTGCACAGTAGCTGTTTTCCGGGCACTTCACAAATTGCATAATTTGTCTTGTGTTCCTAAGTTCAATTTGCAGGTGCCACAGTGTCAGTAGTGAGGTGGGAGCAGTGATTACAAACAACATTGCTATATTCTGACTATGGCATAGGTCAATGCTACTTTTAGAAAGCCAGGGAGAGTGGGGATAGCAGTCTCCTCTCCATAACATCTACACATTAAGCAAGGCTTGTTTGCTCCTGTTGAATAGGCTCCCAGACATAAATGCTTCCTTTGGGGAGTTCTTTTCCACCTTTCTTGAAACATGACTCTCTGAGGAAGGCTGAGATTAATAGTGCATCAGGTTATGCTTAATCTTCTCTCAATATTTCATTTTGCTTTAATCCTATAACATTTGCATTTCTGAAATTAGGGTATCTGATGCATTGGAGTGGGACCCAGAGGCCTCATTTAGGTTAGATTTATTATCTACTAAATGACTTTCTTAGCAGATCTCTTTATCTCTCTGTGTCTGCCAGCTCATCTCAATGCTCTATCTTGAGCAGATTCTATTATACAAAAATTTATTATTACTTTTTTTTAGATCTTCTACTCAGCTTTCAGACACTTTATTGTTAATAGTAAAACCTAACTGGTACACTACAACACAATTAGCAGAGATGGGTAAAGTACCCACTTGCAAACGAATATATGTAAGATGTTTTGACTCTCCAAGTATCCCCAAATGCAAAGTGTTAGAAAGAGATTTCAATATTATCTCCAAATTTTTCCTTAAAGTCCCAACAATCCAAATTCCTAGCATAGGGGACATTGATAAGAGATATGTTTCTCAACACAACCCCATGCTTGGGCAAAGAATAATGGAAGCACAAGTAAGGGAAAGAGATTTGGGTCTTAGGTGAAGGAAAAACACAGAAGGCTATGTTTAAAATATATGAACAAGGAGAGAGTTGGGAAATTGTCCCAAGTGAGAGGTTAGAGGTGATGGAAGGAGCCTGGGGCATGAACAAAGAAGTGCTACTGAGGAAGCTGGAGTAGTATCTAGTCAGGTTTCTGATTATCTATGGCTCAACTAGTGTAACTAGCCCAACTAGCTACTTTACATCTGTCAGTTGGCTGATTTCACAGATGATATACAATGGTGAATGCTAAGCAAGTTGGTTTGGAATTTCAGAATAGGTTAGCATGTTCAGCAATGCCATGACTAAGGGCAGTGGGGTACAGAAACCTACACATGATATCGGTAGATAGAGTTGAGGATGGTTATGTAAACAGTGGTGAAGATGGAGATGAAAATGGGTATGGTTTGAGCATAAGAAATGGGTTTGGGTTAAGGGTGGCAGTACTGATCTGATCAACATCAGCTGTGGGGAAGCCAGGACAAGGTAGATCTTTGCTTAAAAGGTCTGAAACATGATCAAGAATGTAGGACAGTTTCTGGTTCCAAAATAGAACATTCTAGAATGAGTTAATAATCAGAATACCAGTAGAAAACAAATGAATTATTGCTCTGAGCAGGGCTCCAGACCTAGTACAGAAATCACAGTACCACGGATAAGATGAGGCTGAAATCAGGCTTTTCTTTATAGACCTAAAAGGCAGGATCATGTTGCTGCTGGCTGGATGCTGGATATGAACTTTACATCTGCTAGGCACCAGATCTATGGCTGAACAACTAGTTTGGCCTAACAACTAGAAGACTGCTAAGACTCCTATGTCAGGTCAGAATAAGCTCAAGGTATGGTCATGCTGAGCTAGAAAGTTGTAAAAGAGAGGCAGACAAGTGGGAAGCATGTGTGTGTGTGTGTGTGTTTGTTTGTGTGTGTGTGTGTGTGTGTGTGTGTGTGTGTGTGTTTATATGTCCATCCTCAGACAGTTCCAAGGGCAATCAAGTTATGAAACCTGTTTCTAAATAGGCAGAAACTTTATCCAGGAGGAACACCCTAAAACATGTTTATCTCCTATATATATCTAGCCTAAGATTATGAATAATTCTTAACAACTCTAACCAGAAACCAATTGTAACTTCATTTTGTCTCTGATGAAGCAGACAATGATAGACAAGGGTTAAGCTAATTTTAAAAATGTGAGCAAAAATATGAACACATTTGGGAAAAAAAGGCCTTTCAAATATTTAAAATGGAAATATTCACTAGTTTTATTTCTGGGAACAATTGAAGACTCTCACTGGGGGAATTGGAACCTAACTTGAAGTTAAATTCTGTTGAGAATCTAGATGAAAACAAAATATGGCTTGGGTCTCAAATGGAATATACATTTTCAAAGGCTGTCAGTATTGGAGCAAAGCAGATCTGCCACACACACACAAAAATGAATTAATTGTTCTTTGTGTGTGTGTGTGTGTGTGTGTGTGTGTGTGTGTGTGCATCACAATATGAAGTCAACATCTGTTTGTCCTTTTATTTAAGCAAATACGTTTTTGAAAGGCTAATGGAAAATTAAGATACAGAGACTGGAAAAAGATGCGTGTTGTCTGTGAGAGAAAGGGAGAGATCATACACAAAGGAAGAAGCAGACCCTAAGAGGGAAACTAGAAAGGAAAAAAAGAGGATTCACAACCCCAAACTGTTAATAAAAATTTTTATTTGCAGTGTCATTTATTAAGGATTTGTGGCTGCTGATCTTTGTGACATTCAAATGAAAGCAAACTGAGACTTCCGGTCAGTACACCTTAATGGTTCATCCCTCACAGACATGCATGCCTCCTGCATATCAAGGCTTTTGATGGAGTGACAAAATCAGAGGTCTTTGTGGTCCTTTATGGCAACACTTATTTTAAGAAACTAACAGTTAGAAAATTGAACTGGTAGAAATCCAAAGAACAAAATGTATTAGCTTTCCTCTGTTCCCTGCTGCTTCAAATAGGAAGTCTTCAAGGGCGAGAAGAAGAAGCAAGTGGATTTTTAAGAACAAAGTGCTTTTTTCTCATTGATAGAGATTAGTATGCAGCTCAGACTTCAGGGTCACTTTGGGTTAGAGTCCAGTTTTTCTAAAACGAAGTATTCACCTCCTCCTGAGAAATACACGAATAAGATAGGCAGCTGGGCAGCTATGAAGGACAACCACCACGTGCAACAAAGTTGTAGGCACCACCCACCCACCAGTTCCCATACAACACCAAAGTAACCAAATGCCAGGGACACTGCTAAGTTATAAAGAGCCAAGCAACTTAAGGAAAGAAAAACCCATTAAGAAATGAGATAGTCGGGCGCCTAGGTGGCTCAGTTGGTTGGGCCACTGCCTTCGGTTGGGTCATGGTCCCGGAGTCCCGGAATCGAGTCCAGCTCCATGGGAGTCTGCTTCTCCCTCTGACCTTCTCTCCTCTCATGCTCTCTCTCTCTCTCTCAAATGAATAATTAAAATCTTTAAAAAAAAAAAAAAGAGAAATGAGATAGTCCAGGGGTGCCTGGGTGGCACAGTGGGTTAAAGCCTCTGCTTTAGGATCAAGTCAGGATCTCAGGGTCCTGGGATAGAGCCCCACATTGGGCTCTCTGCTCAGCAGGGAGTCTGCTTCCCCCTCTCTCTCTGCCGGCCTCTCAGCCTACTTGTGATCTCTCTCTCTGTCAAATAAATAAATAAAATCTTAAAAAAAAATGACATAGTCCATCTCCCGGCTTATGGCATACACATAATTGAATTTCAGAAAGCCAAGATCTCTATATCTAAGATTCCCTTCAGATATCTTCATGCCTAGAGAAGCATATCAAAGGAAACTCACTTTCCGCTTCTATGCCTCAGTTTCCTTCACCTCACTGGTGAAGGAAAAATAATAATCCTTCTGCATGAGAAGAGCCACAGATGTTAAAGGAGGTTATTTATGCTTTGTGAACTATGCTTTGCCAATGCTAACTAAAGATGGGGGCTTCTATTTTCTCCCAGTATACTTTATCTTTGTAATACAAACTACAGAAATCAAATAATTAGTTCTTTCAATCATTCAAAAATAGCTATCATGAGGATTTAAGGATAAGCAACTCCTGTCTGCAATAAACTTTCTCTCTAGTCCTACTCTGACTTTGTGACTGTCTCTCATAAGAAGGGGAAAGTGTCTAATGATTGGCATGTGAATCTTGAATCTGCCAATGAGACACAGCTCACCCATTCACCAAACCCACATTTACTAAGAAGTCTCAGTAAGACCATGGACAGTTACTTGGTTGTCATTATTTCATCCTTTAGTTTATAATTCTCAGTTCACAGCATTCTCTGAAGGAAGGACAAATGATCCTTTTTACTATAAAAGGAACTCTGGAAACCTATGATTCAAACCAAATTCGGTTTCAAAGTTGGTTTTGTCCTGGTAAAATCATATGAGAATGCGTGTCCTAGAGAGTATTGTCCCATCATAGCTGCACTAGTTCAGGCCTCTTTGCTAAGCACTGTGAGAAATACAACAGGAAGAAAAGATACACCTATGTCTTCTGAACACGTCTTATAGCTCTGGCCTCCTGGGTTTTGCCATTATAAAATGTCAGCCTAATGTTCTCCATCTTTCACTGAGAGGCTGATGATAAAATGAGCAGTTCTAAGTACAAACCTCTGCATTATCTGTAAAACATGTTCAAAGACAATGCTTCTCACCATTATTCAATGACTCTTTAGGCAAACGCCCACAAGAGAGTGATCTTTCCAAGTACAAACCTGAGAAAGTATGCATAGTCCCATGAAGCAGAGACAGTTGTTCTTTGTTAAAACGAAGTCACCCATCAAAATGTGAGCTGTCTTCTTTCTGTGTGCCATCAGGAAATCTAAAATGAAGGCTGTGCTCACCGTTGCCTTCTATAAGCTTATTATTACTCTGTCTTTCTCTCCCTGTCTGTACAAGCCTCTGTCATTGTCCTCACTATAAAGCACAATACTTACATATTTATAGCATGTGTTAAAGAATATATAGATCTTCACAGAAATATGATCAAAAATGACATAAACACCAAAATGCCAGATGGCATTCCAAGACCTTTATGACCTGTCCCAGCTAGGCTATATATCCCCTAAATTATAGGCACATCGATTTCCTCATGGATTTTCTAATTTATCAGGTTGTTCGTACCAACATACTTTTGCTCCCATTTTTCTCTTTTTTCCCCCTCTGCCCCTCCCCTACATGAAGTGGGGAAGGGGCAGAGGGAGAGGGAGAGAATCCCAAGCAGACTCTCTGCTGAATGTGCAACCCCGACACCAGGCTGGATCTCACAACCCTGAGATCATGACCTGAGGACCTGAGCCGAAATCAAGAATCAGATGCTTAACTAACTGTGCCACCCAGGTGCCCACCCCTCATTTTTCTCTCTCTTCTCCCACACTCCCATCTTTAAGCACTGTAGCAAGTTGCTACTTACCCTCCTATCTCTGGCTCATATCTAGCTTTCTCTGTAAGGACTCCATGATTGCCACAGGCAGAATTAGGCATTTGGGGGTTCCTGTTACTGTTATTGTTTTTGTTTTTAAATCCCCTGAAACCTTGCTGCACATTTAAATTTTTCTATGATGTTTTTAATGCTTCATATATCTGCAGTTCTTTTTTTCTTTCTCTCCTAGACTAGAAAGTCATGTAAGGCATGTATTTGCATCTTTTGTCCCCCAAATCTAGCCAGATACAGAGGAGGCTAAGAAAACAACAACAAAAAACACAAAGTAGGAATGAATGAATGAATGAATGAACAAATGAATGGAGTATCATGGTAATACTAACTTCAAAAAAAAAAAAAGAAAGAAACACAGAGGAAACAACCATGGAAGGTTGAAGTACACTCCAAGGATAAAATATGGATGAAATCTAATTACTGGGGATGAGTGAAGACCCATTCACTCATCTTTAGAAATTTTGTCAAAGGCAAAGACATGTCCAAGGAAATAAGTTATCATCCCAAGACAGTTTCACCAAAAAGAAGAGCATGGGATAAGGGAGGGAGTGGCCATGGGGAGTAGTAAAAGCTCTTCTTTATTCCAGTGGGAAGGATGTGACATAACATGTATGAAAGTCTTGCCATGCTCCAAGAAATGGGCCAAGTTTTTCACGTTTTAACTCAACCAGTCCTCACATCAGCTTTAAAAAAAAAAAAAATCATCATCATCATCATCATCGTCGTCGTCATTATTTCAAAATTCTGCTAAAGCCCCCTGAATTTTGAAAAGTGTGCCATGTCCACAAGGAACAAAGACACCTACAATACCACTTATGATCTTTACCCTGGCAAAATTCAGGTACCTGGCAGTAATGGGGAAGCATTACTATTTCTTGAATACTCATAGACATAGCTAAAATCTCATATTACTTTATTTGGAAGCTTTAGGTAGGTTTAGTGTCAGATGGGTAATACATCCAGAAACCATATTTTTAGAAGCTATAAAAAAAAATAGGTGTCGCCTGGTGAGGATGTTTAACAGAGTGTAAGGAGGCTAAAGGGAATAAACGAGATCGGAATCTCCACACACAGGCGGAGCCTTTGGTCACACTTCTCTGGCAATATTCATGTTCCCTTTAACTACCTTAATATTCATTGAGCACCTGCTATAAACCAGACCTGAATTCATAAGGTAACAAAAGGGCCAAGTGTCCCTGCCCACCAGTATTCAGCTTAATCTTCTCAGCACTTGAAGCACTTTGTGCTTATTTTATCTGGGATATGGGTTTCTCCCAGTAACTGAAAGTAGAGCATTCCTATGAAACACTTGGTAACCTGGGATGGCGTAAAGAGAAAAAGCAATTATCACTAATTTATATGAAAAATTTTTGAGCATTCTCAGAGCCAACAACTAACCTCTATTAGGCTTTTATGATATCTTAGGACCCATCTTGCTAATGGATGCACAAAATAAATCGAGACAAAGAACAGATGCTCATAGACCCAGTTCAAAGCTCTGGTGGCTGGATGCTGAGATGCAGAGTGTGGATCCTGGGGAAGGAGTTGGCGGGGCCCCTCTGCTGCTCAGGTGCTCACTGCCTCTGTAATGCCTTACTGCCCAAAAAATGTTATTTTCACATTAGCCTTAATAGTTAAAATCCTCTTCAGATTTCTTTCAGTTAGAGCAAACAGGTACTAATGTAGGTCTTCCACAAAAGCAAAGTGGCACAACGTAAACTTTTGACAAGTGGGGGGTCTGTGTACTTGCTTTCGGAGTTTAGGCAGAATATCTAGAAAAATCATTCCTTAATCCCTTAATGATTCCTTAATCCACCAATAAACAAAAAGTAGATGACAAATAGTAAGCATAATGTGTAATAAATTTTATAGTAGCTAAATAGTGATAGGCGTTATTAGAAAGAAAAGTTATTAAGTAGGATGGGAAGGAGAAGAATTAGGGAGTGGTGCTCTGGTGGCATTATGAAATAAGGTATGCCCCTTATCTGTGGGGTGTGCGTTCTGATGCTCCCAGTGGATGCCTAAAACCATGGATAGCATTGAACCCTATATATACTATGTTTTCCCCCCCATATACATACCTAAGATAAAGTTTAATTTATAAATTAAATTTATAAATAATATTAATATTTATAAATAATAAAATAGAACAATTATAACAATATACTGTAACAGAAGTCCCGTGAATGTGGGCTCTCTCTCTCTCTCCCTGAAAATATCTTATTGTACTGTACTCACTCTTCTCCTTGTGATGATGACAAAATGCCCACATGAAATGAAGTGAGGTGAGTGACATAGGCACTGTGACTTAGCATTAGGCTACTAACCTTCTGATGACCTTTCAGAAGGAAGAGTATCTACTTCCAAAACACAGTTGGTCATGAGTGACACCACAGAAGACAAACCCACAAATAAGGAGGGACTACTGTATTCAGGGCTGTTCTCATGGGAAAGCAATTATGTCAAAGGGAACAGGTTCAGAGAAGCCGTATGGCAGGAGCATGCCTGATGGACTGGGGAGCGGCGAGGAAGCCGGTGTGGCTAAGAGAAAGGCTAACAGGAAAGGAAGCCAGAGACTTATCAGGAGGAGGGAGAGGGTAAGGGGACCTGCAAGACTTTATATGGTCTCTGCTTTCAACTCTGTTTAAAACTGGCAGCCATTGGAGAGTTTTGAGTAGAGAAGTGACATAATTTAATTTATACATAAGAAGTTCTCCAGGGCTGCTGTATTGAGAATACACTACAGTCAGGGAGGGTCAAGAAGTGAGCCCAGGAACTCTGTTACTGTGATTATTATTCTGGAGAGAAATGACAGTGTTTCAGATCAGGGCTGTGTTAGCAGAGAAGATAAAAAGTAGTCCAATTCCATATATTTTGGATATTTTGAAGCTGGTGTCAACAGAATTGGATATGGAATGAGAGAAAGCAACTTCAAAGATTGGGGGAATGAGCAGATAGAAGGATAGAATTATAACAACCTGAAAGGAGAAAAGTTGAGGGGTAGGAGGAAGGTCAGAATTGTGAAGTGGAGGGTTCTTGCAAACCTCCAAGTGGAGGGGAGGTGGAGTGCGGAGTGTGAAAAGAGAGATGGCTGGTGGGTTTACATGTTGTTTGGGGGGTGTCAAGATTTAAATAGTATTTAAA
This sequence comes from Potos flavus, assembly GCA_028534135.1. Taxonomy (NCBI): domain Eukaryota; kingdom Metazoa; phylum Chordata; class Mammalia; order Carnivora; family Procyonidae; genus Potos; species Potos flavus. Next base: position 54,423,175 of record CM052898.1, on the reverse strand, counting down.
TTCTTTGGACTAGATGAGATCACCTAACGAATGTCAATAGATAGAGAAGTGAAAATGCCCAAGGACTAAGCTCTGGGGCATTCTCAACTGAAGAGGAAGAATCACAATAAAGACTTAGAAAGAGTTTCCACTGAGATATGTGAATGTAAAGAGTGGGAAAGACAGAGACAGACAGATGGAGAGAAAGAGAGACAAAGAAAGAGACACAAGGAGAGCACTGTACTGGAAATCAAGTGAAAAACCATATCATCAAGGTGGGGAGAGTCATTCACTTTGCCAAGTCAGCAGAGACCGATATGGAAGTCCTTAGTGACATTAATGAGAACGGTTTCCAAGGAGTATGTGAATATGTGCATGTGTTGCAAGTGGGGATGGGGTTGTTAAGGTGTGATTGCAGGGAGTTAAAAGCCAACAGGAAGAAAGGAATTAGAGACAGTGAGTTTAACAACTATTTCAAGAAGTTTTGCTAAAAGGGGGCAGTAATTGAGGTGGTGGCTAGTGGAGTATATCAATTGGGCATCCAGGAAACAGAGAAAAGGAATTAGAAGGAAAAGGATTTGTGGAGAGTTAGGGGAAGCAGTAGAGAGAGCTCTTAGGCCATGGTGCAGGTCTGAAGTCCACAAAAGGAGAGGGGGAAGAAGGCATGTCAGGTATGAGAAACTCCCAACTATAGTGCAGCTCTTGGAAGGCCACAGCCAACCTATCAGGGAGCTCTAGTGAAGTAATTGCCTATACAAGAGTCACACATTATGCAGAAGTGACCAGGCCTCAGCATGCCAAGATACTACCTGGGGTCTGCATGGGAAGAACAGAGCTTGGGCTCAAAACTAAGGAAGATCATGAAGGTGCTGCACATAAAGGTTATCAACTAAATGCGCCCCTCAGCAAGTTCTTTTTTTTTTTTTTAAGATTTTATTTATTTATTTATTTGATAGAGAGAGAGCAAAAGCAGGGGGAGCAGCAGGCAGAGGGAGAGAAAGAAGCAGCCTCCCTACTGAGCAAGGAGCCTAATGTGGGGCTTGATCTCAGGACCCAAGCCAACGGCAGACACCCAACCGAGACACCGAGGTGCCCCTCCGTAGTTCTCTTTTGAAGGAAGACCCAAGACGTGCACCTTCATGGTGGCCACTTGATGTAAGTAGAGTCAAGGGGAATTTGGAGAAGGAAAAGTAACAAGGTTCTGTCTAGAATTTCACCTGTCAAGCTCTCACAGTCTTGAAAGCTTTGATCACCAACATGTTTTATCAATGCAGCATGGCTGCCTGGCTGCCACTTTCATCCTGGGCTCTATTTCTCCACATGACAAATTGGTAAATGTCCAGTCAGAGAGCTAGAGTGAGTAAAGACCTCATCTCCTTCGCTTCCTTCTTCTCAGTGATTATAGTCCCTCAACTCCTGCCTGTGTTGGCTACAATCAAATACCTTCAAACCATTATATATAGCTTTCATTCATTTTGTCCATTTTTTAGAAATATTTTCAGTGGGTGTCTTACCTTGATGAAACCACAGAGCCAGATGGGAGGTCAGTCAGCATGGCTGTGAGTTTGTCTTTCTCTGTCATGTTCTGTGGCATGAATGCAGTTGTGGAATGAGCAGAGAGTTGAATTTGACCAGCGCTGTAGTCTTGCCAAGTGAGTTGAGTCTAACAAAGTCAGAGAGAGACAAGTGAGATGAAGATCTATGCCAGAGAAAGAATGAAACTATTGACCATGGAACTGACCTGCTCTTATGTAAGAATAATATTTGGTATCCCTTTTTTCCTCAGAGTTGTAGCTTTTGTGATTACAGAATAGTTAAAGCAGTGAGTGCTCAAAGCATGGTTGACATCCCTCCTGTCTGAGAATCTGGAACATTTATTTAAAAAGCAGACTCCTTGGGGCACCTTGGGGCAACTGGCTCTCAGTCAGTTAAGTGTCTGACTCTTGGTTTTGGCTCAGGTCATGATCTCAGGGTCATGAGATTGAGCCCCACATCAGACTCCACACTGAGCGTGGAGCCTGCCTAAGATTCTCTCTCTCCCTCTCCCTATGCCCCTCCCCTGCTTGCATTCTCTCTCTCTCTCTAAAAAAAAAAAACAGATTCCTTAACCACATTTAGTCTCATTGAATCAGAATTTTCTGAATGATTAAGCTTAGGCAAGACATTTGTATCAAGCTCCCCAAGTGATTCTTATGTGACTCTCTAAAACAACATAAGTGTGATCTTTCACTCCTCTTTACTTTTTAATGAGGTTTGTGTTTCTTTGGTGATAATCCAACTTCGGTGATTTGACGCTGAGTAACAAGGAGGACACATATATGGGTAGTATCCTTTAAGAAGTTCAAACTCCAGATCATTTGAGGACTATAATATAGCCCTGATAGACATGGGCTGTAACTCACAAGAGCTTCCCCTCCCCCACCACAAGGCATTCTAAAACCCTAAGGAGAAACCACAAAAGGTTCCCACATCTTATCTCTTGCTTAAAATCTTTAACTTTTCTTTTGAGTTAATGTAGTAATTATAGAGACAGGTTTGACCCAAATTTGGGAGAGAACAAAATATATAAATTAACAAAGGAAGGGGGTCTGGTTTATTCCTTTGAGCTGGATTTGATATGACACATTGTCTACCCATATGGTGTTCATACCATCAAAAGACAAGAAAATGTGCCAGAATTCTTCAAATCAGACTTTATATTTTAAGCAACATCAAGAAGTCATACTAGGTGGGTTTGAATAAAAGGGTGAACGTGGCTTTATAGACATTCTGTTTTACTCAATACACTTGAACTATTTTGTATATTTTTTATTTGCTTTCAATGCTTACGCAGGTTTTCTAGAAGAGTAATATATTCTAATTCATTCATCAATCTGAGAATTCCTATGAGAGTTGCAGGTTCGAAGTGCCCAGAATGAATATAATGAGTATATAATATACCCTGAGGCATAAACTACATTAATATGGTCAGTATACACTCCATAAAGAGGTGAGGATGAAGGTGAATCATGAAAGACGACTAGAAGTTTACCAATCATAGAACATAAAGTAGGACACACCAACTCGAGGAAAATCATGTATACAGTCTCCCCAGGGCAAGACTCCTGGCGTACTCAGAAATAGTCTGTAGCTCAGTCTAGATTCAGCAAAAAGTGAAGAAAGAGCAGGGCTGGAAAGGCACTGGGGACCATGTCATAAGACGCCTTTCATATCATGCAAGGTTGTTTGAATTTTAACTTGTAATCAAAGGGGAGGAAGAGTGGATTAAAAATGACTGACTGAGGCCAGATGCTAGTTAGAAGGTTGATGGGAGATATGAAAGCTGAAGTGCTCTGTGAAAACAGACCTAAACTCAAGTTCACCAGGGTTGCCGAGGCCCCCATGGAGATGTGGAGACAGGCAGTAGCTCTTTTGAAATATGAGATACTGCAATGTGTCTCCATCCTCAGATTTCATTCAGAGAAACATACTTTGGCCCAAGAGTTATACAACAAAATCCCTAGGCTTACTTAGGAGGCAAAGGTAACTCAAGCTTTAGTGGTTTTCACTGGATTGGATTGTTAGTATAGGTGGACTCACGTTAACATTAATATTTACCAGTGTTATTGATTTCTTTTCTTTCCTACTTACACAGGATTTTCTTCCCCTCTTCTTTCTCCAAGTCTCAGCCAGTTATGCCTGAGAGTCTCCAGGGTGCCTCAGGGGGAAGACAGATTGTTCTAAAAATTTTAGGCATCACCACTGCTCCACAGTCATCCCTTCATAGCCTGCTGGGCACTGCTGCCCTTTAGCTGGAAAACACACCTGTTAACAGTGGAGTCACCCTAGAGTCAGAAGTACAAGCTGGTCTTTGATGAAGAAAAGGAAAATGCCTTCTCCTCTTTGACTATCTCTTTCATGGCTATCTTAGCTCGGGTTCCTAGAAGCAGAGCCTGAAATGGGGATTCCACTGCACATGATTTATTGATGGAGTACTCTCAGGAAAACAGGAGTGACGTAAGCAGGATGGAACAGCAGAAGATGCAAACTAAGGATGCAGTTTGAGCTAAAGGCTAAATGCAGGCTGATCCTAGCAAGGGTGCTAGAGCTCAAGTTGCACCACAGAGTTGGCCATCCCTTCAGGAAAGGGAAGCGGTCTTTTATATTCCCATTTTATGTCATCAGCTACAGGCTGCTGGGGTGACAGGTGGAGACAGGTGTCTAGCTCCTGAATCAAGACAGCCTTTGCCTGGGTGAAGGCAAATTTCTGGAGAAAAGGACACAGCTATGAGTCATTAGTAGCCAACACTCACAGAAGCTGGGGATCTAAGTGGAGCATCGACAGCATCCACTCTGTGAGTTTCAGTGTCATTATGCTTATAGCCCAGGCTACAAGGTTAATGGAAGTGCTCCTCCTATATTCACATACACCTCTGCTGTTTCACAAAGAGTTACAGGGCCAGGAAACACATGAAAATGACATAGACAGTGAAATAATCAGGATTGTCCTTTCTCCCTAGCAAGGATGAGCTAACACATACATGTAGAAAGGGAAAGTGGCTAGGGGTCAAAGAAACTTCGGGTTTCTATGAATATGTAGCACAGACTTGGCATATAGTATGGGTGATAGGTTGTAATAATCCTAATTCATACTCCTTTCCTGTGTCCTTATTATGTTCCATGTGACTTTGCAGCTTTTCTCACTAAAGACACAAAATCTACTTTCCTATCCTATTCCTTGAATTTGGACTAGTCTGTGTCTTGCATCAGCCAAGAAAATGTGGCAGGAATGCCAGCGTCCCTCCCTGTTCTAGACCTACATCTCAAGAAGCTTCGTGTGTCTCTGCCTGTCTTGAGCTTCTGCCATCACCATGAAAAAACACACCCAGATTAACCCAATAGAGGATGAAAGACATATGGCAGAGAATCAAGTCATCCCAGATGTCCTAACCAAGGCCATCCCAGATTAGCCAACAGCCAGCCAACTAATCTGCAGACTCATGAGTGAGCCCAGACAAAATCAGCAATCACTTAACTGTCCTCTAGTTGATTCCAGACACAATAATCACTTATTCTTGTATGCTACTGTGATTTGTGGTTGTTTAATAGCATCACTGGATTAAGAGATAACTGTTATAGTAGGTATGCAATAAACATTTATTGCATATAAATCAGTATGTTATGTCACCAAAGGGGCAGAGTGCTACACCATCATGAAAGTGCTGGGCTGAGGCAGAGAGGAGAGATTTTATTTCCCCTTCCCACTCCTAGAACTATGTCCAACCAAGGCCTCATCAAAAAAGCTGGGAAATATCGAGTGGTATTTCTAGAGGGAATTACACTGATAGACTTCACCAGAATGTTCCCTGCTCTGGCAATCTGTAATACCTGAGTCTTGGCATACACCCAGTTAGAAGGAGGAATGTGGAGTTGGGGTAAGGGTAAAACACAGGAGGGTTGCCATCAGCATGGGCAGAGCAGAATGCTTAGTCTTGATATTCTGCAAATGTTTCAAGCCAGGCTGCCTCTTCTCCCTCTTCATCCCTCCATAGCTGGCAACCAAAGACAATTAAGTGGAAAGGCACTTAAAAGTTGGAGCCTCAGGCATACTTTATGTCTGTCTCGGTCTCACTAGTTTCATGGGCCCATTTTTAATTTTGTCTGGCAGCCACTACAGGAAACAGGGAAGGTAAATCAAGGAGTTACTTTTTATGAGGCCTTTGAGACTACACCAATAAGTAATTCCTGCGGTTTTTTATTTATTCTCTTGCAGTAGGCAATTTCATTTTTTCTTGGATTTGTTCCTCCTGTTGCTTTTTGCACCACCTTCTCTCCTGCTCTCAGCCCTGTTATTTCCAAGCAGAATATGGTATTGGTTAAAATAAAGACACCACACGCCCCACTTCCAATGGTTAATTTGAGCTATATTAGCAACACGGCACTCCCTTTCTGGCTGTGCCTATTAAGGTTCACACTGAGGACATTTGAAAAGAAAATCTCCTCAGTAGGAGACAATTTTCTACCTGATAACCCACCCTACATGGTAACTCTTGTGAGCATCCAGCCACAATTCATTTTTGTTGTCGTTATTGTCATTTTTAAGTCCGGAACCAGGATTGGAAATATGAGTTTTCCAGTTTGTTTCTTTTAATCCCAAATAACGCGTGATCCGTATAAAAGCACTAAGTGAATAGCTAGTCCTGGCAAGACAGAGGCCAGTTCAGGAGAAGCTCTGTGGAAAGAAAAGATACACACCGACCCTTTACCCCAAACCAATCCCTGCCTCTGCTGTGTTTTGTTTTAATTTGAGTAGAGTGGACACACAATGTTACATTAGTTTCAAGTATACAACATGGTGATTTGACAAGCTTATTCTATTACTGGTTCTTATCTGTGATGTTACTTTGGCTCTCGGGACCAGGATGAGAGCCACCAGAACATTTATGCAATTGGGTCCTTGGCCAATAACACACACACACACACACACACACACACACACACACACACACACAACCAGCACGGGCACAAAGACTGAGATACTCACAGGAAAGAGAACCCCCCATCCCCACTGCCATATCCACTGAATGGGCAGGAGAGAGCAGGAAGGCAAAGTCTGGAAGTAGGAGCCCTGCTGGGCAGGGCAGAGGAAAGAGAACAGAGCTTGACGTACCCATCCCCCTGGCTGGCACAACCTGAAAACAGACAGCTGTCCAGGTCACTTTCTTTGCTACCTGGAGCCGCTGTAATCTTCTAGCATCTTACACCCATCCGAAGCAAGGACGTGCAAACTTTTGCGAATGTATAACCCTTTTTGAGAATCTTTTGAAAGTCACAGGTGTTATCTGCAGACATACCTGTACGTACATGCAGCTACAAGTTTGTCTCCTATTTCGGTTGTCCCATGAATCACTGGCCCAATAAATCATCCTCTGACCTAAGACTGATATACAATTATCTTTCTACTATGAGAATGAATGCCATTGCCTCATTACCTCAATGCCTATTGATCTCAACTCATCCTGTTCACTTTTCTACTGTCTTAGCTCTGGTTGACAGCTCTGCTCTTAGCCAGCCTGGATATGCTTCTACTCCAGGACAACAAATATATTTAGCACATGGGAGCATAAATGTCACCCCTACGTCTTATGGAAGGTGTTTTTTCCAGCACTTGGGATCTGCACAGCACATGACTTCGTTCAGGGTATCAGATGATGGTCGTTTTACAAACTGAAGTTCAGGGGTGGTTAAGTATCTGCCTTTGGTTCAGGTCATGATCCCAGGGTCCTGGGATGGAGGCCTGCATCGGGCTCCCTGTGCAGCAGGGACCCTGCTTCTCCCTCTACCTCTGCTGCTGTCTCGCTCTCTCTGTCAAATAAACAAATAAAATCTTAAAAAAAAAAAAAAGAAAAACACAAAAAAAACTGAAATTCATTTGAAAAATGAGAAGAGTTTCCAGAGTACACTGCCTTGGTCTAAACTCCAGCTCTACCATATTCTAGCTGTGAAATACACTTGCTGAGGCTCAGATTCCTTATACATAAGGGGGAATAATGTTAATAGCTCTCACCTAGAGTTTTAATAGTGATTAAATGAGATGATTCTTGAAAAGAGCTTAACATAGGACCCAGCAATGAAAAATACTAAATGCGCTTTATTATTTTACTATTGTTGCTTTCTTTGTAAAAGAGTCTTAAATTTTTTTTTAGTAAATTCTACTTCATCATGAAATAAATACTTAAATGTTTACATCTATACTTGAATATAAGGAAACTATATGTCTAATATAGTTAATGAAACTAATGTCTGTGACTGATTCCTTTGGCCATTTTAAGAAATTGAACTCAAATGACTCAGGACCCCTTCATGTCTCAGAAATTTCAACTCTGGTATTCTGAACAGAAATTTGTCTCAAGTTTTGTTTACTCTGCCCTCCTCTAAGATTTTGATATCAATGTTATGTTGGCTTTTGAAAAATAATTTGGAAGCTTTCCTTTTTTCTCTGTGCTTGAGAACAATTTAAATAGTATTGAAGTTTCTGTTCCTTGAAGGTTGAAAGAACTCACCCAGGAAACCATCTGTGCCTGGCACTGTTTTGAGGATGAAGTCTTTAAAACTTTCTCGGTATCTTTACATGTTCGCCCACGCAGAAGTCTTCTGTATCTTCCGGGTGTAATTTTAGAAATTTGTATTTTCCTAGAAAATTATCCATTTCACTTAGCTATTCAGATTTATTTGAAGAGAGTGTTGTAAAATATTCTCACAGAGTTCTCGTGATCTCCACTGTATTAATGGGGATTTCTAGCTCCTACTTCTGTGTATGTACTTTTCTCTCTGCAGCCACTCCCACTTGTTTATCTACGTGATTAGACAAGCTTGGGGTTACCTACTTTGTTTCACTTAGTTTTCCAGATAAGCTCTTGGGTTTATGTACTAACTCGGTTGTTTCCCTATTTGCAAAGAAACACATTTCTGTAATAATTTGATTTTTTCCTTATTCCTGTTTTTCTCAAAGTTACTTGATCTTCTTTTTACTAACTTCTTGATATAGATGCTTGCGCATTTATTTTCATTTATTCCTATTTCCTTGCGTCAACACTTAGCTGTCTTAAGTGGCTTTTTTTCATAGTATTGACTCTTATAATTATGTTTTTTTTTATTATTATGATGAAGTGTACTAAAATATCTATTTGCATTACCTTTGAAGTGAAAATTCTTTGAGGGAATTTAAATTTTTTTTAGTAAACTTTAAATCTTTTTACTAAATTTGTTTAGTAAATTTTTTAGTAAATTTAAATTTAAAATTTTTTAGTTTAGTTTTTATTTTTAAACCAATTTCAAGTTGTATCGCCTTGTGGTCAAAGGGAACATTTTGAACTAATTCCAATTATGGCATTTTTTGGGTAGAGGTTAACTCTATCTCTATTGGATCAAATTTACTAATTTTATTCTTCAGATCCTCTATAGCTTTCTTATTTTTCTTGCCCTGTATTTCATTAGTGCTGCTCTAAGAGGAGAACTCTCCCACTAGTGGTGTTTCTGCAAGTTTCTTCTCAATTTCCTATAGTTTCCACTTCAGGTTTTTGAAGCTCAGTAATTCAGTGCATAAAGATTCCTGAGGTTATAGTCTGAAATACCTACCTTTTCCTCATTTGACATGTTTTTCCCTTGAATTTTATTCAGAGTTGAGACCAGGCTTAGAAAGACCTGAGGGTTTTGCTGTTTTTGAACTCTTTACAGGAAAAATCACAAAGTACTCCATTATGAGTGCAAGTTTAGCTACAGAGCCTTGGAGGGGGCCTGTGAAACGAGGGTCATTGAGTCTTCACCTTTATCAGCTTCAAAATAAATGTGTCACTGTATGATGTATCTCCTGACTGCAGCTTTTTTTGTCCCTGAAATCCTTCCCCCTGCCATTCCTCCCTTATTCATTCACTCCCCAGATATTTAATTGAGTGTGTACTTAGAGCAGAGCACTGCACTACGTGTTGAGCTTACTCAGACCTTTTTGCAGAAGTCCTTCTCTACCCAACCTTTAAACATCGCTATTCTTCAGGAGTCTGTTGTACACCTGCTTCTATTCTTACTCGGGTTTTTAGGAAATCTCATCCAATTCCAAAATTATCCATATGGTCTCTCTATACTGATGACTTCCAAGTCTTTATCTCAAGTCCAAATCTATACATTGTCTTTTTGCTGATGATTCTCAAACTTCTATATCCCACTCAAATTTTCCCAACTGAGTTTGACATTCATATATTCTACTCTTTCTGATAGCCCATCCACTGGGCTATCAAAGCCAGGTCACATTCAAGATATCCAAAGATTATGGCAATTTCCCCCTTTTTTAACACCACCACCGTCACCCAGTTGCCAAGCCATAAACTTTGGCATCATTCCCAAGTACCCCTGGGCCATGGTCCCCCATGCACAATCACCAAATTAGGCAAAAAATGTACTCTCCTACTCAGTGAACCACCATGATGCTGACAGGAGTACCCATCAGCCTGGGGTACTCCCTACATCCACTTGCCCACAACTCTGCCCCCACTCTATTTGCCATCCTCTAAGCAGGAAAAGCTTCATTTGACTCAAATACGATCATTTTTTCTCTTTTGCCTAAAATATTCAGGGACTTCTATTTGCCCCTTAAGAAGAAATCCAAACTCCTCAATGTGACACAAAAGACCATCTTAATCTGGCTGCTTATCCAATCAGTTTCTTTAGACTCTGTGCCTTTCTGCACCAGGATGCTTCCAGTATCTCAAATACACTCAGTCTCTACCTCCAGATCTTACCAGATGCCATCTCTTCTGCTTAGAACACTTGTCCCCTACGTTTTCTACTCACATTCTATTAATATAATTTGCTACTATTACCTGTTACTCTGTTTTTATGAGCCCTCACTTCTTCGTTTGTGCCTTTTCCCATAGGCTTGTGTTGTTTTCCTTATTTCTTTTCTAGTGATTAAGAATGTACACTTCCACTAACGGTAAACTTTAAGAAGCAATGTATCAGCAAGTCTCCCTGAAATTGAAGCAGTCGCTCTGATTTGTAGAATTTGCCAATTTGATGGTACAAATATTAACACTGTTGCCAATTTCAAGCTACCAACTAAGGTCACTGAATCCAGGGTGCATAGACACACAACCAGCCCTTGAGAGCCAGTGCAAGCCAGATTCCGCACTTCACTACCTTTAAGGTTTATAAAATGTAACTGAACCGACAACATTCTAATAACTGTATAATCAACTAGCATCTATTGAAGTCACCCATGCAAAAAAGAAGAATTTAACACACAATTTCTTTCCTAACTGCTTCTCCTAGGTTCCTGAGTTTTATCATTTAATTTAGGAATGTAGGTTATTATTTTACAATTATATTTACATTATACATTATATCTTCCGTGTGTTATTATTTTTGACATTAGCATACAGATTTCATACTCTGTTTGAAACCATTATTGTTAGGCTTAACTCTGTGCTTGACTAATGTGAACTATTTTTGCCATGAAAGAAGGCAGGAAATCATTTATATAGTGGTCTCCCCTTATCCGTGGGGGATATGTTCCAAAACCCCCAGTGGATGCCTGAAACCACGGATAGTACTGAACCCTGTATATACTGTGTTTTTCCCTATATATATATATATATATATAACTATGATAAAGTTTATTTAGCTAGTAAGTTTATATATAACAAGTATAACAATATACTCTAGTAAAAGTTATGTGAGTATGGTCTCTCTCAAAATAACTTTTTTGTACTGTATTTGCCCTTTCTCTGGTAATGTGAAATGATAAAACGCCTATGGGAACACCTGGGTGGCTCAGTCGGTTAAGTATCTGCCTTTGGCTCAGGTCACAATTTCAGGGTCCTTGGATCCAGCCTCATATTGGGCTTCCCCACTCAGCGTGGAGTCTGCTTCTCCCCACTGCCCTCCGCTCGTGTTCACTTGCTCTCTCTCTCTCCCTCTCAAATAAAATCTTATAAAAAATGCTATGGAATGAGATGAAGTGAGGTGGATGATGTAGGCACTGTGAGGTAGCATTAGGCGACATTGACCTTCTGACCAAACGAGATGGAAGATTATCTGCTTCTAGACCAAAGTTGACTGCAGGTAACCAAAACTGTAGAAAATGAAACAGCAGATAACAAGGACTACCGTATACACTCACTCTTGCCCTAATCCATCTATTATTAGATGATAGATGAATCTATCTATCATCCAGCAGCAGTATGATTTTGGGAATACTATTTCAATTTCTTATGACTTTGTCTTATGTTGATAGAAATAGGAGCAAGAGGTCACTTTAGATGACTATGTCAGTTCACAGCCCAGTCATTTATTTTATTGTATGTTTTAATTAAAACAAATGCTAGAACACACGGGCAGTGTAAAAACGTCTCTGGTCTTGGGTAGAGGGTTACCATCCCTATTTGGTAAGAATCAACATATAACTTGTTCTTAAACTGAGATTTTTTTGTTTCAAAGCACACAATTTGGTCTGTGTAATTGCTGAGTCATTTATTATGTTAGATCAAATTTTCATATTGAAAACATTCAAAATATGTGGACTGAATAGCTTTGGTTTCTTGGCATTGTCTGGTAACGTGGCTATGTCTGTCAACTTCATGCTCAAAAACTGTTTCCTATACCTACACGTTCTCAGAAAAATCAAAGCTACAATTACCCATTTACTTGAATCAAATTCCCCTTCAATTTGTGGATATAAACTTTGATTTTGTCCCTTTTTCTCTTTCTCTGATACTGATAATATACTATAGACAATTTACCATGTAAGATATAATAATTCTTGCCCAGTATTATCTAAATAATTATGATTTCTCCTTGACTATTTGTAGGATGCTAAGTTTCTTGAAAATAATGGCAATGTAGTTTAGTGAAAAGAAAATAAGTTTTTTTAAGTCAGACAGAACTGGGTAAATTTATGCCTGTGTCATGTTTTAGCTGTGTGGCTTTGGGCAAAGTGATTTATCTCTCTGATCCACAAAGAGATTAAAAGGGATTTTGAACATAACTCTCTGGCCAGTTGGAGCATTTTATGAGATAATATATGTAAAACACCTATTTCAGTGCCTAGAATTCTTATCAACAAAAATGAGCTTATTTTCCCCTTTTTAATTTGCATTCCCCTTCAACATATCTCAGTTGATTAATGACAGAGCTGTTATGGGACCTATTTTATAAGGTTTTGGAATGTCCCTTTGGAGCTACGTTTCCAGGGGCAGGATTTGACAATATCCCTAAATCCACATAACATGAACTGGGTCACCACAAGAGAAAACTCCTTTATTCTGTCTGCCCTGGCAGAAGTCTGCTAAGATAGGGCCCTGGGTTGCGGAGTTCACTAATTAATAATGCTAACATACATTTGCAGATTTCACTGTTCAGTCAGAAAACTATTTAATTCCATCACAAATTATACATCCCTTTATTAAAAGTGAGAAATCTGAGGCTCTGGGAGATGAGGAAATTTACTTAAGATCCCACAAATAGGAAGGGTCAGAGCTCAGTTAGAAATCAAGTTCTCCTGGCTCCCAGTCCTGGAATCTATTCCCATAACCTGCAGTTTTCAGGCATTAGTTCCTACATAAATATATGGCAAATTCAAAAGTGTTAATTGGCTTTGTTTTGTAAGCAGTAGTTTCCCAGAACATTCTACCACTTCCTCATTACTATCCTCTTTTACTGCCATGCTGGGTTGAGTTCACCCAGTCGAGGAATGATTGGTTGGACTCTGCTAGCCCCATTCATCTCTGCTGAACCACTAAGCCAAAAGCCAGACAGATTTTTTTTTTCCAGAAGAAGAAAAACTTGCAACTTCTTAGTGCTTACATTGCCAGTAATTGCAATGTAGCTGTAGTTACGTAACTAAAAGAGCAAAAATGAACAAGATCCCTAAAAATTCAGGGTTAGAAGCTTCAGTACATTAAAAGCCTCAACTTTTTAGTCCTACCCTAGCCAGACCTCACTACGTGAGAATGGCAGCAGATTGAATTATCAAAAACAAGAACAGATCACTGGTTAAATTAGTCTGATTATTTTTTTGCAAGGAAACAATTAGACCTAATTACAAGCAAGGCTGAGGTGTTGCTTTCCTAGTGAAACCAAAGGGCAGGTGTAAGTTCAGGAGCTCATTATCCAGCTTCCAATAAGGCTTCTAAATATACTGCTAATACACTTCCTGCTGGTATTTTACTACTGTATTGATTTGGAACCGGTAAGTTCTTCCTGAGGGTTTGCTAAAATAAAACTCCACTCTGGGAGTTTCTTCTTAAGTGTGACTTTTGGATTTCTGCTGAGATATATAAAACAGAAATAAGCAACAAGTAATTGAAGGACTGTCAGTGTGTATTCTCTGTGTTTGAGGCAAAGAAAGGGCCCTGTTTCCACTCATAGGTAATCTGGGTCTCATGAGATATTTTAAGTAATGATGCAGCCAAAGTTCCCAGTCCAATGAATCTTGGAACACTGAAAAAATAAAATTAAATTTAACAAAAATTTATTTTGTAATTTCATTTTTCCAACTAACTGTTTAGCTAGAATTTTTTTTAATTGGGGAAATATCTAGAGAAAGAAGACACATTGGGGCATGAGATTAAAGCATATTTGAGAAAAATATATAAAGCATATTTGATAATGTGCAAAAATGGGGATCATATTTAACTGGTTCTGAATATTACTTATAGGAATGGTATAAAGATTAAACTTCTTTTCATCTGGCAAGGAGAGAGAGGTATAAAAAGAAATGTAAGTATTGGGTCTGTGTAGATTTTTTAAAAATACTGATTTTTGATCCAATTCTACTGGAAATAATATTCTTTATTGTTGAAATCAAACCTGAAAAGGGGAAGTAGTCTGAGGTTAAAGGAGAATAACCCTCGAGAAGAAAGACTTCCTGCAGACCCTGAAGAATAAAAACCCTTTTTAAGTTTCTGGGTAGGTGAAATTTGGGCAGGAAGAGAACAGGGGCATGAGATGAAGCAGCATTAAAAAAACACAAAAACACAGGAACTTTCATGGTTACAGAGGGAAAGAGGAAAACAACCCACGAAAAACAGAAATATAAGGAATGAAATTGGACCTAATGTATGGGTACCTAGCACACAGAGCAAGTTGGAGACATGCCAGATTGGATGCTGAGAAACAACTCTTGAACAGAGAGGATTTATAATGTTAACTTTACTTTAGAAAAATAAGCTTAGCTTAGAGGGCAGGACCAGGATGGACCCAAAGGGAGGATTGGAGGGAAAGGTATGTGGGGAACCCATGTGGGAACCAGAGAGGAAATTGAGGGGTGGCGTGGAGCTTTGTCAGGGCAAGGGCCTGGATGTGACTTGAGGGGAAGGAAAGTTCTGATGGAGACAGTGATCTGCAGCAGGAAGAAGAGAGATCATCTCTGCCTGATGTTGGTATCCAGGTAGGAAAGTGGAGAAGAGCAAAAATGATCCTTAAAGCTGGTGAGATCCTGACAGACTTTTAATTGCAGAGAAGCCTGTTATGGAATTGCAAGTCTTGAACTTTTAAAATGGGGTTAAAACTCACTACCAAGAGATGAATGAGTCCAAGTTCCAGAAAGTATGAGGGCAGCGAGAGAACATAATCTAGTCTAAGAAGTCACCACCCTTGAGATAGCTTGTTGAATAGCTAGTAAGTCTTACAGCTCAGGCTTCCAATGCCTCCCTCAAGGTCTTAGAGAGTCTGGTGGGGGGAAAAAATTATAACATTGAAATGCAATGGCTATTTACTGATGACTCTGATAAAGTTCCATGTCATGAGGTTTGAGGTTGAAATTGACCTATCTTGAAGAATAAGTGGTTAAAGGTGGGTGATATTACTTTTGTATGAGAAAATCTTTAGGCTGGGTGATTTCAGTTCAAGAGGGTTATGATTCCAATAATTTGGAGTCTAGTAAAATTGGAAAAGGTGACTTCTCTGCCTGAGCCGAGGGTCGTTTACTGCAAAGACAAGGAAGCAAAACAAAAGAATAGCATTGAACCTCAGAGGCCAAACATCCAGAGGTTTCCCATGTGCATTCTATATGTAGACATAGTCTGAGAAAAGGAAAATATATCCCCATCTGTAAGGAACAGGTAACTACTGAAGCCTGGGAGCACAGGAAAATTAACAGTGCTTCCCAACCTATCCTTTTGCTTTGAATTTTGTTAAGATAGAGGACAAGATACAGGCTATTGGGCTGAAGGCTAAGGGCGGAGCAGAGCATAGCCTCATTATGGACTCAAACATGGTAGTTACATGGGATCTCTACCTTTGGTTACTAGCTCTTGCAGTTAAGCCAATAGAACTGAATGGACATTCAGCCAAGTTTTTTAGTTTTTCATGACATTTCCAGTTTGTATTACTCAAAATCTGAAGGAATCCCTAGAGACACTAGAACCTTCAAACTACCCCTGCAGAAGGGAAATCCCTCCTAATTCCCTTCCCAAGTGTGGTGATAGAAAGAAATGGATGAGGAAGATCCTCCAAGAGAACAGAAGTGGGAGCAAGAAAAGGAAAACCAAGAATCTCATTTCATAGCCAAGGCAACGCGTCCTTAATATTCCAGCAAGTATGACATGTTTGCTACACACCACTTCTTGCTGATTTTATTCTCCATCCTTTAAAATGGGAGATTTGGGTGCAATTCTCCCCCCCCCCCAGGAAGACATATGAGATTGACAAACAAAAGAATTCCAAATAGAGTTGTCTATGAGACAATAAAGTCCAGAGACCCAGGGTTTAAGTCTATACTCAGCAAAGGAAGGAGAGTCTCATGTCCTTGTACTATAACTAACTATTCTTTGTTATAGTCACCTACAGACTCCCATGCCAAATAGTCCATTCCTTGATAATTTTAGGTCTTAACTTCACTACTTACTCATGTCACAATTCTTGCTGAACCATTAATTTCTTAGAGATAAGTTCAGTTCTTTGACATCCTTTCACCCAATGGACTTATTCATTCTACATCTGAACTTCTCTGGTGCTATTCTAGACCTTTTTCAATATTTATTTTTATTGTTGATTCAAACCATAGTGAAGATATATACCATATTTGTCCTTTCTCTGATTGAATTGTTTCTAATATTTGGCTCTTGGAAACAAAGCCCTATGTTATTCCATTGTCTTCTGACTGACATTATTTCTGATAAGAAGTACTCTATGGTAAGCAGAAATCTAAAGATCTCCCCCCACCTGAGATTTCCATTCCCTGATTATTCTATCAAATATTAATCTAGGTATAACTGTGAAGGGATTTTGCACATGAAATTAAAGTCAAAAATCAGTTGATCTTAAGCTAATCAGGTGGCCTCAACCCAACTGGGTGAGCCTGTTCAAAGCAGAGAGGTTTTTGAAACTAGTAGCTAAAGGGGGAATCAGAGATACGTGAAGCTTCAGAAAGATTCAGCCCCCCATTGCTTACTTGAAGATAGAGGGGACTTAACAATGAGGAGAGCAGGCAGCCTCTGGAGCCAAGAGCATCCTCCTGCTGAGCGGCAGCAACTGAGGTTCCTACAACCGCAAGTAACTACGGTAGGCCAATAATAAGAATGAGCTTGGGAGAGGACCTCCAAGCCCCAGATGAAAGTGCAGCCAGCTAGCGCCTTACAGCAACCTGAGAAAAGAACTCTGCCATGTAGCACCATGTAGCTTTGATCTACAGAATTGGGAGCTGGCAAATGAGTATTGTTCTAAGACTCTCAGTTTGCGGTAATATGTTACAGAGTAAAAAAAAATTAATTCATCACTGTAATTCTTATAATTTTCCCTTTTGATTATTTTTTTATTTCTTTTTATAATTTTCTCTTTTTTTTTGATTTTCAGCATTTTGAAAAATATGTGCTTGTGTTTGTGATTGTGTTTGATACTCTCACTTGGGATCTGCTGAGCATCCTGGACTTATGGCTTGCTCTTTGGTGTTCATCAAATTTAAATAAATTTTGGCCAATATGTTATCAAATACTTTTCTGCCCCATCCAACTCCACTCTCCTTAAAAATACACATGTGGTGAACTTGATTCTACCAGGTCATGAAATCTCTGGAGTTTTTTCCCCTATTTTTTTTTTCTTGCTGTGTTTCAACTTGCATTATTTCTTTTCATATGTCTTCAATCTCGGTGGTCTTTTCTTCTGTTATGCACAGTCCTTTAGCAATCCCATCTTACTATATATATATATAGGGTACGGTATTCTTCAATGCTGAGTTTTCCGTTCTGTAAACTTCAACAGTTTCATCTACTTTCTAAAAATTCCCAATTGTATTAGCTATTATTTTCTTCTTTTCCTGGAGATTATCTAAATTATCTATGATTGTTATTTTAAAAGCCGTTATTTGCTAATTCAAACACCTGGTTCACTTCTGGATTAGTTTCTATAGACTACATTTTCTCTTAAACATAGGTCACATTTCCCTATTTATTTGATGATTATCTCCTATTCACAACTATTGCTCCTTCAAAACCTGAACTAAATCTCATCTCACAAGTGTCAAGTGTGCTGAATTTCATTGTCCTTTCCCATTCTTACACCCATCACAAACGGGTCCCTCTGGATCATTGGGATTTCAGTGAAGATTGCTGAGGAAGAGTTCACTGCCCTTGAATTCAGACACACTGGGGTTTTCATCCAAGCTTCTGTATGAGCTGATACACCTTGGACAAGTTATACAGACTCTCTCTTAGCATCATAATCGTAATCTATAGACTATAAATAATAAAAACTATCTTGCGTATTATTTGAAGATTAAATGGGATGATCACATGAAGATCCTAACACCATGCCTGGCATATTCAAGATGTTTAATCAAAGTAATTACTGTTATATTTAAGTGATATAATAAATATAAGTCATACTATTTATCAAGAGAATATTTGTTGACCACCAACCATATGCTACTAGGTTTGGGAATTGAGCATTTACCAAGTGTGACATTATCTCTTCCCTCAAGACATTTACCTTCTAAGAAAGGAAATAATTAACATGCAAACAAATACTTAAACAAGATAATTTCAGGCTGCAGGAAAACAGGACCATGATGAGGGTGGAAAGGTGACACTCTAGTTTGGATGGTTGAGGAAGAACTTTCAGACAAAGAACTTTAGGACAGAGACTAAATGGTAACCGTTGGAAATGGTGGGGGAATTTTCCACGCAAAAAGAACAGCATGTGCAAAGACCCTGGGTCAAGAATAAGCTCAATGCATTAAAAGTTCAGAAAGAAAGTCAGTGTAGCTAAAAGCATAAAAAGGAAAATGTGGAAGGGCATGAAGATCAGAAGAAGTCAGGAGCCAAATCAGATAGGGCTTTGTGAAAGATGCTTAGTCTTTGCTTCATAACAATGAGGAGTATAAGAGATCTTTTTAGCAATGAATTTTACTGTGACAAGGAGGAAAGCAGTGCAATTTTAGCAGGCTATAGTAATAATGCTGGTAAGAGATGATGGTGTTTTGAATTAAGATGGAAAGTTCTGGACAAGGTGAGAAGGGTAGGACCTGGGATATATTTTGAAGGTAATTTTGACATAATTTTCTGATAGATTGGGTGTGGGATGTGAAGGGAAAAAAAAAAAAAAGACACAGTGGATGACCCCTAAATTTTTTACCTGAGCAAGTGGGTAACTGAAGATGTCTTTTGCTGAAATGAAGAGTACCAGAGAGAGTCAAGCTTTGGTTGGGGTAGGGGGAATTGGAGTGGGGAATCCAGATTTCTGTTTTGTATGTTAACTTCAAGATATTCTTACACATGCATGTGGAGATGCTGAGCAAATATATAGATATGCAAGTCCAGAACTCAGGGTATGGGAAAGGCTAGGACTACATAACATACTTAGTAAGTACTTAATAATAGATTGCTAATGACTACTTTTTCTGAGTGTAGAGAAAATATAAAATAAACTTGAATGTTCATATCAGGCAGCTTTAGGTAGAATGAAACTCCAGATCCCACTGTAGAAAAATGAAGAAAGTTGTCACTCCCACCTCCTTTCCTAGCTCTCCCTCTCTACCCCTTCTCACAAGTTTGAAAACACATTCTGAGAAATAAGCATTGTTTCCTTGAATGTTTTAAACTGATCATTTAAATTTTGAAAATGGCATTTCGGACAATTCTTATTGTCCAGAGAACCAAAAATTGGAAACTCGAAATCTATGGATAAATTGGAAAACAAATCTATGTGTTTAACTAGACAGAGGTATTGGGGTGGACATGATATGAATAAGGAAGCAGCCAAAGAGATATATTTCTAAAGTGCTACAAAGACAGAATTTAAAGATTCTCCCTGATGCATATTCAATGTTTGCACCAGGGAGAGAATAATGTAGATGTAGATCCCAAAGACTGTGAAGAGGGCTGTTATGTAAAGCAAACACTGAAACAAAATCACTCCAGAAAGTAAGAGTTACCTGGTTCTCAGCACCTGTCGTCCCATACTTTTCAGTCAATATGACTGACAAGTGGAAGTGACAGGACAGAAGTAGGGAGGACAAAGGATCTGAAGCCAGAAAACCAATCATCTCTCACTAACCACACTTCCTTTCTATGGCACAGTACCTCCAGGACCATCTTGAGGATAGCAAGAGTTTGGGAGATGTAAATAGTCATGGTCTCAAAGAGTTTGGGAATCAAATCAAGGTACTTGAGGCTACTAGACTCCTGTAACTGAAATCAATAAACCCTTTGCTTAACACTCCTCACTGAAATCAACTATCAAAGCAACCCTTCCTTGCTTCCATTTGGTCACTGGAGAACGGCTGCTACAGGGAACCCATGAAATATGTAAGCTTTAAAGCTTACTACCCAACTTTAAAGTTTACTGTATGACCTTGAGTGACTTCCTTAAACTCCTGAGCCTTGATTAACTTAACAGTAAAATAAGGAACATTTTATCTCCCTTTCAGAATTGTTCGTGATTGTAAAAGACATAAATAAAATGTATGACATGGTTCAAGACACAAAGTAAAGGATATGCTCAAAAGATACCATTTATTTCTCCATAGCCCTTCTCTCTAATTCTAGGTATGATGTGTGTGCCTCTGCTTATTTCCTTTCACCGTGCAACACAGTTGGTCATTTACTGTCATTCTCACCCACTAGAATGTAGCCCCTTACAGGGAAGAGACCCTGGTTAATTCATCTCTACAGCTCTCCAATATTTCCAGAATACCAAATGTCCCAGCACTGGTGCCAACTCAATGCTTGTAAAGTGAACCAATGAATATAAACAGAGGAGAGATCTGTGTTCTCTATTCTTCTGAGCAGATCCAAGGACTAAGTTACCCTGGTAAAAAGGGCTTACTCCAGACCTGCATTAAGCCATCTCAAGTGGCAGTCTCAGGGCCTGCTGGGACGTGTGCATGCCACACTGTCATCAAGCTACCAGTGATGAGAGCCTGTGGACCTCACCTTCATCTCCACTTCTTGTCTCACCATACCGGGCCACACCATGAAAATGTGATCTCTTCCAGATGGAAGGAAGAGAATAATTGGATGGTGGTATGTGAGCATGCACATGAGCTTCTCTCCCAGTTGTTGTTGTAGGTTATATGTTTAAATTACTTGAATTCAATAGAATTTAACAGCTCTTTCTGTCCCGGGATTCTGACAATATTTCTCCTGATCCCAGAGGTCATCTTTCCATTCAGATGTTGTAGCCAAGCTTCAATTTCTCCTTTTATTTTTAATTAAAATCCCATCACCTATTGACTCTGCAAACTCTTTTGAAAATGCCTGATGAGATGAAGTTTCATTACTTTCAAATCAATTCCCAATGCTGCTATGCTTCCTTTCAGTCAGGGGGGCCCAAGCCCTGTGAGCCTCCTCCTGCGGCACTGCACAGTATACACACTGAGTAGTCAAACAATTTACGTGGGCCAATAAGAGCTGCCCATAGCTGTTTTCCCAAAAAGCCAGGCCATATTCCCTGGATCGTAGTTAAGTCTTCTTCTTCTCATTAACCACACAACACTCCCTGTTGCAGAAACCATATTAAAGAGACAAAGATGTAAAAAAAAAAAAAGAGAGAGAGAAAGAGGGAGAGAGACAAAGATGTAGTAAGTGGTTAGAGGATGTATTTTATGGAATTAAAACATGTCTTTCTTCTGCCAAGTGAGGGTGTAGGACTTGGTAACCCCAAGGACTGGAACAATCCCATACTAAAGCTAAAGCTTGATGGAAACTTAGACATAACCATACCTAATACCCTCTCTTTAGAGATGTGAAACAGAGAACAAAGATATCTGATTCATCACCCTGCCATGAAATCTACCATCCAGCATCAAAAAAGTGTTCAGATTCTACTATGTGGCAGGAATTTATATCCCTACTTATAGGTGAGGAGACTGAGGTTCCAGAATGCATAAATGACTTTTTATAGCCCAAAAGAGTCAGAGTTGAGACAAGTTATTCTGTCTAGATGTATTACATCTTCTTCTATTCTAATTAACTGGTATTCATATTTTTCCTTAACAGAAAGAAGCAGTATTTTCTCATTTTAATTTGGAAGTGAGCAAATAAGATTATACTTCAGTGCTTTATTCTGGTGTGTGATTCATTTATTTCCCCCTGGGTTATGTTTATTTAAAGCTTAATTAACCAGGAACCTTTGTGAGCCAAGACCAAATGGACCAAACCAATGAACAAATTCAGAGGGAGCAAGATACAATACATTGCGTGCGTGACCACTCACCAGCTCTTCTTCAGGTGGTTGGTGGTCTTGATTCTGAATGCACCTGGGGTCTTTATTCATCCCTAGATTCCCCATGTACAAAATGGAATGATGCCTGGTAGGTCTGGGGAAGCTTTTGGAGATGCAAGAGGATGAAAGCACCCTGGATATATGTGTGTGTTCTGAATGACACTATCCTTGGTTCTGCCCAACTTCACACACAGTAGCTATAGCTAGAGGTATCCTTTGCTCTTGTTATAAGCCAGTCTAGGAGATTGGGAACTGTCAGTGAAATGCTATACCTGAATTGCAGAGTTTAAGGAACATGTTGGGTATTGTGTTCAAAGATTTATGTGATTTTCCATTCTTGATGTGCACAAATGTATCCATTACCTAAAATATTTTAATTTTGTATGGTCATTATAGCCCATAAGGAACTTTCTTATGTAACCATTTTTTTTATCTTTCCATTAACCTTGCAATATAAACAGAGTCTTAATATCACAAATGTATACATAAAAAGTCTGAAAGTCCGAAAGATTAAGGGACTTGTCCAAAGTCATATAGCTAATAAGTAAGAGCTAGGACTAAAAGCCCTAGGATTCTGCTTTTTATTTTGATGCTCATTGCATGATATGTGTGTACACCCACATACATTCACACACACTCACACAAATGCGCACTCACACACACACACTGGCACACACACACACTGGCACACACACATTAGAGAACCATTCAGCATCTGTCCATAACTACAACATATACATCAAATTATTGCAAATCCTTTGAACATTCATTATTTGAATGGCACCAGAAATAAGTACTAATTTTACCAAAGATGAAATGGAAATTAAAAAGTGGGTGTCAGCTCAAACTGCAACTTTATTTCAGTCATTGGTGAGGGCTTACTTTATGAAGGATTTCTCCCAACTTCAGGGCACAAAACAATACAGCAGAGTTGTGCCAGGTGCAGGAAATGAGGTTTACATTTCTATGTATGCTAAAATGCCTTTAAATTCTGTAAGAAATGTTTACCTCCTAACTAACTTCACCCAGGACTTGACACTTCTCTCTTTCCAAATTTGAAAATCACACTAAGAAATTGTGCATTCTTTCACCAATATTCTTATTTTTGCCTTTCTGGAATTAAACATCTACCATCCTCTGCAGAAGAGAATACAGGTCAAAGTGTTTCAGTGTGATCCTATATAACCCCAAGGACTCAGGAGAACATACGAATTTAAAATGTACCCTATAATATATTTTCACATTCTCTTTTCTCCAATCATCTGATTGGCATACTTAAATATTTAACAAAACTTAAAGAAAATAAAACGACTTCAAGGTGCATAAAGCCTGAACTTTAAATTACATAAATTTCTACTCTTTTGTTTGTGTGTCATTTATTTTTATCATTTTCCTTCTGATACTTCCATCTCCCCATTTTTGGATTCTAGAATACTAATTCCATCAAAGTCCTGGAAATAAGACCTATTATTCTCTCCCTACTCTGTGGATTATATTAAAAAAGCATCCATCAATAGTGCTTTCCCTCTAAATCATGCTGAATACCATGGTATGCGAAAATAGCAGAAAGAGCTGGATATTCTTCTTTGATCAAGAAGGTACCCCCATCAGTTTGATTCCCCACTAGCATCAAAAAGAGCAACAGCTCCTGGGACTATTAGGCTCAGATAGCCAAAGGTCTGAGGATGGAATAGCATCTGATAAACATGAGAATTATTTCAAATAGTGTGCTGGGAATTCTCACATACAAATCTCATTTGACACCCATATTAACCAAATTTAATCATGGGCAAATAATGGTTCATAAAAACTAAATAGTTTGCTAGTTGCAAAGCTACCGCATGGTAGAAAAAAAAAAAAAAATTTAAGTCCACTACACTCAATAATGACAACTGCTAACTGCAATTTCTTTCAGTAACTCTGATGGCCCCCCTAGTTGACCTCACATCTTTGATCATCAGCAAGGAGCCTGAGGACCTTGATGGCTCAATGCTACTCTTTGTAGCTATTTCAGTACCATGATTGGGGACAGCTCCCATCAGCTGAGTGGAGGATAAAGAGCTCTCATTCAAGGGACTTATTTAAAAACTCCTAGAGGTAGTTAAGTTAGTGAAATCGATTTTTATATACTATGTTCACAAATGTCTCTGCAATTCTGTCTCTCTGTACCTGACACAGGACCGAAAATCCAGATTTGTGGTTTCTTTTGCAGTTCAAATAAGCATTCAGACTTTTTATTAACACCCACCAACTACACTGGATATTGATTCTCTAGAGAGACATTTAAATATCCAAAAGCCTTATCAAAGGGTCTCATTTCTCTTCACATGTCTACCCATGTATCTAAGCTACATCTCAGAAATCTACTTTAGGATACCCAATGTTTCAACAAATTTCAAAAGTGACAGTATGAGACAGCGAAATACTTCCATGAGAAATAACATTTCCTTGTCTTCCAGATACTGGAGGTATTTCATTTCCAGTATCAATTTTATCCTGCAGCTTTAATTAAGGCCCCTGTAGCCTATTGATCCTTGTAGTATGAAGATTTATCTTGGGGGCAGAAGAATCATAAGCTAAATAAACAATAGTAAGCAGGGTGTCAGGAGGATCAAAGAAAGACTCAAGTTTGATCCAATTGATATGTTAAAGACAGAAACAGGAGCTGCAGGGGGGAGGATGAGCTTGCCAACCTTTCCAGTGCCCTTATTTGTGTGTGAACATTCCCGTCTGCTTGCCCTTCTGTCTTTATGTGTCACTGATGGAAATGAGACATGGCTGGTCCTGGGAGGAGCATGGTTGGCCAGTAACTTGAGGTCTTCCCCCTCAGAAACTTACGTGAAGCTTTTACAAACAATCCTATCAGGAATTAGAGAGTCCCTCTCTCAAATTTTTCTGGACCTGTCATTTCATGCGTACTCACTATATCACTAATACCACCACCAACACCAATGTTCTTTAAGAGAGAAACAAAAAATACTTGAAGAATCCCATTCTTATTCTTGTAGGAACAGAGTAATCGTATGTGTGTGTTTGAATCAGGGTGACAGTAGATGTGCTATCAATTTTTTGAATTAATAAACTGATTCAGGTTCAGCAAAGGATCATCAGAATGTCTGGTTCATGAATCAAAGGATGTTTAAGCAATAATATCCAGAAGAGGCTACGTCCAGAGTATGTGTCAAGGCCCTAAAAGATGCAGCCGTAGGGGCTTCTACCTTTGCACAAGCACTTAGCCATGGGACATTATGCACAGATAGGTATGAGCACTATGTCAGAGACTGCTGAGAAAATTCACATATTGGGAATGAATGACTAGGGTGCAAACTAACTAAAACGCAAAGGTTTACTTAAGTTTAGGGAAAAACTAAAATCAGAAACAGTACTTGAAGAACTGTTTACATAATGAAGAAGATGAGGAGAAGTCAGGAGAAGAGTGGGAGAAGAGGAGGAGTGGGTAGCTGGACCTATTTGTTGAGCACCTGCTAAGTACCAAGCATAAGTAAAAATAGCTTTCATGCACTAACTTATTTCACTCACCTAACAACCCCGTGAGTGAGCTACTAGTAAAATTTCCACTTTTCAGATCAAACACTGAGACTTAGAGAGATTAAGTAATTGATCCAAAGTCAACCGACTGAAATCAGGCTTTTAATTCTAAAGCCAATGCTCTTAACCACTATAAGAAGAGAAAAAGAAGCAAAAAGAAGAGGAAGAGATGGGAGAAGAAACAAACACACATTTTAAGTGCTTAATATATTTCAACAGATCTTCATCTACATCAGAGCTCTGTAAAAAGGACACCGCTGCAAAAGACTTACTATGTGACCCTTTATGAAAAATGTTTGCCAACCACTGAAATTGTGTATATGAAAATGACACTTACAAGTGCAGAATCCTTAAAAAGAAAGCATGATCTCTTGCACAACCTTCACCTAAATCCTTCCCTTTCCCCACTTCCCCAAATGTTAGGCAAACTAAGGTAAAAGCTCATAATCTTGTATACCAGAAATTCTGATGCAGGGGTATGTACAATTTCTTTAGAAAGCAAATCCCTGCTATACTCCCAGATGAATCTCTGGAACAGCAGAAATCACACTCTTGCTTGTGAAGCAGCAACTTGCAAAATGCCTATCCCTATTTCTCTTCGTGCAGAGACCAGGGAACTGTCTCTACTCATCAGTTCCTCAGGGGCAGGAAGCCATGTGGTATCATGGGGACACCAAGCAAACGTTAGGATCAAACCAGCAGCGTTAATTTGCCCACTCTGCTACTTCTTCACTGCGCAAACTTCACTTCTTTGAGTCTATTTCTTCATTTATGTGTAAATTTCACCCGTTTCAGAGCTCAAATTTAAATCCTCCATAGAACCTAATTTTTGGCAGGTTCTGCATAGCCATAATTAATGAAGAACAAGTTCAAAACAGCAAATGCTGAGCATATGGGTATTCCAGAGACATATCAACATCATTATCAGGAAAAATGAGATGTCACTCAGTGTGTGCATAGCAGTTTCCAGATCCAGCCCAAATGAAAATTAATATCCCTCCCTTTGAGGCAATATGGACCACAAATATACAATTTGCCCTAATAGCAACATTATAGGGGACTTGGTATACAACAAAAAATATAAAATGGGAAATAAGTGTATGCTCTTTCTGTATTTCTGGTACATGGACAATCCCATGTGCCTGGATTGCAGAAGCAAGGACATGGACTAAAGAATTTTACCGATTTGCCCATTTTTCTTTTCTTCAGATAAATTTTAATTTCCAGCAATATATTTTCAATTAATAGATTCACTAAAAGATTTGCCAAAACTGAATAACCAGCCAGATCAGGGTTTCAACATACAGCCTCTATGTCCTCACTGTGAAGAGGAAGTCTGTTCCACACCATCTTTCAGACTGTTCCTGTCCTGAACACTTAGGTCCTAATGGAAAGGAAATTAATTTATTCACAGCTTCCTATTTGCCAAGCACACCACAAATACTCTTTCATTTTCCCCTTTATACCCAGATTTCATAGATGCGGAGCCTGAAGTTCATAAGATGAGTAACTAGCCCAAGGTCATAGGTGAAAAGGAAAAACTTTCATATGTGAGGTGATAGACCTTTGAGAATTGAATGAATCCCTCATGGGAAGGCCCAGGCACCCACAACATGGAGTGGCAAGACAGAGGTACCACTCGTGATTAAGAAGTCTTACTTGGAGAGCGCCTGGGTGGCTCAGTGGGTTAAAGCCTCTGCCTTCGGCTCAGGTCATGATCTCAGGGTCCTGGGATCGAGCCCCACATCGGGCTCTCTGCTCAGCAAGGAGCCCGCTTCCCCCTCTCTCTCTGCCTGACTCTCTGCCTACTTGTGATCTCTCTCTGTCAAATAAATTAATAAAAAAAAAAACTTAAAAAAAAAGAAGTCTTACTTGGAAATCCTTAAATGATCACAAGTTTCTGCTTCTCTTTCTATCAACATGTCTGTGTCTGTCCAGTGTATCAGAGTTTCTGATTCCCCTGGTACTGGAGGAGACAGCTGGTCAAACAGGAGTCACCAGCAGGGAAAAAGGCTAAGTGCAAGCTTTCTGAACCTCACAGATAACATTAGCAAGGAGAGCAAGAAGGGATCCTGCACCTTGTGGTGGCTTTGAAAACAGCCGCCAAACCAGAGAGGAGGCAACAAATAATTTCCTTTCTTTCTTACAAAGTAACCACAATAATAGGAACTGGAGAAGGGGACTCTCTGGATTTTGGTGTAGGCTTTTGTCTATTTGTCTGCCTGTCCCATCACATACAGGACACCAGTATATACTATTATAGTATATAAACGCTGGATAATCAAATGAATAAAAAATAAGTGAAAAAATAATGCCTGAATGAATGAATGAATGAATGAATGAATGAAAACTCTCCCAAAGCTGTAACCAACAAGTCAGATAGTCCATGGACTTCTAGCTCAAACCAGGGAGGGTCTGTAATAATAATAACGAAACTTAAACTTGAGAAACAGCCACTTGCACAGGGCTCTTCCAAGACCCTAGGAGGAGCTATCATAATGTGTTCACAAGATCTTAAGGTTTTGCAAAATTTGTAAAAGTAAGAAGTTTAAACCACGACTGTTCAAAGCTTCTTTCTCTGCTTTCTGCTTTAGAGTGGCCATCTGTATTTCTAGATCAGCTAAGGAAGGGCATATATTTTGTTTGGGTTTAGTGGGACATATTTATGTGGCTCACAATCCTTCTCACGAACAGTTAAGTGATTGCTGAAGAAAGGTGGGAATAACTTCCAGGAATAATCTTACTGTACTGACTCACGTGGCATCATGACAGGACTTGAGGTGAAATTATAAGGCAAACATGACCCAAAACTCTTGGTATCAGAAGCATGTAGACAATGGAGGAAAAATAGTTTTAAAGTGTGTGGAGTCAGAAGTTAGTCTGTGGAAACTTTTTTCAATCAAGAGACATGTAAATTTGTAAGCAAATGATTTCGTTCTAATTAATCCCAAAGCAAAATGAAAAAATTTCTCTTGTTGGGAGATGCTTGATAAAGTACCTTAAACAATTATAAATGCACTTTTTACTGCTGGGAATTATGCAAAATAGAATATATCAAACCAAATCCCTGGGTTTGTAGAGTACGATTCTGTAGCGGTATAACAGAAAATGAATATAGCTCCATGTCAAGTTGCATGCTTTACGTGTCCCAATGCATCAAACTGGATCTGAGCATGTCCGATACATGGGACAAAGTCTGGTGATCCCAGACGAAAAGACCCAGAAAATGGTCTCTGATACAGCAAAGCCATGTGAAGAAAAAATTGTTCCAACAACGAACTGCCTGCACATTTTTATCTGTATGTCGATGGATATAATATGAGAGTTGATTACATAATTATGGATCTCAATACAATGTGGCAACAATTTTCATGTATCTATTTGTAATTATTTATGTCTTACTTTGAGAATAATTTTGTGTATTTGTATAGAATTATCCACAGAAGCATTTCAGTATATATCTGCATAGATGTTCATAACTCAATATATAATAGCAAGGTAAGTCATTAATAAAAATTGGCAGGTAATTGACAAAGTTTATACTTTCTTGGCTTTATGTGTCTGTGGAATTTCTTAGCACTTTATGTTATAATTTGTATTACTTATTTTTGCATTAAAAGCAAATATTCATCTTATACCTAATTTTCTCTTTTAAGTATTTGTTTTAAGAAACCTAACACACAATGTGCATATACATACACATAAATTACATCAGTCCTGCAAAACAAAACCTCAATCCACCTCTGAGCTCAGAGGGGTGAAGCTTTTCAGCAACAGTTCAACCTTTGAATTTTTATTTCATTCTATTTTGTTTTTCTCCTCCTGCCTTGAGTAGCAGATAATTCAGAGCTTGTTTATAGCAAAAAGCCAAGAAGTATGTTGGGAACATTGGGACTGGTCAGCAATGGAGCAGGCATTGGGGAGGGGGTATGTTGTCCTTTTGATCCTTTTTTCATTGTCCACCTGGTCCAGGAAATCAGGGCCTGAAAACCCTCCAGATCCTCGGGGCAAACATCCTACTGCAACTGAGTTCCAGGTTGGTGTGCTCTCTTCTCCCTGCCCTGCCCCATTCTCCCCAGCGCGTTTATATGCAGCCTTCTCCACACACGCTGGCTCTTGTCACAGTAACAGATGATTCCCTGTAAAGGTCACTGGCCCAGGGCTCCATTTATTAGCAGCAGTTTTCTGTCTTAGCTGATGGAATTATTCCTGAACCTGGGGAAGGCAACAGCTGCCCAGAATGAGTTGAGGGGACTCTTGGTAGGTATTTATGGACCTTGCTTGCCTGCTTGTGCACACACGGGCATGACCACCATAAGTGAGAACTACCATTTTCGCCCAGCTAGATCTTATAAAAGTCCTCATAGCATCGATAAGGAAAAAAAAAAAAAAAAGGAAATAGTAAAAAAAATAAAATTTCTCCTGAAACATTTGTCTCAAGCAGGTATAGGTCCATGTCTCATTTTCCCTACGTGCTTCTGTGCTCCCCAGCAACTATGCACAACTGAAGTTACTGAAAAAGCCCCATGGGCAGACTCAAACCTGCTGAATGAAGTCAATAGTAGAACTGGCTCAGCTTGATGCTCAGCATATAGGAATTTCTAGCTAAGTGAGCCAACAGTTGCATCACACAGTGATTGAGTCCGTAGTGGCATATGGCCACAGGATTCTTCTCTAGAAGGTAATTCGAGAAGTGCATATAGCCTCTCACCTATTCTTTGCTATTGGGTCACTTCAATATGCACTCTCTCTAGCGAAATATAGTTCCTCATTGATGAATATACTCTCTGAGGATACAAGGTAGATAGAAATACAAAGGGAAACAAAAATGGTGCCCATTTCAGAGCTTGAAATCCAGTGTTAGAAGAAAAGACTGCTAAATAGCATGTTACCAAGCTATGTGACATGGGAAACCGGGGAAGGAAGCAACTATGCAGGTCCTCAGTGGTGCTTCAGTGAGGAAGAAGCATAGGAAGTTTCCTCATGATGAGTGAAATTCACAAGGCAGACAAGTGGGAGGGATATTCTGGGAAGAGATCATCACAATAGAACAGGCGTGTGAATACTTTATTCACAGCCATTCCCAGGTACAGTATATAAAAAACTTGGCATATGTAAGGTACAGAGTGATGCCAGGAGATGCTGCTGAAGGCTCAGGCTGAAACTACTTCCTATAAAACCTAGTGAGGGAATCTTTAAGGCATTTCCCATGTATTCAACCCATGAGTTAGAAAGCCAAGAGTTCTTGTATTTCCAATTTTAAAAATATGAGAAAGTTAGTGCCCCCAACTTGCTGAAACTTTATTCCAAAAGTTATTTTGTGTGGTTCAACTGACAATCCCTTTCAGCTCCACCTGGCAATATTTCCTTACTGGAGCACCTCAAAGAATTGACTCCAGCTTCAGTGAAATGAATAGATTGTAAGTATAGGCAAGGCAATTAGAGGGCAACACAGGTGGAGTAAAGTGGGTAGGATTACTTTTCCAGACTGAGCTTCAAATTCAATGTTAGTTAATTAACTCCATGGAGTTTTAGTTTCTTTCCTCTTCCAACTGTAATCTCCCCACTCGTCAAGAGAAATGCAAGAAAATAAGATTTTTCAGAGGCATAAAAGTCACAGAGCATCTAGCACCAGGCATGTAGGCACACCTTGTGAAACTATAATGACAATTTCAACCCTCAGCCACCACTTACCTAGGCTGAACTTGGCAATTATTCCAGTATTGGAGTCGCTCTGTGCTTCCTGTAGCTGAAATTGCCTGCAAATTCAGGTAGGACTGTGGAGTTGGGGTACATAAAGGAGAAATATTTTTGACAAATATTTTGAAACACATGTATCCTAATGAGTGTTACCTCCAGGAAAATAATTGCCATGAGAGGGTAGAAAAAATACACTTAATCTGATGATGCTTGCGCTGTCAAATATGTTAAGTTCATTTTTTATTTTGTTATTGAAACTTGATTGCTTCTTAAGCCATCAGAAATCCCATCCTTATCCCCTAAATCAGTCTGAAATCTAAGTGTTCAAAGTCCTGTAAGTCTTAACTAGGGGCAATTTTGCTCCCTAGATGTTTGGCAATATCTAGAGATGTTTCTGGTCACCACAACTAGAGAGCATGTGCCACTGACATCTAATGCGGTAAGGGATGTTGCTAAGCATCCTATCACACACAGGACAATGCCCTCGCCAACAGATAATGGATGAGAGAAGGCACATGGGAATGAAGACAAGAGATATACATACACAAGGTATGAAGGAGGCAAAACTGGCAGAGCCTACCACCGTGAATGTGAATGACAAGGGAGAAGTAGGGAACTTCAGCCAGGCCTCCAACTTCAGTGACTAAGAACAAACTCATACAGTTCACCAAGAGAAAGAAATCAAGCAGAGGCGCAGAGGTGACCTGCAGGAAGAGAGTGGAGAGGAAAGAAAGCTGTTGAACCACATCCTTATCTCATGGCCTCTGAGTCTTAGCCCAGAACCACATTTTCCAGCTCCTTGGTACTCCTGTATACACTCAATCCAAGCTTATTAGTCGTGGTCAGCTAAAACAAATAACCCTCAAATCTTAATAGCATAAGATTTTAAGGTGTTTTTGTTTTGGGTTTGTTTTTTTTTTCCTCATTTGAATCACAGTCCAGTGTAGGGCTGGTAAGGGAGAGGAGTCCCTCTCTGCTCTATGCAGTCATTCAAAAACACGGATTCCTTCCATTCACTAGCTTAGCTAGCATTCACTAGGCTCAAAGTCCTCCAGTAAATCCAGTATATTTAGTAGAGCTGATGCCTGGAAGATCCTATGTAAGGGGTCAAGTCTGGAAGGGGCAGACATCACTGCTAAAAGTATCCCACTGACCTAAATTCAGTAATATAGTCCTACCCAGTGCAAGAGAAAATAAGAAATAATCTTGCTGTGCCCAGGAAGAAAAGGAAAGAGATTTGAGGAAAACACAGAATCCTGTGCCACACTGAGCATTACCAAAATGGAGCCTGTCCTTACAATCTGCTTAGTGAACAGACCTGTTGTCCAGTCAGCTTGAGCCAGGACCCCTGAATGGCTGCCCCTCCTCCAGCTCTGCCACTATGTGCATTAGTGCTATTGATTCTCCCTATTGAACATCTATCTGTACAATCCTGTCTCTTCCCTTCTACTCATTTCAAAAACCCCTTGGGTAGTTGATGTCCTTCTTGGAACATTTCAGAACCTTCTGAACTTATCGTGCTTAGTCTTATCTCCATCGTCAGTGTAGTTTTCACATTGCACAAAGTAAAGTTTCTGAAATACAAATCTATCTGACCATATCATTTCCCTGCTTAAATTCCTTTAGTGACCAACCATTTCCCTTAGAATAAGCCAAACATATGGAGACTCTTCATTATCTGGACCTCATTTACTCTTTAGGCTACCCTGTCATCACTCTGTGTTCCAACCACCAACCTATCATACCTTGAATTCTCTGAGCAGACCTCATTCTTACAAGTCTTCAGACCCTTGTTCATGCCATTCCCTGGGCTAGGAATGCTCTTACCAACTCTTCAATCTCAACATTCCTCACTTGGTTGTCTCTTACTTATATCACTCAGCTCTGCAATCATTGTTTCAGGAGTATCTAATCCCTTCTGCCAGTTTTCACCAGAAGGCACCTGGGCTGATCTCATCCACTTATTTACCATGCTGTAGTTTACATTTCATTTCACTCCCTAGACATTGTATTCATCTTTACCCCCAGTGACTAATATATCAACTGGCACATTGAAGTACTCAACATATATCCAAAGTACTTAAACCATATCTATCATTAGAATGACAAATGAATTATTGTAAGCTGTTATTTAAAAAAAGAAAAACAAAGAGGGCTTCTGGCCACCTCTAATCACCTGAACAGGCCTACTGCTATACAAAAATATCAAAACAGTAAATAATTTCTTCCCAATAAGTGTCACCTAGAGTCATGTGTGCAGCATGACTTGACATATGTATATATTGCACTATGACTACCACAATAAGTTTAGTTAGCATCTATTACTTGAATTACAATTTTTTTCCTTATGATGAGACCTTTTAGGATCTACTCACTTAGCAACTTTCAAATATACCATATAACATAACGTAACATGTATTAATATACAATATTAATATCCCTGATACTCATTTCTCTTATAACTGTAAGCTTCTGCCTTTTGATCACCTTCACCTAATTTCCTCACCCCAGACCCCTACTCTGGCAACCACAATCTGACCTCTTTTTTTTTTAATTTTTGTATTTGAGTATAACACACAACGTTACATTAGTTTCAGTTGTACAACATAGTGATTCAACTTTTCTACACGTTATGCTGTGCTTACCACAAGTACAGCTATCATCCATCATAATAAAAAAGTATTACAATATCGTCGACTATATTTTTCTATGCGTTTGGATATTTTTAATATTCCACATTTAAGTGAGATCATACAGTACTTTTCTTTGGCTACTTTGTATCTGAATCTTAAATTAGTGCCTTAATACATTGAGAAAAAAATCTCACAATGGATGTTGACTGGTCTCATGTAAATCTAGTGCTGCCCAGCAAGCCTACTACATTTTCTGTACAATTTCCCCTTCAGTCTCCCAAAATTCCACTTCATTTCTTATTTGTCCTCAAGCCTTCAACATCTCCTTCCATGCCCATAATCTCAGCCAAAGACCTCAATGGTTACTTCATTAAGATACTAGAAGCAAGCAAAATAAAATTTCCACTTGCTACCATCATGTCTGCCCATCTACCCGCATCCATATCTATATACTCTTCCTTTCTCCACTTACACAGGAAAAATATTTGTGACTTTGTCTAAGATGAGTTCTGCATTTCTATTACATTTTTTTAAAGATTTTATTTATTTTTTGACAGAGAGAGAGACAGTGAGAGAGGGAACACAAGCAGGGAGAGTGGGAGAAGGAGAAGCAGGCTTCCCACTGAGCAGGGAGCCCAATTCAGGGCTTAATCCCAGGACCCTGGGATCACAACCTGAGCCGAAGACAGACACTTAACGACTGATCCACCCAGGTGCCCTTGCATTTATATTCTATATTCTATTCCCTCTCAGGTATCTACTCAAGGAATCAATTTTTCAATTATCCATCTTCTCTGTTACAATATGGGTGCACTCTCTCTCCTCTCTCTTCCCTCCCTCCCCCTCTCTCTCTCCCCTATTCAATAATTCTCCTCAGTATTGAAATATTCTCACTAACATTGCCCACCTTAAAAATAAACCTCTGCAGGGGCACCTGGGTTGTTCAATTGGTTAAGCATTTGACTTTTGATTTTGGCTCAGTCACGATCTCAGGGTCATGAGATAGAGCCCTGCATTGAACTCCATGCTGGGATGGAGCCTGCTTGGGATTCTCTCTCCCTCTCTTTCTGCCCCTTCCTCCCTGCCCCTGATCATACTCCCTCTTAAAAAATAAATATAAATAAATAAATAAATAAATAAATAAACCTCTCCATTCACCTCATAGTCTTCTGCAGTAACTAATGCATTTCCTCCTTCCTTTCATAGCAAATTCTTCCTAGGTTTTACTACTTCCTCAATCTCCCTTCTTTCTTCTCCACAAAAACCCTCTTTTCAAGGCCACCAGTGACGTCCACATTGCCAGGTTCATATGCCACCTCTCAGACATCATGTTGCTAACCTCACCTGCAACATTTAACATAGCTGATCAGTCAGCTTTTCTTCAAACGGTCTATTTTTCAGCCCACAGAGTTATTATTGGTTATCATTCTCCTTCACTGGCTGCTCCTTCTCAGTCTCATTAGCCAGCTAGTTCTTCTGTTCCAGTATTCTAAATACCAGAATGACCCAGAGCTCTGGCTTTGGGTTTAAAAAAAATAATAAACAACCATCTACTAAGTCATGCTAAGAGAGACATGAAGAGAAATCACTAAAGGTAATACAGTAGTATAATAAAATCAAGTATTTCATTTAATCTCATTAATTCAATGGCATCTATAGGCAAATGACATACACATTCAAATATCTAGCCCCAATTCCTCCCCTGAATTACAGACCCGTATTTCTAGCTGCCTACTCACCATCTCCACATCCATAGTTAAGAAATATTTTTAATAGAATATGTCCAAGACCTAACTTTCTATATTCTCAGTCACACTTCTAGACCATCAGTCCTACCTCAGCAAATTGAAATCTCATGCTTGCCCTCATTTAAAACCTCAGAGCCATCCTTAATTCCTTTCTTTTCCTTTTATCCCTCATCTGATCCTGCTGTCTCTATTTTCAGAATATATGCCAGAATCTTCCTATTCTCTGCCTCCAACAATATTACTCTGAGTCTGAACCATCATCATCTCTCTCTTGAGATTTTATAATAATCTTTCAATGACCTCCCTGCTCTTTAAAAAAAAAAAATGTGAGGCCATGTAACTCCTCCCCTCCAAGGCTTCCAGTGGTTCCCATATCAGAATAAAAACATTCTATCCATATATGGTCCTGTCCCTGTCATGTCTCTGATACCTCTACCACTCTTATCCTTGCTTACTCCTTTTATTCACACTGGCTGCCATATGACCCATGAACCCTCTAACACGTTTGCATCCCAAGCCCTTCGCATCTAGCCCTCTGCCTGAAATGTTTTTCCTCCAGACAGGCTAAAATGTCAAGACTTCATTATCACATTATGAGAGACATTCGCTCTAGCCACCGTAACCAAAATCATACTCTCTCCTTCTCTGCTATTGGCCTGCTTTGCCTTGGCTCCTTGGCATTTCTCACAACCTGACATGATATTTATGTGTCCACTGTATGTATCTGCCATTAGGATGGAGGATACAGTTAGCTCCTTAAGAAGAGAAACTTTGTTTTACTCAGTTCAATATCTGTAGTACACAGAATTCCAGCCATACAGTAATAATCAATGAATAATTAATAATCAATGAATTATAGTAGCTAGAATGCTTATATCAAGCGGTGTTATAGATTGAATTGTGTTCTCCCAAAATTCATACGTGGGCACCCTATACCACAGTATGACAATGTTTGGAAATGAGACCTATCGGAGGTTAATTTTGGCTGAATCAGGTTATGGGGTGGGGAGGCAGGGTGATCCTATAGCATTGTTATTTCTGGGAGAAGAAACACTGGAGAGCCATGTGGGGACCCAAAGAGTGGATGCCCATGTGCAGGCGAGGAAGAAAGCCCTCATCAAAACTGAATCAGCCAGTGCCTTGATCTTGGACTTCACAGCCTCTAAAACTGTGTGAAATAGATTCCTGTTGTTTGAGCCACTCAGTCTGTGATGCTTTGTTGTGGCAGCATTCGCCTGAGCATTTGCCTGAGCAGACAAATTACAGGCAGCATTTGAAATGACCAATCCTAGCTCCATCACTTACCAGCAGTGTGACCTAAGGCTGTCTGCACCTCTGTTTCCTCATCTGTAAAATGGGAATGAGTAATATCAGTATTTATATCAAAGTGATAGTGTGAGGACTAAATTGAGCTAATGCATAAGAAGTATTCAGAACAGGGCCTGGGACATATTAAGCTCTTAAGAAATGTTAGCAATTACCATGGACTTGATTTGGTAAAAAGCTTTCTCATGGCACTACTTTTATCATTGACTGATCTTTTTTAGTACCTTATGACTTACAAAGAAATTTTTACATATATTATTACACTGTATTCTCTCACAACCACCCCATGAATCATGAATAATTCAACATTAGTGCTCGCTTCAGCAGCACATATACCAACATTAGAGATGAGATGAAGGCTCAGAGAAGTAAGAACAAGGAAAGCACACGTGCATATGCACGTGGACACTCAGACACACTCAGAGCCTGTTCTGCTGGATAAACTCCTAGTCACCCTTCAAGCCCTATACCCACATTGCTCCTTGAAGCTTTGCTGGAACAGCTCTGTTGTGGAGTTGCCTTGACCTTATTTCCACCCTCTGCACATGCTGCCAACCATTACAAATGGGCTTCTCCCAGTTCTCTTTGTCCCACTGGACTCTGAGCTCTTTTTAGGCAGGTATCATGACTTGTCCCAAGTTACCTTCCAAGGTCCCACCGTAGTTCTGTGCATGTGGTTCAATAATTATTTTCTTAGCATGACATACTCAACCAGAACCCATATTTCTCTGGCTTTAATATTAGTTATATCCACTGATTTGAACAATGCCCCTCCCAACAAAAGCTCCACTGCAAATTAGCCCCTTGAGAATGTCTCATACATGCTTCCCTATTCCTACTTCATCCTTCCGGATGCCCTTAGGGCTGTCTGTTCACAACATCTGCTCTGTTGCTACATATCATAGGAAAACATTTGTATTTCCTCTGTCTCTCCCTGTCCCCCAAAACTCTCTCCACGCTTCTTGCTCTGTCATCTGAAGCCCATCTCCATTGTGCACAACTTCAATTTAGGAGATACCTGTCCTATTGCCAGAAACCCCAAGGTCTTGCTGGCTGGTGAGAAAAACTCTCATAATTTTACTTAGAGGCTCCTCTTCCTGGAACTTAGCTCTGAGTCCATAGGTCCTGGGCAATAAGGCAAGTCTAAGTACAGAAAGCAAGCCTTTACTCATCAGCCACTGCATTCTACAACAGAATCATCACTAAAAGCCAAGCATGTGAGCCTAGTCTTCAGTTTCCCTGAGGATTCTTTTTTTTTTTTCCCCCGAGGATTCTTACAGATGCCCGAACTGCTTTGGCTCTACCATCTCCCCCTGATACACCCTCTAATGTGAGCCAGCCTGAGAGATCAAGATGGTGTCAGGTGCCTGGGACTACCAAGTGAGTAACTAGCAAGGAGTAGGTGGAACCATGGCCTATTAATCAACAGCCCATGACTTTCCATTTCCACTTGCCATGGTGCCTCTTTCCTTGAAGTTAGGTGCCCAAAGGCATGAAGCATAAATAATGTGTTCAGTGTTGTGCCGATAAACTGAAAATGCCTTGATCCCAGTTCTTAACTCTGGCACCTAGATGTCCTGATAGAGAAAAATTATTAGTCTTGACTGTTTTCCATACTGTTCTGGCTCAGCAAGGGGAAAAGATACCCCAAGAAGAAAGCAGTTTTGATTTATCTCTGTCAGAGAGTCAAAAACTTCAAAAACTAGTCAAAAACTAGTCTACTTGACTAGAAGTTTCAGGGGGCAGTTGGAGAAATTAGTATACCATTGTCTGCCCTGTTGATGGTGTCATAAACCCGCTGCCCAAAAAATTTAAAAGAGAAATCCACAGCATGAGAGGAATTTAGAGAGGAAAGATGCTCACATGCTAAGGCCTGTGGTAGTGCAGCCATCCAAGTCAGTCTACCATGGCCTGTGTGCTAAACTGCAAAATGGCTGCAATTCTTCACTTCCTTCTGAGTTCATACGCCCCTTTTGTAACATGGCATAATTGTGTGCAGTGTGGTTTATTTCCCCTCCCCTTGAATCGGACCTAGTCCTTGGTTTTTGTTTTTTTTTTTTAAAGATTTTATTTATTTATTTGACAGAGAGAGAGAAATCACAAGTAGGCAGAGAAGCAGGCAGAGAGAGAGGGGGAAGCAGGCTCCCTGCTGAGCAGAGAGCCCAATTCAGGGCTCCACCCCAGGACCCTGAGATCATGACCTGAGCCGAAGGCAGAGGCTTTAACCCACTGAGCCACCCAGGTGCCCCCTAGTCCTTGGTCTTGGTTTGGCCAACAGAATATAGTGCTGAGCACCAGTGCTGAGCTGGGGTCTCAACAGTCTTAATGTTCTGTTCATTCACCTGGAATCCTGCTGAACAAACACAAAGTAGTTTGCTGCAGGCTAAGATACCTAGAGAAATAAGGTGATTTGGTTAAAGTTTGCTATAGCCATTAAGTAACAGAATCAAAGGAGAATCAAACTCTAATTCTCTAGAGTCTAATGGTAATGCTTTTCCCAATATGCATTTTCCTTAATCCCGTCCTCCCCAAGGAATTAGTTATGTCAGTCATAAAGGCAACAAAACAGTTATGTCTACTGGTAAAGAGAAGGGGCCTGACCAAGGTTTGTCACATAATTTGTTTTACCTGCTACGATTCTTGGAATAGTAAGCACTGTAAGTCCTCAGCACTCACAATTCTGGGCTTCTAACCCCAAGATATCTAAGTGGAAGCAATTGGGATTCTTTGCCAGAGATTTTTTTCCAGCTTTATTGAGAGATCATTGACCTATAACACTGTGTACATTTGAGGTATACGGCTGTGCTGATTTAATATATTTATATTACAAAATGATTACCACTATAACACTAACTAATACCTCCATCATGTTACATGATTGCCATTTCTTTTTTGTGGTGAGAACATTTAAGATCTATTCTCATAGCAACTTTCAAGTATATAATACAGTATTATTAACAAAAATCACCCTTTGTACACTATCCCTGAATTTATTTATCTTACAAATGGAAAGTTGTATCCTTTGACCAACATCTCCCCACTTTCCCCACCTCCTAGCCCCTGGCAACTCCCGCTGCAGCCTGTTTCTGTGAGTTTGGGTTGTTGTTGTTGTTGTTGTTGTTGTTGTTGTTGTTGTTTAATTCTGTATATAAGTGATATCATATGGTATTTGTCTTTCTCTGCCTGGCTTATTTCACTTAGCATAATGTCCTCAATATCTATCCATATTATCACAAATGGCAAGACTTCCTTCTTTCTCATGGCTGAATACTATTCCATCTTATATATACAGCACACCTTCATTGATTTATCACTCCTTTATCAATTATGCATTGTTGGACACTTAAGGTGTTTTCATATCTTGGCTAATGTTAATAATGCTGCAATGAACATGGGGTGCAGACATCTCTTCAAGATCCTAATTTCCTTTAGATATACACCTAGAAGTGGAATTGCTGGGTCATAAATTTTGAGAAGCTTCCATACTCTTTTCCATAGTGGCTACACAAATTTACATTCCCACCAACAGTGAACAAGGTTTCCCTTTTCTCCACATTCTTGTCAATAGTTATCTCTTGTTTTAATGGTAGCTGTTCTAACATGTATAATGTGATATCTCATTGTGATTGATTTGCATTTTTCCTGATGGTTACTGATGTTGAGCATCTTTTCAGGTACCTGTTGGCTATTTGTATGTCTTCTCTGGAAAAAAATGCCCCTTCAACTCCTCTGCCCATCTTTCAATTGGATTGCCTTATTTTTGTTTGTTTGTTATTTAGTTGTATGAGTTCTCTACATATTTTAGATGTTAACTCTTTATCAGATATATTATTTGCAAATATTTTCTCCCATTCCATAGGTTTCCTTCTCATTTTGCTAATTGTTTCTTTTAATCACTCCTATTCAATGTAGTATCAGGAGTCAAAGCCAGAATAATCAGGTAAAAAAAATTAATAAAAGGCTTTCAAATAAGAAAGGAAAAAGTAAAACTGCCTTTGTTTGAGTATGATATGATCTTATAGAGAGAAAATCCTAAGAACTCCATCCACCAAAAAAAAATGGTTAAAACTAATAAACATATTCAATAAATTTGCAAGATATAAAGTCAACATAAAAAAATCAGTTGCGGGGCGCTTGGGTGGCTCAGTAGGTTAAAGCCTCTGCCTTCGGCTCAGGTCATGATCCCAGGGTCCTGGGATTGAGCCCTGCATCGGGCTCTCTGCTCGGCAGGGAGCCTGCTTCCCCTTCTCTCTCTGCCTGCCTCTCTGCCTACTTGTGATCTCTCTCTGTCAAATAAATAAATAAAATCTTTAAAAAAAACAAAAAAAGAATCAGTTGCATTTCTATATACTAACAATATCCGAAATAGGAATTTTTAAATATCCGAAAAAGAAATTTTTAAAAATCTCATTCACAATAGCATCAAGAACCATAAAATATTTAGGAATAAACTTAGCCAGAGGTGATAGATCTATACACTGAAAACTATAACTGATAAAAGAAATCGAAGAAGACACAGCCAAATGGAAAAATAGCCCTTGTTCATATATCACAGGTATGAATATTGTTAAAATGTACATGCTGTCTAACATGATGTACAGATTCAATGCAAGCTTTACCAAAATTCCAATGCCTTTTTTCAAAGAAATAGAAAAAAATCTTAAAATTTGTATGGAACCATGAAAGACTTGAAATAGCCAAAGCAATCTTGAGAGAGAAAGAACAAAGCTGGAGACATCATACTTCTTGCATGGAAATCAGTGATACTGCAAAAGAATATGAATTAAATAATAGATGGTCATAGAAAGTGCCCACTAGATTTATTGGGTCTGCCATTGTGCACATCTTCTTTGTATTATTGGTTCCATATTAATAGTCATGTTTTCCAACTGGCCATGTGGCCATTACTTTTTTTCTTCTTAACTTGACCTTCTTCTTAAATTTCCTTAACATTCTTCATGTTTAGTAGTACTTAAGGGAGTTCATCTATTAAGTAATACAACTAATTTATTACATAGGAAAACTCATTTTTTAAATTTTATAGTCATGCCAAATATTAAGATGGTGAATACACCAATAATGTGGCCCCCTAAAGTCATCCCTTGCCTTGTGTCTGTGTCATCTCTTGTATAAGATCTTATGGGGCCACTCCGTGCTTCCTTAGTGTATACCATATTGTAATGAACCACAACAATTATTTTCCTATTCTATTAACAAATCAGTGTGGGGATCTATAAGTCCTCCAGAAGTTTAGAGTATTGAATAAAGCTGAGCTGACGAAATGTTGATACCAATCAGCAACATCTGTTCTAGTAGAAGGTTTCCTCTAATTATCAATAGCAATATAGAGTCACAGTCCTGTATAGACCAATCTTAGGATCCAAGCCCTCCATATAGCAATGCAACATGGATCTGTAACATTTTATAACATTTCTTATGTGACTTAGGATAAATGTCACTAAGCTATTGGAAAAGTAAATGAATGACCTTTAAATATGATCATTAACTAGCTCTTTCCTTGTCCAAGCATGACTTTCTGCCCTCCTACACAAACTCCAGATGTTAGCCTTATCTGAACATGACCAACCTAATTAGCATAAGCCAAATCTTACTTTGACCATCTCATGTTCAGAGTTAAAGAAATTGTCTATCAAGTGTTGTTCACTGTAATGGGGCTTGACTTCTTCAATCTATTCAACATGCAATTTTAATTTTGTTCATGAGAAAATCTAGTGGTTATAATCGGTCATAGAGGTATTGAGAAAAGCTGTTCTTTATTGGGTTAAATAAAATATATTATTAAATTAATTTCACCTTTTATTTACGTTTTAACGTGACTACTAGAAAATTTAAAATTACATGTGGTCCAGATTATATTTCTATTTGACAGCACTTCTCTATACAATAGAGAAAACATGTCTTACTTTAGATTATCTGTGAACTGTGGGCACATTGACAATGTATATAAAGTCTTCCGTTTCTGTAGGACAGCTACTGGTTGCATACCGCACAGAGATTTGGCTGTTGCTCTTCTGCAGAGCAATTAGTCATGTGGTGAATAAGCTAACTTAAATAGAAGTCTGAGAACTAAACTGGAAATATTTTAGAGCTCTTTCAGTGTTAGTTAAGAAAAGAAAGCTGACATCAGTCAGTTACATTATTAATAATATTCATTATAAGATTACACAATCGCAATGCCATCTGTTAGGTAATGACAATGTGGGACATACTACAAGAAAAGAAAAAACAGCCAAAATAATAATCTTTCCTACCATATTAGACATAGAATTCATCTATTTTATTGTTTTGTTTTTCCCTAATGCTTACATGGCTTGTTTTGGTGAAAAATATAATTGGAGCTGGCCTTTCCTTTGTTAACATATGAATTTAATGGTTCTAGCCTACAAAAACAGCAAAACATGAAAACTCAAGAATTTCAGAGTGAGGACTGTCAGCTTACTGGGGAAAGTTATAAATAAAGGAAAGGAAGAATGGAAGGGAAAGAGGAAGGGAGTGAGAGTTCAAATCCTTGTGTCTTCAATTCTAGAATCTTGGAACACTTAAAAAAATTAAATTAAATTTTAAAAATTAATTAATTAATTTTTTTTAAAAAAGAAAAAATATACTATATGACATAAAAAAAATAAAGCAAGGTTACACTTGAACCTTTAAATTTCTAATCTTTGAAAATCTTTATTTTTAAGGAAACTAGCCTCAAAACAATACTTTCAAGAATGCTTCAAATTTTTGCATGAAAAGATACACAGTAGGAAAGAAAGTAGAATAAGAGAAAATGAAATCATGAGAAAAAGGAGAGTGAGACAAGGAAAGGTGAGATGGAGAACACGAAGAAAAAATAGACAAAAGGAATATCTACATATCTTCACGTGGGGCACACACTCCATCAGCAATACGAGGTCAATAATGGATGGCTTACTGAGCATCTTCCAGGTCAGGCATGTCTCCAGTTCTCAACCCTACCACGTAAACATTATCCCATTTCCCATTTGAAGCAGAGATTCAAAGAGATTGAGGTTAAATACATAGCAGAATCAGTAAGTGGCAGAATGAGAACTTAAATCCAAGTTTACCCAGCTACAAAGTCCATTATTTTCCCACTTCTAGAAGATACACTCAGACATTCAGTATACAATCTACATCCCCAAAGTGTATGTAGTACATGATGAGTAAACGCAGAACTTCTTCTGTAGTTAGGATCTGACAATAAAGTGGCCCCTTTGAAATCAAACACCTCTCTAGATGCTGGGGTCCAGTGCTATCCAATATAGTAGTCACTAACCACATGGAAAATCACCCCAGATTTCAAAGACTTAGAACAAAAAGAAGAATGTAAAATGCCAT
This sequence comes from Potos flavus, assembly GCA_028534135.1. Classification (NCBI taxonomy): domain Eukaryota; kingdom Metazoa; phylum Chordata; class Mammalia; order Carnivora; family Procyonidae; genus Potos; species Potos flavus. The sequence continues at coordinate 54,378,687 of CM052898.1, read as the reverse complement.
TAATAATTTTTATATTAGGGGCGCCTGGGTGGCTCAGTCGTTGAGCCTCTGCCTTCAGCTCAGGTCATGATCCCAGGGTCCTAGGGTCAAGCCCCACATAGGGCTCCCTACTCAGTGCAGAGCCTGCTTCTCCCTCTCCCACTCCCCCTGCTTGTGTTCCCTCTCTCGCCGTGTCTCTGTCAAATAAATAAAATCTTTTTTAAAAATTAATAATTTTTATATTAATTACATGCTAATTTAACAATGTTTGGATGTATTGAGGTAAAATGAAATATATTATTAACCTAATTTTACCTGCTTCACTTTCTTTTTTTAATGGAGCCACTAGAAAATTTTAAATTACAGGTATGGTCCATGTTATATTTCTGTTGGACAGCATTGCTCTGAGGTTTAAAGAGAACATTTACTATTGGTAGATAAGCACCTGACATGGTGTTGCTGGTATATGCCATAAGAGCAAAAATATTCTCCAGAAAAACTGAATTTGTCCATCTCATGGTGGATAGAAGTCACTGTGTATCTACCTACAGCCCCATTTAACAGGCCTGGGCACCCATCCCTCCACTGCAGAGTGGAGACTGCTAACAGTTCACAGTGGGCCCCCTTCTCTAGAATATTCTTCCAGGGAATATTCACCTGGTCAGGGAAGCTATAACCTTCTCTCACTTCCCTGCCCCCTTTGAAGCAGACAATGATTCATGCTTTATTTAGTGGTGAAAAGTCAATCTGTTTGCCTTGAGGGCACAGGAGTTTGCAGTGCTGTTTGCTGTTTCTATTTACAAAATCCCTCTTGGAAAAGCCAAGGTTAGACTTTAACTAGCTCAGCCCCTTCCCCTCCCTTCCTTGTGATTTTCAAAGTTTTCTCATATTTGGTCATTTTGGGGAGATTTTTTGGTTTTGCTTTCTTTCTTTCCTTTCTTTTCTTTCATTCTTTGTTTTCTTTCTTTCTTTTTCTCTCTCTCTCTTTCTTTCTTTCTTTCTTTCTTTCTTTCTTTCTTTCTTTCTTTCTTCCTTTCTTTCTTGTGTGTGTGTGTGTGTGTATGTGTGTTTGAAAATACTCTCAGTAAACCACAGAGCCCTAAATCCTTGTGTTGGCTCTGCTTCTAGAGAACACAACCTGAAAGGAGGCTAAACAGGTTCTGGCACGAATTCTAATGTTGAGGGAAGGGGGTCCCTAAACCAATGAACAATTTTCAGGACTCCAGGTGAGTGTCCTACAATTCAACTCGATTCTGACACTGTCTACCCAGAGATAGCATCATATTGCACATATCAATTTTTCAGTCCTACAAAACTGCCCCCCAACCCACTTCAGACACAAGTCAAAAGCCCAGGTTGTCACCTGTGCTTCTGACATATGGGCTATAAATGAGAGGTTCCCACGACCCTCTTCTTGTGTGTCATCAACTTTCAAGAGCAGCTCACAAAGCTCCAGGAAACACTTTCCTTACTAGACTTCCTATTTATTATAATAAAATGTAACTCGGAAATAGCCGGACAGAACAGATGAACAGGGTAAGGTATGAGGAAAAGGCACAGAGCTTCCATGCTCTTTCCAGGGTACAACTCTCCCAGCACTTCCACTTCCACATGTTCACCAATATGGAAGCTCTCAAGCCCTCTCCTTTTGGGTTTGTATGAAGGCTACATTACATAGGCATTATTGATTAATTCCTTGGTCATCAGCAATTGAACTCAATCTCCAGCCCCTCTCCATTCCCTGGAGGCAGAGGTAGAAGTTTCAGTCCCACCCCTCTAATCGCAGCATTGGTTCTCTTGGCAACCAGCTCTCATCCTTTGGTTACCTAAGGGCTATTTAAAAGTCACCACATGAACATTAGGATACATGTGGCCCTTCTTTGTACTTCATCTGCATCTTTGGGGTAAATACCAAGTAGTGCAATTGCAGGGCCAAATTGTGGAAAGAGCCAAGATGTCCTTCAACAGATGAATGAATAAAGAAAATATGGTCCATATATACAATGGAATATTATGCCTCCATCAGAAAGGATGAATACCCAACTTTTGTATCAACATGGACAGGACTGGAGGAGATTATGCTGAGTGAAATAAGTCAAGCAGAGAGAGTCAATTATCATATGGTTTCACTTACGTGTGGAGCATAAGGAATAGCATGGAGGACATTGTGAGAAGGAAAGGAAGGGTGAATTGGGGGTATTCGGAGGGGGAGATGAACCATGAGAGACTGTGGACTCTGAGCAATAAACTGAAGATTTTGGAGGGGAAGAGGTGGGGGGTTGTGTGAGCCTGGTGGTGGGTATTGAGGAGGGCACATATTTCATGGAGCACTGGGTGTGGTACATGAACAATAAATCTTGTAACACTGAAAAAATAAAAGTATTTGGGGAAAAAAAAAGAAATCTGAAAAAATAAAAAAATAAAATAAAATAAATAAAAGTCACCACATTAATGTAACAAAAGGCAACTTTATGGCCCTTATCACAAGAAATTCCAAGGGTCTGGGGAACTATGAGCAAGGAATCCTGGATGATGGCAAAATACCTATCAGAAATATATAAATCACAGTCACAGACCCAGATTTCTAAGTGTCTTCCCACAGCAAATGATATACATGTATTAGTACTAATAAAAATGTGGTTAAGCATGGCAACTCTTTACCAGCAATTACAAATACCTTCAAGGACATAAGCTTAATAATACTTTTCTTTATGTCTAACCACAGTACAAAACATACATTTTATGATGATGGTTAGCCTCCATTCTGGTTTCAAATGAAATAAGAAAAAAATAAACACAGAAAATTACAAATATGATCCTGAGATTTATTTTACATTGCTTACCTAATTCTGGATTAGAGAAACAAACATCTTGTAAAGTTTAGTAGGACTGAGTAAAGAGGAAAACAAAAAAAAAAAATAAAAATAAAAATAAAAAAATAAAGAGGAAAACAAATGGAGCTAATTTGCATACCAGTTATGTGGGGAACCAAGCTAGATGCTTTCAAACTTCATTTCCTTTAACTCTTGAAATCACTGCCCCTATTTTAAGGATGAAAAAACTGAGTTGCTCTGAAGCTCTTTAACTTGTCCTAGATCACTCATCTAACAGTAAAAACAGAGCCTGGTTTAAACACACATCTAACTCCAAATCTGATTGTCTCTCTGCTCTCTTAATAATTTCCAAACTTTTCTGATTGTTCACCCTTATGACTAATCTCCACCAATGTATAAAGTTCCAATTATCCTAGGACATTGAAAAAAATGTGAATAAATTTAACTACCAAATCAGGGAAGAGTAGAAGCCCTGTCATCTCACTATTTTGTTATTGTTTACTCTGTTTGCTTTAAAACCCTCTTCAACCTACATTTTTCTTTACAAAAATCTTGCAGTCAATTGTTTATTTCATGAGTGTTGGTTTGGTTAATTCTAAATAGTAGCTAAGAATGCACATAGCATTGCACAATACTGAAAGCAAATGAATGTAGAGAGGTGTCCATTCTCCTCAGGAAGGCTGACATCCAGCCTGAAAGAGGGTATCTTTCTCAAGCTATATGTTAAATATATATCAGAAAGTCTTTATTATTGCTATGTGTTCTAGATGTAGGATTTTAATGAATCTATGACTTCATTTTTGCAGGTTTGACAGTTGGCCTTCTGGTGCTAGAATTTTCCCCTTTTATAGATGGCTGTTTCATCCCATAATGTTTTCTAGGAGTGTTAGCAACCTGTTATTCCTTTGGGGTCCTGCTACTTGATTTCAGCCTCTACTCCCATGAGATCTTTTCACTGGAATCAGTGTTTGGGTTTCTTTTCTGCATGATCAGGTTTTCTGATTAATTCTGATTAATTCAGCTCTGTGGACCTCCAACCCCACCTCCTAACCAATACTATTGGCCAAATGACTGAAACAGAGAGCTTGTATGACAACCCACCCTAATGTCTTTGTTTGGGTCTGATTTTAAAGCAGAAGAAGAGAGTGTCAATTCACTGCTTTGTGTTTTCTCATCTTGTCTAAAAATTGAATTGAGATGCTTGCAACTCAGAAATGTTTTCTGTTCTCAGAGGCCTGGGCAAGTAGAGCAGGTATAAGTCAGTTTCCTCCACTGGCCACCCCCATCCTTTCGACCTTGGGGTATCTCCCCCACCTTGCACAAAACTTCCTCTCAAGGACTCTGTTCAACATACCCACTCAGTGGTGTAAATGACTGACAATGGCTGGAGGTGCTGACCTTACCCAGGGAGATTTTCATTTGAGAGAGGATCAAAGTGCTAAACCTAAGAGCAGGACATCTACCAGCAACCTCACAGAAGAATTCTCATGGTGCTGATCTAGGGGAGCACTATTCCTGTCAAGAACCTCGAGAAAAGATTCTGTTTTCAAGTGTATTTGGGAAACTTTATATCCCAGATTCCCCTGTTGGATATTCATTCATAAAGCATGCGCATTTAAGCCACTTACAGTAACCCAGTTAGAGAAACCCAGTCAAGTTAGTTTAGTTCTTTTTCTCCCAAATTGATTTAAGCACAAGATTATCCTCTTTCCTCGCACCCCCAAAACACTCATGAATATCACATGGAACTACTCTCTTACAGAATGCACCATTGGAGAGATTAAGGGGCCAATTCTAGTCAATCAGGAAACATGGTTCCAGGCACATCTCCCAGAGTCACAAGGACAAACGTTTATTCTGGACTTGAGAGCAGAACTTGGTGAAGCCTCTAAGACAGCTTCAAGGGTGGCTTTCAGAACAGGCGTCTTGTCAGTCTACAGATCAACTAAGCCATGTTTTATATTGTTGCTGTTATTGTTTTTGAATGGTACATAAGAAGTATTTGGGGATTCTGACCAGTCTTCTAGAATCTAGATTATACAAAGCCCTTTGTCTACAAAAATAAAACTATCAAGGTAATGATTCAGAAGCCAGAAGTGAGTTCAGCCCCCTATAAAGACTTCAGTGGTATATACAGCTTCTCCTTCAGCTCTACACTGATTTCTATCAATTGGCATTAGCTTTTCCTTCTCCCTGTAGATCCAGGTAAACCCCAGCTTTCACATTCCTCTACCCTTAATTCACACAAGGACAGGTAGTCCTGTCCCTGCACACATGCTCTTACTAATTCCTATGATGGGACAGGCTGCCAAAAGCCCAGGGCTAGAAACCCAAGCACCCAGCATTGCTTTCTTATTCCTCTATTTTCCTGCGCACATTATATAACTTTTCCAAGCCTCAGTTTTTTCTCTTCCTTAAAATGTATTAATTGTAGCAGAGAGTAGTTGACAGATAATTGTCTCATCATAAATGTTAGTTCAAACTAGAATCCTCTTCCCTCCAGGATTGCACTCACATTGATTTTTCCAAACTGCTATCCTACTTTCTTTCTTTGTGACCATCCAAGAATTGAACTTGCTCTCAAAGTTTTTAGGTCTTTTCACCCAATGACTGGCTGATACAGAGAAACAAAGACTAGTGTCCTTGTCTAAAGGAGAGCCAACTCTGTAGTGGCATTCGCCATGGATTAAGTTTAGGGCAATATTGCAACTATACCTACATCCTCACCTAGCTTCTTCCCTGTCATATCCTGCTTCCCTCATTTCCTTACAATTTCCATCTGAAATCACCATCTCAATAAATCAGTTGTTAAGAATTCCTGTCTCGGGCTATTTTTAGGGAACTTGAACTAAAACATTTTCCATCAACTTTTCTCCCTTATTAACCTTTTCCCTTCATTTCCAAATTTCATTTGGTCCTCTGTCTTTGCTCTTATAACCAGTAGAATACAAATTTCCTCTTTCCAGATACAAAAATAAATCATTTTCCTTTTCTCTCTTGAAAGATTTCTACAATTTCTAGGCCTCTCTAAAATTCACAAGTTTCACCCTGCTAACTAGTTAATCCTGCTTGATCAGCAAATACAAATACAGAAAGGTTATCAAGAGCTATAACTAACATAAGTACCCGAATTGCTTTTCAAATTTGAACTTGTCCACCTTTTAGTGACCATCTACAAAGACTCCTTGATCATAATGATCACTACAGGAAAAGCAATCTTCCTGTAGTGTGGCTCCACTGCTTTTGTTCCTTCCAGCACAGATGGTGCCCAGACTTCAGGGTCTCAAAATACACTCTTAGCCAATAGCTCTACTTTGAGCTCTCTGGGGTCCACAAAGGATCTGGTCCATTATGGTACACCTTGGCAAAGGGTTCTGTTTATAGGTATGTTTGGGAAACCATGCACACCAGTTCCTCCATTGTATATACATTCAATTATCCCATACATGCACAGGTTGAATGCATAGCATTCATACTCTTAGGTGGGATGGATGTGGTGAGGGCAGGGAGCAGAAGATCCAAAGTCTCTAATTCTGTTGTGGCCATTAATCTACTCCACCAATTTTCCACTCTCTGATACATTACATGACATACTATCACTGAACTCAGTATCAATCGAGGCTTGACTTCATGTCTCCTGTGCCACAGCATAGATTTGGATTAAATCCTCATGGACTAATGATGATGAACATTTTTGCATGTGTCTGTTAGCCATTTGTATGTCTTCTTTGGAGAAGTGTCTGTTCATGTCTTCTGCCCATTTTTTTGACGTGATTATCTGTTTTTTGAGAGTTGAGTTTGAGGAGTTCTTTATAGATCTTAGATATCAGACCTTTGTCTGTAGTGTCATTTGCGAATATCTTTTCCCATTTTGTGGGTTGCCTGTTTGTTTTGTTGACTGTTTCCTTTGCTGTGCAGAGGTTTTTATCTTGATGAAGTCCCAAAAGTTCATTTTCGCTTTTGTTTCCTTTGCCTTTGGAGACATGTCCTGAAAGAATTTGCTGTGTTCATCATCATTAGCCATCAGGGAGATTCAAATCAAAACCACACTGAGATACCACCTCACACCAGTTAGAATGGCCAAAATCAACAAGACAGTAAGCAACGAATGTTGGAGAGGATGTGGAGAAAGGGGAACTCTCTTCCACTGTTGGTGGGAATGCAAGTTGGTGCAGCCACTTTGGAAAACAGTGTGGAGATTCCTCAAGAAATTAAAAATAGAGTTACCCTATGACCCTGCAATTGCACTACTGGGTATTTACCCCAAAGATGCAGATGCAGTACAAAGAAAGGCCAAATGTACCCCAATGTTCATAGCAG
>CM052898.1:54316162-54371054 GCA_028534135.1 Potos flavus | reverse complement strand
GTTTTGGAGGGGAGGGAGTGGGGGGATGGGCGAGCCTGGTGGTGGGTATTGAGGAGGGCGCGTATTGCATGGAGCACTGGGTGTGGTACATAAACAATGAATATTGTAACACTGAAAAAATAAAATAAAAGTATTTGGGGAAAAAAAAATCCTCATGGACTTCTAGAAAACTTACCTGACCAAAAAATCCTCTCTTTTCCAGGAAAGACTGAGCAAATATTGACCCAGATTACTTTGCAGATAAATGACAAAATTTTCACCCTTTAAGTGCATACATTTACTTGTGATCTTGTAGCTCCTTTGCATTCAGGCTACGGCCCACCTTCTTCCTTGCAGAGAATAAATATAAAACCCATTTTCTTTCACCTTTGTTTAATTAATGGGAACACTTCCCAGAGGATTAACTTCTTTAAAATTTTAATAGAGTCACTGAGCTCTTGAGTTGCTTTGCCATGATATAGCTCTATAATTGTTATGTTGCTTTAGCTCTTGTAATTGTGTGACTACGATGTGCATACATGCTAGAAGGTTAAATGGACTGAAACATGACAAAAGAAGTGGTTAATGAAGAATAGGGTTTATGAGCCCAGCTGTTTCTCCTAACCTGCATAGATGATAAAAGCAGGCTTGTATACCTCTGAGATCCATCACTTTCATAAAAGGTTGGAGTGGAATTGGAGTTATACCACATCTGGAATAAGGCCAAAGTGAAAGTATAACTTTCTACTTGCTGTGATGAATGAAGTTCCACAAGCCAGGATCCTCTCTTCATGGTTCTGCAAATCTGGGAGCACAGTCAACTTGCCTAACTTCATGCAGTGAGAATATGGAGATAATATTTTGTCACATCAGAAAATAAAATCAACAAGACACTCAATCTATTATCAAGGGATGAAAATAACTTGCCTGGATTTATCCGAAGACTTGTGCTTTCTTTCCTAGATGAAAATTTTAATATTATAATTGTGTGACTGGGCTATGCCTACATTTTTCATAGGAATTTGGGCTCCAGTTATTAGGGGATAAATTTTGCTTTAAAAATTTAAAAATGTACAAATGCTTAAATAAAGTAGTGACATTTAATTAAGATAGAAATGGGATCCTGAAGGAAGATGATAGCTGTCTAGAAGAAATGTGTCCAGAGAGTAAAATAAACTAATGATTGAAAGCTGCATTGAGGTATATTTTTGTTCAGTGTTTAGAGTCCTACATGGAAAACGAATGGCTTGGGTAATTAATAAGTTCCTCATTACCAAAAGTAGTCAAGTACAGCCTAGATGCCATCTTGCAAAAGACTTTTAATATTGAGGAGGTTTGTTCTAAATCTAATGTTTAAATTCTGTAATTCCAAGGTCGGGTGACAAGCACAAGACTAGTACTGAGAGAGGTAGATACACTGTGGAGTGGCTCAAAATCTGAATAAATGATCTAATAACTGTGACTGGGTCGTGTTCAAATATTGATGTTTTTTCCCCCTGTATTGACCAAAGCAAATGGGGTTTCTTTTTGTATAATAAATCTACATAGAGAATTATGTAGCAGTCAAAAGAAAGAATTTAGAAAAATACACCCTTTAGCGTTTTATAGTGACCTAATTTTCAGGTTGTGACCCTGTTCACTAGGGAGCTCTTATTTTCATCTGCCTTTGGCAATATGTCAATATTGTTGATAAAATATCTTAAGAAGTACTCAATATGGCAGTAAGCACTTGGTTGATTCTCCTTCCATGTTCAGATCAAAATCAGTTATGGTATAAAATTTATAAGATAAAAGTTTCAAGAAAGCTATTGTGAAATATACTTTGTGTCTTTACTAAGAAATAGTGTAACTATAAGGGCCTCCATGGCTTGGGGCAAAACTATGTGTCCTGGAATATGCATAAACTCAGCTATATATGAAATAAGTTCCCAGATTGTCATTCAAACTTCCTCTGTTCCTTATATTTTCTACTGGGTCCCACCAGCATAATCTATTATTCAATCTACTCTCTTCCTCATCATTTTTTGTTCATTTACTTCAGGAACTGCAAATAAGACTCTTCTCACAGTTAGATGTCTCTATTAAGCAATGGCTTCCACCAACTAATCTTAGAGGGTTAAGATTGTATCAATAGCAGTAGAGTAGAAGTAGAAGACTATCAGGATCCCACAACTCCCCAATGTAATATAAGAAGCTGTAAGTGGCATTGATGATACACTCTTTGCCCTCAAGAAGCTTATGGAAAAGTTAATATTCAGTAAGAATTAAGTTATAATGTAAACACACATGGTACAAATTTCATATCTTCAAAATTAATCCTTAAAATACGCCCTGCAACCTTAAACATTAGAAGAATGTATCTTGGTAAAATGCTCAAACTTTGAGAAGTACATGAGAACCAAGAACAATTGCTAAGACCTCAGATTCATGTCTTTCATCTCAACATGTAGTGGTGGCACTAAATGTAGTGGTAGGAAGAATCTCCCTTCTCCCTCTTTTCTTTTTTATTTATGTTTAAACTTAGAAGAATTCATGCTCAATAAGTGCATGCATAATGTAACTTTGTAATATTCTCAATAATTTAAATATGGGTTCAAATAGTGCATAATTTCATATACGGTAATCCAAAGGCTTCAGAATAACAAAACAATCTGAATAAAGAAAAACAAAATTGTAGGAATTATAGTTTCTAATTTCAAAACTTATCACAAAGCAGCAATTACAACAGTGAACTCCCAACATAAGGATAGACATATAGGTCAATGGAATAAAATTGAGAATCCAGAAATAAACACTTACGTTAATGGTCAATTGTATTTCAGCAAAGATAATTAAATGAGGAAAGAATATTCTTTTTAATAAATGATACTGGATACCCACCTGTAAAAGATTGAAATCATTCCCCTACTTCACACCACATGCCAAAATTTACTCAGAATTGATTATAGACTAAATATAAGAACTAAGATTATAAAATTCTTAGAAGAAAACCTAGGAGTAATCATGACCACAAATTAGGCAATAGTTTTTTAAATGTAACACCAAAACCATATGCAACAAAAGAAAAAATAGATAAATAAATAGGACTTAATTAAAATTAAAAACTTGTATGCTTTCAGGGACTCCAAGGAAGTAAAAAGATACTACCACTGAATGTGAGAAAATATTTGTAAATCATATGTTTGATAAAGGTTTATATTTAGAATATATAAAGAACTCATATATAAACTCAATATATAAGGAACAACTCAACAACTCAACAACAGAAAGACATACAATCCAGTTAGAATGGGCAAAGGAGGTGAATAAACATTTTTCCAAAGGAGAGTTTTTAAATGTACAATAAGCATATGAAAAGATGTTCAACATCATTAGCCATTAAAGAAATGTAAATGGAAACTGTAAATACCACTTCACATCCATAAGGTGACTAAAATAAAGACAGATAATAACAAGTGTTACAGAAGATATGGGAAATAGGATCCCTTATATATTTCTGGTAGGGTTGTAAAATGGTGAAATCATTTTACAAAAAACAATATGGCAGTTTCTCAAAGAATTAAACATACAGTTACTACATGACTTAGCTCTTCTACTCCTACGTATATACCCAAGAAAATTGAAAACTAATAAGTCCACAAAATATCACAAATATTTGTAGCAGCATTATTCATAATAACCAAAAAATGAAAACAACAGAAATGGTCATCAAATGATAGATGTCATAACAAAATTTGGTATATCCTTATACTGATATATTACATAGTCATGAAAAGGAATAAATTACTAATACATGCTGCAACTTGGATGAACCTTGGAAACACTAGTTCTAAGTGAAAGAAACCAGTCACAGAAGGCCACATACTGTATGGCTCCGTTTATGTAAAAATGTCCAGAATAGGTAAATACATAGAGGCAGAAAGTAGATGGAAAAAAGAAGGGAATAAAAAAAATCTGTTAAGGGGGCACCTGGGTGGCTCAGTGGGTTAAAGCCTCTGCCTTCGCCTCAGGTCATGATCTCAGGGTCCTGGGATCGAGCCCCACATCAGGCTCTCTGCTCAGCAGGGAGCCTACTTCCCCCCTTCTCTCTGCCTGCCTCTCAGCCTGCTTGTGATCTCTGTCTCTCTGTCAAATAAATAAATAAAATCTTTTTTTTTTTGTATTTCGGTCTTATTATAAGTTAATAAATAAAATCTTTTAAAAAATCTGTTAAAAAAACATAATAATGCATTTCATAATTTTATGAAATTTTAGAAATTTCATAATTTCATAATGCCTTTTAAGACCAGAGAATCCATTCATATGCTATTGTGCCATATCCACAATTAAATGAAAAAATTGTCTTATTGGACTGGTGTGTCAATACTGTGAGAAAAAGCAAAAAGATATTAGAATTCTACAAAGCAGGAATGGCATTAGCCATCACAATATGTTCAACACCCAAAGATGACACAGTCACAAGCAAAAAAGAATATACCCAGTACATATTGACAGTGTGAAGAAATTCAGCCAATTAGGTCATAATGGCAAGCAGAAAGTATTGTTATTGTTTCCTTTGGGACAATAGATTCATCTACTCTCCTTTTGATGGGCATTTAAGTGGTTTAAAAGTCTTTCCTTCCATTCCAGTGCTATGAACATTTTTAGATATGTCTCCTGGTGTGCATGTGAATGATCTCTCATTCACATGAAGGGAGATTGCTGGTTTTCAGAACGTGTGAATTTTCAGCTTTACAAGATAATGTCAAACTGCTTCTCAAAAGGTTATCCTAAGTCACACATGTTCTTTGATAAAGAAAAATGTCAATGCAGAAGACCCTCTGTTCTTCAGTGAAGTCCTACTCATCTATGTATTTCCTTTATATCTTCCCCTCCTTTACTTTCCCCTCTCTTAGAGTCATGGAATATAAGTGGCAGAGGGACCTTAAAAAATGTTCCGTTCAAACCATTTGGCTGATGAGGAAACTGAGGTTCAAAGAAGATAAAGTGGCATGCTCAACACCAAATAGCTAATCACCCATGTGAACCAGGGTTAGAAAGTAAGTCTCTTGATTCCCAGTCTCTTCCCTTTTGTTGCCTTTTCTTCCCCTTCCTTTCTTTTCTTCCTTCCAAAGCCCAGGTAGTAGGAAGACTGGCAAAGAAGAATAGTTATGTTGCAAAAATCCAAACTATTTTAATCATGATTTTCAGCTGTCTCTCTGCCAGAAGAAAGAGAAAGAGAGTTGCCCTGGCCCCACCCACCATGATTGTAGAACTCCAGTAACAGATTCATTTTAAGGAAATGAAACTATGGATTTCAAGTCACAATTAAGCCATAATACTTAAGAAACTAAAGGACAGGGGCATCTGGGTGGCTCAGCTGGTTAAGTATCCAACTCTTGGTTTCAGCTCAGGTCATGATCTCAGGGTTGTGAGATAGAACCCCGTGTAAGACTCACATCCTGGGTGTAGAGCCTGCTTAAGATTCTCTCTCTCTCCCTCTCCTTCTACCCCTCCTTGCCCACTCTAAAAAAACAAAAAGAAGAAGACAAAGAAAAAAGAAACTAAAGGACAATCATTTAGGAGACTGATTCAATAATGCAGTGTATTGAATGGCAGAAGTCATAGATTTCAATGTCAGCTCCATAATTTATTTTGGGGGAACCTCAAATGGACAAATGGACAAACCTCCATAAGATTCCAATGTCTCATCTAGTGATGTTATTAATAGTTGATCCCCTAGTTCCCAGTGTTAACAAGAGTATCATCAATGCAATAAGTATCACACATATTTCTATTCCAAACTCTTAGTACTTAACTTGGTGTATAGCAGTGCCTTAAAAAATGTCCATTGCATGAATAAATGACTTCATGATAGAATTATTTTGAAATTTGGACTATATAATATACACACAAATTATTAATCTGAATATATTTTTTAAATCCTATTCCAGATTCACAATTTAACCTCAAAACCACTTAGCCATTTGCATTAAAACTTTCCAGACCCAACACCCCCAAATTTCCAAGAACTCAGCTTAATCATGAAACCAAAAGGTGAAGTTAATATTTTGTGATCAGGCTATTGTGATAAAGGAATTGAGTATAGTACCAAAGCTCAAAATCAGTTTGCAATTAAACAAGGATGATGGTTATTGGCCTCTAGGAGGCTAAAAGCCTCTTTCTTTCTACCTATTCTCTCCTTTATATGTCATAGATTAGGTCTAAGGGTTAAGCATGAAATTGTTCTATGGACCATGTTTTCTAAAAGTGGAAGCTCCAAAAGATGTAGGAAAAAAAAATGCATGATCAGGAATGCAGCTTCTTTCTGCTAAAAGCAGGGCCTGTTCCACTCTCATTCACCCCTGAGAAGACTTCAGTTGAGTATCTTAGACCATTCCTCTCTAGACCATAAGGGAAAACTTTCTTGTGATTGTTTCCTATGTATCTTTCTCTTTTTCCTCTGGTGCCCTGTGAGCATGCTCTGAGTCATCTCGAATTTTGCACTTGAGTTGTGATATAGACTTAAGTGAAGGTATCAAGTGGGGAAGCCAAGATATAACTCCCAGGACCTCTGGAGACAGGTGTGAGATCATGTCCTTGGATAACAACAAAGTTATCCTTTACCTTGCAAGCTTCGCCTAAGTTTTGCAAAGATCTTTCTTAGGAATCTCACAATGAATAAGGGCAGCTAAGGATTTGGGTTTTCCTAGGTACTCTAGCCAGATAATGCTGAGTGGGAAGTGTTGAGCAGAACTCAGAGGATCTATTTTCTGGAATATGGGGAAATCTCAAGTTAAAGAGAAGCTGCTGATCTTGTCGGCATGGAAGAGAGTCAGACCTTGTAGGAGAAAAAGACAAATAAGTAGAGAAAACATACAGAAATGAAGAGGTTTGCACTATTTTAAATTACAACATTGAAGGAAGCCAAGAATGCAGTAGAGATCTGACAAAATAGAACTAAAGGTCTTAGTCAAATTCAATAGCGTTATAATAGGAATCATCAGAAGAAAATAAAGTGTTTTTTTAAAAAAAATAGGCAGGGCCATATGTGTTCTATTTGGTTCCTTCTTAGGAGAAAGTCAGAGGAGAAGTTTGAAAAAGGATTATCATAAAAAATAACATCAACAAGAGAAAGAATGTGACATATAGTAAGTAACACATTTGTGTCTGTGCTTCTCTGCCTGATTGCCCATCAGTACACAGGTGAGAAGTCATGCCCTCTACCTTGCTTTGCATGGCTTCCTTGAAGGAACATTGGACTGGAAAAAGACAAAAAACAACTTCCTGATGCATGGAAACTGACTAGATGGGGGCATCATGGGTAGCCACTCCCCAGAAATTTTCACTGCTTTTACTATAACTCCAGTAATGGTAGACAATACATTCCATAAAAGACTCTCTTACTGACATCTCTTAATCTCACTTCATTGGCAATAACCTTGTTATTACTAATGGTGATTAGATTGTACAGAATTGTATAAAGAATATATAGAGAATGGACTAGATACAATACATACAAAAGTATATACTTCCATTCAAAGGGAAGAAAATTCTTTGTTAGATCCTGCATTGGAAGCTTTCCTATATAATCTAATTTCTTTCTTCATGGGCAGCAAACATCATTATTTTTATTTGACAGATAAGGAAACCAAAGCTCAGAGATATTAAAGTCAAAGTACCACTGTTGATAAGGGACATGGCTAGAATTGAATCTCAGCTTCCTCTGGTTCAAAAACCACTTTCTCCTACGATAACCTGACCCATAGGTGAGTTAAAAGTAAAAACATTTTTTACAAAGTTTACTCAATTATTATTAGTAATAATAAGTAAGAAATGCAACCAACATATTTTTTGTCTTCTTTGTTATCTTTTATAACTATACACACGTGAGCTTTATATATGTTGAAAGAAGCAATCTTTTTTAAAAATGTAGACACGATATTATAATACATTTTCATTAAAACTTGGATGAGTTTACACACTGCAACCAATCAACCCTCCTCAGTTAAGCCTAATATTGACTTCTCGATTATTGAGATGGCTCAAAAAATTGGGACAACCCCTCTAGATTTTATGGTTTTTCATCAATAAATATGTTCTTCGATTTTTGCAAGATGGTTCTGCTCAGAACCCATTCTGTATTTAAGAGGTGGTAGAGGACTACGGAAGATTTGGGACTGTTATATAGTCTCTCTGCCTTCAAATGGCTCATCTTTAATTATGACCTATTAATGCAAGCAGTGCAGGTTTTAGTGAGGACTAAATCAGGTCAGGTATGCGGAGCGCTTTCCATAGGACTTGGTTGGTGACAGGCCCTCAGTGAGGCCCTCTAAAATTTGGAAGAAGTAGGGGGTGGGAAAGGAAAGAGGTCTGTTTCACTCTTTTCTTTTTCCTTTTTGAGAAAATCAGGGCTCAAGGTGGCTTATTTCCTAGGGTGGGATAACCCCTCGCATGACACTTTCCTCGGACAACATAATGTTCAGACACTTCCATATCAGAGAAACTGTCTATACCAAAGTGGCCACCTTCCATGCATGCAAACCTTTCTTCAATGGAATTTTCAAGCCTGCTTTTGCTTACGTGCCATGATCCAAACTTACACCTATTGTACCTTTAGACGGAAGTTCAGTGTGGCTATTTCTTGCTCTGCTCAATTAGAAGGTATAAGGACTTTAGCTACCTGGGACAGCTGGACTCTTACCTAGCTAACAACTAGCTTGTCTGTCAGTAGATATTATACTGAAGATAGGTCACATTATGTTTTTTCCTGAAATGTCAAATAAAACCTCTTTTAAAATAAAAAGCACATGGGTAATGGGGCCGTCAGGTTTGAGGACAGCTCCCATGTGAAGTTCCTCAGTATTCCTGCTCAAATTATTATGGAACTAGCAGCTCCTACTGCATGGAAGTCTTTTTTTTTTTTTCTTCTCACCATCCTTCCCTGTGGAAATCACATCTATCCTTCAAGTCCCAACTCATATGCAGCTTCCTTCATGAAGCTTTCCCTGATTTCATGTCTCTCACTCTCAAAATGTATAGAAGTGGTTTCCTGCTGCTATGGTGTGAGGGATATAGAGAGGCATCAGAGCTTTGTACAGAGGGGTATTGGGGCCACTGGTTAGGATAAAACTGGGTTGGAGGTACAAGGAAGGAGCTGACATTTGCCCTTGGAGTTCAGGCATTTGAGTTTAAGGTACAAAAAGGACAAGAAGCTGAGAGTAAACCAACAGCACAGTAACCCACACAGAGACACCCTCCACCACCTGCTCCTCTCCTGCCACCAACATTGATCAAACCATGAATCCAAACCATGCAGATACCATGTTTGGGATAAAGATGTATATGGGGAGCTGGAGGTTAGGAAGGTTCTGCACAGAGACAAAGGAGAATCCCCCATATAGAACTGACCTTTTGTGATTCTACCACAGGTGAGAATGGGGTTTGGGGATGGGCAACGATAGAGGTGCAGGCAGAAGTTTGGCAGAACCAGTGAGAGGAATCTCTCCTCTGCAGTGCGGACCATTGCCCAGGCATCTTGGATTGCCCATTCACAGTAACAACTAGACCTTGGCCTTATCCACTACTGTGTGACAGCCTTAATGGCTCTCAAACTGCATTAATGCAACAATTCACACAGTCTCCAAGTGGCTCTGCCTAGAAATATTTCCAAGTAAGCCAACCTCCACTCAACAGGAAAAGGTAGAGAAATGAATGTTTGTTGGGAAGCCACAAAGGACAATTGATATTTTCTTAAAAAAAAAAAAAATACAAGGAACATTGAAAACAAAATCAGAAGTTGAGAGAATAGTATAAAAACTGTCATCAACATATCACTCAACTTCAATAATTGTCAATATTTTACCAATCTCTTCACTTTTTTCTTTGCTTGGTTATTTCGAAAGAACCTCGTATATCAAGTTATTTCCATGATAAACCTATAGAATGTGTCTCTAAATCACTTTTTGTTTACATAATGAAAGAACTAACAAAATCAGCAGTAATTGCTTGATATCATCTAATACGCAATCTACATTCAAATTTCCTTATTTGTCTCAAAGGATCCTTTTTCAGTTGCTTTGTTTGAATGTAGCTCCAAGTAGTGTCCACACATGGCATTTAGTTGTTATGACTCTCCAGCAATCTGTTACTATATGACAACCACCTCAAAATGCAGTGGCTTACAGCAAGAATAATTTGTTAGCTCCATATTCCACTGATCAAAAATTTGATCCTGGGGTCAGCTGAGTGGTTTTCTGCTGGTCTTGCCTAGAGGCTTTATGTGGCACCAGTCGGCTGGTGGCTTTAGTGAAGATTAGATGGTCCAGGGTGACCTCATGTCTGGTGACTAGTGTGCGCTGTCAGCTGGGTCTCTCTCCATATTTACTTCCTCAAGGAAACTAGCCTGGGCTTCTTCACAAAACAGTCTTAGGACTCCAAGCATGCAAGGACAGAATCGAAAGCCTCCTTCATGTATACTGTCACTTCTGCAATGTACTATTTGTCAAGGCAAGTGATAAGGTCAACCCACATTCAGAAGGTAGAACAATAGACTCCACCTCTTGAAAGGATGAGATAAAAAATCACATTAAAAAAGAAAAAAAATGACCATTATTGCAAACTATCTAACACATTTTCTTAAATCTTTTATATTCTCCAATAATATTTACCCTTCCTTTTTGTGGCATTAATTTGCAGAGAAATAAAGTCATTTATCTCCCCCCAAATTTTGTATTTTCATGGTACCTTTTAAATTGCTCATCTATCTCCCAAATTTCCTATCAGCTGGTAGTTTGATACAGAGGCCTGATTAGATTTTAGATTTTATTTTCAGTTAAGAATACTTCAAAGGTGAGCTAGAGAGTAGAATGCTAAGTGAAATAAGTCAGTCAGAGAAAGACAAATACCATATGATTTCACTCATATGTGGAATTTAAAAAACAAAACAAATGAGCAAAGGGGAAAAAAGAGAGATAGAGAGACAAATCAAGAAACAAACTCTTAACTATAGAGAACAAACCGACAGTTACCAGAGGGGAGGTGGGCAAGGGTAAGTGATGGGGATTAAGGAGCTCATCACTATCATGATGAACACCATGTGGTTAAAATAAAAACTTTAAAAGAAAACTTCACAGGTAATCCCAAACATTTCATTTTATATCATATCATGAGCCATGTAATGACTTGTCTTTTCCAATTTCAGTGATGTTAAGATTGACCAGTAGGCATGTGTGGTCAGCCTGACTCATCATCAACCTTCTTCTAATGGCTTCTTAGAAGCCATCTAATCATCTGAATCTATTAATTCATTGCAAATGCTGATTTATCTGATTCTATCATTCCTTCTACAAGTACTAGCAGGAATTCTTCTCTAGAGAAATCTCCTTCATCAATAGTATTATTAATCTGAAGTACAGTTTGTGTAGAAAAGCCTGAGTAAAGGCTTATTTCCTCTTCATAACAAATTTAAGAGTAATGAGTTGGTGTCCTAGTAAACTCCTCTGATGGCCAATGAGATTTTTTTTAATCAGTTTTTGTTTTTTGTTTAGGGACTCATGGATTTTTATGTATTTGATGTGCTTCAGTCCACTGCAGTCATTATTCATTTGGATGATCCCAAATTGTTCCATCTTGGGCCAGTAGGAGCTCCTTTAAATTGACCCCGGTTTTGTTTTACCTGATTCCATTAGTCTTTGATAGTTTCTTGCTTTCTATTACAACAAAATGCTAAGACTCACCTTCTGTATTTTCTATTTCAAACCTAGAATCAACCTTGTCTGGGGAATTCTGATTCCACTTAATGGGGAATTGTGTGTAGATACCACAATCTGCACCCTAGGAATGTTCATTACCATTCTATTTTCATTGATTCTAGGACTTTATAGAGGCCCAGACAGATGAATGGACAGACTGAGAAACCAATGTTATTAACACAAGACAACGAGGAAATCATAAAATAGTTCTGTTTGAAATTTTACATCAGTTTTTATTTCATTTATGTTTCCCTTGTATCTCTTTCCTATTATGACAAAAAAATCTTAATTTTTAAAAATATCAGCATTGGCAGAAACATCAGTGGGCCAGTCCCTTCATCAAGCCAATCAGGCTGAGAAAGGATATCGTTATTCTGGCCCTCTGATATAGCAAATAATAGAGCCTGTTCTGGCCTAAATTTCTTGGGAACATGCCTGTGATTTAAAAGAGCTGAAATCTTGAAATTAATGTGTGGCAAAGAAGAACTGTGACCTATCTCCATCACAGAACCACCTATGCCACTCCGAAGATGTCCCTAAAACCCAATAAAGGTGCTTAAAATGACTCTCCCTTGGAATTTCATCTAAGTCCTGGCTGTGGTTCTCTCTGGACCAAGCCCGATGCTAAAGGCAGTGTTGTTCTGCATCTAAGAGGCCAGCTGCTTTGAACTTCCCTCAACTTGTCTCTAGCACCAGCACTGGCCAAACAGTATGTATCTAAGCACCAGATCAGCAGGCCAAGCTGGCACAGTGCCACCCAAAAGCCAGAATAAGAACATGGAGCTACATAAAGGATGACAAAGGGATAGGTAGAACTTCCCTGCTAATCTATGCATTTAGATACTGGAGCACTGGATATGGGCACTCTATTAGGGAGGAAAGTACTCACATCCTTAACTCTAACCTGAAAAGAAAGTGAGTTTTGTAGTTTCATTACATTCATTTGAAAAACCTAATGGCTTCCTTCCATTAGTTCGCGTCACCCTTTCAGAGATTGAAATCAAAAGATTCAAGTTCTGATCAGGCCACTTTCCTATCTAATTATCATATGACCTTGGGTATAGCACACTAATTCTTTAAAACACTATTGCCTCAATCTTCATACTGGCTCACTTCAAGGGGTTGCCTTGAGGATTAATGAGGCAATGTGTGTGAAATACCTGTACATTCAGAGTAATCAATAAATTTTCACTGAACCATAATCTTCCCTCTATATCTGTGGCTTCTCAAAGCAAGGAATATTTAACCTGGCAACTTTTTTTTTTTTTTTTTTGGTCCATATCTAGGACAGATTATTCCTGAAGGCAAGTCAAACATTATGATATTCCTCTTCCTTCATTCCTTCCCCATGAAGAAAATATCAGTATATTTCCAGTGGCTAGGTTGAACTGATACATGTATTAAAGGATCTTTCTTATATCTCTGGCATAAAACCTCACATTACAAACATTTTGTATGAATATAAGAATCAGGAAGTTTTGGTGTTTTCATTTACAACTTAAATAGCTATATCATATTCCTTAGCAAACTGAGTATGCCACAATATCTACCATATCTGTTATTTGAAACAAAACCAAAGACCCAGTCAATGACTTTCAAATAGGCCCTATTTATAATGTAAATGATGCACACAGAATGCTGTAAAAAGTAGTAATAATTTAAAACTCCTACATCCTGTCGTATATTTTGATGACAGCTACAAGGAAACTGCTAGCCCAATTCTCTTGATGGTTTTGTGTGACTATATTGAACCAATCCATTAAGCCTTGATAATAATCCAATTAATTGTTTAGAAACATTGCCCAGGCTCTTGTGTGTGGTTTTTCTCTCAGAGAGAAGAGGTGCCTGTTTATTTCACAGGCAGAATGACCAAGTTGGATATCAATATTCTCCATGAGTGAGCTCTCTAAAATGGATTCGCTATCGATCGGTCCATTTGCTATTGTTAGCAATCTTGCTCTACATTGTGAGGTCTCTGAATTTTTTTTTTATCCCTACATAGTACTGTGAATCATTCCTCTTCTAACCAACCAAAAATAAAATTAGGGTTTGCATATATATAGGGCTTTTTCTCCACAAGTGTAATATTAATTTTCCCTCAAAAGTGTACTTTTCTTATGCTTTAATTATATACAGATTTTCAAGGATTTAGATGTGCTATTTAAACTGGTGTCATTTCATAATAAAGTTCAATGTGACTGCAATACTGGAAGGAAGATGCTGTCTTTTCTCTCATTTTACAGATAAGACTGAAACATGGAGAGCAAAGATTTCAGAGTTAGGTAGATCTGAGTGGAACTCTGGTCCAGACACTTAGCACTAGCAGAACTTGATCCTTCTAAATCTCAGTTTGCTCACTTCAAAATGGGAATAACTCTAATGTCCACCTCTACTGGTTGTTGTGAAATCGTTCACATAAAGCTCCCAGAGTATGGTAAAGACTCAGTGTGGTTATGACTGTGAGACACAGAGCTGTAATCACTTCCCTACTTTACCTCTTAATGTAGTGCACTGAATCACACAAAATGTCTGTTTGTTTTTGGAAGTCAGAAATGGCCAGATATCAGCAATTCTACATGGTTCAGTGTAATTTGTCTTCTGCCTACTAAGAAATAGACTGAGATTTTGAGGGCAACAATTGTATTTTCTTCAAATTTATATACTCTGAGAGCCTAACACACAGTAAGCGTTCAGTGGATGAGTATAAAATGTAAATAATGTAATATAAATAATGTAAAATATGCATAATGTATCCCTTTCATTGGACTCCAAATTACTGACAAAAACACCTCATCATAGACTTTTTTTTTTGGTAAATCCTATTGTCAAGGGGAAAAAACATTGCACATGTTGGTTGTGCTATGACCCATGAATATGAAAGTGTATTTTGTCTGCAAGCTATTTCATGCTTAGTGGGAAAGAGAGTGGGGGTGTCTGAGTGGTGAAGGCCTCTGCATAGTCCCACGAGATCCTCCTACTACAAGCTCAGGAACACACCACTGCTCACATATAGTCCAGAACTCGGGGTTCTGGGCCAGGCTGTGTCAAACAGAGACCATGGGATAGGCGATCAGAAGAGCCAGCTTGTCTCTATGTGACACTACATAAAGCCAGATTCCAGCACAACTGTCCCTGCTGCTCTTGCAAAGAATAGGCAGTCTGGGCAGAGGTTCTGAACTACAGATACAAACCTAGAGTTGCCCCCGTGACACCCCCCCCAAAAAAAACACAAAGAAATAGAGTTGCATTTACTTTGATCATTTCACGGATAGTCCATAGCCCTGCGTTCAGACAAATAGGTCATTTATTCATCATCTACAAAAGTGAGTATAATCTCTACTTTACAGAGTTGTCATAAGGATACAACGATGTATGCTGAAAAGCACAGAGGGAAAAAAAATGAGCCAATGTATAAACAAGAGGCCAATACTTAGAAAAGACAAATGCTTTCTCCTTACTTGCAGAGGAAGGGAGGAACTGAAACATAGTGGGCTGTGATTTTTCAGGAGTCCCTGGACTCAGGACTTCCTACACCTCCCTCCCCACCACACCCACCACTAGATGTAACTTAAACACAAATCCCACGTTTCTAAGATTTTGTAAAATGGGCTTATGATCATTTAATCTTAAAAGACTGATGCTAAAGTTCATTGACTCTGAAGATTCTTTTTACTATAGATAAGGTCAGACGAATGTTCACTTCCTCTA
The DNA here is from genome assembly GCA_028534135.1 of Potos flavus. NCBI lineage: Eukaryota > Metazoa > Chordata > Mammalia > Carnivora > Procyonidae > Potos > Potos flavus. Next base: position 54,355,635 of record CM052898.1, on the reverse strand, counting down.
AAGTCTCCCCAGCACTTTGGACATTCCTCTATTACTGAGCATAGCATACCAAGGTTTTGATGCATCTACTTACCACTTACTGAAATCCAATTTGGGGCTACATTCTTGAGATGTCACATTTCACCTAAGTCTCACAACAATGTAGTTAGATGGTTTTACTCTCATTTTGAAAGGAATCAGAGGTTTGGAGGGCTCTTGGAGAGAGTTTTTAATAACTTTGCCCAAGTTCACACAGCTAATGAGCAGCAGAGTCTGAATATAAACCTGGGAATGTCTGTCTTCATAGTTGTGCCTTCACCACCATGGCAGGCTGAAGGAATATTTTATTTACAGTCTGCTTTTCAAGAGGGTTCTGTCTTATTCACTGTTGTGTCTTCAGTGCCTAAGTGCTTAAATGTATTTTCATTGAAGAATAAATGAATAAACAATCAGTCACTGGTTTCTCAAAGTTTCCAAAGCACTTATAAAGCCCATAAGCAGCAGTCAACCTCACCTTTCTGGAACTGCAGCTAAGCAGGAAAACAGTAAAAATATGTCTTACTAGAGATAGGTTGAGCAAGTACCTCTGGGATCCCATGGTCACTTCTTGGTTTTGCAATAAAAGATGAATACAATTGTGAGATAAATTCTGGTTGACTTTCTGCTTTCCTAAACAAACTCCAGCCAGCTTAGTTCAGTGTAATAGAAAGAAGAGAGTTTATGCTCTTAGACCAGTAACGTGGCCTTGGGAAAGTGATTTTGCCCATATGGTCCTCAGCATCCTCCGTTGAAAAATACCCTGACTAGAAACAATGATCTCAGATCTTGGGAAGACATCTGGAAGCAGGTGTCTATTTTACCCTCCAGAATGGGCAGGCATAGCCGGTGTCGTGTGATGGCCAGCTGATTGGTTTAGACCCTAACTGCAACTCTAACTAACCACACGATCTTGGCAGTTTTCTTCATCTTTCCCATCAGGATCAATACTCGTCTTTCATTTCTCAATTTCTCAAAACTTATTTTACATGGTCACAAAGAAAACAATGCCATTAAATGTTACTGAAAATATTAAGAAAGATTAATAGACATGTAGATAAAAACCAGTGGTAGAAAGGGATGTTTGATTGGTTGTAGAAGAATAACAGAGGAAAGTGGCGTTGGGGTGTACAAGATCATTCTGACCTTTGTATTTAAACTCTGGGGGATATTTTCCTTGTGGATTTAAGTTTTAGCTGCTTAAGTTTCTTCTTAATACTGTGAATGGCATAAAAAACATGGCCTTCTCCATATGCTGGCTTTTATCTGGTTATTCATACATAAGACTTTTAATAGCAGTAACAATTGGTTGAGGAGTTGTTAGTAGTTCAACACAGAATATTAAAAATAAAGATTATAGGGACGCCTGGGTGGCTCAGTGGGTTAAAGCCTCTGTCTTCAGCTCAGGTCATGATCCCAGGGTCCTGGGATCAAGCCCCGCATCAGGCTCTCTGCTCGTCAGGGAGCCTGCTTTCCCCCTCTCTCTCTGCCTGTCTCTCTACCTACTTGTGATCTCTCTCTGTGTCAAATAAATAAATAAAATCTTTTAAAAAAAATAAAAATAAAGATTATAGAGTTGGTGTATTTATTTAAAATAAAATCACTATGTGAAAATTTCTAACCAAATTTGAATGTTCATGATTATTCATTCCTAACATGTAAATTTTATGAATAATTAAATGGAAAAATACTCCTGCTTTAAACTGAAAATGACTGAATAAAAAACAAAAGAAATGGGGCACAGTAGGCATTGATAGTCTCCTAATTAAGTAGGATTACCTTAATGGCAAACTTGCTTTTCAAAAACTTGTAAGAAATGTGAATGCTATCCATGGTGAGGGAACGTTTTCCTCTGTTACATTTTATATTGGTTTCTTACTGCTGCTGTAACAAATTACCACAAATTTAGTAGCTTAAAACAGCGCTATTTATTATTTTACAGTTCTGCCGGTCTTAAGCCTGATACTGGTCTCCATGGGCTAAAATCAAGATGTCAGTACGGCTGTGTTTCTCCTGGAGGTTCCAGGGGGAGTCTGTTTCTGCGCCCTTTCTGGCTTTTAGAAGCTGCCTGTGTTCTTTGATGCATGGTCCCCTTCCAACTTCCAAGGTAGCAACAGTAGGTTGAATCCTTCCCACATTGGATCACTCTAACCTTCTCTTCTACCTCCATCTTCAATTTTTTTTAAGATTTATTTATTTATTTAAGAGAGAGAATGTGTACACGTGCGAGAGCAGGAGGGAGGGGAAGAGGGAGAGGGAGAGAAAGAATCCCAAGCAGACTCCCTATTGAGGATGGAGCCCAACAGGGGGCTCAGTCAGGACCCTGAGATCACAACCTGAGCTGAAATCAAGAGTCAGACACTTAACTAACTGAGCCACCAAGGCGCCCTTCCTTCTTCAACTTTTAAGGACCCTTGTGATTACATAGAGAGCATCCAGATAATCCAGGATTATCTCCCCATCTCAAGATCCTTGATTTAATCATATCCTCAGAGTCCCTTTTATCATGTAAAGAAATATATTCACGAGTTCTGGGGATTAGTACACAGATGTATTTGGGGGGCCATTATTATGCCTTCTATACATCTCTTTTGAGTCTGTACATAGTGGTTAAGAGCATGTACTCTGGAAGCAAAGAATGTAGGTTCAGGGATGCCTGGGTGGCTCAGTCATTAAACATCTGCCTTCAGCTCAGGTCATGATCCCAGGGTCCTAGATCAAGTCCAGCATCAGGCTTCCTGCTCAGCGGGAAGCCTGCTTCTCCTCTCACTCCCCCTGCTTGTGCTCCTTCTCTGGCTATCTCTTTCTATCAAATAAATAGATAAAATCTAAAAAAAAAAAAAAAAATATATATATATATATATATATATATATAGGTTCAGATCCCAGGTCTACCAGTTATTAGCTATATGATCATAATTAAGTTACTTAACCTCTCTGGCCTCAGTTTCCTCAACTTTAAAAGAGCATTAATAATCCATACACACCTTATCTAGTTTTTGAGAATATTAAATGAATTCATGAAGAAAGTGACCGGGCATATTAAGTGCTATGCAATCATTAACTGTTAGGAAATAAAAGTATATTAGTTAAGATAGGCTAAATTCTATAACATCCAATGTTTCAATTTTGCTGCCTTAATACAATATGCTTATTTCTTGCTGTGAAAAGTTCAGTTAGAATCAAAGCAAAAGAGACAATCTGCAACTATTTTTGTCTCCATCCTTCCCAAAGGCCTCTGAGTCCTCTCCACTTAGCCATAGGGAGGCAGAAGAAGTGGAAAATTCTGAAGGAAGATTTTATGGGTCAAGTCTAGAAATTATTTATATCACATTCCATTTAGTCACTGCAAAGCAGATTGGTAAATGTGGTCTAAATATGTACCCCATGCCCCCACAAATGAGTTTGGTGAGAAACTAGGCAGTCTCTGCCACAAGGAGCTAAGGGTCAGCATGGAGGGTGACATTCCTGGGACTCCTGGCCCCTTTTGCAAGCAGATGAGCTGTTCAAACCAAGGAACACTGTGGTTACCTTGTGAAACACTTCTGGAGGAGACAGGAGTCTAGGTTGGATATTTGTACAGCCCATACTATATGCTGCTTGGGATAAATTGGAAGCTGGGACTGTGCAACATGGATGAACTTAGAGGGTATAATGTTAAGTGAAGTAAGTCAGACAGAGAAAGAGAAATACCATAATGACTTCACAGCAACAGCAGAAATAAACTCAAAAATATAGAGAACAAACTGGCCGTCACCAGAGGGGAGGTGGTGGGGGATTGGCAAAATAGGTGACATGGATTAAGAGATACAAACTTCCAGTTACAAAACAAAAATGTCACAGAGATGAAAAGCACTGCATAGGGATTATAGTCAAAAATATCATAATGGTATTAAATGGTGACAGGTGGTGACTACACTTATCATGGTGAGCATATTGTAACGTCTAGAATTGTCAGATCACTATGTTGCATACATGAAACTAATATAACACTGTATGTCAACTATACTTCAATAGTAAAATTTTTTAAAAGAAAAAGAGCAATCATTCCAATGTGAACATAGCCACATGATTACTGAATGAAGTAAGGCCACCGTGGAGATGATCAGCAAGCAATTAAGTGAGTGAATGTCGGATTAGAAGATACATTCAGGCTGTAGATACGGATCTAATCATTATTGGCATAACGATTAAAGATAGTAATTGAAGTCATGGAGGTGTAAAAGCAGGTAGGGTGAGAATAGAACAATGAAGAAGAGAAGGAGCAGAAACCATAAGGATTAGGAGCTGCTGGAGGTGGAGAGGGCAGCAAGAGAAGAGCACAGTGAGGAAATACCAAGCAGCAAAGGAGTAGGCCACCTGTTAGATGTGTCAATTCTACCAAGGAATTAAATGACAACTTCTTTAAAACACCTAGGGGCCTCTGACATCTCCACAAGGAACAATCTCTGTAGATTGTGCAGTGACAGGAATGCTGCTGTACACAGGCTGCTGTATGGTAGGAAAGGGAGGGAGAGAAAGTGCACACGGACAACTCTTTCAAGAGGTTTTATTGTGAAAATGTTTTATTGGTGGAAAATGGTGGTTAAAGGATTTCTTTCTCTTTTTGTCTTCTTTCCTTCCTTCCTTCCTTCCTTCCTTCCTTCCTTCCTTCCTTCCTTCCTTCCTTCCTTCCTTCCTTCCTTCCTTTTTTTCCATTCTTGTTTTTTAAATATGGGATAAACTAGCAGGCTCAGGGGAAAGAGCCAGTAAGGGAAGTGTTGAAAAACAAGGAAGATGGGGTGATGGAAAGGCAGGAGATAGAGAGTGAGCTAAGAACCCCAAAGGCTCAGCATTGCCAGTCCCATTCTTGTCAGGATATTGTGAAGGGATAAGGAGACAGTGGAGCCCATCCCTGTAGCATCTGGGAGACTGAAGAACAATGCAAAGGATTGAGTCGGAAAGGCCTTTCAAGGAACATGCAGAGTTGATTTTATGTCACTGGGCCTCATGACCTATAATTACGAAAATGAGCAAATAGCCCAATTCTCACAATGCATAAATAAAATGCAACTTTTATTTCTATTCGCTAACCTGAAATCTCTCACTGCACATCAAAGAACAGATCAGATAGCAATCCTAATTTGGGGACTCTTTCATTTATTTATACCGACTTTGACCCAAAAGGATTTAAGGTGATTAATCAAAATAATAATAATCTAGCTATTTCACTCCTTTCCTCATATAAGGATTTAATGCTAAAACAATTACAGCAAGTAAGGAATTTGCAGATATTCTATTTTCCTAAGAGATGAGAAAAATTCAGTGCTCAGTTAAGCTGACATGAGAGCTTTAATAGAAGGGTTTATGTGTATCAAAATCTAGTTCCAGGACACAGATGACAAAGTCTGTAAATCACAATTAGTAATAAATCAACTATTGTTTTTTTTTTTTACAGGAAAAACTAATTGCCTATGATATTATATGTAGGTTAGCTAAAGAAGTCCAGGGAATCTTACAACATTACCAATGCAGTTATGACCTCCGGGGATCAGACTTCACGTGGAAGCCACAAGCTCAAGTGAAGTCATAGTACCTGGTAGGAAATGTAACCTGGCTTTACAAATTCAGGTCCTAAGGCAAAGAATGGCAGGGTATATAACCACTAGGACCTACTTGCGGTTCTTCCATCCTCCCCAGCCCTCTGCACCTCTCTTCCAGGATTTACTTTTCTCTATAACAACTAATTACAATGGAACATTATATATATATATATTTAAGTGCTTTTTACTGTCTGTCTCTCCATGCACACTCCATGAGCTAAGGATTTTTGCTTCATTTGGTCAGTTTTGTATCTCCAAAGCCTGTGACACACACCAACACATGATAAGCACTCAGTAAATACCTTTTAAGTGAAAAAAAAAAAAAATAAACGAACCAGTAGAATTGGCTCATATTTTAATCTACCACTGTCTGCCATGCCAGCCTCATCTTCCAGTACTCTCCACACTCCAACCACACCCAAGTGCTTCTTAGTGGTCCCTGCAATTTCATGCCTCTATATCTCTCACACACTTTCCCTACTGATTTGGCATCTCTCTCACCTTACCCCACTTCCCACCACACACACACACACACACACACACACACACACACACACACACACCATCATCTGCCCCTCAAAACGCTTAACTTTCAAGCATCAAATATTTTGCTCAAACATTTTTGTCTCCATGCAGTCTTCTGTCACCACCCCAGCAGATTTCTTCACTCTTTCATCCAGTACATCCTAATTTCACTGGTATTGTTGAGGGCTTTCCATGTATCTCTTACTGTGATGGTTCTGTAGCAAACAGGCATGTGAACCCTGTGCTCAAGGAGCGTATGTCACCTTTGCCACTGCACCCTTCCCACCTCTCTTCCAGTCTCCATCAACCTACAGTGCAATGGAGTTTACAGCTGCCTCCTCAACTAGATACTGAGGGCCTGCATTTCTTCTTTGTTTCCATTTCTCCAGCACCAGGCACAGCATTTACTGCTTGATAAATGTTTAAATGAATGAAATAACTTAATGACAAAAGGATATGAAACATACCATTTCTACCCTTCATGTTGACAATTTGCTTCTTTTCACTCCTGGCCCTGAAGATTTCTGTGCTGTTGCTGTGGATGTTATTTTTACTCATGGTCTTTTTCTCTCTCTTCATCTCTGGTTCCTATAATGGCTACCAGTCATTCACTAGCTGCTTCATGCCAGGCTCTATGCTAGACACTATATAATATTAAGTATCTCATTGAATACTCACAGCAACACTGCCAAGCAAATATGATTGTTCCTACTTTAAAGAAAACCTTTTTCATCTTCTCAGGCCCCTTCTTTTTGTAAATGTCCTCCCTTCCTTAGTTTTGCCAAGGGTATTTCAACAACCCCTGATACCCACACCATTAGAGAAAGGCACTGGATCCTCAGTATGAGGGAGGGAGATCCAAATTCTTTTATCAGCTCTTCCCCCTCCTGCTCTGTTGCTAAACTTGCCTTTGACCATAAATTGTTCAATACAGATCTTGGCAAGGTAACAAGTCTAGACTATATTGATTTCCTTGACAAGTGACAAATAGAACATCATGATGAGTTATTTCAGTAAAAACCAAAAAGAGTTACAACTTAGGACAGCTGTCACTGAGCCCAGAGATTGATACCAGGTCCTCTCCCAGAGAAAAAGCTAACACAGTCAATACTCTCCCTCAAGCCCCTTGGCTGCCAGCATTTAGGGACATTCCAGTTATTTGGCAGCATCTACAGTGGTCTCAATACGTCACAACTCACAAAGACATTACCCTGTACACAAAGCAAAGGGGATTTGTAATTGAGGTATGAGAATGACCTCCTTGTATTCCAGCCCCACCTGTATCACAGTACATAAAATGCACCCCTAGTCTGATTGTATGTATAGGGAGATTTCAGGGTATCTTTAGGTTTTGAATTCAGAAAGGCATTGTTGCCAACTCCTCCATTTGCTGTCTCTGTGTCCTTGAGAAAGCTATTTAATCTTTCTTAGTATCTTCTACTTTACTGTTAAAGAAGTATTGACAATAAAACCAGATTCCATAGAATTGTTGGGAAAATTAGATGAAATAACATAAATAGGGGGTCTAATACTTCATAGTAGGTGTTGATCCCTTTCCCTTCTTTGATCCTGTTCTCTCTATTTCTTTCACTTTATGTATGGAAATCTAGAATCTTGGAACTATAACAGAATGAAATACCACCAATGTCAAGTGTCCAACCATAGCATAAAGTGCTTCATGAGAAAATGACCTCTGGCTTCTGGGGCTCAATCTCCCACAAAAGTTGAAAACTTACTACCATAGAGGGTGATTTTAATATTGAATGAAGGAATGAATGAGTGATGACATGAACAAATGAATGAAAACATAACACATGTCAGTTTTCTTTTTTATACTTCTTTGGCTATAACCCACTGTTCTTAGTAATACAATCTATCTGTTTTAATATAAGCCTTTCTCTGTCATAAGTGTGTGTTATCTCCCCCACAAAACTGAGGCCATCTTCATCACAAGGGACATTTTCTTTAGCACCTAGGAGAGTATCTGGTACAGAAAACTGGATCAATAAATATTTGGATGAAGATGAATAAAAGAGATAGTAGAACAGTTCTAGAAATACTTCTTTATATTAAAAATGTTACTCTAATGAACTACCTTTCTGCTGTTAAGCGTGCATATTTTGTATACAGTTACTATGCTGGTTGTGATAGTTCCAATGTGCATGACATTCTGCACCATGGACAAAGTTTTATCTCACTAGAAGAGGATGGGATCTCCCCAGAATTGGGATGGGCATTCTCTGTGTGAGTAATAGGAATTAGAGGCTGGTAATCAGTCAAGAAACTGAAATGCAGATACTATGAGAGCCTAATACTCCACAAGCCTCTGCGCAAAGTAGGAACCTGATAAATGTTAATTGACAACTCTAAGAGAATGAGAGAAATCCCATTGTGTCTGATCTAAATTATACATTAAGACTGTCCTGGCTCTTTGGAACAGATAATAAATGGATTAGAAAAAAAAATGGGAGCATAAATTCTTAAAGTACAGGGATTTTCTTCCTTTAAATCTCTCTCTGATTTTTTTCCAAGTTTCCTTTACTTTTTAGTGACAACAATTTCAATTTCATGGGTCTGTTGGAGGGCTAATCAGACAATGTTTTAGGTACAATTTATCAATCACGTATGATTGCTCCAAGCAGTGAGCTAGACCCAAGGGTGTGTGGTTTGGGAAAGGACAAAGGACAGTCCCTAATCTTGAAACACTCTGAGGTTCATGGGATAGATGGCAAAACAACATAACAAAAACTATATTAGTTTTCTAGGCTGCCATAACAAATTACCACAAAGTAGATGGTTTAAAGCCACAGAAACTCAATCTTTCATGATTCTAGAGCCAGCAATCCAAAATCAAAGTGTCATCAGGGCTGTAGTCCCTACAGAGGCTCTAGGAGAGAATCTGTGCCACTGCTTCTTGGGCTTGTGACCACATCACTCTGACTTCTGCCTCTATCTTCACATTGTCTTCTCCTCTGTGTCTGATCTCTTTTCTGGGTGTTTCTTATAAGTACATTTGTTACTGGATTTAGAACATGCCCAAATCACCCAGTATGATCTCCTTGTCTCAAGATTCTTAACTCAGTTACATCAGTGAAGACCGTTTTTCAAATAAGGTAACATCCATAGGTTCCAGGGATTAGGACGTAAACATCTTTTATTGCAGGGGGTTTAGAAGGGTAGTGGTGAAGGGGCATATTCAAACCACCACAATAACTAACCAAGTGAAGTGATTGTCTTCATTTGTAGAGTAGAAACTGAGGTTCCAAAAGGTTAGATAACTGGTCCAATATCACTGTGGTGAAAAATGGCAGAATTGGGACTCATACCCAGGTCTGATGCAAAGGCATCTCCTCTTTTCATCTCTACTATGACCCAGTCATGAAATTATAATATAGAATCACACAGGGTCCTAAACGATTATTAGATCTAACTCAGATCAAGTAAGGTAGAATTGTGAAAAGCTTTACTAAGAATGGTCTTGAAAGATGAGCAAGTAGTAATATATTATCTATAAGATGATGATGTATACATAAGAATTGAATACTACATAGTGTGAAACCACCATAATGATGGTTAAATGCTTTGGGAAAAGTGTTCTAAAACTGAACCATTTTGAAAGAAGGAAGACACCTAGAGGCAAGAAAGGAGGGAGCTGAAAAAAGGCTTCATGAATGAGTAGCAGTTGAGTGGGTACTAAAAAGAAGGATAGAATTTGGATGTACCAAGAAAAAGACAGCATAGGCACTGAGAATGTTAAAACAAACATGGAAGACAGAAGACATGGGGCCTTCTGGGAATCTGGAGAAATATAATTTGGCTACAGTAGAGGATATTCCAAGGGGATCCTTGAGAAAGAGAGATAATGCTGAGGGACTTGGTGGAGACATTGGATGAAGCATCTTGATCTTGACGATCTACTTAGAAATTTAGACTGGATTCTGAACAGTGGGAGTCGCTGAAGACTTTTCAAGATACATAGTGAAAGAAGCTGTTGCAAAATGGAAGTAGAGAAATAAGGTTGCCTCTGGTTCTTTGAGCATCTCTTTTTGTGCCTTCATTGTACATTAAGGCTTTTGCTTTTATTTGGGGGAAGGATGTGGTGAGAGAAAGACTGGCTCTGAGACACATTTTTATCCTAGAAGTTCAAAATGCTACAATATCAGCCATTTGCTCCCTAGTAGGAAAATAATGCAATTATTTCTGGTTCCAGGGAAGAAACCTAAATATCAGTTCCTTTAAGCTCTGTAATGAGTGGTCTGTTTCCATTAGCCATCTCTCAACTAACAGACCTTTTACATGTAGACTCAGTGAGGTCCAAAAGGGTGGAAATGTCTAATGAAATTGGACATAGCATTTCATCACAACTTCTCCAAAAGTAGGGGATATGACATTCAAATTCACTGAAAAGAATAGGAAGCAGGGTGAAATGAGGTGAATAGAGGACCAAGAGATCATACACTCTAGGGCAAGTCCTTCTAAGGTCAAGTCCAATCTCCTACCACTATTCCCTCTCCAGCACTGGATGAGGTCACATGGAAGGGAGAAAGTGACTGTTCATCTCTGATGCACCACTGAGTGGTATACCAGCAGCTCATAAGGTCAAAGCCAGGGAGGAACTGAAAACAAGAATCTAAATAAATACCCCTTCCAGAACACATTTTCATTGTCCCATGGGCCCATCCACCTGCTTTTTCCATCACCTTTTACTGCTTAGATGTTATGAGTAAGAGAAACTGACCTGCTGCTGCTTCAACATAAATTAACATCTGGTGACAGAAACCAGGGAATGATCTCAGATGAATCTTAGGATGCTTTACAATAAAGGGAAATATTAATTATGCCTAACATTTCTAAAGCATGTTATAAAGCACTTTTACATGCATAATTCCATTTGATCTTTACACAATTCATGAAACAATACATAAAGCATGCTTAGAACTGTGCCTGGAACATAGCAGGTGTTCAATAAATATCATTCTCCTCCTCATTTTGCACTGAACTATTTCTGCTGTCACCTTTTCAACCTGCCTCTAGGCTGTCACTTCCCATTACTCTCTTGGTGAAAACTAGGGCAATATTGTTTTCTTCCTTTACCACTAACAAACAGAATCCTACCAAATCCCTTTAAAATGAACCTGCAGAAGTGCAGAGTGACAGTTTTTGTAAATCATTTTAATGGGAAAAAATTATTTCTCTGCTCAACATAAACATAGCCCAGGTCTGTTAAACTAAAACAAATGCAAGCAGTCTATTCCAGCTGCCTAACAACCAAATTGCATCAGGACATATTGGGTCCAGATAATTGCCACATGATAAGTTATGCAGATGATCAGAAATATTAATACAATCATGCTGTCATGGTTTTGTCTATGTCACGTGGGCAAGAGTTTGGCCCTTTAAGACTAAGTCATGGGAAACTTGTGATAAACATAAGAATTCATCTCTGTCTGGAGTTCTGCCAGTTGTGAGATATTTCTCCCCCTTGCATCTCACTGAATCTTTCCTCCACACATATGCAAAAAAAAAAAAAAAATCTATGCACAGTAACTTACAGATTAGCTCTACTGTAAGAAAACAGTTTAAAAACTGCTGTTTCCTCTTTTCTATTGTTGCCTGCAATGGCAAATAGATCCAGCCCTTTTCCTTGTCTTTCAACATTGTGCTCATCCTTCAATGTCACTTCCATTGTGATAGTCAGAATTAACTAGTTGCCCTTCTGGGCTCACACGGCTGGATGCAAGAATGACTAATTATCCATCAATTTTTTCCACCATGTATAATGCTTGGTTGTTTATTTGCTTGTCTTCTCTGCAAGCATGAAGGCAAGACAACATCTTCTTGATCTTTGTAGTCTCCCCAGGGCCTACAGTGGGTCCTGGCACTTGGTAGGTATTTGGCAAATGTTTGTAGAATTTAAATGAAAGTCAGGTAAAAAGTAAGAGCTAATAGAAACACTTTTTGAAACAATCTGTAGACCCCTCGTTGTTAGAGCCCTCCTGGTTCAGAAACATAGGAGCCTCATATGGAAACAGTGTTTCTTGCTTGACGATGTGTGTTCAACAGGCCCTAGGGTAAAGAAATCTTTCTCAATACTGTGCTGATGGTTAGGGCATGCATTATACTGGCCTCAAGACATTATGAGCTCTTCTAAGTTATAAATAAGAGAAGATTTAATTGAACTCAGCGTGAGAATGAGTGTGATCAATCTCTATGAGCTAGGAGTCTGGGACCCTCCACTGATATATCAGTCAGGTCTGCCAATCAGAAAACATTACCAAGCCTGGGAAACTCTTTTGTGATCTGAGGGTTACATGATCAATACATCCAGGAAGAACCAGAGCACCTCCAATGTTACACTGGCTAAATCCATCAACCCCTGATATTTAAGAACCTTTGGAAATTGGGGAGCTGCCTGCCACTGCCATAATTTCTTCCCTTATTTCAAGGTTCCAGTCAAATAGGATCTGTGACATCTTACCTTTAAAAGACAGTGTGGCACAGTAGAGGAAATATAATCCTTGTGTCTAGGAAGTCATGATTTAAATTCCAAATCTACACTTCAGAAAGTTGTGTGAGCTTGTGCAAATTAGTGAAATAACTGGGCTTCAGGTTCCTTATCTCTAAAATGGGATAATAAGATTTTCTTCATGTAAAATGATGTTCACTGCCTTCTATTCCTGGCTTGGGGTACATTAATATCACCTACTCTGGACCCAAATGCAGACACATGAATTCCATCTACCTACCTACTTTGCTCTGCTAAGTATCTGGTAGTCTTCTTAAGGCTTATGGAACTATTATTATGGTATAGTAAAGAGGCATTTTCATGGAGTAGCCAAACACTGTGGGGTATGAAGCCAAGAGACACAGACAGGGCATCAATACCGCTTAGGGCATAAATGGATGATTGTTGTTATAGATAGAACAAGCAGTCCACTTGGATGATATACAGGATAAGTCAGGGCTCTGAGTCATGGGCTGTGGGCTGCACCCTCAGGTGTATAACCTCTTTGGACATCTGGCTCCCATTAGCCAAGGGCAATCTTTTGGAGAAGTGGGGGCAACTATAAGCCATTAGCAGCCCAAACTCATGGCAGCCAGAGAAGGCTGTACTGACCCAGTAAAGTGAGCTGGACAGAACACTGACCACATAGATCAATTGTAACAGGCTGAGAAGTATTACAGTATAATATGTACTTATACCCCTCATGGTAATCATGACCCCAAAGCAGTCTGTCCCAGGATCTGAAAGCCCCCAGTTCTAACCTCAGACAGCATTTAAGCCTGATGAGACATGAATTATTAAACACAACAGACACCGTTAGTGCTCCCCCTGTATCCCTTTGGCACCCATCCTTCAGTACAAACCCTTTGCAACCTAAAACAAGTACCTGTTCTTCTCTGCCCAGGGGCTTTCTTTTGGCCCACGTGCACTGGGCAAGCTAGAAGTGCCAGGGATTAGTGCCCCTGGGAACAGCCCTCAGGGTAGCAGATGGGGTCTAGAGAATAAATACTGTTTCCTACCCCCCAGAGATGCATTTTGCACCATCCTCCAGAGTTTTCCAGCAAGGCTGAGTCCCAGTTGCTATGTGGTAACTGAGCAAAAAACATACACATTTTTAGTTGTCTTCCTTCTTAGGCCTCAACTTTGGGTGCTTCTGTTGATCACCCCTCAAGTGAGCTACTTGCTCTCAAATCCTAAACTCAAGAGTCTTCTGGGAAAACTCAACCTAAGTCCATATTTAACCCCTAAGACTCAAAATTACATTCCCAGAATAGCCTAATTCTTACAAAATTTATACTGTATTAACAAGATGTGTGATTATTCTTTGTTACAGCATTATTTGATTAACTACACATACCATTTTCCCACAGGGCTGGAAAATAGAGTTAACTATATTTGCATACACACACACACACACACACACACACACACACACATATCTCATTTTGAGTGTTATACAAATGGAATATGGCTTTTGAAGTATATGGCTATCTGCAATTACCCTAGGAGCCCCTAACTAACAGCCACTGTACCCTTGTCTTGACCCCAGCACGGAGGCTCTTAACCTGATTAGTGCCATCTGGCAACCAATCTTCCTTCTTCTCCCCCTCCTCCACATCCTCGTCCTCCTCTCTTCCTTCCCTTTCTCTTTTCCAAGTACATGATCATAAAATACCAAACCATTTTGAATTTCCATTTTTGCTACCCTAGTAAATCTGAATTGTAAAGTAGAATAAGTCCTGTAAAATCAAATAGACCTATTATATCCTGTACTGCTCCATGAGCTGAGAGAGTGACAAATGGGAGACCAAAACATCAGGGCAGTTGGCGTTAATTAATACTAAATTTACTGAATTAAACAATGAATTTTAAAGAAATAATTCTAAGATGTCATTTCAATTAAGGCTCTGCAACTAGAATAATGGATGTGGGTGGCATCCAGGAAAGTCAATCATGGCACTATTACAGGAAGAAACCATTAACTCCAAAGAAGCAAGTGAATACAAAAGAAAGAAAAGAAATAAATCTGTGCTTCCCAAGGTATTTGGGAGAAACTGCAGAGCTACTAGGCTGTTAAATCTCTCTATCTTCTCCATCAAATAAGATGTGTCTCAGTTAAGGTCAATAATCTAGAACAAGTCACCTTAGCATTTCCCCCATTTTACCATGGCAAAACAGAAATAATTGCTCCCCTGGATTTGAGCAGAAAGTAGAGCAGATTATTAAAGGTTAAAGGCTCTGACACAACTCTTGGCTTCTCTCCCAAAAATGATCCCCTCTGTTGGGCCCAGAAAAATGAACTACAGCAGCTTTGTAATGTCTGGAAAACTGGAACATAAGAGTGAGGGAATCACAGCCAGATTGTAGAGCCCAAAGAATGCTTTTAATGGTCATCGAGTTCAAGCACAGACTTGTTGCAGCAAGAATGAGGATCTAGAAGTTAGAGCCTTACACAAGGCCACATAGCCCAGACCTCAGACCTAGAGCCTGTCCATTTCTCCCTGCACAGCAGCCTGGGTCTCTATTGATGCAACATTTAAGGAAATATCCTGTAAAGACTCTTCAAGTAAAAAATATAGATAAAGATTCCAGTTAAGAGAATAAATTTTCTAATATGTCACTAAGAACTGGCATGCGCAACATCTCTTGGCCCCACTTTGCTCATTTACAATATGGATATAGTAAATACTGACGAAAGGCAAAACCCCCCAAGAGCACTCTGCTCTCCTTCTGTGTATATACCATACTCTATTGTACTTATTTAATGTATGCCTGCTGTACTGAACTGCGAACAGTTAGAGAAAGGCTCAATATTTCTGAAAAACAAAATGCGTGTTTGAGCTAAAGAGCTGGCCAGCAGCAGGGTGGTGGAGTGGGATGGGGGCTGAGAAGGCAGGACTTGTCCTCAGCGTTCTTCCCTCCCTAGGTGAACACCTCTCATGTCCTCTGATAATGAGCCATGTGGAGAGGATAGAAGTGACACTACTAGTCTAACAGTATTTCACTAACTCTCAGCTGGTAGCCACAACAATATTATCCCTCTCTCTCTCTCACTTTACACACACGCGCGCGCGCACACACACACACACACACACATATATTTGTGTGTTTTTTTTGCTTCCGTATCTTAAACTTTTCTTAAAATGAACAGTTCTTCTGGCCCTGGACACCTCTGGGGATATCTGTTCATTTTCACAATCTGAAAAAATGACAATTTCATTTTTAATAATGAATATTCATGTGCTCAACTGAGACTCTGCATGTCATTATAATTCCCGAATTAGTTCAGAGGGAAACTGACATTTTGTCTAAATTCCTTTTATTCTTCACTGAAACAGAATAGGGTGACATTTTCCTCTGAAAGGAAATGGGAATTTTTCCTTATCTTTGTCACCTGACAATTTCCCATCCCCAATAAAGTCCCATTTGCAGAGCTTCCTTCCAGTGTTACTTGATGAATCCAAATGATCAAGAGGGTGAGGACACTCCACAGTCTGTAAGACAGGAACCGACCTAGACAAGATTAAAAAAAAAAAAAAACACTGAAGATGACAAAATGAGTCAAATACAATAGCTCCTTTAGTCCTTGCCATCAAGCTATTATTATCCTTTGCTCAACAGATAAATAAAACTGAGGATCAGGAAAGTTGTATGGTTTGCCTAAGATCATATCACTATTTCAGCTAGTAGCATAAGAATGTAAATGTTGCTATTTGGACGGCAAACCCGGTTCTCTTCCCAATCCACTACAGCTGCATATACTCCCAAGAAGTCCATAGATTATAGTTCTGTTTGTAGATGCTTCTCACCAGCCCAGCTTCCTGGTGAGTGTTCCTAATGGGCCAGCTGACACTTAACCACAGGCCCTCCTGCTTCACAGATGTATGAAAGGAGGCATAAGGAAATTAAGTGACTTTTAAAGTATTATGCAAAGGTGCCTAAAGTTATATATATTCTTGTCTTTGAATATTGTCACATAAGAAAAATATATGCAATGCAAATAGAGGAACAAAAAATGGGAGAAATTATGTGTAGGACAACTCATGGACCATCCAAGGCAGGGTCCAGATCCATTCCACAATCACAGGAGCTTAATTAGTTTTTTAGGTCATTATAATGGGTCACACATTTAACAGTTCAAAACCCACTTATTATCCCACAATTTCCTTAGGGCAGATGTCTGGACACAGCTTAACTGAGTTCTCTGCTTGGGGTCTGCAAGTTGTTGGCCAGGGCTTATCTGAAACTCAGGGCCTTCTTCTAAACTCACATGATTTTTGGCAAAATTTATTTCCTTGAGGTTGGACAACCCAAAGTCAGTAGGAGAATCCCTGTAACTTCAGGGAAGGCCTAAGCCCTCTTTGAAAGAGCTCACTTAATTAGGTCAGGCCCACCCAGATAGTCTCCCTTTGATTAACAAAGTCAAACTAACTAGCAACCTTAATTACATCTTTAAATCCCATCACCTTTGCCATGTGATATGGCATTACTATGGGGCTGGCATCCATGATACTCATAGGTCCTGCCCACAATCAAAGGGAAGGGGGATTATACATGGAAGAGACACTAAGCAATGGAAATCTTAGGGACCATCTTCCAACTCTGCCTACGACAGAAGCAATACCACTTTCCACATTGCAGTGCTTGGGTTAATGTTTGATATTCTACTAGCAATCCATACATCAATGTGACAGTCTCTGGATTCTGTGCAGGTCTTTTAAATGGATGCCAGATAATTACTCAACTAGGTAAGCTGGGATGAGTTCCTATTGCATGCCTGGCACAGAACAGTCTAGAAAAGCCAAAACAAATAAGAGACTCAGTCCCTTCTCAGTAGATGCTTCCAATATACTTTGAAGGAAACTGTAAATTACTATTTCTAAAAATTAACACCTAAAAATTATACTCATAAAAATTAATAGGTCCCGTCCATACTCAAAGGCTTAGTCACCAATGAAGAAAATGGAGAGTCAGTAAGGAGGGGACCCAGAATAAATAAAGGGTCAGTTCCAGGGTCTATAATACTAGATCCAAGAGTAATGCAGCCTCTATAAAGTTTTGAGAAGAACTGGAAAAAAAAATAAAAATAAAAGACACTGGAATCAGTGTCCAAAGACCTAGAATATGGCCCTAATTTGTACCATATCCCTGTGTGACCTGAATAGCTCTCTTCCCTTCCATAGGTCACAGCACCCTCATCTATAAAATAAGAGTGACCTGCCCAAGTTTTGATGACATCTAAGGCTTTTCCACCTTTGAAAAGTGCTCGGATTTTGCAGTCAGCCTGGAAGGGCCTGGAGCCCTCAGCACCACTGAGATTCACTAGAGTGATACATCTCACTTCTCAAATCATGTACTCCTTCCAGCAGGGAATCAGGGGAAGGTGCTCTGTTGGAGGAAAGCACCTTTCTCTTTGTAGTCAGGAACATTTTTGGCAGGCCACATCTTTCCCCTTCTTGGTGATTTTTTTAGGTCTCTTGTTTCCCCTTCAAACAAAATAGTAACAATTCATGAGTTCAGGTGTAGTTGATGACAGATGCCATGTCCTTCCTCTTTTTTTATTTACTCTTATAAGTACAGGGGCAAGTCCTTTAACCTAAGTCTGTTTCCTATTTAAATGAAGGTGATGATGCCTACTCAGAAAGGAGGTAAGATAAGTGAGTAATGTGATATAAAAGAAGGGAACTACCCAGCAGGGGGGCCTGGCACTTAGCAACTTCTGGTCTACTCTCAGCACCCTCCATCCAAAATCCCAAGGCAGATTTTGAAGGCAGTGTTTATGAAAGGCTAGAGTCTGTCTGCCTGCGAAGTGAGCTTACAGAGAATTCAGGTCTGGTAATCAAAATTAATAATGGTATTCAATCTAATTTTCCAAGTCAGAGGAGTGGAAGGCTGAGCTGTAATCAATCTTTAGAGGTCAATTCACAGGGGATTTACCAGGTAAAGGGCTTGGCGCCCCCTTGTGCAGAAAAATGTTGCTATCTTATCAGCCAGTTGTTCACACATGTGCTATAGGCAAGACGCCCTTGGCTCTTAGACATTTGGAAATACACCCACCCTCTCACCTGCCCCTAGGCAGCCAAGTCTTGGTTAGTATCAACTCTTTCTTTTAAAAAATGTGAATTGTTTGATTAGTTTCTAAATAGGATATACTTGCCTTGCATATGGAACACAAATCAACAGTGTGTACCTTTAGTCTCCTTCCCAGTTCTGAGTCCCACAGCCAGATTCCTTCCCCAGAGGCAATTCTGGTGAACCCTACCATAGACTGTGTGTGTGTGTCTGTGCATGTTTCACATATATGTGTATATTTTTCCCCAAATGATAACATACTACATGCACTGTACCTTGCTTTTTTCTGCAACTTCTTTTTTCACAATATATGTGTTTTTTTAGTGTTCCAAGATTCATTGTTTATGTACCACACCCAGTGCTCCATGTAATACATGCCCTCCTTAATACCCACCACCAGGCTCACCCAACCCCAACCCCCTCCCTTCCAAAACCCTGTTTGTTTCTCAGAGTCCACAGTCTCTAATGCTTCATCTCCCTTTCACGATATATGTTAATGATCATTCCATACCTGTACACTTCAAGGTACCTCATTTTTTTAGTGACTGCATAGTATTCCATCATCTGAATGAATCATAATTTATGCCTTTTCAATAATTTTATGTATATATGTTCACATTCAGAAATATTTCTATATATTTTCCAAATCTTGCTATTTCAAACAAGTTATTGCTATTTCTGTAATTAATAATCTTTTGTTATGTCATGTTAGTCACCATACAGTACATCATTCATTGTTTGAATAAACTAACATAACAGAATAAAAAATATAAAAATAAAAAAGAATAAAAAATTAAAAAACAATAAAGAGAAGCATTAAATTAAAAAATAATAGTAATTTCAGTTATGTTGGTTTCTATTATTGTGAATATATTTTTTAGATAAACTTCTAAGAGTGTAATTGTGCCAGGTGCTCTTCAAATTGCTTTACATGTCACTCAACAAATCACTCAACAAATATTTATTGAGAATCTAGTATGTGACAGGCCTAATTCTAGGTGCTGAGAATACAGCAGTGAACATAATAGATAAAATTTTTCTTGTGGCATTTTTGAATTTTAGATATATATTTAGACATATTTGCTGATATTTAGATTCATTAAATTTTCACAATAACTTTTTTGTATAGGGCCGATTATTATCCCTATTTTATAGAGGAGGAAACTGAGATACAGATGATGATGGAAGTCATAAGTAGTGGAGCTGGAATTAAAACCAGGTAGTATTGTTCCAGAGTTCAGAGTTCATGCACTTTACTATGAGGTCCACATCCACATCCGTGCTTAAACGCTCCACGTGTCATGATTCTTACTCCAATTTACAAGAAGGCCCTACTATTGTTTAGAAAGGATTTTTACCACAAAAGAGCTTACATTGCCTCCAAACAACCAACCACTGGGTATCTCATCTAAAGGCCTGTCTTAGTCAGGTTTCCTGAGGTAGACCTCTCTGAGGTTCTTGTGCAGGTGACTTCCTGAGAGAGAAAGAGGATTGAGGGCAGCAAGTGTGGGCAGGGGAGAAGCTGTGTAACGATGTGATCCCAGATGAAGTCCCGGGGAGCCTGGAAGCATAAATGGCATTACAGAGTGGTCCCACCTGGTAGCAAGGGGGATGACCATTTGCATCCCTGTATTAGTCCATCATTGGCTGCAAGTTGACTTCAGGGAGTAGGTGTGTAACCTTCCAGGCAATTCTAGGTGAGGGAAAGCTCCAGAATGAGGGCGCAAGTACGAGCTGTTAGCAGCCAGCCATCACTGCAGTTAAGGCAGTGCGGCAGGGGGCAGGTGTGCACTAGCCCAGTAAAGGAAATCTGGGAAGGTCACTAATGGTGTACACTACAATGCATATAGGGAATCTCTGTCTGATTTTCCTGCACATGTCTCAGAATTAACAAGTTCAAGACTGGATGCACCAGCACTCCCTACTTCAGTATTCTCCACTATATTAAATAGCACTGCCTTCCACAGAATTATCCATTGCAGAGGCCCCCTAGTCCTTTGCTCCTCTATCTCTTTAATCCCCTTCATTCTTTTTAGTGAACTAGTTTATAACATAAAACTCACAGATGCTGCCTCCTTCTAAGGAAAGTGGATTCCAGCAACTAGAGTTTCTTCCTCAACCCAGCTCAACAATTTCCCTGACTCCATCATTGCTTTCTCAGATCTACATTCCACACTACAATCTGCCCTATCTTTCTAAATGAAAATCTCATCTTGGTACCCTTTAGTTCTTTAAACCCTTTAATGGTTCCTCTTGTGTTTGTTTAATCCTGTAGTTCCTGCATGGCCAGTAAGGAGCTAGCTATTACTAACCTCCATATTCACATGCCACTCTCTATACACCTCAACCCACTCATAACATTACTGTTCAACCCCATTACTTGGGCTTCCAAGACTCTGACATCTTGGAGTATAAGAACTATTTCACCTTTGCCACATGACTTTTCAGGCTGAGCATCCTCTTCCCTGGTGTAAACTTGGTCTAGGTCTCTATGGAGTTCTCAAAGCACTTGATACATCTTGAGCATGTAGTAGCTAGTCTCCAAAGATGCTTCCCCCAAAATGAATTATGCCTCTCACTATCCATGCTCCCACATATCCCTACCTCTTGAATCAGAGACAGACTTGAGACTTGCTTTTAACCAACAAAATGCAGCCAAAGTGACACTGATTTCTGAGGCTTAGTCCAGAAAAGCTTTGCAGCTTCCAACTTTGTCTCTTGGAATGTTCGTTCCACGTATGCCAGTCATCAAGAAGAAATCCATCTGTCATGGATTTTGTGCTATGAGGAATCCCAAGTTAGTCGTGTGGAGAATTTATGTGAAGAAAGAGATAGCTGTCAGATCAGCCCCCAGCTTGCTAATCCAGGAACCAGGCATGGATAAGAAGTCCTCAAGGAACCAGATGACCACAGTCTCAACCATCACCAACGTGCAAAAACATGAGGGAACCCAAGCTGTGTCCAAAAGCCCATAGAACCGTGGGAGATCACAATAAAATTGTTGTTTTAAGATGCTAAGTTTTCAGTTGACTATTACTCAGCCATTGAGCACCAAAACTATACCTGAATTGGTATATAGTCTGCTCCATTAAAATTATTTTTCTGTCTTTCTGTTTTCCCTACTAGGCAGTCCAGGGACTCTGAATCTCATAATGTAGTGTAATGACAGGGATGTAGACTTAGGTAGTGTTTGATAAGTGAATCAATGAATAGAAAAAGAGTGAAATGCTGAACACAGTTAATTCCCTCATGCCCTGGGCCCATCCTCAATGAGTCTGTCATCAGTGTTTCCGTCGAAGTTGAGTTTTACAAGCATTTACTGGGTGACTACAGTGTGATCTGTGAGGTCCTAAACATAAGCAGACAAAGCAGGTTCAGATCCCAGCTTTGCCATTTACAAGTGTGTAACCTTAAACAACTGAAACTCTCTGAGCTTCATTTGCTCATCTACAAACATTGGATAATGAAATGCCTAACTTTTTGATACTGCAGTGAAGATGGTATGATACGATTTTTTAATCCTCACAGTAAATGACTCATTCCATGTTTTTCATTAGTGTGTGTTAATTGAATTGATATAATAAAATATAAAATACTTAGTCCAGTCATGAGTAAAAGAACTAATGAAATAACACTTTGTGGAGTACACTTTGTGGTCTCAACAGATACATCCTTTGCTTCATTCTATTCCCCTCCATTGTAAGGTTAGGAGTCAGCTTGTACTAAGACTAAAACACTCTACAGTACAATTGAAAAATAGTGGCAGCCAGATTTAGTCTTGAGCAATTACTACACGTCCAGAACTGGCATCAGCAACAATGAATCAGAGTTCATACCTGCAATCAACATTACATTTCAGATTCTGAACCAAACTCTTCTAAGAAATGAGCTTCTGTGCAAATAATCACATGTCCCTCCAGCATTCTTCTGCTTTTTCTTTCAGGGAAATGTTGGGATTACTGTGTGCCCCAGCCCCTACTTCGGCAAGTTTCATCACTTACTCCTCTTCTGTAATGAAGCAAGTTATTGAAATTGGGGGCTTTTGGCCATTTCTCCAAAAAGAGAAACCTTTTCAGCATGACATTTATGTGTAGAGGGATGTTTATCAGCAAAGAGCATTTCTTCCTAAAGCAGCAAATGACTCCATGAGGTAAAATTATGGGGTGATCTCATACTCATGCCGAGCAGGAAGGGGAAAATGTCAGCAGTTATATCCAGAAGATGGGAGTTTCTATAATGCATCTTTCCCACAGTGCACTTAGCATGAAGGGCTGCTTCTACAAGCCATTTCCAGGGTATTTTACCTGGAGTAACACAAATACCTGATCACCATAAATAGGGAGAAAATAACAGAGACTTTGACTTCTGGAAAGAAATGTACTCATTACTATCAAAGAGGGGAACATTGGACTGATTGAACATGTATAAATTGACTGAAGACCTGTCTAGTGGCTAATATATCCTCTTCTCTCCATTAGTCTATGACTATGTTTTTTTTTTAAATCCATTTTCACAATGCTGCTTAATAACAAATATAAAATAAAGTGAAGGTGATTCTCCTTTCCTCACAAACATAGAAAAATATGTCTTGTCTCCCACCCTAGAAGCTGTAGTTTGTGGATATAACTAGTTCTCCTTTTCTAATCTTCGGGTTAGCACACACGTTAAAACTTTTATGTGACAGTATCGAACAATTGCCCTGGGAATGGCAAAATGAGATATGGGAATAGCATGGCCCCAAAAGTCAGAGAGCCTTAAGAACATCATCTTAGGACAAGCAAACAGTCCTCAGTCTTGAGAAAGATGCCTCCCTTCCCTGGACCAGCACTGTATGGAGTGTCCTCCCTTGTCCTCCCAACATCCTTCCCATTACTTGTCATTATTCATCCTGAAAGAATCACCTCCACGGTCATCTCTGCAAGAGTTTCCCCTGACATATCCCAGGTTTGATTACAAATCCCGCTGTGTGTCCTCAGCCCTCTGTGCTTGCTTCTGTCCCACTATAATGTGCTATAATTCTTCATTTGTCTCTCTCCTTGAAAGACTACTCCATTCCTGCAGAGTAAGATTGTACTGTGTCTGCCTCCATAACCCCAGCAACTAGCACTGGGCTTACAGTTTAATTGGAGCTTCTTAGTGCTCAGAGGGTTTGCATGGATGGGAATAATCAAACAGATGCAGAGGAGCCATTGGAGAAGATCCTATACATGCTCCCATTTCATAGATTCCCCATGAGATTCAAGGGGATTGAGGGGCTGTCCAACTTCACACAGTATGTTAGTCATAAAGTGGGGACTGGAATTCGGTTCTCCCAAATTGTGGTCTAGAACCACCTTAGTTAACTTACGTCAATAATACGTATGAAGTACCTACTAAGTGCAAGGTTCTGTGCTATGAGCGCCGTAAAATGCCATGAGCATTTCAGGTACAAAAGGAACTGTGGATGTGCATGAAACACGGCTGAATATAAAATGAGTTCTTACAAATGTACAAATAAAATAGCATAGGAACACGGGTTTGATGTGAGATTGATTCTAGGGGAACTGTAGCAGACACTTTTGTATTTTTAGTCCCCTCACCTTGGCCCCCTTACGTTTCAGTTTCAGCTCTGTTTACCCATGCAATCTTTTTTTTTTTTTTAATGGAAGTATAATTGACATACAATGTTATGTACTCGGCCAAAAACAGAATGAGATCTTGCCATTTGTGACAACATGGATGGACCTAGAGGGTACGATGTTAAGTGAGATAAGTCAGGCAGAGATAGCCTACAATCTTGCGCTCATCCTAATAGTGTCTCACCTTGACCAATGTTTTCTGCTCCAGTGCCAGGAGCCACCCAGCATTTATACAAGTCCCACAGAAGGGAGTGAACAGCCTCAGGGACAGTGTTCAAAAAATGAAGGACGGGAGTCAGTAGAGAAACACCCTGGCCACCTATCCTTCAGGTGGTGAACACTGAGAGGTATTCTGTTTGTCTTTAGGAATGGAGGTCTAGAGAAACTAAACCCTGTTGCTAGCAACAATGACCTTGAGAACACATGCCTTTACTGACTTTTCTTCCCTCCCTGTCCTCTCTCTGCTCCCTCACATCTCTTGCTAAGATCATTTCCCAAATAAACTGCCTGTGGAGGCTTATGTCAGGCTGTGCCTCTGGGGAAACCAAAATTAAGACAGGAAGTCAGACGTGCAGGGTTTCTTTGTGACTTTCATGGGCCTTGGGCAATTTGCAATCATGGGTCTCTTCTTCTTCAGTAAAATATATATATTTAAATTATATTTTACCTGCCTTGGTATAAAGATAAATATATAATATAATTCAGGTTGTATTCAGTATTATATGTTAATTATTATCATTTTCAGCTTTTTGTTCTGATTTTAAAAGGATTTAAAATTTAAAAATTGTCATGGCCCTAGGCACTCTGCTGCCTATGTTAATGGATGAGTCTGTCCTGTAGAGATAAAGGTACAACAGGAAGGTCTCGTGGATCAAGTGTCATCGGAGCTAAGCCTTAAAGAATCGGCCTAATTTGGACAGAGACGTAGACATACTCTTCTCTTTTCAACATAGATTATTGTTTTTTAATACTGATTTTTATTACATAAGTATATCAGGTTTATTGTGGGAAATGTGAACACCACAGAAATACTGAGATAAAAATAACATTCCCTTTTAATTTTACCAACCTGAATAAACTCAACACCTGTGCATATTTCCTACAGGGGCTGGTTTTGTGTTTTTTGGCTTGAGTTTTTCTGTTTTGGTGGTGTTGCTTTTTTTTCATCATTGACGTTAGTAAGACACA
Source organism: Potos flavus (assembly GCA_028534135.1). Classification (NCBI taxonomy): domain Eukaryota; kingdom Metazoa; phylum Chordata; class Mammalia; order Carnivora; family Procyonidae; genus Potos; species Potos flavus. The sequence goes on along the minus strand of CM052898.1, from coordinate 54,330,130 downwards.
TATACACACACAATTTTGCCCCAGTGCCTTGGAGATCTTCTTCTTTCTTTCTTTCTTTCTTTTTCTTGAATATATCACTAATGACGAGAGCATGGCTTTTGTCTGACAGTGACTTCGTTAAGTCATCTGTCTTTTCAAATGCCTAGTAACTTTCAGACTTTCTCATTCTGGAAGAGGAGTATGCATGCTTAGATGTTGTTCACAGATGATGAACGCTGAGGTTTCATTATGCTGTGTACAGGGTGAAATTTCATGTGCTCTCCTCCAATTTTCAACTTCTCTTCAACTTCACTTCTTTCAACTTCTTTCCCCTGGCAATTATTTCATTTTATTTATTCACTCTTTGGTCATATCTAATTTTCTGTTTAGACTATCCTTAAAGTTTCCTTCTCACTTTTTATCCTTAAAGCTTCCTTCTCAAAATGAAATATTTTTCATTTCCAAAACTAGCTACTTCTTCTTTTCAGATTTGTCTGCCTTCCTCCATTATTTCCATTTCTATGGATTCTATAATTTTTTAAGTTTGAGTATTTTAAACACACTTAAAGTGCTTTTCCAGCTGACTTTATTACTTCTGCTTTCTCAGGCATCAATGTTTCCATCTGTTACACCTGCTATCTCTCTTTTTTTTTTTTTTTTTGAGATAGAGACAGCAAGAGTGAGCAAGTGAGAGAGAGTGAGAGAGCCCAGGGGGGTGGTCAGAGGAAGAAGGAGAAGCAGATGCTCCACTGAGCAGGGAGCCCAATGCAGGACTCAATCCCAGGACCCTGGGATCATGACCAAAGCTGAAGGCAGATGCTTAACCAACTGAGCCATCCAGGTGCCCCTATTGACTATCTCTTATGGCAGCATTTCTCCAGTGTTTTGTGATATTTTCTCCTCAGCTTATCTTCAATTAGGATTCTCTTTAGTGGGAGCCTGGGACATGTCCTGGGTTATAGATGCCTCCCTTGGAAGATGTTTCCTGGGTGCCTCAGCTGGAGCCATAGGAGCCACTGGTTCTAGACATTTTCATATAGTCCTCAGCTCAGGCTTCCTCAGACTATGGCGTACAGAGGTATACACAGGTAGTGCTAGCTCAGGGCACAGGCTTCCTGGTAAATCTGATTCAACATCAGACCAGAGTAGGCAGCATACTTTGTCCAGGACTATACAGTCTCCCATTCTGATAAATATATTTGCATTTATTTAAATTTTGAATCCTGCCTTTTGTCTCTTAATTTTTATAACATTATAACATGAGTATTTAAATCCTTTACCTAGAGCCTCTGGAACTTTATGAGTTACATAAACTAGGATGAAATGGTTTGAAAATTTTGTGTTTGTGTTTTTTCCCCTGAGGAGAAAGTCCATAGCTTTCATCACATTCACAGAGGTATCAGAGACCCAAGAAAGCTTGGGAACCATTATTTTAAACAATCTTGGATGTTTCCTAAATTAAACTTAGCCCTTAGAAATATACAAAAAAACTACAGATAAAAGTTTTGACACATTTCCTCTACAACCTTTCTTTTTTTTTTTTTAAGGTTTTTATTCATTTATTTGACAGAGAGAGACACAGCGAGAGAGAGAACACAAGCAGGGAGAGCGGGAGAAGGAGAAGCAGGCCTCTTGCCGAGCAGGGAGCCCGATGCAGGGCTCGATTCCAGGACCCTGGGATCACGACCTGAGCCAAAGGCAGATGCTTAACAACTGAGCCACCCAGGAGCCCCCTCTACAGCCTTTCTAATATAGGTCATAGCTGAGAGGGAAATGTTCAGAGCCTGGTGTGTGTGGTATTACCACATACAGCCTCCAAGACACTTTCTCTCAGAATGTGTATATTTGGGGCTTTAAGGACCTAGGAAAGGAAGGACGTCTGGGAGGTCAGTTGAGCTAGTATGAATGACTTGACCAAGCAACAACCAGCCTTAGCCTGACCTTTCTCTTCACCCCTCATCCTTCTTTCCCAGTCCCAAGAAACATGAGGGCACAGAAATATTGTAAAATAAATGGAATACAGCCACATATACACACTGAGTTACCAGCACATAAAATAACATCACACAAAATAATTTTAAGACAAAAAAGCATGCCTAAAGATAAAGGAGGCCACTTTCTAATGATAAAAGGCCCAATTCATCAAGAAGACATAGCTATTTCAGACTTAATGCGCTGAAAAAACATAGCCTCACAATACAGAACTTGACAGAACTACAAGAACAATTTGGCAAATCCATCATCATAAAAAGAGATTCTAACAATTGAATCCTGGTATGTGACATCTATGATTGTTCCTTCTCAAACAGCATCTGGCCATGTTACTGTTCACAAATTGAGATTCAGCAAGGGGATTTTCACAAAGTCACAGAGTTGCTAGGTGGCCAAACTTAGATTCCAATCCAGACTCATCTGACCCCAAAGTCAAAGCACTTTCCAGTGGAACCGCTAATAAGAACTAGGAAAGAGATGACAAGACTGGAGTTTTTTGTTTTTTTTTTTAATATACATAATTCATTTGGTTGAGTATTTTTCTCTCCTCAGCAGCAGTTAGTTTCTCCCCACCTGTTAATTACTGGGGTTTGTGCGGGGGTGGGTTTGGCTTCCCGAAGCAGCCCACACAGGTTGTCACACTGTCAAGGATTCCTCCATTAACAAGCTGTCAATACGCCGCCAACAGCCGCCATTTGGTTTGTTCAGGGAGCAGGAGCTCTGGTGTGGAGACTTGGCTCTATCATTTAGAGGAATTTAAAAAAATAAGGCAAGAGGCAGATGTCTTCCAGTCTGTTCTTCCACAACAGACTCAGGGATATGGCGTGGGCTTTCACTGGGAGGAGGGAGAAGGCTTCAAAATAAATGTGAAGAAGGGGAAAAGCCAGGCATGAAGGAATGAAGAATAAGGATGCACTTAAAAATACAGTTTTTCCTTTCCTCCAGATTTCCCATGGGCAAATTTCTGAGTAATGCCAACTTGTCCATATCCTCATCACTGTGGACTTCTCGAACTAACTTAAAAAATGGTTAAAAGGCCATGTTCTGATTTTTAAAATAAAGTGTGCCATTTGCCTGCAACCTTTTCAAAGTCACCCTAATGAAATGTAGGGAAAATCTGCCAGTCCACTGAGATGCTTTCTGAGGCCAGCGTCCTTTCTGTTAATTAGTAAGACTAACCTCTGAGCAGACAGGCCTTCCCAGCTCACCACAAACAAAGATGCCTGTAGAAATGCCAGTTTTTCAGAGTGCTTCATATAAGAAAATGGAAAAGCCAGCTTTTGAGCAAATACATTTAGAGCGGGGGTCTCCATAAAAATCTCTTTGCACCTGTAGCCTCAGACTCTATTTTTGCTTTCCTACTTACAACTTCTACCACCTGTGCCATTAAAATATGCTTGAATTCTCTCCAACCAATAAGACTTCACAACCAACTCAACAGAAAGCCTCATGTTTCTGAAAATTGTATTGAAGTTGCCTTGATTGTAAAAGTGATATTTCTAGTACTCAGATTTCAGGAAATTATGAAACACATCCACCTCCCTATTTCTACCTTCTTTTCAGATCATGGAATAAATCATGTTATTTTTAGGCCCAAAGAGTCAGTCAAAAGCATAGCATTACTTCACAATGAGGACATAAGCTTAAAAAAAAAAAAGCAATTATGCTGGTCTATCATCACCAAAGACATGAAAAGATACTCTCTCAGCGGAGGAGGGGTATGCATGCTTAGATGTTGTACAGACATTAATGAACAACAGGGAGGATGGAAGAAACTTGGGAATTTCCAAACATCTGTTCCAGCAGGATTCATTACAAGCACCAGGCAGGAGACTCTATCAGAAGGCAAACAAATAACTTAAGTTTCCCCTACATCCTAACTCTAGATTGTGCCCAAACTCTCATGTCTCTTCCCATGGGGTCTACCCATGGGAGCCCCTATAGGATTTTCTCCTGTAAGACTGTAAGCTCCAAATAGAAAGGAAATTTTTAATCAGACAGCAACCTTGGTTCCCTTTTTGCTATGGCCGGCAGGAGTCTTAGAGACAATATTTTCAGAAAGATTATCTTATTGGCTTCTGTTGCTAGTTATGTTGTAGAACAGGGTTTGAAAAACTAAAGCCAATGGGTCACATCCAGTCTGACACCTACTTTTGTAAATAAAGTTTAATGGAAACACCATCATAACCATTTGCTTATGAATAGTCTATGACTGTTTTTATGCTACAAGTGCAGAGCTAGTAGTGACAATGGAGACCATATCACCCACAAAGCCTAAAATATTCACCATCTAGCCCCATATAGAAAAAAATCTCCAAGTTCAAAACATGGACAAATCCTGGATAAAATATTCAAAATATGTTTCTAAAGAAGGTCTGATATGTGAGAAAGCCAAAATTGATCAGAAAAAATAAACTCACAAAAATAGGTAAACACTTAAGCTAGTGGATGATCCAAGATCATTCTCTTCTCTCTGAAGATAAAGGATCATCATGCAGTAGGACCTATAATCAGTGACCCCCACAAAATGTCTCATCAGGCAAACAAGCAAAGAAACTACCCCACAAAGTATGAACTTAGCCTCTTTTAGTCTTGTTTCTGGGAAGGGGAAACGAGTCTCCCTTAAGAATTCATAATCACAATCAACTCTCAGGCAAATTTGAGGCTGGAAGCCACACTCACTTTGTGGCATGAAAATACCCAAGGCAAGAATTTAATTTAAACTAGTTGGGGCTGGAGTATCCTTATGGAAAAAGCTAACGCATGTCCTCTCTGGAGGACATACACAAATAAGAGGTTTAGATGTCCAGTGACAATATTTAAAGGAACGTGAGCTCATAATCAAAAATTACTTAACACATGAGAAAAGCTTAGAAGTAGTCAGCAAAGCACAAAATCAATTCTACAAGTAACTGCAGCAATAATAATACTAATAATAGCTAACACCTGTATAGGTTACTCTGTGCAAGATATCCTAAGAACTTTACACATATTTAACCATTTAATCCTTAAAGCAACCCACTGAGTAGTAATTGCTTTTTTTTTTTTTTTAAAGATTTTATGGCAGATGCTTAACCAACTGAGCCACCCAGGCATCCCAGCAATTGCTTTTAAACCCATCTACCACATGAGGAAAGTAAAACACAATGTCTTCAGATTTTAGAATGATTAGAATTAGAATCCTCCAAAAAACATATGTATTATATTTAAAGAAACAAGTGATTGAGATTATAAGTCTCAAAAATGACCGGGCATTTGAAAGAAAGATTCAAAGAGAACTTATTCAAATGAAAAATATAATAAATGGAAATTAAAACTCAAGATGAAGGCTAACTAACAGATTAGAGACAGTTGAAGCAAGAATTATTGAACTGGAAATAGTCCCAGAATGAAGAAAGAATTACTCAATAGGAAGATAAATGCAAAAAGTTTTTAAAAAATAAAAATAGGGATGCCTGAGTGCCTCAGTTGGTTAAGTATCCAACTCTTGATCTCAGCTCAGGTCTTGATCTCGGGGTGGTGAGTTCAAGCCTCACACTGGGCTCCAAGCTAGGCATGGAGCCTACTTAAATAAAGAAAGAAAAATAACAATATAACACAAAGATTAAAAGTATGAATCAGAGGTTAAGAGATACAGAAAATAGAGCAATGAGATTGAAGGCATGTCTAATTGGAATTTTAAAAGGAGATAATGGAAAGGTAGATGGATAATATTTAAGGAGATAGTGACTCAAAACTTTCTAGAATTGAGGAAAAGCATGAGTTCTCTCATCCCTAATCTGAGTAGGATAATTAAAAAGAACCCCACATTGAGATACGGTATAATGATCTGCCAAAAACCAAGTAACAGACAAAGCTTTTCAAGGCACCCAGAGAAAAACAGCTTACCTCCAGTGTCATGGCACTCAGACTGACAAATGACTCCCAGCAGCAATAATGGGATCCATTTAAAGTGCTGAGGTACAAGAGCTTTCAACTGGGAATTTTATAACCATCAAGACAATATTTAAAGAATAAAGGTGATATGAAGACAGTTGCAGACAAACAAAAACTGGCTTAGTCTCTAACAGATCTTCACTTAAAGGAGCTTCTAAAGTATCTACTTTAAAATAAAAGAAAAATGATTTCAGGGGTACCTGGGTGGCTCAGTTGGTTAAGCATCTGCCTTTGACTCAGGTCATGATCCCAGAGTCCTGGAATCGAGTCCCGCATTGGGATCCTTGTTCAGTAGGGGGGAGCCTGCTTCTCCCTCTCCCTCTGCCGCTCCCCCTGCTTGTGCTCTCTCATTCTCTGTATGTCAAATAAATAAATAAAATCTTTTAAAAAAAGAAATAAAAATGATTTCAAACAGAAGATTGGATATTTAATAAAAATAGTGAGCAAAGAAAATGGTAAACATCTGGGTAATCTAACAATATTTAACTTATGAAACAATGATAATGATCCATTTGTACCATAAAATATGAACAAGATACAAAAATTTATTAAGTAATAATACTATGTTAATACTGAGAGAATGGGAATTAAGTAGTTTAAATTTCTTACATTTGGGGGAAGAAATAAAACTCACTGTTGGATTTTAAACTTTGTTAAATATGTAGAAAAATTTCTAGAATAACCAACTAAATAATACAAATAGAATGGAAAACTTCCAAAATAATAGGAGAAAAATGATGGAATAACAGGGGCGGGGAGACCTCACTCAATACAAAAGAAAAATAAATTCAAAGCTAGACAAGTGGAAAGTGTAAAATAAAAGAATGGAAATAAATCCGAATATATCAGTAAATATGATGAATGGAAACGTACTAACCTCACCAGTTTAAAGATAAAGATAGTGAGACTGGATAAAAATGTAGCTAAGAAAAGAAGACAAAGAAAAATCATAAGATAGATTTATAATTTACAGAGCAAATACCAGTTCATAAAATAGTATCAAGCAAAATAAAATTTGAAATAGTAAGTATTATTAAAGATAAAGGTCGTATCATAATGATAAAAACTTAATCCACTAAGAAAATACAACAATTTCAAAGTTGTATGCACCTAAAATATCAGCTCAGAATATAAAACTCAAAACTTGACAAAAATACCAAAATAATTAGACAATTCCATAACAGATTTTAACACGCCCATCCCCATAATTGACAATAATGGAGGAGAAAGTCAGATAAAGAAGATCTAACGGACTTAGGCAGAATGCTATGGTCCCAAGTTGGAGGCCATACATTGTTTTCAAGAATGGATTGGTTGGGGTGCCTGGGTGGCTCAGTGGGTTAAAGCCTCTGCCTTCAGCTCAGGTCATGATCTCAGGGTCCTGGGATCGAGCCCCGCATTGGGCTCTCTGCTCAGCAGGGAGCCTGCTTCCCCCTCTTTCTCTGCCTGCCTCTCTGCCTACTTGTGATCTCTCTCTCTCTCTCTCTGTCGAGTAAAAAAAAAAAAAAAAAAGAATGGGTTGGTTGACAGCTAGATAGTGAAAATGTATTTATTTGGTTGGTAGCCAGATGGTACAAGTAAGTCTATTTAAGAAGATGCTGAAAGTAATCCTTGTGGGCAGTTATGGCGGCCAGAATTAAAGTAGTGAAAATGGAGACAAGAAGAGGTGAGGAATTTTAAAAAGATCAAGGAAGAATATTCACAGAACATGGTGATTAATTAAACGTCAAGTGTGAGAGATGGGAGGAGGCAAGAAAGGTTCTCCCTCCAGAATGTCTACTGCCTGAGGGAAAATGGGAGAAGAAGAGTTGGGGTGGCAGGGGTGAATTCCATATAAAATGTAATAATTCTGAGTCCTATAGGGTACAGTCAATTTTCAGTAGGCAATTGGTTTTCTGATCAAGGAGTCAGAAGAAGTATTTGGTTTGGAGATACCATTTCAGGAATTGTTAGAATATGGATGTTAATTTTGAAATGAAAAATTTGGAAAAGAGGATGTGTCACAACAATGTATAGAAATTTTAAAAACACAAAAATTGAAGAAATAGGTAGAAGACTGCATCAGTTATCTGTTGTTACATAACAACTTAATTGGCTTTTATTGGCATACAGTTTGACAGTTTGGGCTGGGTTCATCAATACGGTTTTTCTGCTAGTCTCACCTGTAGTCATTCATATGGCTACAGTGAATTGGTAACTCAAATGAACCAACTGATCTAAAACATTCTCACTCACTTGTCTGGCCAGGGTACATTAGTTCCCTTTGTGACCTCTCCAGCAGGCTAGCTACAACTGACGTTGTGGGCTCAGAGTTCCAATTATAGTCAGAGAGGACAAGTCCCAATGTGCAAGGAAATTTTAAGACTCTGCTTGCTAATTTCTCTAAATCTTATTTGCTAATTTCCTTAAAGTAAATCATGAGACCATATCCAGATTCAGTGGATGCAGAAGTAAGCTCCACCTCTTGACTGAGGCCCAGCGAAGTTGCATTGCACAGGGGCACGCACACTGGAATGGAAGAGATCACTGAAGCCATCCTTGCAGTCTTCCAGAGATCCAACAAAAAACAACTAAGCTAGAGAGTGTTATGCAGAAAGCCTGAGAGTTTGTTGATGCATAATCCAAGGGAACAATTTGGAGAATAATAATGTGGCACCCTGTGTCAAATGCTATAGAAGTCTCAAGAGAGATAAACCTGAAGAGAGATAGCATGACTTCTCAGCAAAGAAGTTGCTAGTGCTCTTAGGAGGGACAGGTTTTTTTTGTTTTTTGTTTTTTGTTTTTTCATGTATGCAACTAACTTTTACTTAAATAGGTAGCATGTTTTGTAATGAATATGTCACTTCCTCCCAGCTTTATTGAGGTTTAATTGGTATACAAAAAAATAAACATAAATGATGCATCTGTTAAGTTTGGACATATGCACTTGTATTACCATCACCACAAGCCAGGTAATAAACATATTCATCATCTTCAAAAATTTCCTTGTATTCCTTTGTTGAGCACGTGCTCTCTCTCTCTCTCCTTCTTTCTTGTGTGGTAAGAACACTTAGCATGAGATTATGCAATAGAATGTAATTCATCCTTAAAAAAGAAGGAAATTTTGCCACTAGTGACAACATTGCTAGAACTGGAAGACATTATGCTGAGTGAAATAGATCAGTCACTGAAGGACAAATACTACATGATTTCTCTTCTATGAGACATCTAAAGTAGTCAAAGGTGCAGAAGTAGAATAGAATGGTAGTTACCAGAAGGGGGATGGGGCTAGAGGGAACAGGAACAGCTTTGGACTGGTGGGGACAGAACTGCGGAGGGCTGAGTTGGACAGGGGCAAGAGATGAATGCAGAGGACTCCTTCAGGGAGACTCATCTTAAAGAAGAAGGAAGAGCAGAATGTAGGACAAATGGACAGTTTGTCCCTTTGTTATATGGGACATACACAAAACCAAGCCTGCTTAAGATTTGGTAGGAGAGGCCATGGAAGAGAAAGAGCAGATGCAGACTGAGTAAAGACAGAAAAGAAAATGATGGAGGGCTCACCACTAGATGGTAAAGAGGAAGGCCTCTCCTGCTGTGACAAGAAGAAAGAAGGAAACCATCTTTCAGAAGCGTAAAGGTGACCAACGACAAAGAAAGCTGTGGCCACACACCCACTTTCCCACTGTCTTGTGCAGTCACCCAGCACAAATAGAATCCAGACCACAGAGCATGAGTTTATAATAAGAACAAACCTGGGTCCTGACCCTGACTTTCACACTCAGTAACAGAGCGGTGTTGGGAAAGTAATTTAACACTTCTGATCACCTGTTTTCCAGTCTGCTCATGGAATCATAATCCCAGACCCATACTGCTTGTGAAGATCACATGTGATCACATATACACAAAGCTTCAATTCTCTCCCCTCCTGTGCAGAACCCCCTCACCCAATGGGCTGCATGGCATTAGGGAAATTATGACACTTTTCTGAGGTCTAGGCTCTTCGTCTATGGAAGTACAGACTGGACTAATGGACTCTCCAGACTCCTTTGGGCTTTGATGTTCTAAATATCTACAGGCCTCAGGAATGGCTCCGGTCCATGACCTTCCAGGCATTTGAAAAGAGGACACATTAGTACAATGGCAGAAAGAAGGCCTAAAGGAATATCCTGAAACCTCGTGGGGATCTTGAACAATGCTGTTCACACATAAAGGCAGGAATCCCAGAGCCCGTTGAAGGAAGAAGACTGAGCAGTAACTTAATGGAAGTGCCTTTCTAGAAGCTTGACAATCCCTCTTGGGAGCCAAAAACCCAATAGGCCGCCAAAACCCATTCCTTCTCTCATTCAGAAAATATTTACTGAGTGCCTGTTTTACGCCAAGCACTCTTTTAGTATTGGAGACCTAACAGTGATCGAAATCATCAAACATCATTGCTTCAAGCAGCTAACATTCTAGTAAAATATATATCATAAAGTAATCAGCGCTAAGGAGAAAATATAAAGCAGAGGGGAGGGAGAGGCTGTGGATGGAGGCAGGTGTCATTTTAAAAGTGCTGTCAGAGAAGGCTTCATTGAGAGGGCAGTACTTAGGTAAAGGTCTGAGAATAAGGAGGGTAATGGCCTTGTGGAAATAGTAATTGCCAAGGTAGGAATATGTCAGGTATGTTCAAACCCCAGTTCAGGAGCATTTGCCATGGATACAATGCACATCACTATATTAGACTCCTCTCCGAATAGCTGCAGGGAGCTCAGTTAATATTGTAAGAAGATATTACAAATCAGATAGATTCAGGGTCCCATGTCCCTCTCTCCAGCTGTCTCCTTGCCACATACAGCCATGGAGCACCTGCAGTTAACCCTGATATCTACGCGGAACTACTGAAAGCCCATGTAGCCTCTAGACAGGGTCTCCTCAGCACCCAACTTTTCTTGTATTTTATGAGTTTCCTTTTCTTTCTTGCAGGATAAAACTATTAGTTGAAAAATCTTTTTTGTTCTGCTGGAAGCCCTTTCCCTATTGGCATTATCCAAAACGGACTTTAAGACTAAAACGTCTTTCTTCAGAGAATAAATTCTACAACTCAGCACTGCTACCCCGTCACCAAGATTATTTATTCCTACGTAGCAATGACCCCATAACTTGCAGTTTCTCTCTCTCACTCTTTCTTATGCCCCTAATTTTATTTTTTCTCCCGGGTGACATATTTCAGGCAATCTTCTGGAGCCAACAAGAAGCTAATTTTGAGAAAAGGATGTAAACGTGTTAAAACACATTCATTACGAGTATAGGAGTGTCAATTTAAAATGCTGACGTTCTGTTACCCACATGATGTAATTGAGAGGCTATAAATCTGGAATGGTGAATTTCCCATCAAATTCTCACCGCACATTCTGAATTGATCAGCCTAAGGTAGCTAATTCTTGCCTCCATCAGGAACTGGCATTTCTTTCCTATGGCTGCTCACAGTTTTCAAAGCCTTTTCATATTCCTTAATTTACTGTCACATGGTTCCCTCCCTCCCACTGACCTCCTAATCACTAAATTCCATGGACATTCTAGGTTTTCCCCAACTTTGGCCTACCTGCAGCATTTGAAGCTCTCAGACACTTTTCCCAGACACATACTCTGTTGTGCACTCAGCAATGTGATTCTATCCAGTTTCTCCCCATCATTCGCCTTGCCAGGCCTCAGTAGGTGTCTCTTTCTCAATATATTCAAGTTTGGGTGCTCCCCAAGGCTCTGTTCCAGCCCTTTGCTGTGACATCTCCAAACCCTCTCACCGGGTCCCCTGTTGTGCCTCTGCCAAGGTCTCCCACAGCCTCCAACTTGATCATTCAGTCCCTACTGATCTGACTCCAGCTGTCCAGTTGTCAGAAGGACCTGTAGCCCCAACAGATCCATTTCATAAGCTATTCCCTTTGCAAACTTATGCTCAGGCATGTTCTCTATAACCCTTGCCAAGAGATCATCACCTTCTCTTCCATATCCTGCTTCAACTCATATAGACATGTATTACTGCATAAACATGCTACACTGTAGTTTTTTTTTCTTGCACTAGGGTCTTTGAAGTCATCAATGGTTTTGTTTATGTATGTTTCTCTACTGCCTAGCCCAGCAGCTCAATAAATGTGTATTGACTAATGGAAGGAAGATAGGCAGGCAGGAAGGAAGGAGCAAAGGAAAGAAGGAGAGAGAGAAGGAAAGAGGGAAGGAAGGAGGAAACATTTATCTTCAAAACACTTCTGATTTTACATATTGAAAAAACAGATTCAGGAAAGGTAAAACTTGCCCAGATTCCACGGTTAGAAACTACAGTTCCCACACTCAGATTTCAAATGACCAGCGCTCACCCCTATGCTACAGAAGCTTCAGCCACTTTTCCTTCAGTTGTCCTAGAAAATGGCATGGGCACTTTTTTTTTTCTTAAGATAAACCAAGAAGGATAGTTTTCTTGACCTACAGCTGGAACAGGGCTTTTCACCTGGTTTCACCCTGCACTTCCTCAGCTTGAGAGGCAAAACGTGTGTTGATCTCACCAGTCAGCAAAGTCATCAAAGCATTTCTCAGAAAAATCCTACAGGATTGGAAGTGCCAGACATACCCAATCCCATAATTGTTTCTAGTGTACAATTCCAGATGAATGAGTCATGAAAGGAAAGGCTGTGAGCATGGTCCCTGGGGCTGCAGGCACTCTTTACTGCTTTCTGAGCCTTCTGTCCTATGGAGGCAGCCCCATGGCCAGATCCAATGGGCAAAATGCAGACACTGGCAGTTTCTGCCCACTAAGTTCCCCTTGACAGTGTGTGAAGACAGGAAGGGAAGAAGGGCCTCACTCTGCCCCACTCCTCCCAGCTTCTCACTTTGTCCTGCTTCAATTAAAATGTGTCTCATAAAGAGTTGGCCAGGAGTCCCAGCAAGCTCAGCCCATTGCTAGTCAGACTCCTGATTGGGGACCTTAGTGATCTAAGGCAGAGGCTTTAACCCACTGAGCCACCCAGGCGCCCCCAGACAAATGTTCTAAACTCAATACCCACTGTTTGGTGTCCAACCGTGCATGTGTGAACACAGGCCTGAGCTCCAAAGGGCTACCCTTATGGTGTACTTCCAAATTTTCTAATTGTCAACCCTTCTAGCTCCCTCCTGGAAAAAAAATATATAGAAAAAGCTTAGGGCATTTAAGTATTGGTTCCTAAGATGTTACTGACACAAATAAATGAGACTAACTACAAGAGCAAGTGGTTTTATTTTTCTTTCTTTCTCATTGCTAGCTGGTTAGATAGACACTTTCAATCCACAGTTCATTCTCACAAGAGAACTCCTTTGGTGGTGTGAAAGTTGAATAGAAGACAGAGGATGGAAAGTATCCTATGGCAGATTCATGACCCACCATTGTAATGGATGCTATTGGGATTCGTCCCAGCATCTTTTACCAGGCCGTGCTCCCATCCCAGCTGATGTGAGTATTGGTGGATCCCTCCTCCGAAGAAATGTCATGGGCTGAGGTACAGCTTCCCTACAACCAGCATGGGCTACAACTAATGACTTAGCAATATAGAGTGTGGAAACTGGTCCCCTCACTTAAGGTTAAGTTCTTTCCTCTGAGTCAGTTGTTTGTCTCCTATAAAATCTCCCTACAAAATAATATCTGTGGTAAAGGCCATACTACTGATGAGACTGGTAAGAAAATATAATTAAGTCGGCCTTAATTCACTTTAGAAGAAATGTTAATTTGATTAATTTATCCACTTATTTTATTTATTTTTTTAATTAATTCATTTTATTTTATTTTTTCAGTGTTCCAAGATTCATTGTTCATGTACCACAGCCAGTGCTCCATGCAATATGTGCCCTCCTCAACACCCACCACCAGGCTCAGCCAACCTCCCCTCCTCCTCCCCTCCAAAACCCTCAGTTTGTTGCTCAGAGTCCACAGTCTCTCATGCTTCATCTCCCCCTCTGATTTCCCCCAATTCACCCTTCCTTTCCTCCTCGTAATGTCCTCTATGTTTTTCCTTACGCGCCACAAGTAAGTGAAACCATATGATAATTCACTCTCTCTGCTTGACTTATTTCACTCAG
>CM052898.1:54301672-54315662 GCA_028534135.1 Potos flavus | reverse complement strand
GGGGGGCTATGTCAGCCAGCATGTGCATGCTCACCTTCCCTGCCACTATGTTCCAAGACCCTCCATGCCCTGGAGGGCCCTGGCTGAAAGGAGACTCACAAGTAATCCACGAGTGTCCCCTAGAGGGATGACAGGTATTCTCCCCCACCTTGGTCTCCCCACCATCAATCCTCCTTTGCCTTGATTCTTCATCTGAGGGCCCACTACAGGTCCTGTAAGATTCAGCTTATTATGAGCCCCCTCTAGGGGCTCCCCTCTTCATTCTGAGTCAGAGCCGCCTCTGCAGCTCCCAGCACACTGGAGCTCAGCATCACTTTAGACTTCACCACACTGAATTGTCATTGTGGTGGAGTAGAAAATCCAACCACATTACTCTTCTGCATACAATGACAATGTGGTTTCCTCATTCTGTCAATACCTGGTCTGTTCTTCCTTATAAGCTCCCTTCCAATTGGTAAGCAGGAAAACAAGACTAAATTTGGTTTAGGCTGTTACTCTTGGGTCTGATTCTAAATTTAAAGAATCTGTTGAATTAAGGGTTTGGTTTGTTTAGATGACAGTGCTCAGACTCTCAGACTTCTGAAGCCCCTCCCACATGCTCCATCCCATCCCCTTTTGGTGCACCATTAGTGGATGGCCTGCATATGGTGAATGGAAAGAGTAGAGAGTGTCCCTGAACTGACCGGGTGCCCTCTGAGTCCTCTCTGGCTTCAGTTGTGGAGAGGCAGAGCTGGTCATGCCCTGAATTGGTATCTCTTGAGGAAATGCCAGTCCTACCCCAGGCATCCTGCCAGGACCTGCTGCTACATCTCTGGTTGGTTCGAGCTGTGGACTGGCCTCTCTCAGCTTCTTCAGCATCTGGTGGTGCTCTCTTGCTGCCTGGTCCTCACCTGGGCTCTCACTACTCCTCTCATAGACCCTCAGAGTCTCTGCCATGTCTAAATCTACCCCTGCTAATAAGGTCACCTTGCCTCTCTTACAGGGCCACCCTATGCTGGGCTCTTTCTCTCAGCACATGCCTGATTCCCAGCCATGACCGAAGGGAACCAAAGTGACTCGGGAATGCCAACTGCAGCCCCTCTGCTTCTCTGACCATTTGTCTCTTCTGACCATATCTCCATTTCCTGTCTTCTTCCCACATCTGCCAGGACTAGAAAGAGTAGGCTTTTCTCCATGTCTCTTTTTGATCTGTAGACTTCTGAATTCAATATTCTTTGACCAAGTCTACCAGACCTACCTCTTGCTGTGTTAAATCAGAACTAAAGCAACTTAGAATATTTACTATCTCCACGAAGACTGCCCTTCAAGCCTATGTCTGTTAGCTATTGCCACAATTAATGCTGCATAATGAACAACCACAAAACTTCAGTGTTACTCTCAATAAGCACTTATGAGGCTCATGGGTCTGGAGGTTGACTAAGGGGCAGCTGGTTGAGGCTGGGTTCCAACAGGATAGCTCAGCTGGGGTATTCTACTCCACTTGTTTCTTTCCCCTCTCATGGGACAAGCAGGCCAACATTCTTCTCAAGGAAATGAAAGAGTGCAGAAAGGAAGCCCAAATGTGCAAGCATGTTTCATGCCTCTACTGGCTTCAGGTTTGTTAACATCCCATTGGCAAAAGGGAATCACATGGGATGGAGACACATACCCACCTCAAATGAGACAGCTGTGCAAAGTTATGTGGGTAAGGTTGTTACTGATAAAGGAGTGAAGAACATGAAGGGAAATCTTAAATATTGACTATTTTAGAAAGACCATTTTAAGGCTCCATTCTCATATGCCACCCTGAGGCTAATGATGGTCTTGGGCCAATTTGATTGGTTATCCCTATAATGGAATTATCTATTCATCTGTATCCTTCCATTAAAGCTGTGGCCTCCTTAAGGTCAGGGACTGTATTCTGTTTATCTTTCTAAGCTCTGAGTGCCTACATGTAGTATTTGTAGTGGATATTATTGTTGCCTCACATCATAAAGCCCATCCTCCCTTGTTGCATGGTGGTCATACACTTTGGGTGACAATGAGCACACTCTAATTTTTAGTGGCACATCCCTCTAAAAGTTCATATGGGAATAGACCAAGGCTTTGGCTAATCAATAAATGGCATTTCCCTAGACACAGGATTCAAAGTGGTTGTACCTGAATGAAGGTCACAATTTCTGTTGCCTTGTAGAAACTAATGTCAATCTCTTTCTGAATATAAAATAGAAACCACATAGACCTGGTCCACCAGCAGCCAAATTGCTAACATGAGGGGAGCCAGTCTAGCACAAAGCAGATCTGAGACAGCCACAGATAAAAGACTATGGAGAGTGAATTGTGCCCTGCCTCTGTAGTTTTCAGTTATGACCCAATGCCCCCAGATTCCCACCCTTTGGCCTTCTCTGTGCCTTTCATTCCACATCATTTTCCCCATACAGCATCTCTCTGTTTATTTAGAGATGAACATATTTATTTGTTCATTGTCTACCTTCTTACATTAGAATGCAAGCTCCATGTGAGTTGGGACTCTTATATTTACTGCTCTATCCTCCACGTGTAAAACAGTGCCTGAAACATAAAAATGTACTCAATAAATATGTGTCAAATAGATAAATAGATGAGTGAATGAATGCATGAATAAATAAATGCAATGTTTAAGTCAGTTCGAGTTTTCCATTTATTAACACTAAAAGAATCCTGATATGTAGTTCCAATACATGCTTGCTGAATGTATGTGTGGATGGAAGAGTGAGAGCAGGAGACACAAGAGCTGTCTTCAAATATTTAAAGGTTATGCTGTGAGAAAGCATTTGATTCATTCTGTGCAGCTCCAGAAGTAGAAGTTACATTAAGGCACACCATAAGGAAAGGCTTTCTAACAAGTTGTTCAAGACGGAATGCACTGATACAGTAGGTAATGAGCTTCCTGTCACTGGTGGTATAACAGGTTAAGCCAAGCTAGTACCTTTAGAGAGTATTCTTGCAACAATAAAGTGTTAGATGCTAGATCATTTTTAATGAGAATTTATCATTTTAACCTCCTCTCCTAGGTCTCCAAACTACGTCTGCGTCTTAAAATCTCAACAGGTGGGGATGCCTCCTCTTTAGATATTTGTCACTTGCAAAATTTTCCTCTATCTAGTCCTACTTTGGCACTTTACAGCTTTGTGACTTTGGAAAAGGTCAGTTCACCTCAGGGAGCCTCAGTTTACTTATCTGCAAAAGAAAGGGACTGGGGTTAATAAATCTCAAGATCATATTCGTGAGCCTTTATCAGTGGCTTGATGCTGTGCTATGAGCTTTAGCTTTCCTTGTTTTAATGTGATTTTCATAATAGACAACTTTACACTAAAAAGGACACACACTGCTATTATTCTCTTTTTATGGATAATGAAACAAAGACCCAAATAGGCTAAGTAACTCTTCCAGATCACAAGACAAGGAAATTCTAGAGCTTGGAATTTGAACTATTAATCAGGACTCCAGCTTGTCAAGGTAGGGTGTATACATTATTCAAGGCTGAGAAAACTACATTCTATAATACTTCAGTGGGCTCTTTCAGCTCTGATGGCTTAAGAATCCACATCTTTCTCCATTGACCACAAATTTAGGATTTAAAACTTCAAAATCAATCCAAGCAAGCAAGGAAAGCAGCCTCATCGTGTCCTGCTGTCCCCTCTGAGCTAAATATCTCCACGTATCCAGGTAGTAAAAATGATCCCTAAAAGTTTGTGGTTCTCAAATCTTCCCTATAATACCCCATCCCTTTAAGATTCCTTAACTATAAAGAGACAGAATAAAGAGTACCTGCTCTGAGTCAGACTTTTCCAGTTATGCGGGCGGAACCTATGGGCGGGAGGGCGCATAACTGTATGTGGGTGGGAAGGATATTATTATTAGCATTCCCATTTCACAGATGGAAAAGCTGAAGTTCAGTGGGGTTGTAGAACTTGTGCTAGATCACCCATAGCTAATGACAAACTCAGGACATTTGAGCTCAGCATAATTCAGTCCAAAAAGTCCATTATCCCTTTATCTGTCTCTATGTATATGTGTGTCTCTTTCATTCTTTCCATTTAAATATTGTCCTGGAAGAAAATACTGGTTCAATTCCACCTTATACATATTCTTAGAGGAATGTGGTTTATCCTCCTGATTTGAAAGATGAGAAAACAATAGAGCAACCATTTGTCTACCTTCTCTCCAAATATCCTTCCATGCCTATCCCTAATAAGTGGCCAGAGAAAGTATTGTGCAGAAATTATGTAAAGTTCCCTATTCTGATCTTTGATTAATGTATCAGTTAGCTATTACTACAGTGGTGCTGCATAAAAAAACACAGAAGCTTAAAACAGCTATCCTGTACTGTCATGAGCATAAAGGTGAGTTAGGTGGCTTGGCTTCAAACTACAGTCAGTTGGCATTGCCCGATTTAGACCAAGTTCAGCCCGGTGGCTCTGCTTCAAGCTGCAAAGCCCTACTCCACTGTCTCTCATCTTCCTTGGACCAGCTAGATGGAGCATATCCTTCTCACAGCACAAGCACTGCCAAAAGACAGCAAGCACAAACCCCCATCTGTTGTTTAAGCCTCTACTCATATCAGGTCTGCTAACATTCCATTGACCAAAGTAAATCACATGAAGAAACCCAAAATCAAGGGATGCTAAAGTACACTCTACCCATAAAGGTGGTAGGGTGTATTGGTTTGCAAGGGCTGCCATAACAAAACATTACAGACTGAGTAGCTTCAACAGCAGAAATTTATTTTTTCTCACAGTTTGGAGGCTACAAGTCCAAGATCAAGGTGTTGGCTGGTTTGGTTTCTCCTGAGGCCTCTCTCCTTGGCTGGTAGATGGCCACCTTCTCACTGTGTCCTCACATGACCTTCCCTCTGAGTATGCACACCTCTTGTGTCTCTTCCTCTTCTTCTAAGGACACCAGTCCTATTGCATTAGATCCCCACCCTTATGGCTTCATTTGACTTAATTGCCTCTTTAAAGGCTCAAAGTATTTGTCTTCAAATACATCACATTGGAGGTTAGGGCTTCAATATATGGATTTGAGGATGGACACAAGTAAACCCATAACACAGGGTTAGTGAATTTTTCTGAACAATAATGCCTGGTCTCATTTTAAGTTTTTCCATAACTTGGAGTCTGTCTGATCATGATTTCAAATTCTGACGCTACCAGTTAATAGCTGTGCAACTTTAGGAAGTTTACCTATATTTCCTCACTTGAAAAAAATGAAATAATTACAGTAATTAACTCATTGGTTTGTTAAAAACTGAATAAAGCAATTCATAAAAAGCAAGCACAAAGTAATTGTTCAATAAATATTGCTAGTGTTGTGGCTTTTTACAATTAAGAAGCTTTCACTTTACCCAGGAAGGCTGTATGGGCTGTGGCATCAGCCATATGCCTTCCCTTTCAGGACCTGATTCTATCCTAGAGCAAACTTTATTCTCTCAAATCCATCTTGCTTCAATCTGTTTCTGCAATATGGTGACTCTCTAAAAAAATCCACTTAACATTTCTCTGCCAATAAATTAGAGGCCAGAAAGAAAGAAGATGGCACACACTTGCCTTTCTAGAAATTTTGCAGATGGCTGACTGCCTTGAAGCCATGTCATGGCTTCTGGGGTCTCAGCTAAGTGTTTGGTCTTCATCTGCCATGTAAAAATCCTATGTATGAGCTCAGAGAAGGACAGCGCAAGCATTAACTAGGACCCTTTGATAGTACCTCTTGGGAGACCTTTTTGGAGTGAATGATACATAATCCAAAAGAACTTTTAGAACTTGCAGTCATTTCCCAGAATAAGGTTGGTTATTTCAGAGGCTAAGTGCCATGGAGACCTCACTGAAATATCTTCTGGTGTCCTCTCAACACTTTCACAAAGGAGTCAATCATCTAACCTCCCCAGGATTAATTATTTCAAAAATTACTCTTAATTGGTGTTTCAAGTGTTTTTTAAATTCTCAGATCCCACCCAAAATATCCATAGCAAGTGGTGGGGCCAGGGAGCACAGTGAAGAACACCCACATGCATTTTTTTCTGTTCTGCATATAGCAACTTATTTAGTAATCACAATATCCCTGAACGGTAATGTTTTGTGCTTTTTAACCTAAAACAAGATGTTAAAATTAAATTTTGAATAAGTCACCAAGATACAACAGGTGTGCCTGCCAAAGTTAGATACCAGAAAAAAATGCTAGATTTTTTAAAAGGAATATTTGAGAACTATTTCCACATTGCTTGGCTCTGGCAGAAAATCACAGATGTGAAAAGAGGTTAAGATATGGAAAGAAAAGAGGATTTCATAAGAAATATGTCTTCAGAGCAATGATATTCAAAATGTGGTCTCCAGACTAGTGGCATCAGCAACTTGGCAACTTGGAAATATAAACTATCAGGCTTTGTCCCAGAACCACTGAATCAGAACCTCCAGGAGTGGGGTCCAGTTATCTCTGTTTCAATAAGCCTTCCCGTGATTTTGATGTAGGTCAGAGTTTGAGAACCACTGCTTCAGAAAAGCTGTGTTTTAAATACCCCAGGAAACTTCCCTAGATTGCCAAGAGCATTATTCGAGACCATCCATGGAATCAGAATCAATTTAACCAGGGGATGCCTCACTGTCAGCCAATTTCCAAGCCACTTGGGGGTCATTGTTACCCAAGGCAGGAAGTTTAGGGAAGACAGAAAGAAGACCAGGCTGTTTGTGAGAAAACTTCTGAATTTACTAAAGACACTTAGACTGGGGAAAAGTCAAGACCCTAACCCAACCTCCCCTCATGTCTAAGCCCTGATAGAGCTAGCCACACTAGCCCTTTCTAACGCCTGGGAAAATCAGGGACCTCTTGGGGAAGTCCCTGAAAGGGCCTGAGAAAATAAACTGACAGACTCGTTTCCCTCCATTGCTCAAGGATGCAGACTCAAGTTCACTGATGAGAAATGGCTTTGCCTGGACCACTCAATCTAATATGTATCTCCTGGGGTTTGTGAAACTCAGTGGACTAAAATATGACCGTCGTCCCTCAAATTATGGAGTGCAGGAAGCATGATCTGGCAAACTGATTTAGTGTCCTTTAAAGTTGAGTGCATTGGTATAGGTGTGAATTCCCAGATTTTATCAGCAGAAAGGATATGTGAGTGTTTTCCATAGGCCCAAGGTATATGGCCTACATAAAAAAGCCAGCATAGCTCCTCTTAGGACCTGTATTAGTTTTTGAAAGCTGTGTAATAAGTTATAGCAAACTTAGTGACTTAAAACATCGCCCATGTATTAGCTCACAATTCTGTAGGTCAGAAGTTCAGGCATGGCGTGACTGGGTTCTCTACTCAGGGCTGCCTTCATTTCCAGAGGCTCTGGGGAAGAATTTGCTTCCAACATCATTCAGATTATTGGCCAAACTTGGTTTCTTGCTGCTCTAGGACTCAGGCCCCCATTTCCTACCATTGTCAGCTGGGGCCTCTCTCAGCAACTAGAGGCTCCCCACATTCTTTACCACATGGCCTCATCCATCTCAAAAGACAACAATGGAGACTCCCTCTCACATGTTGTCTGTGGCTTCCTCTCTGTCTCTGACCTCTTGACCCAGATTTAAAGGACATGTGTGATTAGGTTAGGCCAACCTGAATCATCTCCATTTTGATTAACTCAGAGTTGACTGATTTCTTTTTTTTTTTTAAAGATTTTATTTATTTATTTGACACAAAGATCACAAGCAGGCAGAGAGGCAGGCAGAGAGAGAGGGGGAAGCAGGCTCCCCGCCAAGCAGAGAGCCCAATGCGGGGCTCGATCCCAGAGCCCTGAGATCATGACCTGAGGCGAAGGCAGAGGCCTTAACCCACTGAGCCACCCACGAGCCCCAGAGTTGACTGATTTCTTAAGTAATCAGTACTTAAGAAAAAAGTCAACTGATTAAGTAACGTCAACTGCATATGCAAATATCTCTTGCCATGTCATGTAATAATCGCAGAAGTCATAACCATCATATTCTCAGACTCACCCACATTCAAGGCGAAGGAATTATGAAGGGTGAAGATCATTGAGGGTCATCCCAGGATTTTGCCTACCAGAGATATTGTCCAAAAGCCCGAGGGTAAGGGGGCCCCAGCAGGTGATCGATAAAAATGACTGTCAGGTAGCTAAAAATAATCTTTTGGATGATTTGCAAAAGAGAAATCCAAGCAAAAAGAACTTCCAAATAGCTCATCAAAATGACCTTTGAGAGAGAAAGTGGGCTTGAAACTCTGACAAGTGTCAGAGAGCAAGGAGCCAAAAAGGACAGTCCCCTTTGTCAGTTATATAAGAACTTTCTTATAACCTCTTTTCCCCTCCAGTCTCTATCAGCTTGAACCCAGGCAAGGGCAAAGCATGTGTATAAGCTAGGGAAAGGGTAAAGGCTGATACAGGAATGAGGAATCAAGCCATCACATCCTCTTCCCCAAAAGGCGGGTGGCCACCAAATATTAGTCTTATCTAGATGGGAGAAGTCTCACATTTGCATGAAGACTAATGCCTAGGACTGCATTTGTTTTTCCACAGAATTACAATTGTGGTTTTTCTTTTGTTTTTATTCTTAAAGTACTTAAAGCAGCTATAGAGTGTGGTGCATAAACAATGAATCTTGGAACACTGAAAAAATTAAATTAAATTAAATTTTAAAAAAATTATGAGGACTCTTGAGCTTTAATCAAGTGGTAGGGAAAAGGCTTTCTCTAAGGAATAAAGTTTAAAAGGACAAAGGGAGACAAAAGAAAATGAAGATGAAGACGAAGGCAAAAAAGGAGTGGGACACATTTTTATCACATCCCAAGTGTCATGATTGTTCAAAGTACTGGTTGCATACATGTAAGGCAACGGGGACCAAAGAAGTGAAGTGACTTATCAGACATATACAAACAGGAAGCTAAGGAGTGACTGAGCTGGGGTGGAAATTCAAGTCATCCAGTATTTTATTTCACTACCATGCCAAGTAGAAATCTTGACTATAGGAAAATCATGAATCTGGTAGACAGAAAGCCAGAGAGGAGCTGTATGGAAGTAAAAGCCCACTCCCACTGTGGTAGGTTCGTACTACCTCCTTTTTTCTTCACATGAGTTCTGTTCAGGTTGCAGGATCTAACATGACTCTTCACAGTAATGTGTCAGCACCTTAAAGAAGCCTAAACTGTTCTTCCAAGATAAAATTCCAGAGACTTAGACTTTCTTTTTCTAAGGACAAGAGGTAAGGATTCTGTTGTGGGAAGGACCCCCCAATACCTCCTGCATGACCAATCACTTTGGAGCTTCAGTTAACTTGAGATAACTATTTTCAATCCTAGCGGGATGAAAAATGTACAGCAGCTCCCATTTCCCACCTTCCAGCCAGAAGAGCAGTAGAAGATTCCTAAGGTGACCAGACCCTGCTGCAGTGAGAGAGGAGGGAAAGGGAAGGAGAAAGACAAAACGTTTTCTCTGTGGTCCAAGTCTTCCCCTTCAGTCATAGGAGCAGCCTTCTATGAGTGAGGACATGAAGGTCAGAGAAGGAAAATAACACATGCCTATCCTTGCCTGCAGAAAATGAGGAGCCAAGGCTATGCCCTGAGATGACATGCAGTTAAATGGGGCTCGATGAGGTTGAGAAGTGAGATCACAGGCGTGGTAGAGAAGAAGGAATAGGGACATGACAGCTATACAGTTTGTGATTTGTGCCAACTCTGGGATTTTGCACATACTTAACAAACCTATCTGAATCTCTTTATTTCACTGGACAAATGGACTCACCACTCCCCAAGATTGCTCTGAGATGAAGTGAAATTATATTTATAAAACACTTAACACATAGTTGGCATGACTGTTGGTTCTCTCTCCAATCCGTATCCTTTGGCCATTGCCCTAGGAAATTTAAAATTTTTACGGAAACTCAAAAAAATATAAAGTCAATTACAATACTTATAATCCATAAGAACACCGAACCACACATCCATGAACTCATTCATTCAAACCTGTGCCGTATGCCTAGCATCAGGTTTGTGGTCAGACCATGTTCCTCAGTGGGAAGATAGGCCAGCCTGCCCCCTTTCTCTTTGCAGAACCAGAGTGATGGAGTTAATGAAGGAACATGAAAGAGAAATAATTACATTGAACACAAAAACCAAGTGCTCTGCCAGTATCTTGCTACAGCAGAAAGGCTTTGAAGAAGGGAGTAGAAAACTAAAGCAGAAATACCAGATAAGATTGTCAGCCAGTGCCTGAGTGGCTGACTTTGGGGCCTATCTGGGTGATAAAGCCCCAGGCACATAAGGACCTTCTCACCCCACTGTCAGTGAAGATGAAAATGTGCCATGCTCCTTGCAAGCTGTAGCTATAGAGGAGCTGCCCTTCCATGCAATGCCCTCACCTGTCCTTTTAGCCACTCCGCCTTCATTAGGTGTCAAGAATGTCATGGTCCTTATCTACAAGGAATTAATAAGTAACAGGAATAACAGATGTTATATTAATCAAAGTAATTAATGTCCGCTTCCCAACAGACCCAACGCTTCAGTAATTTAATGCAAGTTTATTTTGTGCTCACAATACATCCAGATGTGGGATAGGTAGACTTCCTTTATGCTGCAGTTACAATATCTGTAGTTACAATGAACTTCAAGGTCAGAAAGATGGTAGGAGGGTCATGTGGGATGATTTCAAGTGCAGGCCCAGAAGTGGCACACACTGGGCATAACCCAGCCACATTGTCCCAGTCTAACTGCAGTGGAGGCTGGGAAATCCAGAGGCGCACCCAGATATTTGCTGAATATTAACACAGATGGACAAATAATAGCACTACAATGAGTCAAGTATATGTTTGGTTTATGACATAGGTTTGGCAGTGGCACAATGAAGGGAGTTGTAAATCCTATTTGAGCAGGTCTAGGAAAGTTTCATGGAAGAGGAAACAATTGATACGGGTCTTGGAAAGGAAGTAAAAATAAGATAAGGAAGGAATTAAGAGAGGCATTTTCAGGCAGATGCATGAATGCATGAAACAACATGGCAAGTTTACAGACTGTACCAAATTTGGCATGTCCAGGGACTAGTATGCATGGGGGATGCATGGAGGAGAGACTAGAGTGAGAGGGCTCTAATCCTGAGGTTAGGAGGAAAATTTCAGGGCTAGGATAATGCTATGCTTGAACCCAGAGTCCTTGCCAGGCATCTGGAGGACATCTGTATCCCACGGTGTTGCCAGATATGTGAGCCAGGTGTCTGTGACCCTCGGCCAATAAACAAGGCCTCCTAACTTTCCTGCTTTCATGACAAAAGGCAGCACCATACCAATGCCCACTGTTGCAGCACCACACAGAAGAAGTGGGGGGTTTGAGCATCAGACACACCAGGCCTCAAATGCTTATTCTACCACTACTAGGCAAGTTACTCTTGAAGCTATGGTTTTTCTAGAACGAGAATAATAATGACTATCATAGGAAACAGCATGCAGATGAAGGAGAATGCTGTTTGTAGGGCCACGAAAATGGCAACTGGTAGTGGGCCTTCCAAACATCGCTAGCACCTTCCACCCTCTGTCAGGCCTACTTCTTTCCTCCTCTTTCTAGAACAGGATTTGGTCACACAATAGGCTGATTTGGATTGCTTGCAGAGTGCTTTTCCTTTGCACTGGGGTGCCCTTGGGCTCTGTGTCTGTTGGAGTAAAGCTGCTGAGTGCCTTAACCCCCTGCTCCAGCACACCCGCTGGACAGAGTTCTTGCCTGTTCCTGGAATCAGGGGACCTCTGAGTCTCTCCTTGAAGCCAGCCTGACCTTGGAGTCTAGAAGTCTTCTCAGACCCATGATCTCATTACGGATTGACAACATCATCCCCATTTTACAAATGAGGGAAACCACAAAGAGATTTTTTTTAATTTTTATTTTATTTTTTCAGTGTTCCAAGATTCATTGTTCATGCACCACACCCAGTGCTCCACGCAATACATGCCCTCCTCAATACCCACCACCAGGCTCACCCAACTCCCCACCCCTTTCAAAGGTGAGGCCAAATGTATTCCATTTCTTTTAATACAATTCTAATATTCTCCCTGGTATAAAAAACAGACTACCCTTAATTGCTGCCTCAAAAGGTAGTAGGAAAAGATGTAGATATTTTGCCAGGAAATGACATGGTCTCCTAAAAAAAAAAAGGAAGAAAAAAAGAAAGAAAACCTAACTAGCTTTGCCTGTAAATACCCCATAAAGAAGGTATTCTCAAAACACTAAGCAATAAACACCAAATTCCAGAGATAAAACACAGAAGATACAGCAGACATTGTTTGCTCTTGACTTGTACTGAGCAAAAGTAAACTGGGCCCAGTGTTACCAAGTGAAATAGGAGGGCCCTGGCGTAGGCTGAAACCCTCTTTCTTCTTGGTTAGTTCCTTTTTTTTTACTGAGAAATGACATAACTGATACATGTGTACAAACACATATATGCCCATGCATTTATATGCATGTAAACATGTACATTTACACACACATATACTCCAGTTAACACAAACCAAACTTTATTCTAGCATAGGTGCCATCAGTAAGGTGAGAGTGAGGATGCTCTGGATAATCTGACCCTCTCACCCTCCACTGAAGACAGTAAGCAAGAGTAGAAAAGTGAAATGAGGCCTGGAATGTACAGCATTTCATGGCCAGGAGCTTCATGACCCACCCTATTTTTTCTATCAGCCGCCACAGTAGAAGGTGCGAACCCCCACTTCCCCCCATGTCCTCTCAGCCCTCTTTGGTCATCTGCAGCGGCTCCCATGTAGGCCACCCTCTGGTCGGGGGAGTGTGCTCAGCCCAGGCTCAGGACAAGTCAGAAGTACCAAGGGAGAAAATGCCCTAAGAGTGCCCTCAACACTGAATATGTCGGAGCCGGGAGACAAACACCCCAGCTTCCTCACTCACTGCAGGACAAAGTCTGCATGTGCTCTACACAGCCTCTTTTCAGAATTGGGCTCCTGTCACCCACCGCAGGGACCTGCTAATTGATGTTCCCTTACTGACTTTCCCACTTGGGCCTGTCTGACTTCCCCATTCCCTTCCTCTGCTGCCCGAGGTCATTGCCCAAGCAAACTCCTTACCCAAATCCCTATTTCAGGGTATACTAGTAGGGGACCCAAACTACTTCCCAATTCTAATGCCTTCAAACCAGGTCTCCAACCCCTGACATCTCTGTCTTGCTAGATGCCCTGGGCCCTGTTTCCCAGCCAGTTCATGAGGAAATCATGGCTCCCTCCTCTGTGCTGTGACTGTTTACATTTTGTGTCCCCAGGTGGCCTGCAACAGGGATTCTGTCACACATCCACGCCAACACTGGGACAAAACAGATGTTCAGTAACACATCTCTGGTATCTCCTAGAGCTGTTTAGAGTCTGTGGAGCTGCCTGGCCTGGGATCTGGGAGCCCCTGGGGAAGCCCACCAGCTGGCTCTGGTAATATGCTTTTCTGTAACTGCAAACAAGCAGATAGACAAACCGACAGGCCTCTGGCCACTGGTGCCCTCTGTCAGTATGGTGTGTGTCCAAGAGAAAGCTGCTTTGTTCTAGAGCAAAGAGATTAGCCACAAATGGCTCCCCGACCCAACTCCTCTTCTTGTAGGCTCCTTGAGTTAGACCCTGTCCCCACAGTGCTCCAAGTGGTTCCATAGAGCCCAGCCCCCAGCTCCGGCAGGCCAAGGCCATCTTGCACCCTACATTTGCTGCCAACATGCCCAGTGATCAGGGAAGTCTCACAGATATCTTACCAGAAAGCCCACTGTTCTTCACCTTCAGTGTGGACTGTCTGTCTCCCTGCTTTGCCTGAATCACCCATCAAGACCATTCCCTGCAACCCCCTATCCCTCCCCAAGCCTGAACTCCCACACCAAGCTGGCACTACATGGGAATGTCTTTTCTGCCAGGCTCCCTGAGAACAGAAAAGCTGGTTCATTCCTGTACCCACTGCTGGCCACAGTGCCAATTACACAGAAGGCAGAACTTTTCACACCAGGGGGCAATA
>CM052898.1:54282987-54301572 GCA_028534135.1 Potos flavus | reverse complement strand
AATTAAGAACCCTGAAGCCAGGCAGAATTTGACTTGCAGCCTAGCTTTTCTGTTGTCCATGAAGGACTCCGAAAACGCCAACACAGAGTAGCAAAGGAGCTTTAGAAATGAGCTCAAGCCTGACAGCATGTCTGATTTTTAGCCAGTCACAGTGTAGTTTATTTGAAGCCTGTTTGAGGTCAGTGGAGAAATGAACAGAAAGTCATAGCTGAAGCATCCACAGTGAGGAGGCAGGTGATTTCTATACCCTGACTCAACTTGGAAAATTGTTTGGAAAATTTCCTGGCAATTATTAGCAGGGGCTTAATCTAGGGATAACTCTAGGTGGGGATGTTTTGATAAGCTTCAGAATAAACACCATAAAGAAAGTCATCTTCACAGCTGGGGAGGGATGCTGGCATTCCAGCATACCTGGTGGAGACTCAGCCTGGCCAGCAGCACACAAAGCTGGCTTGCAGGCATGTGAGAGGCTCACCGCAGATCCCAGCATTAGAGCCCTGGCCCAGGTGTTGTGGAGATAGTTTTACATGAAGGTTTATCCACAGCCTCCTAACCTAGTGTGTGAAGTGAAGTCCTTCACCTTTCTCCATCCATTTCCATATTCCAACATGGGAGATGATCCTCTTCCTTAAAGGAAGCGGAAAAAGTGGGTGCTAAGCACCCACTGTGTGCCAGGTTCATTCTAGATGCTCCAGATGAATTATTTCACTTAATCCTCACACAGCCTGAGGTAGTTAGGCAGTGTAAGATAGAGTCTCATCTGTCAGAGTTCACTCAGGAGCATAGAAACCATTCTAGGTACTTCAGCAGAGAGAGAGTTAATACAGAGATTATTAAACATAGGACGGGGGAGCGAAGGCCTGTGAGAATCTCTTCTGGCTTTGAAGAAATCAGAAAATACTTGGATCATAGGAAGCTCCTGCCAGTGACCTCACCTGCACACCACACTGAAGCTCACGTGGAAGCCACTGCAAACCATCACGCCCATTTTATGTTTGCATGGTTACCACCAAGGCAGAGGGCAAAAATGCTTCTCTTCCTCTCTGCCCTCAAGTCTGCACGAATGTCTTGTAGTGGCATAATCCGAACCAGAGGGGCCTGGGAAGTAGTTTTCAAGCCTTCGAGCCCCCACAAAACAAGGAAAAACAGAATCAACAGGCAACATCCTTCATAGGGAGGTACTGTTGGGCTCTTCTTATTACCAAAACATCTGTAGTTCCAAGAAGTGGAATAATTTTGCCTAAGTGCCCACAGCCAGTTTATAGTAGAAAGGCCATATGAATAAACCTGTCTCCAAAATCCAGAAGAATGAATGGAATTCTGATGGATGTGGAGACATAAATCTGTCCACCTGAATCCTGAGAGGACATTTCTGTGCGTGGATTGCTGCATACCCAACAACCACATCAGCAGGAGAGAAACAAGTAAGATCCAATGGTGAGATTCTATGTTAAGAGTCTATTTGGTGTCTATCCATAGTATTTAGGAAGAATCTAAGGCAATAATACTAAAACCTGAAAAAATTTCAAGGGTTCTCAGGGGAATGCAAGTTAAAACTACATTGAGATACTCTCACATCCACCGGCCCAGCAACACGAAGGGTCGGCAAGGATGGAGAGCTTCGCCACCTCTCAGATACTGCTGGTGGACATGTAAATTGGTACAACCACTTTGAAAAATAACTCAGCATTACCTTTTAAAGTTAAGTGTGTTCACAATTTATGAGCAAGAAATTCTACTCATAAAAATATTTCCTATAGAAATTCTTTCATACGGGATCCATCATCTGAAACATACAGAAATGTTTACAGTAGCATTGCCCTTAGCAGACTGACACTTCAAGCAAATCTAATGGCCATTAACAGGATGAATAAATAAATTCCATTTCATTCAATGAAATATGATAGAGCAATGGAAACAAATGAATCACAACTAGATTTAGCAAGATGTATTAACTTCAAAGTTTTGATGCTGAGAGAAAATATTAAGTTACCAAAGCAGTATTATTCCATTCCTATAGATGGCAAAACTAAATAACATACTGTGTAGCTTGCATGCATTATATCATAAAATTATAGAGAAAAGTAAGGTTAATTAATTAATTAACCATTAATTAAAATGGAGAATATCTCCATTAATTAAAATGGAGAATAATGGGCTTTTTTAGAGGGAAACTTGAATGGAATGGAATCGGGAAGCTGTTTCTATGGTCTTAAAAATGATCCATTTCTAAGAGGGATAGTGGGTTCATGTTTGATTGTTACACCTACATCATATGTGTTACATACATTCTTTTATGTATATGACATACTTCACATGCAAAGAAAGTTGATGCCATAGTAAGGATCTCCTGTCCACCAATCTTTCTGTAGTTCCATCCAACTACTGTTTCGTACTAGGGGTAGTCAGTGTGTGGCCTGTCCAACCCTCTCTGGTCTTTCAAATGCAGCCTCACACATGCTCTGAAACAACATAAAGTTTGCTGCAGGCATGGGAACTCCATCCCCAGAATTCCTCCTGACCCTCCTACTTGCCAGCTCCACAATGCAGAGTAATAAACTGAGTTAGTTTAGAGCATGGATTTTTGGAAATTGATTTGAATTCTGAAACCCGATTTGAATTCCAGAACCTGGGTTTGAATCCAAGTCCTACCACTCATTATCTGTGTGATCTTGGGAACATTATATAACCTCCATGTATCCCCACCAGTAATTTAGTACTTATCTCATGGGATGCAATGTGTTAATGCATGTAAAGCACTTAGGAGAGTGATTAGCATACGGTGAATATCACTCAATTGTCAATTTTTACCATTTATTTGAAGATTTATTTATTTGAGAGAGAGTGTGAGAGAAAGAGAGGGAGGGAGAGAGAGAGAGAGAGAGAGAGAGAGTGTGTGTGTGTGTGTGTGTGTATGTTGTGAGTGAGGGTGAGGGGCAGTGGGTGAGGGATAGAGAAAATCCTCCAGCAGATTCCACACCCAGTGCAGAGCCCAATGTGGGGCTCAATCCCAGGACCCCAAGATCATGACCTGAGCTGAAACCAAAAGTCGGACACTTAACTGACAGAGCCACCCAAGTGTCCTGTCAATTTTTACCATTTATTTGAAGATTTATTTATTTGAGAGACAGAGTGTGTGAGAGAAAGAGAGAGAGAGAGAGAGTGTGTGTGTGTGTGTGAGAGAGAGAGAGAGAGAGAGAGTGGGGGGAGGAGAAGAGGGAGAGGGAGAGAGAAAATCCTCCAGCAGACTCCACACCCAGTGCAGAGCCCAACGTGGGGTCAATCCCAGGACCCCAAGATCATGATCTGAGCTGAAACCAAGAGTCGGACACTTAACTGACTCAGCCACTCAGGTGCCCTGTCAATTTTTACCATTTCTTCTCATTTTTCCTCTTGCAATCTTTGTTGATCAACCCATCCTTTTTGTTTGAACCCACATTATAGTAACTACCATCTACTTGATACCATTCTTAAAATAGGGGTCAGCAAACTGGGTCACATAAGGCCACCTGCCTATTTTTATAACTAAAATGTTACTGGGGCACAGCCATGTCCATGCATTTCTCTGTGATCTGTGACTGCCTCTGAGCCACAACAGAGCTGAATAGTTGCAACAGAAGCCATATTACCTGCAAAGCCTATCTGGCCTTTTATAGAAAATATTTACCAACTCCTGCTTAAATATGGCTGAACTCTGCTCTTCCAGCTTTGATCTTGCCCCTGCTTCCATAACTTCCCTACCACAGACCTATTTCCAGGTATCTGTACTCCAACCTCAAGCACAGTGACGGTGAAGTCAACATAATCTTATGTCCTTGGGCTAGAGGGAACATAAAGTCAACGCTATTTTTTATTGACCATCTCCCATCATGAATAGAAGATTGGACACATCAAATACCCAAGCCATTTCTGTCCAAGGCAAGGCATGTGACAGCAGACTCTGACCCTAAGGTCTCACCATCTCATATTAGAAATTTCCAACAGAACAGCACATATTCACCTCATTTCAAAATAGAACATGTAAAAACATAATAAATATGCCAATATTATGTACGTGTAAACCATACAAAGATAAGTATTAACTATCAGCATGACCCAGCCATTAAAAATGTTTTAAAACTTAAATATTACCTATTTTATTCTCCTAAGTAAAACAAAGCCATTAAGATAATAATTATGAAGCCATATGATTTTCTCAATGGGTCTGAGGAGGAAATAAGTCGATGTGAAAAGAGCATCTATTTTTTTAAGTTGTTTCTAATCCACTGACTTGTCCACATGACCTCACCCACCCAAGACACACCGATTTCACAATTCTAAATGAGAAGTCCTCCAATAAGGATAAAGGGTGACACAAAGACAAAGAAACCAGAACGGATGCAAAGAGGAGTTTCAGCAAATTACCCATTCCCACCCAGGGAAGAAAAGAAAGAGGAGTGCCCTCCTCTGTGTGCTATTTTGGTCACATGTGATTAATAGCCTGTCACACTGTCAGGAGAACCCAGAAATTCCATCAAATCGACACACATGGCAGCTCTGGGCACCAAAATGGGGTATATTTCTGTGCAAAATGTGCCAAGGGATGCACTGTGTTTGTATATATATAGAACACATACCTGCCACTTGCATCCTTTGATCCTGAAATACTGCCGAAATTTATCTCTCCACACATACTCAAACTGTGTGTCTGTGTGTTTTCCCATTTCATTCAGCAAGCAGCTGTGAAAGCTATTATACTGCCTACATAACAACAGAAAAGGATCTGGTAAGTGTTTAATGAGGGGGAGGTGTGATAAAAGGGATAGGGCTGTTAAACTGGGTAACTTGGGAAATAATAATGTAACAAATGTTGTTGCCTTGGAAACCAGGTCAGAGTCTATAATCTAATACTGCTCTATCTATCACATTCAATATTCTGAGAAATGGGCAAATCCGACTTGATTCACTCATGAATATTATCTTTATAGAGATATTAACAGTCTAGTCAAGGTACTTCATCTCCCCACCCATTAGTGAAGCAATACATAAATGAGGTAGGAAGTATGTCCTCTAGAACAGAATGCAAAACCTTTTGTGAATCCTAAAAGGACTCTCTATAATTTATTTTTGTTCCTTATCAAATCGGCTGTCATATTTTTCTTTGCTTTCCATAAACATCCTATCTTCTAAGCCTGCTCTTTAATAAAATATGCATGTAAGAACGTGCAAGAAATTGATACTTTTCTGTAAAATTTGGTCTTGAAAGCAAATGTGTCCCAACTTCCAGTATCAAAAATCTCTTCCAATAGTCATTCCTGGAAGTTTCTGGGCTGACTGATTCCCCAGGGCAAATTTAGCTCATGGGACTTAAGGTGACTTTAAAACACATATCACAATACTATAACAGAAATAAAAACAAAAATTCAGAACTCAGAAACTAATCTAAATGAAAGATCAGCATGGGAGAGAGGGTGGTGCAGTACATATTTGTAGCTTTTAATGTCCTAGCTGTACTAGTTGAATCAACAATTTGACTGAACTTCCTGGGTGCCAAAGCAAAAGAGAAAGTACGAAGACAAATAACTAAATGAATACAATATAGTATCCTCCAAAATAAGTCAAGCTTTTCCTAAAACTCAGTATTGAAAGAAATTTCTCACTTGGAGGTCCATATATGGACCCTGAGAGATAGTGTGCATAGTACCCCAATTGCAAATGCATCGATGGGTTTCATTAGGATCCCTCAGGGCATGAAACCAAAGTGTAGTCCTCTCAAAGCAGTCTGGAGTGGTAGGGAGAGAGAGAAAAAAATGTAATGAAGGGATAGAGGAAGGAATAATATAGAGGCTCTACAGAGCATTTGTTTATTTATCTTGCTTGATCCAAGAATTATAAAATTTTCAAGAACTCCCACATACATATATAAGGAAATATATTCCTTATTTCAACTAAACTTTAGGTAAGAACTGGAAATCAGACTTTTTGAAACCAATATTACACTATATGTTAACTAACTAGAATTCAAATAAAAATTTGGGGGGAAAAAGGAAAGCATACTTTTTCTTTTTTTTTAAATTCTCTGATCTAGAATGGAGATCTATTCTGAGTACTACTACTACTACTACTACTACTACTACTACTTTTATTATTACTATTATTATTCCAGATTGACAACCTTTTATGAAAAGGAAGGAGTGAGTTTGATACTCTCCAACTCCCAGATGAAAGTATTACTGCAAAGGGATTACTACAATGGAACAAACTCTGAAGATGGTTCTAAAAAGTTAAGAGTGCAACTGTATCATCTTGAAGACCCTGGTTCTATTCACACTCTGTCAAAGACAAAGACCAGTCATGCTCACCAGATCTTCATGGGCTTCTCTACATTTCCCAATCTCCTGTGCAGTCAGGTTAGGCTATATGGCTAAGTTCTAACCAAAGGAATGGGGACAAAAAATTATGTAAGCCATTAAAAAATCCAAAGTAACCTTCCAACATACTTTCTTCCCTTGCTATGGCAACCTTAGAGGCCATATGTTCCAGATGGCATGGCTACATCTAGCTGTGACATGAGTGAAAAATAAACTTTAATCTTCCTAAGCCACTGAGATTTCAGGGTTTACCTAATGTGAGTAGTGATTGCCTGGACAATGAATATACTGGCCAACAAACTGACTCCACCACATTATTTGTCATTTTTAAATTTAGTTTTATTAATTTGATTATAGATGTTATATATTTTGGCTTAACTATTCATTGTAAAAAATTTAAACTTAAAATTGTACAAGTTTTAACTACTGCACCATCTTTGAACATAATTCTGTCTCACTCCACCTACCTATGCTTTCTTAACATAGATATGTACAAATATAATTAGAAAGAAAGATGTAAATGGTGGGTGACAGATAAAGATAAATAGTGAGACAGCCAGATACAATGCTTAGATGGGCTTTTGTAAATTGCAGGTGGGTGTGGCTTTCACATTTACTTCAACCAGTGATGGCGTAAGGGCCACCCTGTTGATTTATAAATGTAGGCTCTGAGTACTGAGAGGTAGACTGAGATTAGCAATTAGAAAGTGGAAGAGAAGTGTTTTAACTCATAGTCCTATTCCAGAGCCTGCATCTGAATTACCTGTCTACTGCCCTAATTGATTACCTTTCATTCACTCAGTCATCTTTTCCAAAACCAAATATTGCTTCACTAATAAGATTAGTGATAAGTCATTGTTGTTTTGTTTCCTGACAACTTGTGTTTCATTTTCTATAGCTGCCTGTTTTCTTTAAGAATATTTATCTATTTATTAATTTGTAAGAGCTCTGCAAAACTTAAATTTAAAATATCTTAAATGAAAGACATTAACCTTGCATCTGTTGTATTTGTTCACAAATATTTACCCAGTTTTCATTTTTCTTTTAATTTAAGGTGACTTTATCTCCTTTCAAATTTTATTTTATGATTTCCATCATAGGTGTAAAGTTCTTGTTTACTCCAAATGAACATAAATATGTGATTATATTTTCCATGTATGCTAATAGTTTCATTTCTTTTCACCTTGACATCCTTTGTCTGCTTAAGAGTTATGCTTACAAAAGACTTCGCATCCTCCTTAATTTTGTTTCCCTGAGTGTTTTTATTTTTCACAGTTTTCCCAATAATATTAACAAATATCTACGCTTTATCCTGTTGATTTCAAGCACTTTATTATACATTGGATCAGTTGTGGTATAATGGGGAGAGCAGACAATCTTAACTTGTAATGAGAATGGCTCTAATGTTTGCATTTTAAGCATGATTCACATGTTTCAGGCACATATGTTTTCATTACATACAAAAACTATTCTTCAAGTCCTATTTTACTATAACTTTACATTAGGAATACTCATTCCTTTTTCTGTTACTAACATAATGGATTATCATGATATATATATTTTTATCAATGAGCCATCATTAAACTCCTGGAATAAAACCTACTTATTCATAGCACATAATTTCTTTAATATACTTGATTTCATGAAGCCATCGTGCATTTAGAATCTTGCATTTCTATTTCCAAGAAAGATTTGTCTGCAGTTCTGTATAGTTACGCTAGTTATAAGTAAAAGAAAGGAGAAACTTGCCTTTTTGTGCTAAAATATTTCAAGTGGCACAAGAATTTTGTGTTCTAAAATTGTTTGAAAGAACTCATTCCTTAAACCATATGGGTCTGACATCTTTCCAGGGGTTATTTTTAGATGTTTTTCATAATGTCTTTCAGGTTCTATTCGGTTTTTCCATATTTCTCCTATAATCAGTTGCTTTTTATATTGTCCCATAAAATTATTCTTTCATCCATGTATTTATCTGTACTGGCATGTATTGATATAGAAGTCTTTTTCTGATATATGTACATAAGCATATATAAATAACTATTTAATTACACTCCCTTAATCATTCCTAATAAAGTATATAACTATTTCTTTTTATTCCCCTGATCACCTTTATGAGAGTTTTGTCTCTTTTAATTGGCCTTGATTCTTAAGAAGAAAGGAATGAACGAAGGAATGAAGGAAGGGAGAGAGGAAGAAGAGGAAGGGGAGGAAGGAAGGAAGGAAGGAAAAATCTCTAGTGTTTATCATTTATATTATTTTTATACATATTAATTTCTATTCATATTTTCATTCACTTCTTCCTTAGATAGGACACAATTCCAAAAATACCCATGAATAAAGTCCAACAATCTCATCATTGATTTCTCTACATTCTATTACCTATTCAATATTTAAAATATGCTTCCTGCTTATTTCCTTGAGTTTTTAACTTCTTTCTTTTTTAATTTGTACATTTTTGTAATTTGTTACCTAAAATTTTATGATTATATTTTTATTTGTATTTTACCATTAGCAACTTAAACTATTCCCTTTTACATTTAGTATTTTCATGTAATTTTACTTCTCCTAATATTAACCCTGATTCCTTCTGTTTAAAATTACATGTAAGTATATCTTCATCCACTCATTTTTAAGCTTTTGTTTTATTTCGTTTTAATTGAATTATAGTTGTCATGCAATTTTATATTAGTTTTAGGTATACGACATAGTGATTTGACAATTCTATACATCACACAATGCTCACCATGAAAAGTGAAGTTACAATCTGTCACCATACAAAATTATTATAATATTATTGGCTACATTTACTATGCCGTATTTTCCATGTCTGTGACTTATTTATTTTAAAACTGGAAGTTTGTACCTCTTAATCCCCTTCATCTATTTTGCCCATCTCCCCACCAGTTTGTTTTCTGTATTTATGAGTTTGTTTCTGTTTTGTTTGCTTGTTTGCTTGCTTTTTAGATTCCAATTCTAAGTGAAATCATATGGTATTTGTCTTTCTCTGACTTATCTCACTTACCAAAATACCCCCTAGGTCCATCTATATTCTAGCAAATGGCAAGATTTCGTTCTTTTTTATATCTGAGCAATGTTCCATTATATACACATATGACATCTTTATCCATTCATTCACTGATGGACACTTTGCTTGCTTCCATGTCTTGGCTATTGTAAGTAATGCTGCAATAAACATAGAGGTGCATGTATCTTTTCAAATTAGTGTTTCCATTTTCTTTGAGTATATGCCCAGTAGTGGGATTACTGGATCATAGAGTAGTTCTATTTTTAATTTTTTTGAGGAACCTCCATACTGTCTTCCACAGGGGCTGTACCAATTTACATTCCCACCAAACAGTGTACAGGGGTTCTCTTTTCTCCACATCCTCTATAACACTTGCTGTTTCTTGTCTTTTTTATGTTAGTCAGTCTGATAGGTGTGTAAGCTTTATTCTTTTATTTTGTTGAGGGGTGCATACTGGTAAACACATACAGTTGGATTTCATGTTATTCTAGTGTCTTTCACATTTATATGACAGATAGATTTAATGTTCCTATCTTTTTCCTTTCCTATCCTGCAAGACAATTTTAAAATGTGAGAAATGCCAATTAAAATCGGAATGGGAATGAACATACATGTATGTGTGCAGTGTGCATTTGTGTGTATCTGTGTGTGCAAGCATGTGACATGTGTGCATCCGAAGCTGAAGAGACAAAAAGGTGACCACAACAGACCAACAAAGTCAAGAAAAAAAAATGAACTGGATGTCACAGTTGCAGTCCCACACAGCAGCTGTAGCCAGAACCCATAAAATGTGGTGCACTGTCATACTTTCTCTGAAGGCAGAGGCATCTGGGCAGCATGGGGAGACAAGATGAAAGATTCAGGAGGACAGGTGAAAGATAATTCAAGAAATCAAGACTTAATGACAGGATAACACTTCCAGGAACTGCAGAATGTTGTTTTCTATCCTTATCCATATCAGTCTCTATAGTACCATCTGAGTAAACAATTACAGCTTGCCTGAGTCTTTGAATAATCAAATTTGTAGCAGTGCTGTGATATTTCTATCAACTCCTTTCAACTCCTTTCAGATCTCAGAATAATTCCTGCACATTTAGAGGCTCATGCTGGCTACCTCTCTGGACTGCCTGAGCCCCACATAACCCTCCCTTCCCAGTGACCCCTCTCACCTGTTCCAAGTGAGCTACCTAATTCATCAGAGGTGGGGACCCAAGAAAGTCCTGGCCCACTGTCTGCTCCTGGTGACTGGGCTGGGTCAATCTTCTGTTTTTAGCAAGAGTGGCAAAGATCATGCCCTGCCGAAGAGAAGAGGCAAAATCTGGGCTCTCCAAAATGTGTTACTGAAACATGCTCTTTGGGAATTCACTGTTCCATGGAGGAATCCTCTCCCCTTCCTGAGAAAATGGAGACCAGTTATCCATAACGGTAAAGAGACTAGAAGCTAGAACACACTAGCTCTTCACTCGTTGATTCAAAAATAGATCCAAAAGAACTACATGATTTTTTTCTCCCGCAAAGTATAAAAATATGTCTCTTTTAAAGGACATTTTAATACAGCCCTGAATATTCACACAGGTTTTTGAAAGTGAGTTTAATTCATTGCCCTTATTAGGAAGCATTTACATTTCTTAGGCATCCTCTCTTCTGCCTTTTATGGTCTGCAAGTTGGGCTCACCTGCTCAATCAGCCTGTAGTCATGGGTATCAGGAAGAAAAAATGCTTAAATACATTTCAGATGGAAATGGGCATCTAGGGAGAGAGCATCACAAGTAAAGAGCCATCCTCACACACCTGTGGCCTCCTGAGGGCAATTCCTCCCCTGGAGTTCACTGTGACCTTGTTGACAGGTGGCCTGACAATCTAAGAGAGGACCCACATTGGCACTGGTCCATCTCACCTGCTTCATGCTCTTGGCAGCCAGAGGGTGTTTTCATCCTGCTATGGCCCAGTTCCAAAAGGTCCCCTAAATACTCTATCAAGAACTATTTTACATACCAGTCTCTTTTTTCTTAATTGTTTTGTTATACACACAATGTAGTCAATATGAAAACTAAGAAATATGATAAACAAAGACTGAATGAGGCACAGGTGTTCCATGCAGGTCTCATCAAAGCACAATAAAACCAACCCATTAAAGAGGTTTAGATGCATTGCTTTCTCCCTCAGCAGATTTTTATGGCTCCCCTACACCCACATTCGCAAAATAGAAAGAAATGGGAATTCACATGTGTGTTCCCTAATGCTGCCTGGTTAACAGGCCCTGGAGGAGAAGGGGTTGTGCTTTTCCAGGAAAGTAGCCAAAGAGACACTCTCTTTTGTCCTTTTCCCAGTAAGGTTGTGAGCAGCAACCCCATACATCAAAAGTGCAGACAATGACATTGCCAAATGTTTCACACAATACCTGAGTTGCTGCCTGTGTTTATGTTCTCATCCCTCTTCCGAAGTCACACAGAGCCCACTCAGAGCTGGACAAAGCCTTCCTTGCATCCTTGAACCCCAGGGCCTGGACAATCCTGACATGTAGTTTTCTCTCAGCTTTGAAACATAGGGGTCAGTTTGAGGGACACCTGGGTGACTCAGTCAGTAAGCATCTGACTCAGGTCATGATCTCAGGGTCTTGGGATAGAGCCCCATGTCAGGATCCCCACTCAGCAGGGAATCTGCTTGCTTCTCTCTCCCTCTGCTCCTCCCCCTGCTCATGGGTGCACCCTCCCCCCAAATAAATAAATACATCTTAAAAAAAAAAATGTTAAAGCTGGACCTACACAGGAAACGCACATGGCTATTTCCCACACCCATTCTGCCACCCATGGCTGTTTAGAGTGTCAGGCCAATGAGGCCAATGGCACCCCAATTCCCACTTCTGAGGAGTGTCAAGAGAGACTGCTAGTACAGGTTTCTAGGACTTATAAGAAATT
This sequence comes from Potos flavus, assembly GCA_028534135.1. Taxonomy (NCBI): domain Eukaryota; kingdom Metazoa; phylum Chordata; class Mammalia; order Carnivora; family Procyonidae; genus Potos; species Potos flavus. The sequence continues at coordinate 54,289,279 of CM052898.1, read as the reverse complement.
TTCATACGGGTATTTAACATAGAATCTTCAGGGGAACATTCACCCATCAGTTAGAGGACTCAAATACTTCAACCTCAATGTCCCTACAACAGGGAGGCTACCAATGCACACACCTACAATGAACCCATCAATCTCCCCACGGAGCCTATTTCTCCATCTTGCCTTAAGGGGCCAAGATAGAACAACATAGGTAGGTCAGGTATAAGTGAACTAGAATTCAAGTAACTAAAATAGCTAATGAAAAGTCTTGGAAGATGGAACATTTCCTTCAAACAGAGACCAAGATAGTGAGAATTTATGATCTGGGCCTTCCCCATCTTTAAAGTCCATCATTCAAAATTACCTCTGAAAGGTAACCTCCAAGAATGAAATCTTGAATCACGACAGTCACTAATAGTCCTTGTTTCAGGCATGAATGAGATCACTATATCCTGCTACTTATAAAAAAAAAAAAGCAAAAACTTAGTAGACTCTTCTTTATTGTTACTATGATCAGTAGCAGTATCAGCAATGAGTGAGCTTTGAAAGTAACATGCATGCAGGAAAATATAAATAGCCAGAGTCATTTTCAGCCAAGGAACAATCAAGCAGCAATCTCCTGGCATTGTGCAACCCCAGGATTCCCAGATGTGCCAAAAAGATTGATTGCTTCCCTTTGGGAGGCATTCTTTCCATTTGAGACGGAGCCATAGGATAATCATCATATAGCTCTTTGGAGCCTTGAATGGGCTCTCTCTATAGCTTAGTTGTGTTTTGTATACATGGCTCCTCTGTGAAGGTTAATAAGAAGGTATAAAATGATATTACACACAGCCCTATGCACCTCAGTATTCAGGAAATCAAAGTGCTCAATGTTATAAGAGGCACAGACAGAAAATGAGAGGCATTCGCAACAGTGAGGGTTCAAACTCTGACGTTGATGCTCTGCTCTTACCAGCAATTTTTTTCAGGCCAAATTTGAATCAAAGAAAATAGTGCACTTAAGTTTCATTTAGTGATACTGATCAGTGTTTCTAGACTGATCCAACAAAATGCTCTGTCCTCTATGCAACCTGCAGTGTTACTTGCCATCTCCCCCAGGTTGTCTTGAGAAAGAAGTCAGAAACTACAGGTTGAGTTTCCTTGGAAGAGAAGTTGCATTGATCCCTAATCGCACACATGCACACACACACACAACTATTAGAGAAACCTATAAATAGAATTTTAGATGTATAGTGAAAAGGGAAAATATGCCACTTAGAAATGTGTTTGCTACTATTTCAACAATCAGGGTGGGGTACCACAATCCAGATAAAAAAGAAGTCTTGTACTAAGGGATACAGACTTAAAGTCTTTAGAAATCCAGAACACAAACTGGAATGAAATTAATGAAGTTGGTTAAAAACCCGTTCACCAGAATGGCTAAAAAAAAAAAAAAAAAAGAACTATCATCAAATGAAGGTAATGTTGTGGAAAAACTGGAATTCTCATAGTATATGCTGCTGGTAGGTGTGTAATTTGGTACTACAACCACTCTGGAAAACTGCTTCACAATATCTGTAAAGTTGCACACATGTCTATTCTATGACCCAGCAATCCCACTCTTAGGAAAGTATACAAAAGAAATATATAAACATGTTCACTAAAAGACATGTACTAGAATGTTTGTAACAGCATCATTCACAGTAGCCCCAAACTGGAAGCATTCCAAAGTCCATCAAAAAGAGGTTAGTAAATTGTAATATAGCCATACAATGAAGTACCATGCTGTACCCATACTAAATAAACAACCACACAACAGCAACAAGGACTGAACTCACTTATGATCAGTAGCAGTACAGTACACTTATGTACTGTTGAGTAAAAGTGGATGAAACAAAAAATTATATACCATGTGATTCCATTTATACAAAGTTCACAATCAAATATAGCTAATCTATGGTGTTGGAAGTTAAAATCATGGCTAATTTTGGAAAGGGTGGGGAATAGTTAAAGTCATTAGACAAGCTTTTGGAGAGGTTGAATTTCTTAATTACATGGATGTGCTCAGCTTGTGAAAATTCATGACATTAGACACTTAAAACTTGAGAACTGTTTTGTATATTTGCAATGCTTCAATAAGATGCTGACTCTTAAAATTTATTATTAGAGATGGTGATGAATACAGAACAAACAGAGGAAGAAAAAAATTTCGAGACGTAAAGAAAGACTTAAATCTGCAGGTGAAAAGTGCAGGTGAAAAATTTCCCTCCCCTCAAAATAAATAAATAAATAAATAACAACAAAATCATAATCACATCCGAAATCATTGAAATTCAAGGTTATAGACCAGCTTCTGGTAATGGGGGCTTCTGTAATTCAGAACAACACTTCTATGGAAGGCAACTAGTGCAAAAGTTGAATGTGATACTTTTCAAAAATACTCTGGAAGGCACTGAAAAGCAGGCTTTTCAGCAAGCAGTAAGATTAGTATTATAAGATTTGAGAAAAGTAAAAAATACGTGGAAGTGAGCCCTCCTTGAGAAGCCAGTTTTCTTGTAAGTACTTTGTGAATCCAGAGAAGGCAGTGGATAGTGAACATTCTATTTCTCGACCTGGGTAAGGGATACATAAGGGCTCTTTTCGTGTGTTGTGGATTTTGCAATTTGTGAGTTGTAGTTCAAAACACAGTAGTTAAAAGGGAAATATCAAACAACCATTTCAGTAGGGAAAAAAAAAAAGCAAGAGTTGATCTCAGATTTATCCAAAGCAATACTATCAAAGCCAGAAAACAGTAGACAAGTAGTTCAAATGTTCTGAGAGAAAAATACTCCACAAGTATACCTTCAAGAAGAAAGTATAAAAGCAATAAACAGACATTCTCTAGTATGCAGTAACAGAAAATCCAGCATTTGTGAGCCTCTCTTACAAAAATTATTGTAGGATGAATTTCTGCTAGCAATGAAATCTATCAATATACACAAAAGGAAGGGAGCAGAGTAAAACAAGGACTGGTAGTTGGCACTGAATTCATTTAAATATAAAACTTAGTCTAAGCAACTTGAGAATTAAAAGATCACTGGCTCCTTTAATTTCACTGTGAATTTATCTCTACTAAATTAAAGAAGGATTATGTTTAATACTGTCAGTAAAAATAGTGTGCATTTTATGAACCTTAACTTTTTCTCTCTCCTTCTTTCTCTCTTCATCTCTGTATCTCTGTATCTCTCCTTATAAATATATAAATAAAAGGATGCCTGAAATTATGTTTACCAAGTGTTAAAAACAGTTGTTCCTAGGTAATGGGGTTTCAGGTGATTATTTTTTCCTTTTGGTATGCCCCATTTTACTGCATTTTTATTTTTAAAAATGAACATTTACGTTTATGAAAAAATAATAGTCATCATTCTTTCAAAAAATAAAGTGGGAACAATATAAACAAAAATAAAGTCTATACACACAAGTCAGGTATGAAAGTATGTTTCCCTTAGCAACACTGAAGGAAATATTTAAACATAGCATTCGATGAACACATAATTTAGTAATCAACAAAATAACTGACAGTCAGCATGTAAATTATTCATATTTTAATTTTTCAACTGTTTACTCTTTTAAATTTTTATTTCTCCCTTTAAAGCAAACACATTTATTCAGAAGTCTAAAATAAGAAAAGAAGTAAATTTTGTATCAAGCTGGGTTTAAATTACACATTAAAATTTAGGTTCAGCAGAAGAAAGAAGCTTCAGATAGAAAAAAGTCAAACCTATCTTAAATAGTTGCAGTACTTTTCACTCTATTAAATTCAACTTCTATAAAACCACCCTGAAGTTATTTCACCCCCCCTATTTCCACTCCTAGCACACACAGTCTTCTGAAGCAGGCCAAAGCTTCTGGCACTTTTGTTCTTTCCTGCATTGCACATAACATCCAGTCAGGGGTGGCGATAACTCCACCTCCGAAAAGTCAGACAGTCCATTCTCTAGTATGCCTTACGTGGACTCTCACCACATTCATTCTCTAGTTCACTTAGGGAACCTACCATGAGCAGGCCCTGAGCTGGTCACATGAATGAGTCTCCTGCCATCAGCTGGGCTACAGGCTCACAAGGTGAAGGGCAAGCAAGAGATGCCCATGACACAGCATGATAGAAGAGAGGAAAGCAACTGCCCTTGCAGTGAGCATTGTCCAGGCTGGGGAAGCCGGGTTGAGGGGGCTCACCCAAGAGGTGACAGGTGAAATAAACCAGAAACACAACTACCAAGTACAGAAGAGGGTACTCCAGGAAGAGAGAGTATGACATGTTTGGGGAAATGTCTAACTGTTCATTTACCCTGACACGTTCACAAAGAGACATGGAGAAAGGAGACAGGGGTTGTTGTGGTAGTCTAAACTGTGGAGGCCTGACAGAACTCCACCTGGACTACATGGCAAGATAACCTTTCCAAAAATGTAGCTCTCATTTCTCTCATTCCCTTGCTTAAAATGTGTCAGCTGTTCCTCAATTAAGTATAAGCACCTTCAGAATAAATGACAACTGTCTTCTCATTTTGCAGCAGATTGGTAGATACTGCTCCACAGCCTAAACATATTATTCATGATGATAATGAGGGGGGGGTGGGTAGGAGAAAATACTAAGAAATTACCATTGTGGCTCCTTCATATGCCATGTTAAACTCAAAGTCCTAGACTCAAACTTTCTCTCAGGGGAACATAGGCCTTCCTCATGTCTGAATGAATATGACAATTAATGAAAGAAAACTGAAAAAGACAAAAAAAACCCTGAAATATAGACCGTTTTTCAAGACATAACAAAGCACCATTTCCAATTATGAAGAACAATCAAAAGAATGTCGATAAAGCCTTATAGACTTATTTATTGTAATAAACTGATATGTATTGTACATAACAAAAATAGTGATTTAACTAAGAAAATAAATGTCTCGGAAGGACAGAAATATTTAAAAACACTTTTGTCTTCAGTAGTTAAAGAATCTTACTGCAATTTTATGTCTTACATCAATTCTGACAAAGAACCATACCTAAAAAGGTATCTATGATGTTTCGAACATAGCGATTGTCCCCAGGGAAAAAGAAAAAGGCTTAAATGTGCCCTGTGCCCCACCCCTTCTGGGACTCCCTATAGTCAATCCACCAAACCTCACAAATCCTAATTTAACAAAATCAAAATAATTAAGCTGTAGCTCACTACCCAGCAATCTTCCCATTCATTCATGTGCTAAAGATACAATGATGAACAGAAGACAGTCATAGAATCCTAAGAGAGACAGACATGAACCATAACAGAAATATGGTTAGAGCTCTAATTATGATTTGTACAAGGCACTGTGGGATCCGAGCTGATGTATCCTACATCTGTCTGTGGGTATTCCGAAAGGCGGCCAAGGGAGATTGGAACTGGGCAGGAAGTTGAAGGATGAATGGGTTTGAAGGATGAATGGGTTTCTCAGGCAGGCAAGGGCAGGAGGGACCTCAAGTCCATGCTCAAGAGTTTGAAAGGCAAAATAACGACCCTCTGACCGCAGGGTGCAAGAGACAACAAGCATCTGACAAAGGCAGGGAAAATCAAATTATAAACCCCAGGAACATTTTCAGAGCTCCCTTTTGAAATGTTCACTCTGGCAAGTCTGAACAGTAAGGGAGGAGACTAATGGCAGAGAAGCAAAAAGTGCCTACATAAACCCAGTGAAAAATGATGAGGGATTGAAGGCCTTCTTTTCTGGTTCAATTCTCTGGCTTTTTGGTTCAATTCTCTCTCAGTAGGACTTGTCCATGTGTATGACTAACTTCAGAAGTCATTTAAACCCAAATCATCTAACTCCACATTTCAGTTGTATAAGTTCTGGGGCCCCTTCTCAGACAATGAGCTCTGGTGGGGCAGAGGGGAGGCTTTGTTCATGTCTATAGCTCTAGTAAAGTTGACAGGGGTTGTTGAGCTGTCTTAAGTCAATGACTTCTTTTTTTTTTTTTTTTTTTTAACACATAATGTATTATTTGCCCCAGGGTACATGTCTGTGAATCATCAGGCTTACACATTTCACAGCACTTACCATAGCACATACCCTCCTCAATGTCCATAACCCAACCACCCTATCCCTACCCATCCCTACCCCCCAGCCACCCTCAGTTTGTCTCATGAGTTTAGGAGACTCTTATGGTTTGTCTCCTTCCTGATCCCATCTTGTTTCATTTCCCTCCCCCACACCCCACGACCCCCCACCCTGCCTCTCAAATTCTTCATATCAGAGACATCATATGATAATTGTCTTTCTCTGATTGACTTATTTCGCTTAGCATAATACCCTCTAGTTCCAAC
>CM052898.1:54241196-54282487 GCA_028534135.1 Potos flavus | reverse complement strand
TCTAAAAATTAACCAATGAAACAAAATGTATCAACTATAGTTGACTTGGTTTCAGGAAAACCACATCTGAGAATTACAAGTACCATCACTGTCCTTATCTCATCCTCAGTCATTGACAGGAATTTTGTAGGCCACCATGCTATTTACTTTGTGGATTGTAGTAGTAAATGAATGAAGACGGACTTCCTCAGAATTGGTAATAAACTGTGGTCCCGACTCTTCCCATTTTTCAGGAACAACCAAATCTTTGTCTGTATAAATCAGTAGATCAAATGAACAAGAAACTTCCAGCAGTGGCAGAAATGTCACCGTAGCTGTGATCTGTCTAATCACTGAACGGATTTCATCTTGGATAGTTTTCTGAGACTTTTCTCTGGGTGCACTGTCATCTTTCACAGTCTTGTCACACTCAATATCAAATTGCCACCTTTCAAGGACCTCACCACTTTCAATATTTGAGATGACTACCACCAGTTTCTGAACTAAACACTTGTATAACCAATCTTTCAGTTGTTCCACCACATTATTTAGGTATTTTATGAGCTCAGGATCAGTTGTTACAAGCAAGGTGAGTCCATATTTCTGCACTCTAGTAAAGGTTTCAGATGGATATATGCCACGCTGATATAAAATACTGTTGATGCCAAATGAGAAGAACTCAGCCACGATTTCGGCGCTCCCGCGCAGGGTGATGCCTTGCTCCCGGGAGAGCTGCAGCGCCATGGCCAGTCCTACAGACGAAGGTAATGTCTCCATGTTATTCCTTATGCTCTACAAGTAAGTGAAACCATATATTGACTTTCTCTGCTTGACTTATTTCACTCAGCATAATCTCCTCCAGTCCTGTCCATGTTGATACATAAGTTGGGTATTCATCCTTTCTGATAGAGCCATAATATTCCATTGTATATATGGACCATATCTTCTTTATCCATTCTTCTGTTAAAGGGCTTCTTGGTTCTTTCCATAGTTTGGTGATTGTGGCCATTGCTGCTATGAACACTGTGGTACATATGGCCCTTCTTTTCACTACATCTGTATCTTTAGGGTAAATACCCAGTAGTGCAATTGCAGGGTCATAGGGTAGCTCTATTTTTAATTCCTTAAGGAATCTCCACACTGTTTTCAAAACTGGCTGCACCAACTTGCATTCCCACCAACAGTGGAAGAGGGTTCCCCTTTCTCCACATCCTCTCCAACATTTGTTGTTTCTTGTCTTATTAATTTTGGCCCTTCTAACTGGTGTAAGGTGGTATCTCAATGTGGTTTTGATTTGAATTTCCCTGATGGCTAATGATGGTGAACATTTTTTCATGTGTCTGTTAGCCATTTGTATGTCTTCTTTGGAGAAATATCTGTTCATGTCTTCTGCCCATTTTTTGATGTGATTATCTGTTTTTTGAGTGTTGAGTTTAAGGAATTCTTTATAGATCTTGGATATCAGCCCTTTGTCTATAGTGTCATTTGCAAATATCTTCTCCCATTCCATGGGTCAAATAATCTTCGACAAAGCAGGAAAAATATCCAGTGGAAAAAAGACAGTCTCTTCAATAAATGGTGCTGGGGAAATTGGACAGTTATGTATAGAAGAATGAAATTTGACCATTCTCTTACACCATACATAAAGATAAACTCGAAATGGATAAAAGACCATAAGAAACTCTTGAACCTCATGAAACAAGCTGAGGGTTGCTGGGGGGTGGGGAGGTAGGGATAGGGTGGCTGGGTTATGGACATTGGGGAGGATATGTGCTATGTTGAATGCTGTGATATGTGTAAGCCTGATGATTCACAGGCCTGTAGCCCTGGGGCAAATAATACATTATATGTTAATAAAAAAATAAAAATAAAATCTTAAAAAAAAAAGAACAAGGGCAAAAAAATCAGCAATAGCCCTCAAGGACATGGTGGTTGCATTGGGATCTAACAGGAAATGGGTATTTGAGATGGAGATCCAGTCAGAGCACTGCTTGAAACTTTGATTAAGGGTCCTTTTATTGATGTACTTATTTAGCAATGCTACCAACACCTAGATGGTGTGGATGGAACACTTAGGATTATCTGTATGAGAAGCAGCTGATGGAGAAGAAACCATTCAGAAAGCTGGAGTGGGCTAATGATTCTCTTACATAGCCAGGACATATATACCAACTATCCTCATAGAATTTCAGTGTCCAAAGTTATATTTATTGAAAACCATACATGTTTTGCTTCTTAGTAGTTTGGTGCTGTATAAAATGATAAGGGGAACACAGTTTGAGAGACTAAGTTTCATCTTCTGACTTCCCTTCTGCTGGCATAGGCAAGTTATTCAGGATCTCTGAACCTCAATTTCTTCCTTACATTAAATGTAAAAGTTAATTTGGGGAAAATGAATATCTTCTTAGTACTAAATCTTTTCATTCATTTTATATCCCTTAGTAAACTTTTCTTTGTATCACATTTCTTATTCACTGCATTCCTGGGTATTATATAATTTTGTTACTTTGATGCCAGAGATCTTCTTTCTAATTACATTCACAAGTATATAAAAAAGTTAATGACGTCTTGTATGTATACTTTTGTAACTGTCCACTATAGGAAAGTCTTTTATTAGTTCTAATAACTTTGTAGCTGATTTTCTTGAATTCTTTAGGAAAATGCCACCTGCATTTAATACATATTTATTTGAATGAATGAGTCAACTGAGTTGGCCCTATATTTTCAGTGCTCATCACTAGTCCTATTTGAACCCAATTTCTTCATTCTTTGGACCACATGATTCATATTTCAATTGTCTTATTAATGTCTCCAAGTAATATCCCATATGAATATATGAATGCTATGAATGCTGAGTTATTACATATTTGAGAATATATTCAGTTTGTCTTTGTCTTAAAACCCAATAAATATTGATCCATTATCTTTGGGTATCTAAAGTTCCATAGGATGTCTTCCTAGACTATAAGTTCCATGAAGGCAAGGATCTATGGTGGCTAACTTTCAAACACAAAGCAGAGTAACTGCAATATCATAGGCACTTTTATTAGTCAGCTTTTGCCTAGTTATGCTGCTATAACAGATAAGCCTAATAGTTCTAACCAATGAAAGTCAATTTCTCAATCACATTATGTGGCAGTTGCAAGTAGGCTGAGGCTCTACCCACAGTTATAGCTCTTTTTACATATTTTTTTATCCCACAATCCAAGTAGATAGAATAGATCCTATCTGGACCTTTTTTTCCTAGCAGAAAGGAAAAGACAATGGCCAAACCACATATAAGTCTCACTTTTAAATCTTCTACTCAGATGCAGCCTGTAACACCTCAGCTTATATTCCATTAACCAAAGGAAGTCACATGGCCAAGGCTGACATCAATGAGGAGGCATACTCCTCCCACAGGGAAGCATGTCAAGTCACACGGCACAAGCAGGAATGTATTAATCCTCTTATAGACAGGATAGCAAATTCAGAACAATAACACATCACATTTTTTACAAATACTTGTTGAATTAATACAATTGCATTTCCCCCCCCTGCCTGAACATTTTCTGGCTTTTTTCTTAATTCCTAAAAATCCAATATATCATTAGACTGTATCTGGGGATGGGTCTCTATTCATTCATCTAGTCTGGCCCTTAGTGAACATTTTCTTATCTCTCAACTTATGTTTTTGGTGGGATTCGTTTTGTTTTCAATCTTAAGGAAATATACATCTATCCTTTTTCCCCCTCATTTTTGCTTTTACACTCTGCTTTTGTCTTTCTTTTAAGTCTTGTTACAAGTGTAGTTGATATCCTGTGTCTATTTCCCACCTAGATTATCTCTTCTTACAAAGTTTGAATATCTTCACTTTTCTCTGAGCTGTAGGAATATTTCTCCAACAGCTACCAGACTCTTAGATCTACTTTCCGTGAGGGTCATCAGTGTTCACTGTTTTATATAATAGATTTATTTAAGTTCTATTTATGATTATCTTACCTTGGGAGGATGAGAAATAAAGAAATCAGGTGTCAGACTGTATAGGACATTTTTCAGTAGGTTATTGTATTTTTCCCCTCACGGGGGAATTAAAAGTCATATGACCATGTCTCTGTTAGCTGTTAAGTGTTTTAGTTTTAAATGTGCAATAAATCATGGAAACTCAGCTAGATATATGTTTCTATTTTGATTATAAATAGAGGTCCTTTAATCCCATTTTGTCCATTGTTCTAGGACAATTATCAATAGATCCTATTTTCATTCCCAGAAGGGTCCTGGTTTGGAATATAAATTATATGATCACACTAATCATTAGTCAACTTTTGTCTCCTTATATAAACAAAGAGGTTAAGAATAATTAGGCCCCACCCCTCAGATTATCCTTAGGAGGATTTAAGTTATTTAAAAACAATTTCTCCCTTCTGATGTTACATCCTTGAGAAAAATTAACCAGTGCAGATCGGGACCTGTTTTGATGAACAAAAGCAGAGAAGGGAAGTATTACAAAAAGGGCTAATCTACAGACAAAGAATGGGATTGTTTTGATTAATGCATCCACACTTCCCTGGTTTCTGCAGATGAGAAAAAACAGGGTTCTAATGGAGCAGATCCATCCCCAAACCATATCCATCCCATTGGTAGGGAAAGTATTCACCTTCTGTGGTATTTGTCTAGCCAGGCCCTGCAATTCATCTTCCTTCTGTGTTCACAGCACTGAACAATTAGGATTCTTTTTTCTTTTGTTAGGTTTATGTTTTATCTAAGTTACCCGGATAAACTTTCAGGAAGGCTTGTGGGAAGTGAAATATCCAGTCAGTAAATTATTTGGGTCATTAAGGATTTTTTTTAATACTTCACCATTTTTTTTTATTTCTAAGGACTTTCCTGTTTCCATGAAAGATAATTCTTTCATGATTCTCTACTTACATTTTATCAACTTAATTCCCCCTCCGATTTCATTGAATTCTATAATTATTTATATATTAATAGCAGTAAATTTGTTGAAAAGGGACTGTTTGTCTATATTGGTATCCTTAATTTTTTATTACTGATTTTATAGATGGATAGATGAAAAATTGATAGATAGAGATTTATAAATAGTTGAAGATTCTATATATATGTATATTGGGAAGGTTTTAAAATGTTTACTCATTCTTATATGGTGGTAGGAAGTCTATCTATGTCTGTTCAGTTTTAGTAGCACCTGACCTAGCTGCTTCAGAAGGTTCTATGGCTCAAATATATTAGTGTTTAAATCTTTAAGAAAATATCAAAAGAAAAAGGAAAGGTTTCAATTTATTGAAAAACAATAATCTTCTAGGGGACTACGTGGGGTATTTTGATAAATACAGGCAAAACAAGGCAGACTTGGGCAGAAAAATCCTTTGGGGCTAAACATTCTCTCCACCCCTTGAACCCTTTCTCTCTTCCCCACACATTCCACCTAATCAAACAGAAGGAAATTCACCAAGACAATATCTGCCTCCAATACCTGTCTAGTATCCTCATAACCTTCAGCTTATCATCTACATTCAAGGCCATATGGGGTGCCATCTTGGGATTGTTCCCACTCTGCATAAATCCTTGCAAAGCTTGGTTGGTAAATCCAACCACACACACATCCATTGCTTATAACCCACTCTCATTCTCAATTCAGTCAAGAGGAATTTATTTACTGAGTTGTTATATTTTGCTTGCCAGAGGTCTTCTTAATTTCTTAGGTAAGTTATTCCTCTCAACAGAGAGAATGGGAACTTATCAGTTCATCCTTCTCATCTCTACCATTTCTTGTCATCCTTCAAGTTTTAGGATGACGCCATTTGCTAATTCATAACCATGATGTAGGGATTTCTTTGTTATTGAGTCATATCCATGGATATGTGGAAAACTGCAAAGGATTGGTCCTGTGGACTAAGATGGTTATCTGGAACAGAAGTTGGGAGAAATCCATTATTCTGTTCCATTATCATGGGTTCAATCCACTCCGGTATGCAGATATCTCAATGAGTTCCAAAGCAACCCAATGGAAATATCCTCGATCACATGAGATAGCAAAATGATCTCTTATCTGAGGCTTTTGGCAGACATCCCTTCTTTCTAGAGCTCTAACTTGTATCTCCAGGGTCACCAACAATTCAATCACTATGGAATCAGAAAGTAGGCAACACTAAGTAACTGAATTAACTTTCCCAATGTGGCAGTACTGAGTACTCCTCTCTAAATCTTTCCCTGGCTTTGGAAGCAAGTGCCCTTTTATTTAAGGTACTGAAGCTACAATTGTTGGAATGTGTGCTCTAAATAGCTCATTTGTGTTATAACCCCTTTGTTTACCTGTAATTCAACTCTGGAATCATTGTCAATGAGCATTATCTCAAGAACATTATATTTGGGGTACCTTATGTATATAGGCAATTCTTATCACATTGCTGCTATGTCTGTTGGGGAGGGAGGTTTAGGGGTGAAAGTAGGAGGCATAGTGTGGTTATTAGTGACTATGGTCTTTGTTTTTAGTTTGTTTAGCCACTAAGAAAAATACTGACAATTTAAGAGCTTCAACTGAACAGCAAGTTGCAAAAAAAGATGTGTCAGTTTACTTGAGTTACTTTTAACTTTGAGCTCCGCCTACACACACCTGTTGAAAGTGTGGACAAGAGGGAAGACATGTGGTGACAGTCCTTGGGCTGAGAGACCTCAAAGGAATCTAAGAGCAGCTTAAGGGCTCTGGGATCCCCTTAAGGGAATTGCAAAGTCTGTGAAAATTTTCATCCAGGTGTCTTTCTTCTATTTTGGACATACAAGCAATCAGAAGAAAAACAAAGTGTAATTTGCATTTTCAGTAGGAAGCAGAAATGTGCAGACCTTCAAAACAGACTACCCCCTCAAAAAATCAGCAAGCCATGCATATTAATATTGAAGAGATTAAAGCCTAAAGAGGCTAACAGCCCTATTCCCAGTTAGGTAACCAGTTCATGGAAGGGGTAGAAGTAGGATCTGTGTGTTCTAATTTCTACCTATTGTAATCATCATCACCCTACGTATCCTTCTTCACATGACTCAATAATCAAGGATGATTGCCCATGATGGTCTCGGTAGGCATGTGACACTTCATTTGGTAAGACTGACAATTTCCAAATCACCTGTGCTAGAAACTTTGAGCCTTCTTTGATTTGACTCCATTTCATTCCTCTGATCACTGAGGAGGGATTAATCAAGCTTTCATATCTGCCTCATCCGTTCCTTTCCCTACTTCAGGCCTTCAGCGTTTTGGAACTGGCTTCCTACAATGGCATCTTAATGCACTCCTTTCTTACAGCCTCTCACCTTTCTAATTCTGTACACTACGAATAGGTTTCTCTTTCTCCCAAGTTATTTGGATCACTCTCTTCCTGAATACCTGTTCTGGATTCTCACTGCTTACAAAATCTCATCAAAAATCCCTAGCACAGGCTCTCAGGGTCTGAACCTATAATGCTTCTCTGGCCTCATCTCCCACGATTTCTCTTTACCAACCATGTACTCCTGGCAGTAGGGCCTGCCAGACCTTGTCAGAAAAAAAGCCATGCATGTTGGCCTTCTTTTAATGCCCTGGGTCTTGATAGATACTGATTCCTCTCTTTGGGATACCACGTTTTACTTTTTAAATTATCACCATTTGAAACAATATAGTTAATTGAGTGCAAGTGAACAAAACAATGTTGAATTCAGTACCTATACATTCCACTTTGTTTATATCCCACAATTTATTCTTCCAATTCCTCTAGATGAGTAGTTCCAGAGACCATAGAACCTGTCATATACCTTCCTATAGATGAATGCTTACCCAGTTATGCCCCTAGTGCTGTGATATCCCACAAACAAGTCTGCTGTCAGAGCATCCTGAGCTAATGGGCATGTGGTCTGAACACCCCATTTTCCTGTCACTGCATACTCAGCAGGAGGAAAATAATCAGAGTCATCAATACAATGAGAGTCTTGTCCATGCCAACCTGCCACCACTGTTCCTCTCCCAAAAGCCAGACGTATATCCAAAATAAAGAGAAGGCCCTCAGCCAGTTATGCACAATGCCAAGAGAGGCTATACTTGTCTTAGGACTGAGTTCTAATAACCCGGCTGGAGGGTCTCGGGAAGAGAAACTGTCCCGAAGTTCAGGGGGCTCCTGAGGCCACTTCCAGAGTAAGAGTCCTTGAGAAACAAGAGTTCTGAGAAAGTAATAGTCCTCTTAAGATAAAGATCCTCATGGAGAAAGATCTTCATGGAGGAAGTATTTAAAGGGGAATATGGCCTCTTGGGAGGATTAGTACTCAGATGGAACAGGCCCTCATGGGAAAATGGACTTTTTAGGGATAAGGTCCTCATGGAAGAAAGGTTCTCATGGGTGAAGGATCCTCATAAAGTAAGAGTCCTTAAAGGGAAAAGGTCTTCATGAACAAATGTCCTCATAGGGAAGGATTCTCATGGGAAGGGTTTTGTTGGGGGAAGAGTCCTCCTTGTTTTAGGATCTTTACAGGAGAAGGATGCTCATGGGGGAGAGTTCCTTCAGTGAAGAGCCTGCATGAGTTTTATTTCCTGGAATGATGACTCTTCCTCTACCAGGACTCTTCTTCATGTGACCTTCCTAAGAAGAGTGGGAGATGTGAGGATTCCATGCTGAAGAAGAAAAGCAAGGAATCTAATAATAGCAAATGTACATTGAACACCTACTATGTACCAAGCAAGCCTGACCCCCTTTATATTACTAGCTCAGTTAATCATTACAAAAGTCCCAGGAGGTAGGTACTATTATCATATCCATTTAACAAGGATGAAACTAAAGAACAAGGCTAAGTACACCATCTGAATCATACAATTGGTAGGTAGTAGAACCAGAGCTTGAATCTAAAACCCAGCTTCTTACCCAATACACTAACCTACAGTAAGGCCAAAGGCCTTACATTATTCTGACTCAGAAAGAAGTCGGAGGTTATAACCCTGGAATCAGGATCTCGCAGTTCTACAGGCTTTCTTGCTCTCCTATTCTCTTAACTCTGGGATACCTTCCGCCCAGAGGAATAAATAATAAAACTCTTAAGACAGAAAGGGTTGAGCATTTGTTCAGGACAGCTAGAGAGACTGATTTTTCACACAACCAGTCTCTGGAATATTAAAACCCAAAGCTGCAGAAGGTAATGGCGATTATTGAGGAAAAAAATCTGGATAAGTCTTTGAAGGACTGTTATAAGAGTCAGCTCAAGGAGCTGTTTTGGGCCTGAAGAAGAAGAAACTTTCCAAGAGTCCTCAACCCTTAACAGAAGTTCCTGTGACATGCCGAACTCCAATATAAAACCAACCTTGAGACACTGGCTGAGGCCTGTGATAGAATGCCCATCACTGGCACCTGGTCACCAGCCCAGGAAACAAAACTCTGCCTTTAGATTTGGACTATGTTCCTTCCGGACCCTGCCTAAATTGTAATCCTACATGTTGCAGAAACAGCACACCAATATTCTTTTTTTCAAGTCTGGCCAATGTGCTTCCTGAGACTCCTAACACAATGAGACACCCAGATGTAAAGCAAAGAGAAGGCAGGTGGAACCACCAACAAAACAAAAAGGCAACCTACTAATTGGGAGAAGATATATGCAAATGACATATCCAGTAAGGGGTTAATACCCAAATTATATAAAGAATTTATAAAACTCAAAAACCAAAAACACAAGTAATCTAATTAAAATGTGGGCAAAAGACCTGAATATAGACATTTTTCCAAAGACATACGATGGCCAACGGACACATATAGAGAGATGCTCAACAACATTCATCATCAGGGAAATGCAAATCAAAACTACAATAAGATATCACCTCACATTTATCAGAATGGCTAAAATCAAAAACACAAGAAATGACAAGTGTTGGCGAGGATGTGGAGACAAGGGAACACTCTTGCACTATTGGTGGGAATGCAAACTCATACAGCCATTGTGGAAAATAGTATGGAAGTTTCTCAAAAAGTTAAAAATAGAACTACCCTATGATCCAGCAATTGCACTACTGGGTATTTACCCAAAGAATGAAACTGCACTACTGAGTATTGACCCAAAGAATACAAAAACACTAATTCAAATGTATACACGCACCCCTATGTTTATTTGTTTATTGCAGTATTATTTACAATAGCCAAGATATGGAAGCAGACCAAATGTCCACCGGTTGATGAATGGATAAAGAAGATATGAGAAGAAGATATATTTTATATTATATATATTATATATTATATTATATATATACACATATTATATATTATATATATATACATATTATATATATATATATATATATATATATATATAATTCAGCCATTAAAAAAAGAATAAAATCTTGCCATTTGCAATGACATGGATGGAGGGTCCCCTCCTACAGGCAGAAATTTCTGGGGTTTGAATCTCCCATTGGCACCAAAGGAGGAAACCCTCAGGCTTTCTTTTCGGCTTCTCCAGATGTGGGCAGCAAAGGAAGAGGGGCATGGGGAGGCTCAAAAGCTGTCAGCAGTCAGATTCTTCATTACATAGGACAGACTGCCTGCTGACTGACTTCTCTTCAGAAACAATGGAATCAAACAGAAGACAGTGGACTCATACCTTCAAAGTGTGGAAACACAATACTATAAATCTAGAACTCAATACTTGCAAAATACAACTGGAAAATGCAGGTGAAACAAAGACAAATAAAAATGGGAAGAATTCATAAACAGCATATCCAGAACACACTTAGGGAAAAGAACAAAGAATCTTCTTCAGGCAGAAAGAAAATGACTCCATGTGGAGGCCTGGAGATGTAGGAAGGAATGAAGAACAACAAAAAGCCAAATATGTGTAAGTCAACCAAATGAATGCTTCCTGTATAAAATAACGATAACAATAATAATTGTTATTATTGTTAATTGTGTTTTATTAATAGTAATTATTAGTATGGTGTTTAAAATATAAAGTCAGCTAAAAGGCAAAACAATTGCATATAAATTGTTAGGAGGTTAAACGGAGTTAAATTTTTTAACATTGTCCGGGAAGAGGATAGTAGTTCCAAATAATATTAGACTTTGACAAGTCAAACACAGACACTGTAATCGCCAGAGTAATCATCAAAATATAAATATTTAAAAAGAGAAAAATCAGGTAGGCATCGAGGCTAGAAGAAAAAATCATAGATAGGCTTATGAAGTGTGTAATTGTGTGTTGGGGAGGGATTTGGTGAGGCTCTTGTTGAGCTCAGCATTATCCAAGCAACATTTAATATCAGTAGACAATGGTACAATATCCATAAAGTTCTGAGTAAAAAGAAGACATATTCATTAATTGGATACCTAGCCAAGTCATTCTCCAAGTACAAATGCAACTGAGAAATATTCTGAAAGATGCAAGAACTCAGGAAATCTAACACTGTGAACCTTTCATGAAGAAAATTATTAGAATAATAAAATGAATATAAATAGCAATAAACCAAAGTAAAGAAAATATAAATGCAATGCCAAGGTAAAAGAAATGCTGATGGTGTGTTTTCAAATAGGAAAAAAATTGACCACTGTGGGAATCACAGTTAGAGAAAAGGCTGTAAATGTTATAAAACTTGGCAACATTAAAATAAGATAACTAATAAAATCAACAGTGTTAAGGAAATAACAGAAAAAAAATATGTTTGCTAATTCTTCAACTTTTATAGCAAGTATTTCCAAAGATACCTTCCAAAGTTAAGTTATATGGTTCAAACATTATTCCAAACTCTTGAATTTTTTTCATACTAAAGAATCTTTGAAGATTAATATATTTTGTAATAAAGACCTAGTTAAGTATAACTGTTTTAATTATAATTTATGTTGTATTCTTAGGCAATTCTTCTAAACTTCTACCTACATACCCAGTTCTTTTACTCTATTATATGCATGGAGAGATGTCTGAAGTGATTTTCACCAGAACTTTATTGATTATCTCTAGGTTTTGTTTTTTGTTTTGTCTCGGGAGTGGAATTTGGAAGAATTTTTATCTTTCTATGATCCTTTCTCCATTGCTTGAATGTTTTATGATGAGCAAGTAGTATTTTTAGATAATAAAAGTCATTTTTCTAAAAGAAAGATAAACAACAAAATGAAAGAAATATTTGCAACATATATGACAAGCAATAGCAATATACAGCCGTATAAACATCACCAGGAGGAAGAAAACACTAGAGGATATTGGCATAGGACATGAAGTCAGTTCACTAAGAAAAAAATACAAATATTGGTAAGCAACTAAACAAAATGCTCTACTCCATTAATTATCAAGCATGAAAAACTAGATGGAAATAAGATATAAATATTCATTAATCATATTGGCAAAAATTAGAAACATTATCAGTCTACATTTGATGAATGGCTTCTAGTACTCACTTCTTATACCCTACAGGCATGTAGTTTGGAAAAGACAAAATGTGCTGTGCTTTTTTCGGGATATTGAGTTTTAGGCAAAATCAGGACATTGATGGGTTATGAGTGGGGGCAATACAGATCCATGCATAGAATTCTTTTCATGTTCTAGTTCTCTTCCCAAATTTTCAGTCTTGTCTTTTATCCCAAGTTCCTTAAATGAATTTGTGCTACTTTTTTTTTTTAAGATTTTTATTTATTTATTCATCAGAGAGAGAGAGAGAGCACAAGCAGGCAGAGTGGCAGGCAGAGGCAGAGGGAGAAGCAGGCTCCCTGCTGAGCAAGGAGCCCGATGTGGGACTCCATCCCAGGACCCTGGGATCATGACCTGAGCTGAAGGCAGCCGCTTAACCAACTGAGCCACCCAGGCGTCCCGAATTTGTGCTACTTTACAGTGATTTCCAACACAATCTCATTACTTTGAATCACCAAAGGCAACCAGAATTTTCATTACTAATGAGTGTATGAAACGGTACAATCACTTTGAAGAACTGTTTGGGAGTTTCTAATAAAGTTAAAATACATTGACACTATACTTCAGAAATTCCACTCCTAACTGTGTACCTGAAAGAACTCGATATCTCTGTCCGTAAACCTTGGGCAGGAATATTCACAGCAGTTTTACTTATAATAGACAAAAACAAAACACAACCCAAATGTCCATCAATGGGAGCATGACTAAACTGGTTCATTCAGGTAATGGGACACCCCTCAAAAATTCAAAAGAATGAGCCACTGATACACACAACAACACACGTGAACTTCACAGATATTATTTGAGCAGAAGAGTACACATTATATGCTTTCATGTATTTGAAGTTCTAGAACACGGACAATGTACCTATGGTGATAAATGACAAAATAGAGGCTATCTTTGGAGATTGGACTATTGACTGGAAAAGGACATGAGAAAATGTTCAGGGGTAAGAGAAGAGTTCTATATCTTAATCTGAGTGTTGGTTATATAGCTATATGCAAAAGTTAAAATTCTTCTAACTGTCCATTTGTGATTTCTGCATTTTAAAGAAACTGTAAATTGTTGGCTTGAAAGAAAGGCTATTTGCCCCACCTACAAGGAACAGAACACCAGTGGCTGCTACACCTCTAAGACTTGCACCTTCTCTCCCAACACTTAGTAGATTCCTTGTTGCCTGGGAAGCACCAGAGCCTGGGAAGGACCTGAAGAGCTGGATGGATGCAGTCCAAGGAGAGAAAGGGGTGACTGACCTCATTTCATTACTTTGGATGGAACTGTATCTATGCTGTTTGGTAAAACAGCACAAATGTAAACGAGGTGTAAACTGCTTTCACATCTCATTTAGGGAACAGATGAGGCGTGAAATGCATTTCACAGGCACAAGTACTGGAGGGGTATGCTTAGCATGGTGCAATGTAGAACATTTGTTCCTCTTCCCTCAGGGATGCTGGATTATTTCTGAACATGGCTACTGTAGGGACAGGAGAAGGGGGTGGGGGTGTCAGTGCAGGGGGAGGAAGAAGGGCTCTGCTGTGTCCTGTACTTGTGACACCTGCCTTCCTTCCTCTGCCTGACAACCTCCTCCACATCTGTTAAAGTCCAGCTCAGGTATCACCTCCCTGCTCATTGCTCACTCTTACTGATTCATGGCTTTCCCCTCGGGTCCCCTACAGTACTTGGCTCAGCACACAAATCTGTCACTTATTTCCCTCTGCCTTGTATTACGAGGATAAGGAATAGATATCATTCTTGTCATCCACTGCTTGAATTCAGTAGTTCCCCAATTAACCCTTAAGGAATGAATGTGAACTGAGGCAGGGGCAATAGGGAGGGAGAATAATGTACCTCAGAATGGCATTTTAGCAGTCAAGACTTCTTCAAACACCCAAAAGAAATATAAAGTTCCAGAGACAATTCAAAACCTTAGATGACTTACATCATTTTACACCTCTCAAAGACAAACACATATACACCCTTAAGGATAAGCTTATGTATAAAGACAAGTGTAGGAGTTATGTTCTTTTTCTTAATTATTAAAGCTATGGTTTGTCCCCTTTTGTAAGAGGAACTTTGATATCTCAGATTGATAACTTATATCTCTATCACCTGTTCTAAAATATTTGGCTGGTTTTATAGGCCTTTGCCAGAAAATGGCAGATCTTTTTAAAGAAAACAGTTTTGGGCTTATATTTCCAATGCTATGGCCTGATAGCAATTATATATGTCTCTGTGTGAACTGTAACTTATATACTGAATTTTTTCTCTACTTAAGGTGACCAAAATGAGGAAGATTCAAGGCTATAACACACAATGAAACTATCATACCAAAGGTTTTTTTATTTAGACAATTCCAGGGACCACTGAGAAACCGAGATGGTGTAACATATTGTGAAATAAATATTTCACTTAGATTTAGAAGATCTGAGATCAAGCCTAGCTTCAAACTTGACCTTGAAAAATTGCTTAACATCTTGAGATCTTCATTTCTTCCTATGCAAAAGGTGATTGATTCTGGGGTACAGTGTACACTCGTTCTATAACCCAATGATTGCTTTCTCCAAGGAATATATTTCAGACAGGTACCCAAATTCAGATGCACCAAGATATTCATCCCAGCATTGCTTATAAAAGCAGAAAGTTGGAAACAATTTGAAAGCTTCTAAATGTGGGCATGGATCAATAATGTTTGCATATGAAAAGGACCCATATACCTACTTAGTGGGTCTCAAAGACAAAAGGTTGAAGGAAAAATGAGAGATGTAGTTTGGAATTTATAGCACAATAGCATTTAGGTAAAGAAACACTCAAGATAGAGGAAAACGAGACAGCATTAGAGATAAAAGAGACAAAAA
This sequence comes from Potos flavus, assembly GCA_028534135.1. Classification (NCBI taxonomy): domain Eukaryota; kingdom Metazoa; phylum Chordata; class Mammalia; order Carnivora; family Procyonidae; genus Potos; species Potos flavus. The sequence continues at coordinate 54,267,263 of CM052898.1, read as the reverse complement.
TAAAATATTGAATAAAATAAAAAGAGACTTTAGATGAAGTAATGCCAAATGAGACATTAAGTCTTGGTTTAGCAAAATAAAGACAGAGAAGGATAGGCAACTATTTCCAGGTGAATAAGGTTTTATTTCCCCTGATTATCTCAAGTCAGAGCCAAAACCATCAAAATTTTCAATGGCTTTAAACATGGCCTCACATTTTGACCACATCATCTTCTATCTTTAGAAAAAGGTTAGGCCCCATATGTTTAAATGGGATATGCTGCACAATGGAAGTGGCAGATTGTCACAGATTTTACTTAGTATTGACAATCAAGGCATTTTTTATTGTTAATGCAATGTTAATTGGGACCATGCTAACATTTAATTAATTTTAAGTACAATAGATCATTTGTCAACAAAAGGGGGTAAAAATATTAATTGAAACATATGTGAATGGTTATTTGCCATGTGTAGGAAACATCCCACCATTAAAGTTAATCACAGTGTGATTAATTGATTTTAATTGATTCAAGATGGGTTCCTGTGGCATAACATAAGTCTGTCAATAAAACTTACAATTAAGCCTCATTATGAAAAGCAAAGTTACTAAGACAAGCAGCGATGGGCAGAGCAGCAGCAAGCTGTTTTCCTTATGATTCAAAAGGAAAGAAAGGCCAGCATCGCAGGGAGAATGAAAAGTCCCAGAGACTGGGCGTTTAGGGAAAGTAGAAGAGATGATCAGGGAACATACCTGAGTCTGGGAAATGGAAACTGATTGATGAAAGCTCTGGAGATGAGAGGGCTGGTAGGGAGCTGAGTCCAGTGGTGGATGGGGAAGGCCAGTGGGGCCAGCAGCTCTATCCATCAAGAACAGAGATGAGAAAGGCTCTGAAACCCAGTGGGGTATACAGATGCATGGAGCTGGAGTATTTCAGAGGCTCTGAAGCACACTGGAATGGACAAGATCACAAGTCTTATAAAACAGGAGTGAACTTTCCCTACAAAACGGACGTTAAGTCGAATCCTTTGCTGATTAAGATGGATGGGGCTCTCAAAGCCTTCAGGGAGCTGGGTCTCAGTCATGACTGCTATTCAGAATAATGGATGCCCACATGGTACTCCAGGAAGTCTTCTTCAGGATGCCCAGCTTTGCACATGATTCTCATTGGTCTACAAGGCCAATCCATTCATTCACTTACTCTTTACTTAGGAAATTCAAGTGACTGTCATTTGTTTTCACTATAAGCAGGGGATATGAGGCCTTCCATGATAATGTCCCATCAAACTTCTGTGATTTCCACTCCCTCACCCCATGAGGGAAAGTTGGAATCTACCAACAAAGTGCTTTTTCCAGATATTGGGTATGAGTATAAAAACTTTTTATCTCAGTTCGAATTACTCCAAAAGTACAGCTGTAGCATAATTAATATATTTGGTCCCCAGTTCTTGGCAGATTTTCAAAAATCCTTGGAATTTCCTTTAGTGATAGGAATATCTTTGTTATGCTAATGAAGTGACTCAAGACAGAAGCCCCTACATAGCTTCAAGATAGGAACTGGTCACCAAAAAGACCAACTACATAATTAGAGAATTGGAGTTATGGGCCAGCCCAACCTCTGGGGAAGGAAACGGAGCTGGAGATTAAGCTCAATCATGAGTTAATCAATGAGTTAATCAATAATAATTATTAATCTATAATAATCAATAATAATACCTCCAAAAGTAACTCTGGAGTTACTAACTAACCAAGGCTCAGTGAGGCTTCCTGGTTGAACATACTGATGTGCAGGATAAATGATGTACCCAGATGACATAGAAGGAGGACATGGAAGCTCTGGTACCCCTCTTAGAGGTTGCCCTATCCATCTCTTCCATATGGCTGTTTCTGAGTTACATCCTTTATAATAAAGCTGTAATCATAACCATAGTGCTTTCAGGGAGTCCTGTGGGATTTTCTTTTTTTTTTTTCTTTAAAGATTTTACCTATTTATTTGACAGAGAGAAAGAGATCACAAGCAGGCAGAGAGGCAGGCAGAGAGAGAGGGGGAAGCAGTCCCCCCGCCGAGCAGAGAGCCTGATGCAGGGTTCGATCCCAGGACCCTGAGATCATGCCCTGAGCCGAAGGCAGAGGCTTTAACCCACTGAGCCACCCAGGTGCCCCCCTGTGGGATTTTCTAGCAAATTATCAAACCTGAGGGGGTCATGGAAGTCTCTCAATTTATAGCCAGTAGGTCAGAAGCAGGTGACTCTGAGGCTTGCAGGTGACATCTGAAGTGGAGCCGTATTGTGAAGGACTTTGTCCTTAACTTGTGGGGTGTACACCAATACCAGGTAGTTAGTGTCTGAATGGAACCCAGTTGGTATCAGAGAATTGGTGTCAAAACACAAAAGCTTAAGACAAAAGCTTGGGTGTAGATAACTTATTTAAGAGGCAGTCCCAAGAAGAAAAAGTAAGGAATGAGAGAGGAGAAAAAGCTGATATATAATGCAATAATTGTTGGTTACCTCTGTGGCATCTGGGGGTCAGTACTGTTGGGGATGTGTGAAAGAACCAGAGAGAAGACATCTACAAAGAGAAGAAGGTCAAGGAACTCCTCCACTGATTCTCTTCCCCAGTTGGTTAAGGGTTGCTCTGGGGAAGGGACTCGTTAATTCCTCCATCTCTCTGGTTGTAACTGAGTGTTCTCCTTGGCTTCAGAGAAATTCCTGAAGCAACAAAGCAGAGAGACAGAGAGGTATAAACTTGATGCAAAGTGCCAAAAACATATAAGAATCAGAGGGTTTGAGAGAGGTGCAAGACAAGTACCTGGTACACTCATGAATCTCAAGAGTAATACTTTGTAGAGTAACTTAAGCTACTTTTTGGAGTAAAATCATAAACAAATCATTTCTAAGGCAGAATTCAAGCTTTAGAATGTTTTCCTTTCCCTTCCAGTTCTACCCTCAGAGGAATGAGCCCAAGGAGTTACTTGCAAATAAGTCACTAGGCTCATACCATGAGACATTGGTCCCCCTTGCAAGAACTGATTGGATTAAGAATGACACTTGTCCCCAAGAATCTGTGGGCAAGCTACTGGTCCATGGAAGTAATGTGGGAGAGGGTCATGTTGTCAGTGCTGGAGCTAGAGTGGAAACAAAGGGAGGATGACTGAATCCCGATAATGAAGGAACTTCCATACTATAAGAATGTACCAAGATGGTCTGAGGCAGGAGTTACCTTGGGTAGAACAAACATCTAATTCCCAAATTACATTCCACTATCCACAGAACCCCACGCTATGGCTCTGCTCCTGCAAGAGGTCCTCAGGGCAACTCATGGACAACTTCATAACACTGACAACTTCACAACAGTCCCATTACTAGAGCTAGCCTGAATGAATGCTCTGTTCCTGGCCATATAAGAGCCCTAAACAACAGATTGCTTCCAGTAGAAGTGTTCTCAAGTGGCCTGAAACCAGCCGTAGCCACCAGAATCTGCACTGCCTACCTTGAAGGTTGCTTTCCTCTATCCAACATCACCATCACGTCCTTGGCCCAGCAGGTATCCCAACAAACAGATCTCAGTGATATTCATTGAGCCTGGGTTTGGAGGTAGAAAAACTGTAAGTAACAGAGACTCCATTTAAATATAGGTAAGGTAAGATGCCTGAGGGCTTGCCAAAGAGAGAGGAAGAAAGACTGAGAAGACATACATTTTGACCCAGTTCTGGAATATTTCTCATAGCACATACATCTAATGGGGCAATGGAGTTGACATCCAAAATAAAACCCTCTTCCTATGACAATCACCACTTTCAACCTGCCTTTCTTGACTAGAGCAATAGTACTTACTTATAAAAGAGTCAATATTAACATCATGCAGAATAATTGAATCACAAATCCTGTTTTCACTTCTCTCTGTATGTTGTCTTTCAGTCTTGTTCCATATAATGGGACATCCGGCCAAATTCACATCCTTCAAACTTTGGAACCAACCACAGCCAAGAAGATACAACATTATGACTGCCTGATCCTGAGTGATTTGCCCAACCCTTTGACCAGAAACATGAGATATGGTACCAAAGAAAGCAGGGAAAGTAACCATACCTATCTCTACCACTTTCCCTGCATATTCATTCTATAAGTATATTCAGTACCTACTATGGACCAGGCACTATACTAGGCTCTGAGCTTGCAATGGTGAGCAAATTCAATATAGTCCCCATGCCCACTGAGCTTACAGTGGAGAGATTCTAGCTGACTTTGGGAACAAGCTAGCTAACATCTCTGAACTTCACTTCTCACTGTAAAATGACAATAATAGTATTTACCTTTCATTGTTGTTGCAGGGAAAATTAGATGTGGCTTCCAATGTCCAGCATTAGCAGGTCAAGCTATATGCTATGGCCAGGGGTGGCAGCTGCAATGTCCTCATTACCTCAAATTCCGTAGTGAGATTTGGGGTATTGTTCCTGGCTGCACAGCTTCCAAACCGTTCTTTAGCTTTGCTGGAGATTCTGTGTACAAGCTAATATCCTTTAATAAATTACCCTTCTGCTCAAGCCAGTTTTGATTGTTTGCTATTAAAAGCCTTAACTGATAAAGTGCTTAATAAATGGTAACTATAGTTACTAATCCCTTACCATTTTGTCCCTTTATTAAGAAAAGTACATCTGAGAGGCATGAAAAGTGGGACCCAAAAAAGCAGCCCTAAGAATTAAATATGACCCAAGCTCTGGACACAGTAGAAGTTAAAGGCAGCCTCATGTCTGATAGACAGTCAGGGTGAAGAGTCCTTGTCATTTTCCAGGGACCAGAGGAAGTAGGTAGGCAGTTCCGCCCTCCACATGCAGAAGTATAACAGTGACTTCTCCAAAGGAGCATTAGATGCTGCTGCTTCAACTCCAGATTGAATTTCAGACACTTAAAAGTGTTATACCATTTCAATTGAATTCTGCATCTTTGGTGGAACAGAAAGGTAGAGAATCTACCTTTACTTAGATCTTCCTTGTCATTCAGAAGACATTAAAGAAAGCCACGTCCAATCCTTGACCTTCACAGGAAAAGTACAGGACATGATTGGCTGACAACTTGACCTCAGTGCAGCACAGGTGAAAATTGTGCATTTTCACAAATGAGAAAAAGTCACGGAATTTTGCCAAACTGACCCTGACATGATGCAGCCATCAGATAACACTTAAGGGACAGCTGGGTCACTATTCAGCCATCAGGGCAGGTCACTCTCTGTGCACCTGCCTGAGGGGAAATGTCTGTCTTCCTGGAAACACATCTAGCTAGCAGTCTAATGACTTTGGAATTAACCTGGTCTTGTTTCTCTCACTCCACTCTCACTCAGCCTAAAACTCATATTACTTCTATCCTGTGATACTTTAAAGTCAACCTCTTTCCACCTCAGTTCCTTCACCTTTAAAATGGAGGTCATTGTATATAACATAGTGAGACTATTATATGCAGTATCTATAAAATACTATGTCAATGTAAAAGGGCCATAATCTCACATTAAAAGGCCAATAAATTTGTTTTTTTTTTTAATTTTAAAAAGAGATCAGTAAGTACAACTAATTGTGTCATTACCCCCACTGAGATGTGACCATTTGCAGAATGCTCACGTCAGTGCCACCTCCCGTATGGCAGGAGTTAGACTCAGGGGAGCCTGGGGTGAGAGCATAGAGAATCTTCAATGTGTGCATGAATTTAGAGCTCCTTTGGTGGTTAGTATGGAGCCATGGAAGGTTTTGGAATAAAGAAATAGAATGTTAAGACCAGTTTAAATTCTGACATTTAAATTGGAGTGAGCATAACCAAGACTAACATTCCCCTCTGTTTTGAGAGTCTTTCTTCTGACTATTGGCCCTGATCTCCCTTTCTTTAAAGCATTTACTTTAGAAAACTGGTGATTGGAAATTCTTTCCCTGCCCCTTTGAGAACTAACTCTTCTCCCAGCCAATTACAACTCAGGGATGTTGTTCTGAAGGACCCAGGAGTCATGCCTTTGAAATGCAATCCTCAAGAGATTAAAGCCATCTCCCAGTCTCTGCTGGCAGGATAGAAGCCTAACTTTGATAAACACCAATTAGCAAATACAGACAGCCTAATCACATTGACCAACCTGGCTCCTAAAGTCCTCCAGTACTTTTCCATCCAATACTTAAAAACTCCCCATCTTTTGTTTCTATGAAATTGAATTCAATCTTTCTCCCCTATGGCAATAATCTTGATCTTTATTACAGTAGTTCTGACTGAAATCTTCCTTACATGTTTAACTCCATCAAGTGTGATTTTTTTTCCCCCTGACAAAGGTGGGCAAAGTAGCGATTTAGAAGCTGTTATAATTTTCCAAAAGAACAGAAAGAAGAAAAGACAGCAGAGCTAGAAAGCATGGTTTGGATGTTGGAGAAGGAAGTAAAGCAAATTTAGAAGTTAGAGCAAATCTCTGCTCTCCTTAGTTTCTGGGCTATAATACTGCCATCCCACACCTGGCATAGAGACCAGGAAAGAAGCTGGGATGGAAAAACAAAATGAAGAGCTCTTTTTTTACCATATTGACTGAAATTTCTGCTAGACAGAGGTCCAACACGTAGTGTTGGAGATGAGGCAGGGATAAGGGTGCAATATTATATATATTTCTTTTCTTTAAGGTATGATATATATATTTTATCATTATTAAGGTAATACACATAGTAGAAAGTTAGGACACAGATAATTAAAAAGTAGAAAACAAACAAAATACCCAGATGCTCCACGAAAATAGCAGCCACTGTTCCATTTACAGTCGTCTGTCCCTAAGGTGCTCATGGGCTGGAAGGGAAGAGGTAAGAAAATGGATCATTGTAGCTAAAGTGACAATTGCTATGAGAGGGTTTTAGGCAGATGCCATAGGAGGCCAGGGGGTGGATAATGACCCTGGGAGATAGGGGATGGGGGAAAGTCACCAGAAAGGTGACATTTGAGCTAGAGTTTAAAGTATGAGTTTGACAATTGTAAATTAGGGACTTTAATGAAGAGAGTGGGAAGGTAAGTCCCCGGCTGGGAGAAGAGACTTGCTCTAGAACACCCATCTAAGAATCCATACCCAAAATTATAAAGAACTCCTACAAAGCAATAGGAAAAAGCAGATAATCTGATTTTGTAAATGGACAAAACACTTAATAGGCATTTCCCCAAAAAGATATTTAAATGGCCAGCAAACACATTGAAAGGTGCTCAGTTGTACTCGCTACTGAAGACATGCACATTAAATCCACAATCTTCTATCCACAAACACACCAGAATGACTAGAATTAAAAATCTCCAATGGGGCTCTAGAGCAAGCAGAACTCTTGAACTTTTCTGGTGGAACTATAAATTGGTAAAGCAACTATAGAGAACCATTTAGTAGTATCTACTTAAGCTGAGTAAATGCCAATCTGTGGAGCAGTTCCACTCTTATACAAATCCAAAAAAAAAAAAAAAAATCCAAATCCAACAGAGAGAGGATGTGTGTTCGCAGAAAAACATGTAAAATATGTTCATAGCAACGAAACTAATAACAGTCTCATTGGAAAAACCGAATGTCCATCAATAGTGGACATGATAGTGGCATGATAGGTCCTTTATACAGAGAGGGGGAGGAAGAGAGAACAATAAAAACAGGAAATAACTACAAGGACATGTAATAATATAAATGAATTTCACAAATATCATACTGAGAAAAATAGCCAGCCATAAATTAGTATGTATTGAATGATTCCATTTACATAAAATTAAAAACCAGTCAAAGTTAATGTGTGGTGTTACAAGTCAGGATGATGGATATTCCAGGGGGTGGGGGATTACTGAAAGGGGGCTCTAGGGGCTTTGAGCGGGGCTGGCCATGTTCTGTTTCTTGATCTGGGTTCTGGTCACCCCATGTGTTCACTCTGTGAAGATCCATCAAGCTGAAAATGTACAGTTTGTGTGTTTTCCTATATGCAGGTTATACCTCACCAACATTTACATTAAGCAAAATAGAAGTAAGGGGGGCTCATTTTGCCTGAAATGAAAGTTGCATGGGGGAGGAGTGGCTCCACAAACCTCGTGTTTCATAACCACCCATGCAGTCTGGTGGATGGAGGAGCAGAAGTCTGAATTCCCCAGAAGGGAACAAAGACAGTGCCAGCGAGAAAGAATACAAGAGGAAATGATGTAAGGAATTAAAACAAAGGGGGAAAAATACTTAGAAAGGCTGCAGACAAGAAACTGAGAGAGAGGGGTGCCTGAGTGGCTCAGTGGGTTAAAGCCTCTGCCTTCAGCTCAGGTCATGATCTCAAGGTCCTGGGATCCTGGGATCAAGCCCCACATAGGGCTTTCTGCTCAGCAGGCTCCCCCTCTCTCTGCCTGCCTCTCTGCCTACTTGTGATCTCTCTCTCTGTCAAATAAATAAATAAAATCTTAAAAAAAAAAAAAAAGAAAGAGAGAGAGAAGCAGGACAATAACTTGACAATTACAGCGTTTTTGTTTTCTAACTTTCGTGTGAGAGAGAGTGTGGCAAGAATATTTAGAATGCTTACCCCTGCAAAGAGCCTAATTGTTTTCTCTGCTTGTTTCAGGTGGGGCTGGGACTACACTGTGAGGCAAATGGAGTTTCTCCTGATATAGATCCATCAGGGAAGAAGGGAGGCCAAGTTAAGGTCTAAAATTCTCATAACTGAAGGAAATCCTCCCACTGTTCTCCACCCTTTCTTCCTCTCCCACTGACCCCTTACCTCATCACTGCTAGGTCTGCTAAATACTCACCTTGCCATGCCCACCTTGCTGCCTCTTTCCCTCCACCTCCCTCCTTGCTGCTTAACCATCAGTTTGTCAACTGTCTCCCTGTCCCACAGATGCCTTGACAGGAAAGGCCAGAGGCCCTGGGCTCAGTGGCTGGGGTCTCCACCTCGTGAGCTCTGATGGAATTTTAGTGCAATCCAGCATCATTCATCACTGTCAGGTCTGCCCAGCACTGAGCGATCACCACAGCGAATGCAAATCCACTGCTCAGACATTAGCTTGGTCTTCATAAGTTTGCTTTTCTATCTCAGATTCCCAGGAAGGTGATAGTTCTTCTCCCAAGTCAAAAGACTTGCGGTCAGAGGCCGGGATACATGAGAAATCCCTGTGTTTTTCCAAGCCCACGTGGCTTGGGAGTAGATGGAACCAAGCCCTGAGGTCACAGCCAGGAACATAGCTTTCTCTTACTCAGGCAAAAACTATGCAGAGTCCCCTATAATGGAATAAGTTTCTCCTGGGGAATATGGGTATTTCTTCCCCTCTTCAACCCCACAGGTTGCAGAGACTCACCTGTTAGCTCAAAACAGCCCAGCTTATGGATCATGAAATTAAGAGACAAGAACTCCAGTCCAGTGATTCTCAAAGTATAATCTCCTGACCAAGATCAAAAGCTTGAGCGTGACCTTGGAGTTCATTAGAAATGCAAATTCCTAGGCCCCACCCCTACATTTACAGAATCTAGGGAATCTGTGTTTTAATGAGCCCCCGGGTGGTTCTGTACAAGCTCAAGTCAGAGAAAGATTTATCTACCAGTAAACTTGAATGTTACTTCCCAGCCCTCTGAGCTGGATCTTCAGAATTCCTTCTGGGGAGTGGGGGCTGAGGAATCCTAGATTAGATCTCAGGAGGAGGCTCTCTTTCAGCTTTAATATCTGTGATTCTGTGGCTTCAAAGTGCTCTAATACTTCTCCTAGGGTAGAGCTAGCAGGAGTTCATTTGTTATTCAAGCCAGGTGCTGATTATACAGCCCCAGGGATTTATTTGAGTCCTTGCCAGAGCAGTTGAGAGACAACAAGGGGTAACAAAACCACTAAGACATCCTAATGTCCTACAGAGACAGGTGAACCCTACTGAGCCTCCACACTTTTCCCCTAGTACAAATGTGGAACATGCTGCAGCACCAGCCATGGGACGTGGAAAGAGGAGAAAGAGTCTCCCCATTTGGCGGAGGGATACATCAGAACAAACCACAGGAAAAGCAAGCTTCCAGGATTTCTCTGCCTCTGCGTTCTAACCACCATCTACTCTCATGTCCCCTAGACCTATAGCACTAAAGCCAGCCTATTTAAAATAAATCTCCCGCAGTCTGTTCCAAAGAGATTTGTTCTCCTGAATTTGTCCCAGACTGAAAATTGCACACGTCCAAGGTTTAAGAGCTTATGTTAGGAGAAATTGAACATTATCTCAGGATAATGTTTTCCTTCTGCTACTTAAATTTCCAGAGACATTTACAAAAATTAAACATCAATGGGAAGCCAAGTCCTTTATTTATGAAGCCAGCAGTAGACATTGATCCTGTGATAATGTTATTATTTTTCTTATTGCTCTTGTCAGTGTGCATTTCATCATCATTGGGTTGGATGAGTATAGGGTGGCACGGGAATAGAATGTTTATTGACTTGCAGTTTCTTGGTGCTTTAAAAAAGTCCGTGGTTCTGTCTCAAGGTCTTTAAAAAGCTAATTATGCACAAACACACATAAGCATATTAAAGCTTTTAGTTAATTGGTATTTCTAATAATTGCTTCTTGGATTTTTTTTTTTAAATGTCACACTTGGATATTTTTTATATGGTCAGCATTTTATTAACACTTATAGAAATTAGTGACATATCTTGAAGTCAGATTAAATAACACTCAAGCCACTTAGCACACACAGGTGGGCAGATAGACTCCTTAGGCCTGTCCATAAACTAGGCAAATGGGGCCAATCACTTCATTTATAAGAAAAATGGCCTTGGCCAAGAACATTAGAGAATGCTGACTCACCCTGGACCCAGACACGAAGACCAGGGGAAATGAGACCATCATGCACCCCAATAGCAGCTTGTCCTGCTGGTCTGAGGAGACAAAGAGAGAGAGTCAACTGTGGGTCAGCGAGATGAGAATTGGGAAGTCAAATGACAATGAACACTTGAAAGGGGACAGTGAGCAAGGAGCCTTGGCACCATCATCACACCTGATTAACCTCTGTTTGAACTGAGGCAGTGAGGGATTTAGTCCCAATCAGTAAGGACAAGCCTATGAATTCCTGTGACATTCTCCTCCCCCCATCTGGCACACGCATTTGAAATTCAGGTTGCTGAGGAGTAAGGTCTGGGTAACAGATATCGAGCAAGAGTTTTGGCCCCAGGTGAGGGAAGGAGAAATAGCAGTGGCCGGGCAAGTTAGAACGTGATTTCCACAGCAGCACAGGCATCCCTGATTGCCACTGAAGGCAGTGCCCTTCTCTGCCAAGGACGGTCCCTCCTCCCACACACTGGCTCTCCTCCCTAGTTTTTTCAGGGTACCAAGTCATCCATCTCTCTTCTACAGAGTCAACCCTTTCCTCTCAATCACATTTTCCCCAATTCGAGTCTTTCCCACTTAAAAATATCTTGCTTCCACTCCACGTTTCCTACAGCTATAGCCCTCTCTCCTCCTCCTCACACCCATAGTTTTCCAGAAAATTGTCTATCCTTGTAGTCCCCATATGTTCCCCTCCCACTTACTCCTCAATTCATTCCACTCTGTCTTCCACCCCCTATCGCAGGCTTAAAATAGCCTCTGTGATCATCAGGTGACCACTCTGTTGCTGAAATCCAAGGACAATTTTCAGTCCTCATCTTACTTGCACCTTAACAGTGAAGACTACTCTCATCACCTGGAATCATCTGGGCTCTCAGGACTTTACCGTCACCTGATTTTACTCCCACCTCCCTGGCTCTTCTATTTCCTTTGCAAATTCCTCCTCTCCATCCAACATGCTAGAGTTCCTTGATTGTTCTCTCTCCCTCACCCCCATCAAAAACATCACTAAATCTGTTCCTTTGGGCTCTCTGATATTTGATTATTCTGTCCACTGCTCTATGTCTTTAACTCGTTGAGAGCTGCAAGAGCCACCTCCAGGACAAAGAGAGAAATTTGCCTAAGAAAAATTTGCAATTAATGCTATATGACCACAAGACATGCTAACCTCTGATGCACTGGTGTTTCCTTGTCACCCTAATATAACCATACTTTATCCAGAAAAACAAAAAATTAATTATGTATCTGTATCATCTGTCATCAAGATATTGTTGAGGAAGAATAGGGTCACATAGGATCCCTCTAAGCAGGAATGTTCTTGAGTTGGTAGGGTTAGAAAAACAGAGACAAGATTCCATGGACGTCCTCAAAAGACCTTCCCAAGGACCATTCTCCTGGGAACCTAGCAAACAGTGAACCTCCAACTCTCTCCAACTCATCTGGGTAACAGAGGGAGCTGATGACAACTGAGGAAGGAAGGAGGGAGAAAGCAAGACTCAAACTTCAAAGGTTTGGATGCGGCTGTCAGCAAGAGGTGAGAACAGAAGATGAGACAGCAACACTCCCTGAAATAATCAATGTAAGGACTGTCATGTGAAATGCAGAGCAGACTTGTTCTGAGTGGCTTCAGGAGGCAAAATTAAGACTCAAGAGGAGAAGTTACTGATAGACAGATTTCAGCCCACTGAAAAAGATCTATGGGAGCTGCCCAAAATGCCAACAGAGGGAAAGGGGAGGAGGGACACTTCTGTCTAGGCTGCATACCACTTTCTTATGGGTAATGTCACCCAGATTCTTGCACTAGATTCTTGCACTAAAGCAAGATCTGGTTTTCATACCATGGCTCATGCTCATGGCTACAATAGTGCTGGGTGGCCTGGCCTCCTCAACAACAGTAAGGGACCAGTGGACAGGTATTATTCCCTAATTACAAAAGTGAGAATTTAGGCTCACAAAAGTTAGGTATGTGATCTTGATCACACAGCAAACTAATGGAGGATCCAAAATTTCCTTCACCCACTCAACACAATTTTATGGAGCGCTATTTTGTTGTGCATACTGTGGTAAGCATGGTAAATAAAGATTAGAAAAGTAATCCCATGTCACCAAGGACAAAGAATAGAGGAAAAGATATTCATGTAGGTCCATTAATACAGTGAGATGAGATGGAGGTTGATAAGTCCAGGAGACTATTGAACAGAGATGAGGGATGCCTAACCCACTAGAAAGGAAAGAAGTGCTCAAAGAACATGTGGCCAGAGCCAAGTCTTGAAAAATCAGTAACTAGAACTTAACCAAGGTGAAGAATGAGGGTGAAGGGATTCTGTTGGTGCTCCACCAAGATTTCCTTTATCTGGATAGAATTCCCATTGCCCAGCTGCTGTGAGCATTGACTGCTATGTTTCACACCTGCCTCCTTCTTGAGACAATTGTTCCTGGGCCATTGGGAGACACCTAATCAGGAGGTTACATACCCTATCTACAGGAATAGCCCTTTTCCAATGACTGACTGACATGGGGGTCCAAAGGCCCTTCCTGAAATTGGGACAATCTCTGTGGTGCAATCCACACTCAGAACTCCCTGTAGGATCAGTTGAGATCACATTCTTGCTTAGCTGCTCGCCCTACTCTAACGTGTTTCCTTCTCTTCCTTTCTCCTGAGACCACTCCCTTAAGAAATCATAAGAATCCTGTCTTCCTCTTTGTTTTTTGGGAACTCTACCTAAGTCAAAGAGGAAGGCAGTTCTAGGCAGAGCGAATAATGTGTGCAAACATATGGATGTGAGAAAGCATGGTGCAATACAGAATAACAGTAAGTTGGAGCAGAGGGGTGAACTATAGTGTGGCATGATATAAACTAGGTAGATAGACAGGGGACAGAATCCTATCTCCTGACATCTAGCCAGTCACATTTCATCTCTCCATTATACTAAGCTGAACTCTGATATCCTGCATGGCTGCTTTAAATGTGATATTTCAGAGCACATCTAGGCCATGAAGTGAGTTTATAGAGGAAGAAGTTACAAAGCAAGATTCCTTGATTTATTCAGTGGCATTTCACAGAGCATGAACAAAGACAAGCCCCCTGGAATTTCCTGATTCTCAGACCTCACTGCCTCTATGGAACTCACCACAGACTCTACTTGTGGGAGAGCAAATTATCTCCATAGGCTATTTTTGTCCCTCTTCGCCTCTCCAGAAGCGGTGGCCTCCCCCGCCCCTTTCATTGGCTCTGTCTGCTTTCCTGCCTTCCTTTCTGGCCTCTATTCATAAGGTCTTGCCCCTGGGTCTCTGTTAGCACTCAGTTTTAAATTCTAAAACTTTCCAAAGTCAATGAAGCTCTTTAATCAGGAAGTTGGGCTGCCAAGGAAACAATGCTAATTGGAAACTTTTATGACTTGAGGTCCTGGGGAGTTTAGAGACAGACATGTTTCTTTTGTCTATCATGCCATTAGCACAGAATAAACTCAGGAGGGGCAGGAAATAAAATGTGGTCCCAAATAGGAGAAATTAATCCAAGAAATATACCAATCCTTAAACAAATGAGACACCTCTGGACTTGAAGGATCAAATCAGAAGTGGCTGAAAAGTAATTTTTCCTTAGGAAGCACAGGGATAATCGAAGATAGAGAGTAATAGATGGGGCTCACAGAATGGATCCCAAGCAAGGACCAGCCCCTCCATCACTGCTCAAGTTTAGAATATAATCCCATTTCACAGCCACATATGTAGCCCTCTAGATTCCAAACTCCTCACTAGTCCACAGAATGACAGACAGATGGGAATAAGACAAAGTTCTTGTTCTCAGAATCTAGAAAGAAAAACAGATAGACAGAAAAAGAGATAACAGAATTACCCAAACTCAAGAAGAGAAATGAAACCTGCTACATCTTCTGGGATGGAGATGAAGGGCATGGTAGACTTTCCAGACATGGACTATGCAGAAGACCCTCATCTCCTTCCTAGACACAACATCCACCCAAAGCCAAACACCAACCACTTGACAAGATTTCATGTTCTTCACTGATTCTTTGGTTATATCAACAGAATAATTCTGGCTGACTGAGGTAAAAAAAAATAATCTCTGAAGACTCTGTGATGGTTCACAGAACCCAAGGAATGGCTGAAGGATTGAACTTGGACAAAAGCTGGGGACCAGAGATGTTTCACGGATTTAGGTAGCAGACATTAATACCAGGTGGTCAGAGTACCATGTAGAACCAATGGGCTCCAACAGATTTTTCCTATTCTCACCTCAGTCTGGGAAAAATAACATCTGATTGGATGAGCTAAGGGCATACAACACACTATTATTACACTGTTCTCTACTCCACAGAATGAGCAGAGTAGTTCTATAAAAAAAAATGAGATGTTCTTGCCAGAGGAATAGAGGAACAATGCCCTAAGGTTCCTTAAGCCACATGGGCCAGCCTGTGATTTTTAGCCAAGAGCCATCAGAGAAATTCTCATTGAAAAGGCAGAAATTCACTCTCTTCCCTGGATACAATGACTCAGAAGTCCCTGGCTGGAGCTCTAGAATCAGTATCTTAATAAGCTCTTAAGTGGCTCTACCAAGAGAAGGTCAGTGATGCTGGACCATCTCCTGGATGAGGTCTGAGATTCAAGTTCTCTATCAGCCACTGCCAAGATGGGCTAAAAAATTGCCTTGAAAAGATTTTTTTTCTATTTTTTTAAGATTTTATTTTCTTTTTAATTATTATTATTTTTTATTATGTTATGTTAGTCACCATACAGTACGTCATTAGTTTTTGAGGTAGTATTCCAAGATTCATTGTTTACATATAACACCCAGTGCTCTACGCAATATGTGCCCTCCTTAATACTCATCACCGTGCTAACCCATAAGATTTTATTTTTAAGTAATCTCTACACCCTTCAAGGGGCTTGAACTTAACAATCCCGAGATCAAGAGCTACATGCTCTATATCAACCAGCCAGGTACCACTTTTTATCTTTTTTAATTGCCTATATTTAAATCCATTATAACCATATTGCAGGACTCAAGGAAAACAGAGCTGAATTTTTCCCTGTATTTGCTTCATCCTGGAATGTCACCTGATGCAGCATGGGGATATGGCTGATTCCATAAAGATCCCTATAGCTACCTGTCTTGATTTCTAGCCATACTAGCAACACCAGAGGGCTCTGATTTCAGGGAAGACCCAGAAATGATCTTGCATCCAAAACTATTGGGCTCCCTGCTTCATGTCCAGCACCTAGAACAGTACACTAGATTCTCTATTTGTTGAATGAAAGGAGGGAAGAAGGGAGGAATTTTCTGAGAGACCCTCTAAAATCCAACTAGAAAATTAATCTACTGAGTACATTTTCACTGAGACCTAGGGAAAGCTGACAAGGGAACCAATGACTACAACTGCCCAAAGCAGCCCTGACTTGAGAAAAAATATTTTAACCTGTGAGTTCCAGAGAGGTGTTACTACTCTTTATTAATACAAATGATTAATAAACAAACAACAAAAAAATCCTTTGTTCCTAAAACTCCTTTTAAAAATGTGCTAGTTATTCAAAAAATAATTCTAAAACCTATGATGCATGGTGATATTTGTGAGTTATGTAAGAAACATATATTTGGTCTTCACTCCCATTTCTCAGGCTTCTAAAATCATTGGAATTTCCTAAGTGGTAAGAGAGATAAAGGTGTTTTGTTATGTTAATGAGCAACTTTTGTAAGAACCCAAGGTCACCTAGGGCTGGAGGCTGAATTGATCTTCAATGGCCAATGACTTAATCAATCATGACTATGTAATGAAGCCACTATAAAAACTCAAAAGGACAGGATTTGGAGAGCTTCTGGGTTGATGAAAACAGATTTAGAGGAGTGGTGGCTGGAGAGGGCAGGGAATTCCTGAGCCCCTTCCCACACACCTTGCCCTGTGCCTCTTTTCCATGTGGTTGTTCCTGACTTATATCCTTTTATAATAAATTGGTGATCTAGTAAGTAAAATATTTCTCTGAGTTCTGTGAGCCATTCCAGCAAATTAATCAACCCCAAGGAAAGGGTCATGGGAACATCTGATTTATAGTCAATGGGTCAGGAGCACAGGTAACAACCTGGGTGGGCTTGCAACTGGCTTCTGAAGGATGGGGCGCAGTCTTGTAGACTGAACCCCTTAACCTGGGGCATCTGATGCTATCTCTGGATAGATAGTGACAGAAACTGAGTTGAATTAAGTTGAATTGTAGGACACCCTACTAGGACACCTAATTGGGTGTCCAAGAGTTGATTATTGGTGTCGGAAATACAGTCCCCCAACACACACACAGACATTGAAATTGGGTCCAGGAATCTATTTTAGTGCTAGATTATTTACTGTTCTTTATTGCATGGGGAGAGGGGATGGCAGTTAAGGAAAAAATCTTCCCCTGTGGTCTTCCTTTCTGATTTAAACCACAATGCAAATTGGGGGGCAATTTCAAGGTTTAACAATAGTATCCAAATGATCTTTGTAGGACTGCAAATAAAGGAGGCCGTATCCTCAGGAGTACTATTAGAGCTAAGGTCTCTCAGCTCCTATTGTTAAAAAACATTCATTACCAGGCTCTCATATGAAATCCTGAGAAGGAAGCAAATATGAGTCTGCAATGTTCTCTATAGTTCTTACGCAATTGTCACTTGGGGCTAATTAGAGCTGCTTTTGTAATTCGCCAGCTATAAATTCCTTCCAATGCTCTCCCAGCACTGGGAGATTGGCCACCCCAAGTCAAGGTTTTTTGCTGACACTGCAGGTCCACCCAGTGACCCTAAGTCAGTAGCAATCTCTCTGATGGCCATCTTGTGGTCGGTGGCCCTCAGACACCCTAGGATGGCTTCCAATTTCATTGTTTTTCTGTTCTCTGCTGATTGGGTTAAAAGGTAACTTTGCAGACTGTGTTAGGCAGCACTTGCTTTATTCTCAACTAATTTATTTTAAATTGGTTTAGTACAGACTCTTTAGCCAGTAATGTCTACAGAGCTATGAATTCATTTCCTCATCTATCTTCCTGAATTTGATCAAGGAGTGAAAATGCCTGTAAAGCTTTATTGCAAGGATTTGGAAGAACAGACTAAGGGAACCATGCCAAGTTTATTGCCAAACTGGAAAACAACTATTTCATAAGGTTCTTCTCCATAGTGGAAAATGATAGAACAGGTAGTTGCAAAATCTAGTATCTGAAAATATGGAAAAATACATTGTATTCATTTGTTGAACTTCTGTAAAACATTAGGCCCTTTACATACAGGTTCCCCATTTCATGTAATCCTTCCAACAAACCAGTGGAGGTAGGTATCTATTAACTTATTTTATAAAAATAAAAAGAAACTAAGACTTAGGAAAACTGTGTAACTTTTCGAAGATCACACAGCCAGTAAGTTCCATGAATTCATGGGTCCCATGAATCCATGGAAGTTCAAATTCAAAGTTGGAGCCCTTTCTACATCGTCTAAATCTTGAAATTCCTGTTCTTTGACCTGCCAAGCAGCTAAACCAGGATGTGATTTGGGTGTTACAAAAGGATTCTTTGCTTGCAAAAAGGATTCACAACAGGGTTCCTTGAAATAGCCAACTCCCCTATAGTGCTGAAAATATAATTTAAGCTATAAAATTTCTATTTACAAGAAACACTTTTCTTCCATATCTGCCGTGCAAAGCAGAGCAGAGTTCTAACATAGTCCCTTTCTTTTTTTAATGGAAGCACCAAAGATATAGGACCCATGAGATCAAGTGTCATGAGATCATGTAAATTTAATGATCAGTATGTCTGGCACCTAGTTAATACTCAAAATTGTCGTCTACATGATCATTTATTCTTTTTCAGGCATCTCCAAATGCAGTCTGTGCTAGATGGCAAAAATGACCATAAATTCCTTTCCTCCCATCAAGAAAGGAAATGTTTCTTTTCTCTTTGAATCTTAATGGGTCATGTGATTTGCATTGACCAATTGGACATTAGCAAATGTGATGCAGCCAGAGGCTTGAAAAAAGCTTGAGGATTCTGGCCTGCCCACCAGTTGAGCTGGGAGCCCTGAGACCATCATATGATTCGCCACAAGCTAGCTGGAGGATGGAAGGTCACACGGAAGAGAACCAGTACACCCCGGGGAGAACTCTAACCAACAGACGTCCAGACTCTGCTGCCAACCTGCCAACTACTAGACCTGTGGGAAGACCATTCTAGATCATCCAGCAGTCTTGCCAGCTGACACATAAGAAAGCCAGCCATGATCAGCTAGGCCAGCTCAGGCCAGAACTGGACAAGTCACAGAATTATGAACTAAATAAAATGGCTTCTATTTTAAGCCACAGTGTTAAGAGATGATTTTTTTACACAACAAAAGTTAACCAATACACAGTCCTAAGGTGTTTTCTGTGACATTTCTAAGCCATCCAAGAAGTAGAAAAGGAACCCACAAAATGAAGAAAAGTAAGCTCCAACAGGGAGAAAGAACAGTGTTCAGAGTATGAACTGAGTCACTGAGAAGTGCAGGGACTCAGAAAAATCACAGTTGGCATTCAGCTCTTCTCTCCCAGTTCACTGATTTTTCCAAGACACCCATCTTTCTCTGAATTTTTGAGGCTAACTGGACCAATTCCATGCTCTCATTGTAGTCTCCAGCCCTGGGGGAAGCAAGTCAATTGGAGTTTTAACTTAATAATAAATGAAAAATGTTTCCAGTGTGCTTCTTCATTTCTCCTTCTTTCTTCAGATCTCTTTCACAGGTTACTCAAGTCAGCTAGCAAACTAGGGGGAAAAGTGGATAAAAGGACAGACAGAAGCTACAGTTATGTTGTATGACTAGAGGGTGTTTTTCACCTTCAAAGCACATTGACCATGAATTACAGGATATACTTTTACAGTTCACATTTCCACAGAACATCTCCTTCTGAGTTCTCTAGCAGAGGAGAATATGTTACTTAAAAAAAAAAGGGGAACCGAATAATGTGTGATGTGTTCCCCTCAATACTAAGGGGAAGGGAATGGGACCCTCAGGAAATATCCGTTGACTGGTCAGAGGTCAAGCTCAGCAATCACCTTCCATACTGGAAATAGCTGAAAGGCTACTCTCATAAAGACTGAGAAGGTGGCCTATCCCCTCCCTCAAAGAAAAAACCATGCAGCCCCCAAAAGAATCAATGAGATTTTTATTCAGGTTTTAGTTACATAATTCAGCAACCCCTTCCAGAAGCCACCTTTTAGGGACAGGGAGAAATGTAACCACAGCTAATATTCAGTGGGTACACACATTATAAGCTATTCAAATATTTAAATACCTCCATATTGGCCAGTAACAGTAAAACTGCCATAAATAGTAGGATTAATTAATAATGTAAATTCTAGCACATGTGGTTTATCTCAGAAACCACACATTGCTGCAGTGTCAAGTTGCTTTTCTATTTTGGATACTGGCTCTGCGGCAGTCCACTGTTACTTTTTTAATGAGTTGAGAATTTGTTTCTCAGTTTAAAAGCCTTTGGGTGGAAAAGGGAAGCCATTCAGCCAAGCTGGTGAGGATCATTTGTAGGCATTCCAAAGACAAACCTAACCCTAGTAGGCTGAGAGAAGGGCTGAATAATGGTCAGGGCCAAGGGCTTAGATGGATATCAGAACAGGGCCCCCAGGTGACCTTGCTTTATTTGACAACCTGTACCCCATAAGAGAGCTGAACAAGTCTTAAGAGAGAACTCTTGCCCAGATATCCCAGCAAATGTCTTCATGAATCCCTTGTGCCTCCTCAAATGACCTCTGGAAAGAGGAGCCTTGTCTCATGCACCCCCACCTTCCACATCTCATGCTTCCCGGGGTGAATCCACCCAAATAGGCTGTTGACAGCCATGATTCATCTTTCTTCTTTGTGCATGTTCTCTTCTTGTCTCTCCCCTCTGCTTTTGTTCCACTTCCTAGAGAGCACCCCAGCCAGTCGCCTCCTTCTCAACAGAGCCCCCTCTCCAGTGACTGGCCTAGGCAGGGCTACAGTTATTTTGAGTTCCCTCCATGAGAAAAGTAAACCAAAGATCCAGGTCCTGGCTTATGCAGCCAGGAGGGCCCAATGTGCCCCTCGCCTGCTATCCCCTACTCCTGATGTTCTCTGTCTATCCCTTTGCCCTCCCTCCCCACAGAGACAGCTCCAACATGGTGCCAGCACCCAGGTAATGGCCTGACCAACTGCAGGGAAGAGAAGATGGAAGGACAGGAGCTGAGGCCTAGAGACTATTAAAGAGCTCTGTGGTAAGATAGGGCAAAGTCAAGAAGCCTGCTCAGGTTCTAACAAGAAGCCCAGTGCCTTGTGGCTATCAGGGTAATGGGAAAGTTGTTGCAAGAGTTTGATGTACTTGTCAAACCATGGCTCTAACAGAGCACCATTTATCTAGTGAATGCTGGATCTACCAAAAGAACATAACAACAGTTTAAAAAAACCAACAAACAACTAGTAAATTATTAGAGCGATATGATGAAGGATTTGTATTACAACATATGGCACTTTAAAAGAAGATTTTAGATTGTATAGAGTTTAATTTATATATAATACACAGACACACACACCATATATACATATGCATTGTATATATAGTAACAATATAGTATATACAATATGCACTATAATACACAAGTATATTAATATGTAATATAAATATACAGGTGTAGTATATTTGATATTGATATAATTTATTTTATATATACATATATATAAATATACATATATAGTACATTTGATATTGATATGATTTATTTTATATGTACCGTATACATAGTTTAGTTATAGAAATAAAAGGGACTACAGTTAGATTTTATTTTATATTACATACCAGTTATTAAATGTTTTAAATATCTAAGTATCATTAATCTATCTAATTGATAAGATAACATATAAGAGATAATAAAATAAGAGATTGCAATTTTATACCATCACAGGTATGGAATCTTTGAGGTCATGGTGACTAATCCCCTAATATTCACTTCACTCCAAATAATTAGTCAAATCCAATCATGGTAATTCCACCCCTTATATGTTATTGGTTAAGGAATGGGCAAGAAACCAGTAAGAAATAATGTAATGGGAAAAATTATCTTACTGTAAAGAGAAAGTCACAGAGAAGGCCATTCTTCTTCTCCATCTGGTGCTTTAGTGTCTATATGACCTGCAGCTACTGAGGCCAACAGTCCTAGGACAAAGCTAACACACCGAAGAAGGCATAAACTAGAAAGTCTGAGGAAGCTGGAGCCATCACAAATGTATCACAAACTGCAACTACATGGAATAAGCTTTCCTTCTTCTCTCATCATTTGTGCTGGGGGTTTCTATTCCTTGGTGCCAAATTATCTCATCTGATACAGGATCTCAGACCCCCATGAGACCAAGGTGGCCATCCCCCTTAGGGACAGATTATACCTCCCAGACCCTCCCTCTCATTCTCTCCTTCTGCACTAAAAGCCTCATTTCTCCTCCCACTTCTCTGGTTATAGCCTCTAAGATGTTTGGACAGTCCTTATCAGTTCTCACAGATGTTGCTTCTATAAAAGAGGGAGAAGCTAGACAAGAAGAGGAGGGAAAGGACCACTATTTGGGTCTGATTAGAGTGTGAGATATCCAGCCCAACCAGATCAGCTCAGGCTGTGGGGTGAGATTACTGCCCTGCCAACACATCTCCTCTATTTGATTATGCTAAAAACAATGTCTGTCTGCTTTTTGGACGGGCCTGAACTATCTTGTAAAAAAGCTCTCTTAAAACTTCCTTAGCATTGAGAGGAGGGGGCCCCATCCAGTCACATAAAAAAAGTGAAAGAAAATCAGCCCCCAATGGTGATTTCTTACGAATACAACTAAACCAATCTTATGATCTCCATAAGAAAACCAATGCAATTTTCCAGCTAGAAATTATCAAGACAGAATTAAAGGCATTCAATATTGATCTGTCATTGAGCTCTATCAGACATTGATTTTCCATGGAGTTATCCATTCTAGTAAGAGATTTTGGCTCTCACCAGTTGTCCAGAGACTTAGGAAGAACAGACCCAAAGACAGGGTGCTCAGGGAGCAACTGGACCCATTAATGGCATGTACAATAAATGTTTTGGTCCACAGTTAAGGTAAAAGTATCTGAATTCTAAAAGCTTCAAGGATTGGTTGTTACTGATGTAACTTAGCAGTCACTATTAAAGTTGAGACAATTCAACATGATCTAAATGAAAGGGGAATTATTAAGGAAGCTACTCCAATTTCCCCTGGGAGAGCCTGTGAATGAGGATAATCAATTTAAGAACTTCAATGGGAGTTAGAAAGTTAGAATTATTTAGACATACTTTTTAAAAGGGAAACAAAGCCGTGGCCTTTTCTAAGTAATAAGGCTATTACTGCTGCCTCAGGATGATGTCAGGATTATTTTGGTTGAGTGGAGACAAATGCTCAGATAGGTTTCCAAATAGTAATAAACAACATATTAGCAGTACATATTTGAAGAATTGTGGGATGTTCTGTTATAAATACCTATAATAGGAAACCCAGCAGAGTAAAAGGAGATGCCTCTATCTAGAGAGATAAATAACATTTTATTCAATTCACTCTGGGTTGTGACATGCTAGGCTAGAAATATGGGTATAAAAGGGATATATGTAATATCAAGCATACTTTCAAAATTTCCAACTGCCGAGTGGTTTTATTCCTACCCACTTGCACTGTATTGCCAGTACCCAGAAAGAGAAAGAGAAACATATCTTGAAGATACCATACTGCATAATACATGGGCATCCTTCCCACTTCAACTCTCTTTTTTCTAGAGAAATAAGAAGAAAATGGCAATGCAGAGTGACAGAGAAAACAAACATTTAACCTAGTTCTCAGACCTCGAAGTCTCTAGAAACAGAGTCATGAACCACTCTGTCCACTTCTTTTTGGGTCATGCTCTGGATCATTATAATAAAGTGAGGCTTAGATTTGCACAGTATGAGATGTTTCCTGGCTTAGTGTATGGGTCAGACACGCCAAGAGGGAAGGACCCCAGTTTTCCCCAAATCTACCCAGGAAAACTGTCCCAACCCTCAGATTTACAAAGAACTCTAGAAACGTTGACAGGATATATGCATATTTTTCAAATTAAATTGGTATTAGAAATCAGGACCTTGCCAGTACCTTCCACTGATCAGTAAGAGAAGAAATAGTTTAGTTCCCCACTGCCAAACATACCTCTCACTCAGTAGCTCTGACTTCTGAGAGTGAGAAGATTCTCATCCTCTTACCTGAGCAAAATTTGGAAAGCAGTCAGAGGTAATGAAGCCAAATAGACAACTCTTCAAGAGAAGAAGGAAAATAAGTAGAGAGAGATGGCAGGCCATGGTGGCCAGAAATCTCACCAGAAAATCTTCAGCAGGAACAAACCATTCTGATAAATCAATCAAGGAAAAGATCTTTGCTAGAGCACAGTCAGAACATTCCCCCATCCCCCATGATTGCAAAGCCCTCAGGAGACAACTCATGAAAAGTGGCTCTAGGCAAAGATCAGACCTGAAGAATGTAACCTGTTTGACTTACTTCCATTTAAAGCCTCACAAACTCCTCCAACTTTATCCTTGCTGAGTCCTCTACAGCTGAAACTGAAAGATTCAGGACAGAGATATGAAGATTATGATGCTAAAGTCTCTGGGAATGATGGCCAGTATCGTTTAGAATAACACCAGATACTGTAACAAATAAGCCTCAAAAAAATAATAGGAGTACAATAGAAGTTTATTCTGTGTTCACATAACAGTTTTTGGCAGAGAATGGATCATTCCACATAGTGATTCAAGGAAACAGTTGATCATAAATTTTCACGACAAGGCTTCCAAGTTCACCCTGAAAGTCATCCCCATTCCAGACACTTGGAAAAGCTGAAGAGCATGGAGAAGTTTTGCATGGGAGGTTTTATGAACTAAACTTGGGAATGACGGACATCATGGATGCCCACAGACCACTGGCTAGAAGGCAGTCATATGACCATAGTGAAGTACAGGGAAGGCTGGGAAATATAGTCTAGCCATACACCTAGGAAGAAGAAAAAGCATTTTCATATAGTCAGTGGTCTTTGCCTTAAGACCAGCCCAGGAATTATGACCAGCTCAAAGCTTCCTAATACTCTTCTTTGAATTTTGGTGTACCCATAAGAGGAAAAAGCCCTAAATAGACAGTTCAGAGTCCAGAGTGCTAACCTAAATAGACACTTCAGAATCCAGTTTCATATGTCATTATGTCTACAAAGGAGCAGGAGACTATGAAGGTTCCATCCTTTTACTGTGGCATCATGCTGCTCAGTGTTTCTGAAAGTCTAATAGCAACTGGCTTAGGAATTTGAGTTTGTGTTTTCGAGTCCACAAATAATATAGAAATGTCAAGGTGTCTTTCATAAGAAATGGAAATGTGCTATAAAATGTACATTTCAAAACCTGATAATACTGAAAACTAAAAGGCAAGCATAACAAATAACTCTGTTCAAATATAATTATAATGGTACTTCTGTATTCAGGCTAATACCATAAACCTTGTAGATGACCTTTCATGATAGAAAGTGGAGAGGGCAGACTGGAATATCTTTCCACTTAGACCATATAGATTTTTTTTCTTTTTAATTTGCAGCATACTGTAGTGAGAAGAGCTTAGATTTTGGAAAAAAGACTAGGCTTTCTGAATTATCTGCTGTGTGAGTTCAGCCTATAAATATGGGTGTAAAATTAAGATAAATGAGATGTTACAAAGCACGCAACCCAGCATCAGACCCATTTTAGGTGCTTAACAGCTATTAGAAGTAATGGTGATCACCAAGACAACATGGTACTGGCACAAAAACAGACACATGGACCAGTGGAATAGATTAGAGAGCCCAGATATGGACCCGCCACTCTATAGTCAAATAATCTTTGACAAAGCAGGAAAAAATATCCAGTGGAAAAAACACAGTCTCTTCAATAAATGATGCTAGGAAAATTGGACAGCTATATGTAGAAGAATGAAACTTGACCATTCTCTTACACCATACGCAAAAATAAACTTGAAATGGATAAAAGACCTCAATGTGAGGCAAGGAATCTATCAAAATCCTAGAGGAGAACATAGACAGTAACCTCTTCGACATCAGCCACAGCAACTTCTTTCAGGACATGTCTCTGAAGGCAAAGGAAACAAAAGCGAAAATGAACTTTTGGGACTTCATCAAGATAAAAAGCTTCTGCACAGCAAAGGAAACAGTCAACAAAACAAACAGGCAACCCACAGAATGGGAGAAGATATTTGCAAATAACACTACA
>CM052898.1:54178703-54240696 GCA_028534135.1 Potos flavus | reverse complement strand
CACTTACATGTGGAGCATAAGGAAAAACATGGAGGACATTGTGAGAGGGAAGGGAGGGGTGAGTTGTAGGAAATTGGAGGGGTGATGAACCAGGAGAGACTGTGAACTCTGAGCAACAGACTGAGGGTTTTGGAGGGGTGGGGGTGAGGGGATGGGTGGGCCTGGTGGTGGGTATTGAGGAGGGCACGTATTGCATGGAGGACTGGGTGTGGTACATGAACAATGAATCTTGTAACACTGAAAAAAATAAAATAAAAGTATTTGGGGGGGGGAAAGAAGTAATGGTGGACACAGAGAAACAGAAATGGCCATGAAAGGGTCCCCTCTTTGACTTTGGTAAAGTTTGGAAGTGTGGATTAAATAATTCTACCTAGATTTCAAGGGGCAGAAAGCAAATAATATGTTACAATGAAAGATTCCTTCCTGGTCCCCCTTCAGCTGGCAAATTCCTATTTGTCCTTGAAAGAAACTCAAGTATCACCTTCTCCAGAAAGCTACTGTGGTCCCACAGCACACCTGCAAGCTGTATCTGTCATTTTCATTATATTCATCAAGGGGGAGTCTATAATTGTGTATTCATCTCTATGGTGAGGTCACTTTAGGGCAGGATTGTGTCTTATTTATTATATACTTGTCACCTAACAAAATGTCTGGCACTTAGTAAACCATAAATAAATAAGCAAATGATGCGCAAGCCCAATAAATCATAGCACTGTTTAGACACTTGTCAAGAAGATTTTTGTGCTCTACACAGCATAGCAGATCTTGAGAGGGAAGCTGTGTTCACACCCACTAACCCTGGATTTTTCCAAACCAGTCATTAATGGCCCTGTCAGGAAGTTTTTAATCAAGACTTCTGACAGCTTCCTCCAGGATACTATGGAATACACTGGGGGCTAAATTGAAAAAAGCTGGGAGAATAAGAAGGTCACAATTCCTTTTCATTGACACTACAGAGAAGGACTCTGGTTCAGTGAAAAAAAATATATGTATCTTGAATGGAGTTAATTTTTTCCCTTTTCACTCAAAACTGAAATAGGGCTATTTTCTTAATAGCTTGTGGCAGCTTGTTTTCTATAGCAGCTCTTTAAATTGATCTCATATGGTAATAATTTACTTTAGAACAACTGAAGCATTTGGAAGAAAATACTGGCTGAAAAAAAAGAGGAAAAAGATACTGGCCAGGGAGCTGATTGGATTTTTTCCCCTCTTTTTGAGATTATTTATCATTAAAGTACAATATCTTTCTTCCAGATCTGGAAGATTCAAACAAAGACTAACAAATCACACAGTAAACCAGCAATAAACCGAACAATTATTCCAAGCTAGAAGTTGTATTTCTTATGGGAAATGTGATTCGAATTGCTGAGGTCTTTAAATTCACCTCAGGATGCTCCTGGGCTGTGCTGTCAGTAATGGGAAAATTCCAACCTATTTGGTATTCTCTCCCAAGTGAGCTTGTGCATCATTATTACATGATCACTGTTGTTATTTAACATTCAGTGACTATCCACAGGGGTTAGGCACTGTTCAGATTCCATTAAAGATAGCTCCTGTCTTCAACCTGTTTGCATCCTAGGATGAAAAGAGAAAGAAACACAGAGAATGAAATATATTTTAGAGACATATTGGGATATTCACCTAGAATCCTTGACATTACTTGCATGCCTTGGTGGACATGGTAACTTCTATGGGGAGAGAAATTTCTCTCCCACAAGGCAGTGACTCCAATCCTCAAGCCATTTCACAGGTGAGTAGCAGAGGCCGGGCTGGGAAGGCATTCCCACCTCAAGTTATTAAAGTGAGCAGTAATGTAGTATTTTACCCCAGTGTCATTGTGGAAGACATTTGTTAGGTTTTTTATTTGGCTGTTTGGTTGGTTTGTTCTGGCAGATAAAATGACCAGTTACCCTGAGTGTTTTGTCAATAGAGGCAGCTAAACAAGGCAATCTAATAAAAATCCAAACAGTGGATAGGTAGAATGCCAGAGCTAGGCACAGGAGAAAAGGCCAGGTGACTTGCCAAGGGTCACATAACTATTTAGTGACAAAAGTTGTCAATGTCTAGAAGTCATAAACAGTTACCCACCCAACTTTCAACCTCTACCTCTCCACTGATAATGCCTACCAACACACACACTAAATAAAAAAGAAACGACATGAAGAATAGAAGTGGAAAGGTATTAGGGAAAGAAGGTAGCAGCTTGGAAGACTATCTATATGCTTGCATTTCTTGTCTGTATAGATTTCCTGAGGTGGCAGAGTTATATTTGGACTCTGGGGAGCTTGAGAAAAATGAATTTAGTCCATCCTCTGTTAGTCTCACATCATGAATAGCCAAAAGTGGTCTGGGACAGGTATCTCTGGGTCTTATCTCATTAAAAGTCCAGAACTATCCAGAGTAGTTATCTAGACTTTACCCCCATTAAAAACTCAGAGTAATCCAGAAAAAAAATGGCTCTGGGGGAGGGAGAAAGGATTTTCAAAAAGCTCTGAAAAGATAGTTTGTCCCATTGAAATATGGGTGTCTATTCTTGAAAAGAAAGATATATACATAGTGAATGGATATACATAGGGCAAAACTGGAGGGAGGCAGTGGGCTTCTGTCCCACATAAGGTTCTGCATAAAGCCCTCAATTTGGAAAGTATCTCCAAATCCAGGATTTATCTTTCCTTTTGATATCTAGATGTCTGCTGAAGTCACTTTGGGTTTGATCATCAAATAAAATTGGCTTGATCCCATCTCACAAACTGTGGGAAATCCATGCCATGCTCAAGACTTTACAGAATTCCTATTGACTTTTTGTTCCAATAATCACATGAATCGATGTTGGTTGACACTGCACTCAACTCACATGGCTCTTTCAACTTCCACTTCCTTCTACCTGTGGCTGATCCAGGGATGGAACACTTTGACTTCTCCAAAGCACCATCTCCACAACACTGGTGATGCATATTTTTTAACTGAGTATTTATAGTAATAGCAGGGGAATATTACATTGTAGCAAAGTACAGACTAGTAGACAAACTTGATTGTTAGACGACCCTGTGCTTAAACTGGGCCTGGGCAAAACCAGCTGCATGCCCCAGACCCATGCACTTGCCACAGGGGATTTCTTCCTCAAGCACATTGGAGTCTTGTTGTGGTGCTCTCTTACCAAATTCATTTTGCATCTATCCACTTACAAAGCTACTTCCAGCTCCCCAAATTCCTTTTCATTTTTAACAGAGGGAATTAAGCTACCTACAGTTTTTCCCTAGTACACCAAGGGGCCCATTCGGACATTACCTTCAACATTTCCTAAAATAATAAATTTCTCTCTACCATACAATCTCCAATTCCCAGTCACTACCCTTGCTCGGATTTTCATTACTTCATACCTAAGTGATTCTCTTCCTTCCCCTTTTTACTTTACTCTGATGCTAGCAGGTGCATCTTCTAAAGATCTGTTTTCCATACACCATACATTCTTTCTCCCTCCCTTCAGTTGCTCCTCACTGCCACTCACACTTGCACACACATTTTCAAAACTTAATTTCCAAAGTAAAGTCTTGAAAGGCATGAAAAAGTGTTTTAATATATCACCACTTATAAAGAATTGAAGCTGATCAAAAAGTAAAGCTATAATTAATGCACCATTAAACAGGAACCATTAAGTTCACAGAGGTCAAGAAATCCAGTTATGTTTCCCATGCATAATAATAACTAATAACACAAAATTTCCGTGGCGCTTCACATGCTCAGAACACTTCACAGACATAGGCTAATTAATTACACAGATAAAGATATTGCAGGTCTTTCTTTTGGTTTCAGGGATTCATTAAATTGCCCATTTGGTTAACAAAGTAATTCCCTATACTTCTGAATTCCTGCATAGAGTGTAAGAAAGAGGGAGACCAGCAGAAATGTCAAACACGAGTTAGCCTTTCTCCTTCCTCTATTTCCTGGAAATACGTAGGAAAAAAATATGTATAGGGGTCCTTGCTCACCTATCCTCACTCTTGTGGACAGGGGTAGCGGTAGGTCTGTTCCAGCTTCATCCCATTTCTACCTGAGAACCCATCACTGCCACCGACGCTAAGACCTTGAATGGACGCACCTTGTCCACCAAGGTTACTCCTGCCCAGAACATAGAAAAGAGTGGAGATCTTCCCATATGTGTAGTGAACTTAGAGTTTTTCTGAGATCTTTCTATGTCCTGGATATCAAATAGCTCCCAAGAAGACTCTAGGACCCACTTGAAAAGCTCAGACCCCATTCTATTCTCCAGGCTTGTTCTCCCCTACTCTGATACAGATCTTTGCAAGAACATTAACATTCCTCTTGAACTCCCTTGAGAACCTTGATTCTTGACACACAACTTTGAACATCCAGATCCACTCTGCCTCATGAAACAGGGGACCCTGGCTCTGCTTGGAAGGTGGACCCACAGATTCACCTAAAAGACTAAAAGTGAAATATGGGACATTCCTAATGAAAACTGTTGGAGACAGTCACCCCTAACCATTGCCCAAGTATCAAGTAGTGTAACAAAGGCTATGAAATTTCCATACAGTGTAACAAAGGCACATCATCACATGATCAGCACATCTGATGAACACAATCTGATGAACTTATAGCACTAACTGCTACATAACCCAAAGAGACAGCATCATATTATGGAAAAGGCTTCACTCTGCAGCCAGCTGATGCTGGATTCATTCTAGGTCTTCCAAGACAAAAACAATAAACAAGTTTGAAAGTGCCTGCATACAGTAACTACTAAGTAGGGGTATTTGTTTCATACCATTCAATTAGGACCATTACTACTCCAATAATCAGGACTGCAATCATGGCCCCTGCAGTCCTAGAGTAGCACAAAGTAAAACAGATTTTGGGCAGAGAAAATTAAGGATTATCTTCATTTATTGTATTTCCATGGGAAACAGAGCAAAAGATATCCAGAAGGTCATCTAAGCTCTAAAATTTCAAAATCAATTGTTCCTATCAATTCTTTTTTCCAACACTGTTCCAATAGCCATCCACTTGGTCCTTTCATACTCTAAGACTGGCAGAATCAGACAGTTAGGCATGCCCTTCTAAACCTCATTTTTATTCCAGAAATGGAGAAATAGATATTCTTTGCCACTACTCCTGTGTACTCTTAGTTACAAGAGGTCATAACTGAATTCAGTGGTCAATTTGCAGGAAAGATACAGCACCAGGAAACTTGATTCCTCTTTAAGTTAACAACTCCCAAGAGTTACACGGATTGGAAGCAAAATCTGAAAGCTTCCTTCCACTTCTGAGTCCACCAAGAGTTATAGACTAATATGATATTAGACCTGTATACTATGACAACCATTACCCTCAATACCACAATAGCTTTATGAGACAAGGTTTCTAATTCTTGTTTCACGGTTGGAAAAATACAGGCCCACAAAGATGAATGACACAAAAAAGACTCAGAACTAGACTATAAGGAAATAGTAGTTCTTTTTCTCCTTTTTCCTCCTTCAGAAAGAGTCAGTTACCATCACGAAGAGCTTCCTTGACCTAAAGAAGCTATGATCTGGGTACTGGGAATTAACTGAAGTCTGACAAAGAAGGGATGAATCAAGAGCCATGAGTAAGACCAAGAATGAGCATAGACACTGTTAAGGAAAGTTCTTTCTCCAGTTCAGAGCCCTGAGCTCCCAACCAACAGAGACAAAGGATCTGCTGGTGTTCCTATATGTTTACTCATCCTATTTCTTTTCTTCTTGGGAATGTGGTTAGATTGCACTTCTCATCTTCTCCTATAGCAAGATGGGGCCATGCAACTGAGTTCTACATAGGCAGAACTTATATGTTACCTTCAGGCCTGGCACATAAGACTTCTCTCAGAATCCTCATGTTCTCTCTTTTTCTGTCTCTCCAAGCCATACATGGAAGATGCAGTGGAGGTCTCTGATGCCCCAAGGGATGGGAGAGTCCTGGTTTCCTGAATGACTACATAGAGCATAGCACCACTGCCCACTTCTGCATTGGGATCTGTGGTGGATGAAGGTAAACCTATACTGTGTTAAGCCAAGGAGATTTGGGGGTTGTGTGTTATAGCACCTAGTGCATCCTAATGCAGACCATCCCTCTGTAATTTTACCACTTAGGCAGGATTTTTGGCCTCTCCAGCCTTCCTTCTCACCCCTCCAATGAACCTTTGTTGTCTTTCCACTGCTCATTAGCACCTCTGCCTCAGCCTGCACGGAGAAAATTAAAGAAGATGCAATTTAAATGAGACCATTTTTTCCTTGTTAGCAGCTCTTGTCTTAAGAGAAAGAAAAAAAAAATTAAAGTTCAATGGAATCAGAGAGGAGGTTAAAATTATTGCTAAAGATGAGGTCTGAAAATCATCTGTAGATTTCAGTTTTCCTGCACTCTTTTCTCTTCATTTGTCAACAATTGGCTCTGTTACTAAGCAGCACAGTGTGGAAGGTCACTCCTGCCTGCACATTTGTCTGTGCTCCTTCTAGGCAGTTTTGCTTCAAGTGGGAGTCTCTCCCTCACTTACCAATATTCTCATTTTCCACCTGGATCAGATGAGACCTGAATCAGCCAGGGTCCCATCAAGTTTCAGAATTCATTTCAGATGGGTGGTTCAGATGAAGAGACTCTTTGAAGGAGCACTTACAGAGGTGTGGAAAAGGATAAGGAAATCAACAAGGAATGTTGCAGCAGTCAGAGAAGAAGAAAGCATAACCCCTTTTCTAACCCCCATGTCTGATGGGGCAAGTCAAGAAAATAGCATTCCTGAGGCTCCAGGAAGGTGGACTGCAGAAGGCCACACAGTTGGCCTTATAGTCATGGAGGGCACAGCTCCAGACAGAGGTATGACAGCAAGGGCACAGAGGGAGGCAGACAAGTACTCTGGCCTTTCTGGCTTCTCCATCCTCTTGTTCTCCAGGAAAGGGCTTAACATTGTCCAAATCCACCTGGAAGCTGAAGGGCAAGGGAGCCCACTGAGACAGTATATGTGGGTCACCCTTCCAGAGCACAGACAGCAGAGTGGGGACAGAGAATGTGGGAGGGCAAAGAAAGAACAATCAATCCAGACCCCTGCCTCATTGCTCCTCCCAGGCTCAACTTATCCTTCTCCTTCCAAATTCTTCAGGATCCAAAATGTCGTCTCCTTACTTACTCCAAATTAAAACTTCATTTTCCATTAAGGTGGAGGACCCCAGATATGTTAAAGAAGAAAGTAACTATGTAAAGTGATTCAAATTAAATACATTTTAGCACACATTTCAAATAATATTTAGTTTACTTTTTTCAAAAATTTTATAGCATACATATTTTTGCAGCTTTATTGAGGAATAATTGACAAATGAAAATGTATATGTTTAAAGTGTACAACGTGATTATTTTTTTACGATATGATTATTTTATACATACACACACTGTGAAATAATCACCAAGATCATTCATTAACACATCCGTCACTTCATATAGTTAACTCTTTTTTTTTTAAAGATTTATTTTATTTCATTGAGACAGAGAGAGAAAGAGAGCATGAGAAGGGAGAGGTCAGAGGGAGAAGCAGGCTCCCCACGGAGCAGGGAGCCCAATGTGGGACTCAATCCTGGGACTCCAGAATCATGACCTGAGCTGAAGGCAGTCGCTTAACCAACTGAGAAGGCACCCCATATAGTTAACTCTTAATTTTTCTTTTTTCTAGTGAGAAGGCTGAACATTTACTCTTAGCAAATTTCATTATTTGCTGCATTATTAACTACAGTCACCGTGTCGTACAGTAGATCCTCAGAACTTGTTTACCTTATAGCTAAAAGTTTGTACACTTTCACCTAAGTCTCCCCATTTCCTGCGACCTCCAGCCTCTGGCAACCACCGTTCTACTCTACGATTCTATGAGAATAGCATTTTTGCTATTATGATTATTATGATTATTATTATTCCACATATAAGTGATACTATACAGTTTTTTACTTTCTCTGTCCAGCTTACTTCACTAAGTACAATGCCCCACCCCCAGATTCATCCATATTGTAGCAAGTGGCAGGGTTTCCTTCTTTTTTTATGGCCAAATAATAGCCCATTGTAGATATATGCCACATTTTCTTTATTCAGTCAGCTGTTGATGAACACTTAAGTTCTTTCCATATTTTGGCTAGTGTGAATAATGCTATAATTAACATGGAGATGCATATATATCTTCATTACGGATTTTGTTTCCTTCAGATATATGCCCAGAGATGGGATTTCTAGCTCTAGTTTAAATTTTTTGAGGAAACTCCATCGAGGTCTCTACACTGGCTAAACCAATTAATATTTCACCAACTGTGCACGAGGCTTTTATTTTCTCCATATCCGTATCGATACTTGCTCTTTCTTGCTCTTTTTGGTAATAGCCATTCTGACAGGTGTGAGTTAATATCTCATTATGATTTTGATTTGCATTTCCCTGATTATTAGGATATTAAACACCTTTTTATGGCATTGGCCATTTGTATGCTTTTGGAAAAGTTGTCTGTTTAGGTCCTTTGCCCATTTTTTTTTTCTATAACTTTTTTTCTGTTGAATTGTATGACTTCCTTTTATATAGCTTGGAAATTGACTTCTTATCAAATATGTGACTTGAAAATATTTGTCCCCATTCCTTAGGTTGCCTTTTCATTTTATTGATTGCTTCTTTTGCTATGGAGAAGCCTTCCTAGTTTGATATAGTCCCACTTATTTATTTCAGCTTTTTGTTCCTGTGCTTCTAGCACCATATCCAAAAAAATTACTGTCAAGACCAATGTCATGGAGATCTCTCTTTCTTCCTGGAGTGTTTTGTTTTGTTTTGTTTTTAAGATTTTATTTATTTATTCGACAGAGAGATAGAGAGCACAAGTAGGCAGAGCAGCAGGCAGAGGGAGAGGGAGAAGCAGGCTCTTCACTGAGCAGGGAACCTGACACGGGGCTCGATCCCAGAACCCTGGAATCATGACCTGAGCTGAAGGCAACTGCTTAACCCATTGAGCCATCCAGGTGGTGTCAGGTCTTTAATCCATTTGAGTTAATTTTTGTGAGTGGTATAAGATCGGATCCAGTTTCATTCTTTTGTTTATGGATATCTAGTTTTCCCAGTATGATTTATTGAAGACTTTCCTATCCCCATTGTATGTTCTTGGAGCCCTTGTCAAAGGTTAATTGATTATATATATGCATAGATTTATTTCTGGGCTTTCTATTGTGTTCCATTGGCTATGTGCCTATTTTTTTGCCAGTACCACACTGTTTTAATCACTATAGTATTGTACTATAGTTTGAAATCAGAAAGTGTAATGGATCCAGCTTTGTTCTTTCTCAAAATTGCTTTGGCTATTTAGGGGCTTTTGTGGCCCCATTCAAGGTTTACATTATTTTCCAAACATCATGAGTGGGAATTATGGTACCTTGCTATTATTGCTTCAACTTCCAATTCTCATTACAGATATTGGTAATCAATTACAGTTCCCTCTCATACTGAGTCTGGATGAGGCCTGAGAATCCTTCCCAAAGCAGTACTGTAAGTAGCCACTGCTAAGCAATCAATCACAATTTGGAGTTGAGGTTTCTGCTACCTGCAACACTTCAATGGAGTAACTCTAAATGACTCACGTGCCCCCTCCTCTTGATCAGACACTAGCTTCCACATGGCAAGTAGAAAAAATAGTGGCTCTTATTCTGAATGGCCAAATGGTTGCTTAAAATTGACACCTGAAATCTGCAATTGCTATTATTGCAAAAGTGTCACAATATTAGTCTAGAGAAAACAATTCCTTCTAACTGTAATTGACAAGGAGGTGATTTTCAAAGTAAAAGTTGTCAAATATCATGGTTCTGCTCTCTGTCCTGTGTTGAGCTCTTTACTAATGTTAATCCTCACAACAGATCTAGTTGGGTAACTGTTACTATTCCTATTACATAGATGAGCAAACTGAGTAAATGACAAATCATCCAGCTAAAGTAGTCATTTTTCAAATGAATAAATATTATCAGAGATGTGGTACTCAGTGGTAGAAGGAGATCTGCAGAGGAATCACCAGAATACAATTTCAGTCTCAGCTCTGCTATCTTTGTTGCTTCTATATCAAAGTCATCATGACAGCAATGATCTGCCACCTCACATGATTTTCTGGAAAATTTAAAAGGACAATGTAAAGGAAATATACAGTGACATGATAAGAAAAAAGAGACCCAAGGATATATAATGATTTTTTCTCATGGCAACAATATGGCCGAACCAAGGTGTTGGCTCCTTCACATCCATGTCCAGCAAGACCCCACTGTGGAAAAACTGTGAAAATACCTACAAAGGAGGACAAAATGGATCTATGTCCTTCCTCAGCCCATGCCTCATCATGAGGCACTCGTAGTTTCCCACCTCTCAGCTTTGTTGTCATTTTACACAGAGAAACAATGAGGTAGTCTTCCATGGGTTTAAGATATCTTATTCTCAGGGTAATTCATAGATTTGTCTAGAAGCCTTTGTCTCATGACATGCCTGATATAGGGGCATCCATGTAATAAACAGATGATAGTCGCACAAAGAAACTATGATAATTACTCTTCCCTGGATGGGTATATACTTGGCAGACCTGGTTTAGATTGGGAGAAATCAAAGAAGCGTTAGCTGCCCTTAGATTAAATGAAGATTAAGACTTACCATATTAAAAAAGAAGACAGTGGATACCAGAAAGAATACTTTAGTCAATAGTTTCCAACTAATCAATAAAGGACTTTCAAGCTCCTGTCGAGGGAATTGTCATATTGAGAGGAGAATTTCTTATGTTTCTTGGGTTCTCAAGGGCTGGAAATTGAGACATAAACCAAAGGAAAAGAGAGAATTCAGGATATAATAAATCCCAGACACATGGGAAAGTCTAACCCTTCTGGTTTTATGCTGAGTATGAAGAAGAGAAAGCGATGGAGAAGCAAAGAGTCATAAACATATGCACTGGTGTCCCTCCAGGCTGAAATCCCACAGGGTTTATGCATAATAGTAACTTCCAGTTAGCACAAGGATTGATGAGACCATCGGGGACTAGCAACTACTTCCTATATCATAGCTTGAGGGACACTGCAATGTTTTAGGAGAAGCTTTCCATTCAGCTTGTCACAAAGTCTCAAATGAGTAGGGATTAATGGTACAGCATGGGTGGAGGGAATTATCTAAATATAGGACCTGAGGTTGCATCTTTGATTCATTGTGGTTGGTGTGAGATAGGAGGAGACCCAGAAGACTTCATGTATCCTGATGAGGGGAAATGGAGGTAACAAGAACACTGTGAATCCACTGGGTCTGGAGTCCAAACAAAGAGATTATGGAGAACTGGGACTGTGCAATAAGATTTCAGCTTCAGGTAACAGCATTCTCCTTGGAAGGCCAGACAAGGTCAGCCACAACCCAGCACACACCTCCTAGTGGCCCAAGAACCAGCCAAAATCATACAGACCATGGCAGAGGCCAGCAAGAACCTAAAGATCTCATTAAATGTATCTAAAGATCTCTCTCACAACATCATAAAAACACATAAACCTCCCCACCACCAAAAAAAGTAATCACTACCATCTTGGGAAAGACAGAAAAGAATAATGAGAGCTGGGACTTTTTCCAGAAAAATACTGAGTTATCTCAAAAATCAGTTTAAAACAGAAACAGGGAGAGATATCTGACAAATGTATTTTGCAATTCTAGCAATGGATAGGAAGGAAGGACAGGGTGTTTCTTATTAATATTAGATCAGCTACAGAGAAATAAAGCAACACTGTCTTCGCAAAGATGGATAGAACCATGTGCAAATGAAAACCCTACTAAAGATCTACAGATGCCACCAAACCCCTGCTCCTTAAAGAAAGCTTCCAGCATCACTCAGGTCCAACTCCTCATGTTCTAACTTCTTCATTCATTCTACCATGCTCATTTTTTACTGTTTTGTGTACCTCAAATCATTTTCTTATATTCCCTCTTATGCTTAAGGAAAACTATTCAAGTAGCTATGTTCAGATCAGCTCTATGGGTGGTAAATATTTTGAGTACTTGATTTATCAAAAATATCTTTAATTGGAAGTTTCATTGGGGACCTATTCAGAACTTGAGGTTTATCATTTTCTTTAAAAAAGAAACAGGATTTCTTCACTTTTAATGGGAGAAGTCTAATGCCAAGTTGATTCTTGCTGCATCTCAGGTAACCTGCTTCTAATTTACAGAAATGTTTATGACATTCTTGGTATCCTTGGAATTTTCTACTTTAACTTGGTTGCTTCTAAAAATGGATCTTTTCTCTCAGTATCCTGCTCAGTGTGGTGAGGCCATTATACTCTGAAGACTCTTCTTTCCTCACTCCTGAGAAACTTTCTCTACTGTCCTTCAGTTTCTTCCACTTCTTTATCTCTGTCCTCTTTCTGGAACTCCTAATGGATCAATGTTTAACTCTTTATTGCTCAATTGCCTGTGTTTTATTATTTCTTGCATAGTGAAACCTGGATACAATCTACATTTCTAGCGATAGGGCATTGATTAAATCATTACCCATTTGTTGGTGACATATAAAGTAGGTTTTAAAATGATGCTTTAAAATGAAATCTAGACAGGCATGCCATTTAAGCAGCAACAACAACAAAATTAAAACAAAAATGTACTAGAAGAAAGCATGAGGAAAAAAGACGTTACAATCTCAGATGAAGGAAGAGTTTTCCAAATATAACACAAAACTCAGAACCATGAAGGACAAATTGATAAATCTGAAGGCATGAAGTCTTATATGTATTTTGCTCTTTTTGAAAAAATTTATCTATGTGTATAATACACATAGAGAAAAGTGCACACAAGTGCATGAATTGATGAACTTTCACAAACTGAACAACCTGTGTAACCAGCACCCAAATCAAGAAAGATAACATTACCAATTCCCCAATGGCCCCCATGCCACCTCTTGTCACCACCTCCTTGAGGGCAACCACTCTCCTGACTTATAATGCCATAGGGTGGATGGCGTTGCCTGTTTTGAATTTTGTATATTATATATATAATTAATATATGTACAATATAATAATACATGTAATCAATTATACATGATAATGTATAGATGATAAATATAATAATATAATTAATATAATATAGTATTATTATAATGTGTTCGCTGTGGCTGGCTGCTTTTGCACAACCTGATGTTCATAAGATTCAGCCATGCTGTGTGTGTAATTGCAGTGGGCTTGTTCCCTTTACTGCATACTTTCCCACAGGTGACTCTCTCCTGTTGAAAGGATAACCCCTTAGTCTTTTGTTTTACATTGTGAGAGATTTCCTTTTTTTTTTCCCCAAATACTTTTATTTTATTTTTTCAGTGTTACAAGATTCACTGTTTATGTACCACACCCAGTGCTCCATGCAATACGTGCCCTCCTCAATACCCACCACCAGGCTCGCCCATCCTCCCACCCCCCCCTCCCCTTCAAAACCCTCAGTCCATTGCTCTGAGTTCACAGTCTACATTGTGAGAGATTTCCTTGAGTTATCTTCCAGCTTGGGTCTTTAACCCTGGCTTTTCTAGTTCTTATGTAGTCAGTCCTTTGATTTCTTTTTTCACTTTCCTTGAACACATTTTGAGTTTCCAAGGATTCCTTTTTTGTTAACTGCTTGCTGTTATTTTTTGTTAATAACATCTTGTTCTTTGTTTTTCAAATAGAAAAAAATAGACACTATCCATCCATCTCTGTTTAAGGATATTAATAGAACTTTCCAGTTCTTTTTTATTTTCCAAATATTTCTGCCTCTTCCACAGAACATTGCTCTGGTTTTTTGTTTTGTTTTGTTTTTTCAGCTTGATCCTTTCCTTTTGTGCTACTGGTCCTCCTTA
This sequence comes from Potos flavus, assembly GCA_028534135.1. Classification (NCBI taxonomy): domain Eukaryota; kingdom Metazoa; phylum Chordata; class Mammalia; order Carnivora; family Procyonidae; genus Potos; species Potos flavus. The sequence goes on along the minus strand of CM052898.1, from coordinate 54,226,837 downwards.
AATGTTTGGTGATTCTTGCTTGAGAATTAATACTCGTGAACAAAGAGCAAAATCTCCTCTGTGTTTGGATAGGTCTGTCTCCCTCCACAAGTTGGGCAGCTGAAGGCAGGTTCTGAGCAGGAGGCAGGGGCTGGTGACTGCAGACTTCCCTACGCAGTGCAGGGCTGGAACATGGTCTGCAGGTGCAGCCCTCCACAAATGCCATGTTAGGAGGGCATGGACATCATGTTCGAATGACTTCTTGGGTGGAGCTGCTTTATTCTTGATATTCTTATTTCTCTCTTTCTAATGTTAATTTCTGCCAAGTTCATTCCAGATCTGCTCAGCTTTTCTCCAGATCCCCCAAAACCTAGAAAGAGCCCACATTTTCTTTAGAGACTGGTTCTTGGATTTCATGCCATTGTCACATGATTTATGTATGAGGGGGAGGGGGAGAAAGAGGGACACCCCCAAAAGACTCAGCTGTTATAATTTCATTTCTTTAATTACTAACCCTGGTGGTCACCGTGTGGCTAGCATTTTGTATGTGTTGACTTTGACTTCAAAACCATTTCTGTTCTCCCTTGAGAAGACTGCTCTCATCTCAGGTATTCCAGACTGGCATTTCTCCAGTTCTGTAACCTTCATCAAACTGGTCACACCTGTCTTTTATCATCCAGGATTTCCTTAAACTTTCTCTTTTGCTGATGACTTCAGTTCTTGTCTTCCAGCACTATTGTGTTTACATTACTGTTCTTTTTTTCTTTGCAATACACTATATTTATTTTTAATTCCAGTGTAGTTAACATACAGTGTTATATTAGTTTTAGGTGTACCACATGGTGATTCAACAACTCTGTATGTTACTCAGCACTCATCAAGATAAATACCTTTAATACCCTTCACATATTTCACCTAACCCTCAACCCTCCTGCCCTCTAGTAACCACCAGTTTGTTCCTTATAGTTAAGAGTCTGATTCTTGGGTTTTTTCTTTTTTTTCCCCCTTCATTCATTTGTTTTGTTTCTTAAATTCCACATATCGGTGAAATCATATAGTATATGTCTTTCTCTGACTGATTTATTTCACTTGGCATTATAGTCTCTAGTCCATCCATGTCATTGCAAATGGCAAACTTTAATTCTTTTTTATGGTTGAGCGATATTTCATTGAATGTGTATATACCACATCTTCTTTATCCATTCATGTATCAGTGGACACTTGGATTGCTTCCATAGTTTGACTACTGTAAATAATGCTGTAATAAACATAAGGGTGCATATATCCTTTCAAATTAATGTTTTTACATTCTTAGGGTAAATACCCAGTAGTGCAATTATCAGATCATAGGGTAGTTCGAGTTTTAATTTTTTGAGGAACTTCTATACTGTCTTCCACAGTGGCTGCACTACTTTGCATTCCCACCAACAATGGTACCCCAATAAGGGGCTCCTTTTTCTCCACATCCTTGACAACACTTGTTGTTTCCTATGTTTTTTATTTTATCCATTCTGATAGGTGTGAGGTGATATCTCATTGCCATTTTGATTTGCATTTCCCTAATGATAAGTGATGTTGAGCATCTATTTAATGTGTCTGTTGGTCATCTGGATGTCTTCTTTGGAGAAATATCTGTTCTTGTCTTCTGTCCATTTTTTAATTGGATTATTTGGGTTTTTTTGGTGTTGAGTTGTATAAGTTCTTTACATATTTTGGATACTAACTCTTTACCAGATAGGTCATTTGCAAATCTTCTCCTATTCAGTATGTTGTCTTTTAGTTTTGTTGGCTACTTCCTTTGCTGTGCAGAAGCTTTTTATTTTGATGTAGTCTCAACAGTTTATTTTTGCTTTTGTTTCCCTTGCCTCAGGAGACATATCTAGAAAGATATTGTTACAGCCAATGTCAGAGAAATTACTGCCTGTGCTCTATTCTAAGATTTTTATGGTTTCAGGTCTCACATTTAATTCATTTTGAGTTTATTTTTGTGTATAGTGTAAGCAAGTGGTCCAGTTTCATTCTTTTACATGTAGCTGTCCAGTTTTTCCAACACCATTTGTCGAAGAGACTCTTTTTCTCGTTGCATATTCTTGTCTCCTTTGTCAAAGATTAACTGACCATAACATCATGGGTTTATTTCTGAGCTTTCTATTCTATTCCATTCAACTATGTGTCTATAAATTATTGTTCCTAAAATTTTACCTTTGTCCTTTTGGGAAAAAGGAAGACTAACATATCTGTCCATCATCTTAAATCAGAAACCAAATGTGCATTTTTGTAGGTCACCCCAGTCGATGTGAGGAGAATGGATGGAAGAGGCAAATATAGTTTCAAGAAGACATGGTTGTAATAATCCAGGCATGATACAAGAGGTCCTCAAGTTCAAATGGGGGCAGTCTCAATGTAGAGGAGTGGAAAGATTTAACAAGAATTATGGAAGTGAAATCAAAAGGACTTGGTGAGGGATTAGACATGAGAATTGAGAGGAAAGCTTTAAGAAGACTCCTGAAGGCTGATAAAACCAGTAGATAATAGCGCCATTGACTGAGTTGACACTTAACAAAGAATGTAATAGTTGTTGTTGCTGATATTGTTTTGGCATTATGAAAAGATGACATTCTAATGCTTCCAAACTTTGCCGATTGTAGCCTAAACATTCCACAAACCAAAAAGCTCAAAATGTCCAGTTTGAGCCCAATAGAACAGTCTATGCATTTCCAGAGTCAATCTTACTGATGAGACACAAGGACTCCCCGGGGACTTTCCCCAGGCAACCTCAGGAAATAGACTTCAGTAACTTCCAAAAAGCTCAGACCCTGAACTGTTTCTTGGGCTAGTAAACTGTCTGGACTTTGTCTCCAAAGCAAGTTTTATGGTACCTTACATGAATTTTGAGAAGTGAATTATCTTGTGTAGAAATTTAATCTTTTTATTTCCTCTGGTATCCTCCAATATAATTAACTTCATGTCAATAAATGCTATATTTTTATAGCATACAAAATCTGGACTGTTAATTTTGATGCTGTTTGCACCCCATATGGAGGCAGTCTTCAGGGAGGATGCTAATATCCGATTTCAAGTGGGAAGAAGGAATTATGAGTATATTTCCAGAAGCAAGAAAAAGTGGAAAATGAGCTCACAGAAGGTAATCTCCAAACCTGAAGTCTAGGCTCTGTCATCACATGTTCCCCAACCCTTCCTTGAATGCCTACCAACCCCTTAGCTGATGAGTGATCACAGCAGATTGAAGGATGATCTGAAGAATAATTCCTTGGTTCCAAATATCCCATGAGAGAAATGGCTAAGCATTTGGGGATATTTTGTAGAAAACTACCAGGGCTTGTTCAATCCCGTGGATGCTCAAATCCAGGCAGGAGGTCCTGGAAGCTGATGCCTGCCTCTTTCTTCAGCATCTTCTGAATTTCTAAAGCACCTTCACTTTAACAAGGTTATCTTTGTTCATGGGACAGACAGGGGAGGGTATATTAGCTCCATTGATGGGAAAATAAGCCATAGATTTTGAAGAAGCATGCCCAGGGTTTCACAGCCAGCTGGTCAAGAAAGCCCCAGACTTCCAAATCCCAGTTTTGTGCTCAATGGTACCTCTCGAAAGACTACAGCCCTTCTTCATGATTTTGTACCAGCCATGATCATTCTGGCAACTAGGAAGCAGCTTTATTGATGTTATTCTCTGCTGAAGGAAAAACAAATGATCTGTTCAGTTCAATCTCTCTAATTTAAAGTTGACTTTGTGTAAATGGGGAGGCAGGAAGACAGTAATTTGGATTTCCAGCTAAGATGTTATGCTACATTTAAAATTGCATTCTAATCACACCGTATTGATTATCTCCAAGTAACGTCCACAAACTAATGAGACCAGATCTGACATGAAATTCATAACCATTGATCTGGGCTTCAATTTGCTGTTTGTTTATGCACACAGTATAGGGTACAAAACAGTTACTCGAGACCACCCCATCACCATCCGCCATCCTGTTCTGGTTTATCTTTGTGTGAGAAAGAGATGAGTGGTGATGAGGGTGCACAAATAAGTATGTGTGTTTGGATGCCTGTGTATGTCTCAGGAGTGTAAAGGGATATTTAAATGTGCTATGAGGAAATCTATTTTAAGCCTACAACTGCCCTTCTCTAAAGTGAAAAAGGGAGAAAAGAAAAAATAGCACGTAGCTTTGCTCAAGTTCCTTATAAGCAGAGTCTGACACAGGGGTTGATAAGCATGTGATTTATGGAGAAAGAGAATGAGGAGATATGAATGGGGTAGGGGAAAGACCTAAGCCAGAAAGTGCTCTCAGCTGAAGATGGGCTTCAGCCTGATTCTCCCGGGATATCTGGAGCATGACTTGTGTCATAGAGTTGGCCCTGCTGTGAGGTCCAAGGACTGGCTTTCTTTGCCCCCTTGTCAGTCCCTCACTGGCTGAAAACTGTAGGCTGCAGGAGGTGGAGAGGGGTACATAACATCTCAGACAAGATAGCTCTTGCTTAACTGAGGGTTAATTTCCCAGAGAAGGCAGATATAAGCCAGCAGCAGCCAACACTAACAACAGCTGGGGGACAGGGGCTGACCCAGTAAAAGGAATCTGATTGTAGCACCAAGAGTGTCCACTGGATATTAAATGTGCTGTCATTCTGTGAAAAACAAACTCAGAGTAAAGTTTGTGTCTTCATATTTTGATCAGCAGCTATTATCCCAGAGATCAGAAACAACTTTGGTTGGGAACCAATATCAAGGCTAAGTGAGGTCTATAGGTTCTCTGGTAGCCTCATGCTATGGGAAAAAGAGTCCAGGACAGAAACTGGTGAAAGTTGAGGAAGGTCCATAGTCATGTTTCCTGGATTTGATGTGCCAATGTCAGTTTCCTGGATTTGATAATGTACTTCAGTTTTATAGGATGTCACCTTTGGGAGAAGCTTGGTGATGGGTACACAGGAACTCTCTATACTATTTTTAGATCTTATGAGTCAGTCCATAATTATTTCAAAATAAAAGGTTTTTCAAAAGTGTAAGATCTGGAGTCAGAATAGGAGGGCTGCGTTGTGGTTCCAGCAGCAATGAGCTATGCCATTTGCTGTTACAGCCACTTCAAGGGGAGCTGCCATGCTTTATTCTTCTATGTGTTTCTGGTCATATCTCAGGGCCTGCCTCCCTTCCCCCAGAATGCTGAAGGTAGAAATCACTCAGTGATTCAGTAAATGGATGAGTGAATAAATAGTTGACTTTGACAGACTCCCCAACTCTCAGCTTCTACATCGGCCTACTGAGCGATTACAAGTATCAAATGCTTTCACATAAAACTAATACTTTTTGTTTCGCTAACACTGTTCTTTACATGTCAGCGGAAATCAGGCCAAGCTGGTCTTGGTGTCACATGGGGGAAAGCCTGGAAATTCAGGTTCTCTGACCTAATTCAGGATATCTGGGATGAGGCCCCCAGAACCTTTGGTTTCAATCAACTCACCCAAGTGACTGGGTTCACATAGCACAGTCTGAGATCTGTGTGTGGCAAATATCCCAGCATGTTATTAACCTGCTAAATCAGAGAAGAGAAAAGAAAGATGAGGGAAAGAGAAGAGGAGAGATCAAGGAGGTGATCTGGAATGGAAGTGCTACTTGACAGGGAGACCTGTCAGCATTCCCTCCAGCCCTCGGTACAGAGTGCTGGCCAGGCCTCCCTCCAGCAGGGAAGCCACAAGAGAACAGGTAAAGCTCTGTGCAGCTCAACTGCCCATGAACCCACTGATCTGAAGACGTGTGCGGACCCCTTCTGCCTATCTCCAGTGTATCTTAGGAATTTACCAGATATAAAATGCCTCAGACTTTGATTCCAGAAGAATTTTTAAAAAGCAGGTAGTGTTGTTGCTATATATAAAAAGTCGGTTGTTATGGAAACTTGTCTCAAATCAAGCTCCTTTTAACAAAATAGAAGTCCTCTCCTCCACATTTGTCCGCATCATTTCATAAGAACAGAAGGAAGACATGTGTAAGAAAGACATTAGTGTGAAGCTCAGGGGAAAAACTAAAATTTGCAGTACCTTACTTTCCAGACTAGGATGCCACTTTCACACTTCTGGAACTAACCCATCTTTCCCTCATTCCACCAGTGTCTAAATCACAATTTCCTTTTTATTTCACAAAAAAAAAAAAAAAGAATTAGCTTTGAAAATGGCATTTTCCTTTTTTAATGGATTATATGGGAGCGCACTTGGCAAATGACTTGAACTAGCTCTCTGGTCACCCTCAGGTACATGTGTGTGAGTGTGTGGGGTGTATGTATGTGTGTACACACATATGCACGCTTGACCCATAGAGATGAGAGAGCTGTGTGTGTGAATGTGTGTAAGTAAGGGTGCACATGTGTGCACGCTTGACCCATAGGGATAAGAGGGGTGTGTGTGAATGTGTGCATATGAGCATATATACACGTGTGATCTCTCTGACCCACAGAGGTAAAAGAGGTGGTGGATCCCAATCTCTCTCTGAGGAACGATTGCTCTGATCCAGAGCGAAGATCTCCTACATCTGTTTCCTTCTTTTTACACCCTACAGTCCCTGACGGTACCTTCAGGGATGCAGGAGAATAGCATTGGGCTTGGAATCAAAAGATCTGGGTAAACAAATCACTTAACTGTCTCATTTTCAAGTTTGGGAAAATACTTGCCTTGACCTCTTCATAAGGAGGTTGTGGGGATACCATGAAAGAGCAAATTGTGATGGGGCATTGTCAACTCCAAAGCAGGATGCAAATATCAGTTGTTCCTATTGCTGGACATGTTTCAAATACTCTTCCCCTCTAGGATCCTTCTCTGCTGTGACAATTTAGGGAAACTCTCTCTGGCTGTCCCTAGGCACCATAGCACATAGGACAACTCTTGCGGAAAACATCACCTGCCAGGTAGTATGCTAAGTGACCTTCTTAAGCACTTAACTTCTGAGGCAGGCATTATTGTCCCATCTTTCAGAGAGGAAGCAGATCCTCGAGGTGGCTGGGTAACTATCCCAAAGTTGTATAACCAGAGAGCAGTTAGACGAGTAGTACTTTCATGTTCAGGAGATTCCACAGCCTGCGCTGTCCTAAGGCATTCCGGGCTGTCGTCTATGCCACTGCTTTGTGGCGTACTTTCCTGAGCCCTTGTCTGCCTTGTCATATCTCCTGCTTGGTTTTTCTTGACCTCTGAGGACTGAATCAACATATCAACTTAATTAATTTCATTATCTCCTTCAACTGGAAATTGAGAAAAGGCATATTTGTGGGCTGCCACAAGAAGCCACGTCTTCGTCTTCATTTTCCCCCATTCCAGTCTGCCCAGAGTATGATGCAGAATGCCTTTCCCAGTGCAGTACCAATTCTTATCAGGCAGGCATAAGAGTGTGTGTGTGTGTTTGTGTGTGTGTGTGTTTGTTATCACACTGACTGTGATGTTCATCAAGGTCACTGATTCTCTTATCTATCGGGCAATTGATGTACGATGCCAAAGAGGTCCACTTGTGTTCTGGAAACGTTATAGAAGTAGTCTGAAAAAGCCAACGTGCACACGGCGTTAAACTTAAAAATCTCTGTAATCAGTGCTAATTTGACATGATGGCATGTGACACTTTCTCTCTCCAAAGCTCTTTGCAAAAATTAATTACCAATTAATCCAAAAACTTAGAGCATTATTTATTTATTATCTGTGCACTCTGAACTTGGAAATGTTTGTATTTAAAAGTACGGCTGCTAAAACTATTCCCTGATACTTTAAAGGGAGGAGGGGAGGGATTTTCAAATCATTTGCCACAAAGGACAGATCACCAGTATGTCAGTGAGATGAGACCCTGTCAGGGTATTCTGAGAACTGTTAGCTTCTCCCTGGGAAATGCTACACAAACATTCAGCTGGAAGTTTGTGGAAGAAATTTCTCCAAAGCAATAATGTTAATCACTCTGGAGCAATGAGCTCTGTCATGAGGGAGTGAGTGGCTCTGCCCTGTCTTTTGGAGTCTGAGGGGCTTCTTTTTATAGCTACTCCTTGAAATAGTGCTTTATGGGAAGGAGATTGGATTATCCCAATGGACAAATGTATCTTAAATCAGAATGGGGGGAGTGCATGGAGAGAGAAGTAAGAAGGAAGGAGTGAGCGAGGGAGAGTGGAAAGAAGAGACGGAGTGAGGAAAAGGAAGGAGAACAGGGAGGGTGGAGGCTGGAAGGAGGGAGGAAGTACATTTCATGGCATTGGTTTGAGGTTGAGTGGATGACTCTTGGTGCTGCTGAAGGCACAAACCATTCTACAGAAGAAACATGAACTGCAGAGACTTTCTAGGTCTTAACTTTCATTTTAAGATATGAAAAGTAAACTCTTCCCAGACTAATTTTTCTCTAAGTAAGCCAGTCCGCTAAGGCCTCATCCAAAACAAGCCTCTCTTTAGCCCCACCTGGTGGGCCTTCTGCCTTCAAACCACAAGTTAGACAAAGCTATAAAAATGGGCAGATCCATTTACAGACCTACAGTTAGGGCACACAATTAACTGGGAAGATTCTTTCAGAGACTAATCAGACACTATATCTGTCTAGAATTAGGCTCGCTCTGTCTCTGTCTGTGTCTGTCTTCCCCTCTCTTTTCCTCTCTCCCGCACCTCTTCCCTCTTGCCACACAATGTGGGTACAATTTATTGCAAAGCTGACAACAGAGCTAAAAGCCCAGATGACACCCCTAGACACCTCCCCGTGGGAAGGTGGTGCGGGCTGAGCAGACATGAATTCATAGCACAGCGGGAACAAGTCTGTCAGACACAGGCTGTGAAAAACCTTCTGAATTTCCATGATGGAGAGAAGCAAACCGACTGCAGAGAGGCATAATTTGGACCTTGAAAAAAGAAGGTACATTCTAGCTCTGAGACCCAGAGTACCCAAACAGCTTCCAGGCAGGGATGCATGGCTTGTGGATTCTTAGGGTCTTTTAGGTACACGTATTGATTGATAAATATCTACCCACGAGGTCTGTACTGCAGGTGGGAGATGGGGGGGAACCAGTTCATGGAGGGTTTAAGAGGTAACCATGTGCTCCAAGAATATCAATATCTTAGACTAATAATAATAATAATAATAAAAATAATAATAATAATAATAATCGTGGACCTCTGGAGGGTCCTAGGTCTCTGAGGACAACATGAGGATATGCCCGCCAACTATAAAAAGCTTTACAGCTTCTCCTTGGACTTCTCACACTGTCGCCAACCTCTGTTCCCTGGGAAGGTGACCCATTCCTGGGCCTGTGTCCCTGATTGAACTATAGTTCCGGCAGCAACACAATGGTGGGAAGGGATGAGTGCAGCAGTGAGCTGACAAATACCACTTTTAATTAAATAGTATATTTTAAAACGTGTTTCCCATATTAAAGGCACAGATGGTGAGGCGTCCGTGCCTTAGGAGGAAGCTGTGCTGAGGGGACAACAGGTGGGGATTGCAGTTAATCCTCGCACCAGCTTTCTGGCGCGATTTCCTCGAGCGGTGCCATGGATCTTGCTGGCAAACTCTAGCCCACCTAAACCATGCCAGGGCTCCTTGTAGCCTCCAACTAAGGACATCGTGCAAAACCATTTCACAAAACCCAGGATACGTATTTTTCTTATTTTTTTTTTTGTGGTGGTGGCTATTGTCATTTAGGAGCATTTTTGTCATTGTGGATATTTTTTTTCCTTTTAGTTTGGTTATTTTTACAAGAAAGAGAAGAGTAGAAGCAGTGTGGTAAATAATGACCCTGTCAATGGCTCCAATATCCCTACAGATCCCAGCATTTGGGGACCACTGAAACTGTGCTCTTTCTCTGTAATCCTCAGATTGACGTAGGGTGGTGCTTCTCAAAGTGGAGTTCCCTGGATCCACAGCATCACCTTGGAACATACTGGAAATGCGAATGCTCAGGTCCACCTCAGACCTACCAAATCAGAAGAAACTCGGGAGTGGGGTCCAGCCATCTGTGTTTTAACAAGCCTTTCCAGATGATTCTGATACTCATTTAAGAACCAATGCCTAGAGCATCCAATGTAGCTTTGTTCTCAGGGGGATAATGCCAGGACCTGGCCTATACCCATACTCTGGGTTAAGAAGAGTCTGTCTCCTATTGCAAAACTAAAACATGGCTTGCTAGCTCAGTCCCTTGATCTCTTAGGAATCCCTGGCATTGGGGTTCACAGCTAGGTCTGGATTTCTGCATCTGCACATGAAGGGACAGATGTGGAATTGTGGTGAGAGTGCCAGGGTCATGCCGGCTTCTAACTCTGCCCACTACCCCTTCTTTCTAGCGCGTCCACCACCAACTTCTATGCTCAGAACAGGGAATCAAGTTTGGCCCGTGGCTCGGTGGGAATTGACAGCACATGGTGAAGAGGGCTTTGGAAACAGACCCTTGTAATACAAACTGATTAGTGCTGCAGAGAGGCTGGGCCAAGTGCCTGGGAACATAATGTAGCCCCAGGGAATGCAAGGACACAATTTTCCCTCACTGTCTTCAGCCCAGCAGAGACCCAGCAGCCCAGGCAGGAAAGAGGCACAGAAAATAATACATCTTCCTACATGATACTGTCTTTGTTCCCTCCTGCTGAGACAACAGCTACAATGCCCAGGTGGAGTCTGCCTGCCTGCACCCCCTCAAGCAGTGAGGGAAGGAGGCAAAGAGGCCTCCCCAGCTGTCCCAGCAGTGCAGCGTGGCTGTCTTGGAAGCTCCAGGTGTTGGTGCACACATGTGCACATGTGCGTCCGAAGCAGAGAGAAAGACGGTGGGGATATTTGCAATGAAGGGAGAGCCTCTCTGTTCCTCTCATTCCCTTAAATATTAAGCTGCAACAGTTCAAACTAAATTTTTAGAGTCATTGACCAAAGTCATCTCATATGAGATTTTGCCACCTGCCCCATTTTTCAGTATATTTCTCAATTAAATATTCAATTAAACACTACCATGGTAGTAATGACAAAGCCAGAGTCCCTACCTCTTCTAACCGAAGCAGAGGAGGCCATCTGCCACCATTCTATCCATGGCAAGGGGAATTTTTCGCTGTCCATCCACTTTGACTCGGGTTCCCTTCCCTCACCTGCAAATGTCCTCTACCCAACATTCTGTGGGATTCTTCCTGGCAGCTCAAGGTCTGTGAGTCTGGAGGGCTGGATCCTGTCCCACCCTGGTTCTACCATTTATGAGCAAGGTCCTTCACCTCTTTGAGTTTCCTCATATTTGGATTGAAAACTGGAGCAGTCTATTCCTGACAACTCAAGGGGGATGTGGTGAGGATACACGAGACATCTGTAGAATGGGGCCTGGCCCCTAAAGGGAATTGGTAAAAGATGGTATTAGGAAAGCAACTGACAATGAGAGTGTTGGTCTGGAACCTCTTTTTTTTTTGCCTAATTTAGACAGATTAAATGAGGCTATGGTGTTGGGATCTCTGTCTGGCAGTGCCAAGTCTCTGGTCTCTGCCTGATATTTACCCAAGTGCAGGCTACCACAGGACCATGAGAAGCCCTAAGTCAGGGCAGAAAAACGGAAATGAGGAATGGTAAGCCAAAATGCTGAAAAGACAATTGGAAGATTTGAGGAAGAAAACCAGCTCTGATTGCAACACGGGGAAGGCACTTGCTCCCTTAATTTCATCTCACTGCCAGTGGTTCGGAGCCAGGCTGCAGAGCCTGGTAGAAGTGTCCACCCAGCTTCATTCTGACCACCAAGGCTCATTAGCATGCCTAGCACCCCAAAATCTAAGTGTGCAAAACTTCCAGGAGCCAAATGTGGACTGGAGAAGCTGTGATATTATTTTCTGGGCATGAAACCCCATCATAAGCCCTGGCACCCTCACAGTGGCCAATCCAAGATTGACTGTGGCATCATAGCCTCCAAGAAGGTGGTGCCTCTGGGCCTGGCTGGAGGCCACACTGTGCTGGAGGCAGACCTTATTCCTGGGAGCCCAGGGGATCAGGCTGTGTGGAAAAGAAACAGAAGACTCCACAATCACTCCAGGAACTCCATTGGGAAGTTGCATGGGGAAAAGGGAGAAAACAATGCCCTAGGGACCCTGCTATACTGAACAACACTGCCCAATCGGTACCACTATTATGTCCTTTTTAACATAAGGAAACATGCTCAGAAAGTTCGGGCAATTGCTTCATGCTACACACCTGGCAAGGGACAGAGGCAGAAACTTGTGCCCTAAGTTTCTGAAGATGCCCCTAAAATATCCCCTTTCCTGTTGCACTCAACAGAGCCAGGATGAAGGTCATGATCCTAAGCACCACTCCTTTTAAAGGAAGACAACCCCCAAGAATACAAGACAGCCCCTGGGCAGGTAAGGATGCACTGGGAAGACCAGAGGCTAGGAAGCCAGTGTGCCCTAGGCCAAAACCCAGCTAGGCCACTTACATTCCTCATTTGTTCCAGTTCTAGGTCTGTCCAAATGTCAGATTTCACAAAACTGTTTGCTCACCCCTAACCACCCTTCTGCAATACAACTGTGCTGCAGCCCATGGCCACTGCTCTTCCAAAATTCTTTGCAATGAGCAAGATTTCTCTCCATATCTGAATGCATCCACATGCCTAATTCTCCCCTCCTTTTCCCTTGTCCTCCTTCCTTTGCTTCTCCCTTCTCTTTTTCTGCTCTGTGTGTCTCTGCCTCTCTCTCAAATTCTCTGTTTTTAATCTCCCTCTCTCTCCCCTCCCCTCCTTCAAGGGCTTTGTTCTTTCTTTTTTCATCTCCATCATCCCCTCCTCCATCTTTCCTTCCCCTGCTTCTCTCTCTCTCTCTCCCCTCTCTGTCCCCCACTTCCTCTCCCTTACTCTCTCTCCGCCAGTTCATCCACAAGACCAAGAGCTGAAATGACAAGTTGAAACAACCCACAGTGTCTAAGGTGACCTGGACTGCCTCATCCTTGCACATAATCCCTCAGCATCGACCTGGACCTGATACCTTACAGCTGCCTGATTAAAGCACCAAGGGAGGCTTTGTCTGGAGATGGTTTTATAGTGTTTGCTGAAGGGGGGTAGTTGCATTTTGTCTCCATGCCAAAATAAAGCAAAGCTTTTTGGAAGGGGAAGTAGAAAATAAAAATCTCAGCCAGCCCTTCTGAGTATTGTTCTGCATGCCAGCAACTTGATGCGTTTTCAGAGTGGCAGGAGAGTAGTGGCAAATGCCACCGCTGGCGCTGGCCCGGGCTTGCTCCTGGCCAGCATAGTCCTCGCATGGCGAGGGCCGCTTTGAACAGCAGACAGCAAAACAATGGGAGAACTGCGCTTGGAGCCTTCACCTGGACGCAGAGGCTAAAAATGACTTCTACCCACATGGGTAGTGTTATTCAGCATAAAAGGGACAGGAGGGAGCCAAAGGCTTTGTAAAGATGGCTTAGAAAGGGGGAAGAGTGCGCCAGGGACAAATTTTATCTATTTCTGCAGCCCACAGCCTCAGGAGCCACCCAGGCAACAAAAAGAGATAGTTGTTATTAGCATTTGCAATTCTATTTCAGAAAATAGAATAGAATCAAAGTCAGGGAGAAGCTAAGATTATTTGGTCCCACCCTTCTCTTTTCATATGAGATGAGTATGGTCCAGCCACTGCAGGTTCATTGCCATGTTGCCCCTACAGGAACAAGATGAGAATAGCACAATTTAGACCCTCACAGTGCGTTCCACCTCCTACCACATCTGCTTTGTAAACAGATGAGCAGTGCCTCCTGATCCTGTGATTTTTTTTTTTTGAGAGAGAGAACACAAGCAAGGGGCAGAGGGAGTGGGAGAGAGAGAATCCTCAAGCAGACTCCCTACTGAGCACAAAGCCCAATGTGGGGCTCCATCTCACAACCCTGAGATCACAACCTAAGCCAAAATCAAGAGTCAGATGCTTAACCAACTGAACCACCCTGATTTTGGAAATTTTTAACAAAAGGTGTTTGGAACTCAGCCCAATAGAACTTCAGATCCTCACGGGGCAGCTGTGGCCCATATCCCTAATGGCAGAGTACACAAACACACAGTTTGAAAAATCCAGATTCTCATTCATGAGCTTGGCAAAAGCATGAGGGTATCTTCCTTCTGTTCCATTGCATCATTTATCTCCAAATATACTCTCAGACTATGTTTTCAAATTCTCATTCCTCAGACGCTTAGCTGTTTGGTTGGTTTTTTCCCCCCACTCTTTCATCTTCCATTGCCACCATTTCCTTGTATTTCTGGTTAGTTTCCCTCAACACAGAGTCTGAAACAAGGATTCTGGTGCCCATGCTGTATTAGGAAGTACTCTCAAGAGAAATAGAGGTAGGGAAGCAGAATAAGGCAGAGGAAAAAAGATATGGTCTCAGGTGAAGTCTAGGCTTGACTTAACCATAGGGGGCTCTTGAGGTAAACTACAATACAAGGTTGTCCCCACCTTTACAGTCAACCTTGTGCCCCCTATAAGTCCATCACAACTGTGGGCTTCCCCAGGGTGGGGCATGTGTAATTACCAGAACCAGGCAGCTCCCATCGAATGAAGACAATGCTCTGGAGAAAGGGTACATCTGTGAGCTTTCAGCAGCCTACACCCCAGCATGACAAATGGTATCTGGACAAGGCATCAACAGCATCTACTACATTTGGTGAACTTGGAGTTGGAAATGGCATATAGTTCTTGATGGGTCCTACTCCAAAATGCTCTCTCCATGCCCCTAAGCTGAGCAGCATCAGAAGTAAAATGTGTCATCTCTTTCCTTCTGCTACAACAATGCCAGACTCACTAGGTCTTGTCTTAATCCCTATGGGACCCTGCCCTAGCCTCACCTGGACCAGCTCATCAGTCCTCCCTCCAGTCCCTGCTTCCAGTATTGTGACCTCTAACCCCTCTACTGGCTAGAAAGAACACTGATTGTTTAGAGCCTTCACTCCCCGCTTACAACTCTCCAAAGGCATCGTACTGTCCTCAGGATAAAGCCCAGGCTCTTTAACATGGCAAACAAGAGTCTCTGTGGACTGGCCCCAGATGACCACTCCAACCACATCTCATGTCCTGCCCTTCCCACTTCACTCACCAATCATACTTTCTTTATTTACATATTTATTCTCCAATCCAAACATACATACCTTCTCGTTTGACACCTCTGTGACTCTATACATTGTTTTCAGTGCCTGGAATGCTCTACCTGGCCCATTGCTTGCCCATTTTTCCAGATTCGGTTCGAATACTTCCTGTTGCCTAAAGCCTTTTCTGATCCACAAGCCACCACTTCACCTTGAGCAATAATTCTTATGTTGCATAGATGTCATTATTTTGTTAATTAGTATCCATGAGTTTTCTCATGAGTTTTCTGAAGCCTTGAACCATATTTTCCTTATACGTATATCCCCTTCTAGTTCAATGCCTGGAACACAGTAGGCATCCCAGACCTTCCTTGAAGAAATTGATAAACGCCTGGAAACTCTTTCCAAGGACCTGAATATTTCATCTCTGTATCTCATCACCAATCCTGAGAAGTTAGAAATAAGTCTTAGGGGTGGTTAACATCTCTCTCAAAGACTCTCATGTCTGAATGGTTTTCTAATTTCATGCTAATGGTACTATTCATAATCATTCCTGTCTCTAAGTCACTGGTTATATGTCCCAAGGCCTTGAAACATTACTTTTTTCTTCCATCCAAATCCTATGCATTATTGGGTCATAGTCTAGCAGTCATTCTACCAGGAAGGTACCCCCACTAAATATGAAATAGGTGAGTTTATTTTTCTTCTTTAGACAGAGAAGATTCAAGTTGTGCTACACTCTTGGCACAGGAAGCAAATATCTTTTTAATTGCTGGAGTAATGTCCCTTTAACTAGTACAAAATAGTCTCAGTTTTTCTGAAAAGCAAAATCTTTTGGGAAGTATACAACAATTCTCACTTCTCCTCCCCCTCCTGAGTATATGGAAGATCATGTTTTGAGGGGTCTTGTTCCAGTCACTGAAAGGGAAGCAAAGAGGAAATGCATTGCTTCATGCTGAAGTAGACAAGCCTATACACAGGCTTCAGTCTCCCTCATCCCCTCCTCTGGTGATCCTAAAGAGGAGGCCTCATGTTCTGAGCAACATGTTTCACTAAGTCCCACTTGGAGGACAGCTCCCCTGGAGAATCACACTGACTTTGCAAGAACTATAAATAAACTTCTGCTGCATTAAGTCACTGAGACATCAGGGCTATTTGTTCCTAGAGTATAGCTTATCCTATCCTGACTAATACAGGAGGACTGGAACAGAAACCACCACAAAACCTGCGTGGCAAGTGTGACATTGAGCCATAAAGTACCTGACCCAATAATGTCTGATCTAGGGCTCCCAGACTGACCTGTATCCTAATGCATGTGTCTGTATATAAATCGAGAAGCTCAACACTGAGAGAGATTTGGACATCCAAATGTTATGCACTCTTGTTCAAGCTTGCAAAGAAAAATGGGATTTTTCTCATGTGAAGGATCATCGTGATCTATGTTGGAGCTGAACTAACAAAACCTCATGGCAGGGGTGGCCAATCATCTATGGAAAAGGCAGTGTGGGCAGTGTGGCCAATTGTACCAATCTCCCTGAGTTTGCATGAAGACAGCGAAGCCTCTTCAGTATAAACATAAACTCCTTATTTTATGTTTAATTTTTGGAGGGCTAGAAAGATCAAATCGTTTTCATCTGAGGAGGGCTAGAACTGTCAACCTCCACCATTCTCCTGCTGACCCCTTGCACCTCTCCCTCAGGCCCCAGAAGATGCTGGAATGAACCAGACTCCAAAGTTCCCCCAAAGAGCAGCCCAAGCCCTGAAGAATTACAAGAGAAAACCTGCATTTCAGGGGGTCTGGGAGTCCCCAGATCATGTCCTCCCTCTCCACCATGCTCAGAATAATAGCTGAGTTTGGTAGGAAGTAGACTCATAACTTGTAATCAATTTAGTAATGTTTTATAGAATGTCTGTTGGGATTTCAGCAGGATTCTAGGTGCTAAGGATTCAGCAATGACCAAGCACAATCCCTGATGTTATGGAACTTATGTTCTGGGCTTGGCGAGACACATAAAATAAACATATGAACAAATGTTCAAGTCAGATAATGCCAGATTATGCTAAATGTCATAAAGACCATAAAACAGTAGTGTGATAAAGACTAAATTGGGTTACGGATGGTTGCTTTGGATTGAGTGATCAGGTAAAGTCTCTCGGAATGGGTAACTTTGCCACTGAACCTGAATAATAAATGTGATAGTTAACAATGATTGAGAGCTTTCTTCATGCCAAAAAGTGTTCCAAGCACTTTACATGTATGAATTATTTTAATCCCCTCAACAACTCCATAAGGTCGGTCCTATTGTCTCCATTTTACTGCTGCAGAAGCTGAGGCAGAGAAAGCTTTGGTCACATGCCTAAGGTCACATGGCTGGAAGGAGGAAGAGGCAGTGTTCCAACCCAAGCAGTCTGGCTCCAGAGTGTGTGCTCTTCACCACTGCACTCTGCTGCTGCTTAACCAATGCTGTAAAGAAATATGTCCTGGGAAGACCTCAGCAAGCAGTCCAGGGCCAAGGGTAGAGCAAACACAAAGTTTCTACATTTGGAAAGCAGACCTCCTGCCCACAGCAATTTCTGTTGGGACCACGGAGTCATTTCCAATTCTATCCAAACCCAAAACAACTGTTAAAATCAAGGTAATTTCTGAGGCCTCTCACCACTGTGTCTGATAACCTCTAACAAAATATTGCCCAAAGAATATGTTGCATATTTTACATGATCTTGATATCAAGCCAAACATAATTGCTCTCTGAAATATTAAAGCACAGCTATGGCTCCCCCAAGCATCCAGGACCTTATAAAATCTAATTTCATCTTGGCAAAATTCCTTGCAAGATAAATACAAGCCTATTCAAGGAAGTCCTAATTCAATAGCATTCAACTTACGCCAGCAACTGATTGAGACAGGCCTGTAGACTCCTTGGAGGCCAGGTATGGATTGAGCACGTCCGTTGAATGGATGTTTATTGAGTAACCCTCAGCATGCTAAACCTGTGCTGGACACAGAGGGGATACAGAAATGAGGATTTAATGACAATATTCACTATCCTAACTTTAAAGATTACAGTTATAGCAATTTTTGTTGCCCTCCCTGACATGGTGAGAATTTCCTCCTCAGTTACTTAAGAGGTGACAGGATTTTGGAGCTGGGAAAGGAAGCAAGGGCTGCATATGCTCTGAACCTCTGATCAGGGAAAACACTCATTACTATTAAAGTATTCAGCAACTTTTGAAGGTTTTTTTTCTCTTCATTTGGCAAAACACATCATTTCAAGGACTGACATGATATAAAATCCAAAGTAAAAGGAAAACTACAATAAAGTGTATGCCCCATAATCCAGATACAGGGCCGTAGGAGAGCTGACAGCAAGGCTTCCTCCTCGCAGGCTGAGGCTTTGCCAAATGCTGAGCACTGCAGGTGTGCTGGGCATGCACAGGGGAAACGCAATCACTGGGACAAGATAATGATTCCACCGTGAGGGTAGGAAGCATCAGCTGGAGACATGGGTAGAGATTTCAGCTGATTTCTCAGTCTTAAACCAGGTGGGCCCCATCCAGATAACAGATCAAATGTAAAAGTAGGTCATATTAACAGGAGTCCGGAGTCAGACCAAAGGTTTCAAACTTGAGTCTGCCTCAGAATCACCTACAAGGTTTGTTCGAACACAGATTGCTGGGCCACTGATTTAGTAGATCTGGATCAGGCCTGAGAAGATGCATCTCTAATCTCCCACGTGATGCTGATGTTTTTGGTCCAGGGACCACACCTTTGAGAACCACTGCTTAGTGAAATGGGAGTAGATGGCAGAGGAAAGTTCTCAGAGGTACATCAATTATTGAAGTCAGGTAGAAGCATGTGGGAGCACAGCTCCAGGGGCTCAGTTGTTGCGTTGTTATTCAGGAAGGTCTCTGATCAGGACCACCTCCAAAGGCATTCCACCCCTGAGAGGAAGGAAGGGGACTAACACTTAGAACGGCCCTATGCCACACGCATTCACAAGGGTCATTTTAATTTCATGACAACCTTACAAGCTAAGTATCATGTTCCCATATCAGATGTGGAAACCCCTGGGAAGGAGACAGATGAATCAGAATTTAAATCTCTCAAACACTAAAGGACAAGCTCTTTCCTATAATATGTTTAGCTTTTAGGTGCTGTCTTTTGTGACATTTCATACAGATGCATCAATAAAACACTAAGGAAAATTACCAAGACAGTTACAATGTTCAGTAATCAAGGTCTTATCTGGGAGGTGAACTTGTTTTGTTCAAAGATGTGTTCAAAGCATTTGTCCTCCAGAAGGCTTCTGGGGTCCTGAGGACTACCAAAGAGTTGGTACCTGAGAGGCTGCTGTCAAAGAGCCTAGGAACGGGGGTGCCCATCTTGGGCTCACCCATGAGGGCCCTACCCCACAGATTCCACCACCTCAGCCTCAGCCCCACAGCCACTACAGGACGTACCATCCATGAAAACTGATCAGTAACAACCAGGAGCTGTAATTTCTGAGATACTAAACCAACACACACACACACACACACACACACACACACACACACTCCGGCATAATAAAGCCATGGTTTTGACTTAAGTGCTGATGACCCAGCCCCCCTTTCTATCAGTGTTTATGGTTCCTGGGAGATTTCTACTCAAGAGATTCTTCACCTTGAAGAATGGTAAAGGATGTGGCCCTCATTTAAGTACCCAAACCCATTTTTTCCCCTTCAAGTTCATTCAAGCCCATTTTGTTTAATGCATTTGCTTAAAGCAAAATTACATATGTGATAAGAGATACATTATTAAGGAAAATGACATAGATATTATAATAAATGCTCCACTGGCCAAGGAGAGATGGATGCCCACAAGGTTCAACTGAGTACTCAGTCCTTTTGTCCCTGACACACCATTTGCATGGGTCTGGCCCGACCTCGGGAGTGCAGCAAAGACAGGGAACCCTGTCTCAAATAGCTCTGAGGGTGGAGCTCTGATGGTGACAGGCCTCAGAGTCCCATTTCAGGACTATTACCAGATTTCTGTTTGGAACAATTTGCTAAAACTGTGAGCTGTCTCTCAGAATTGTCCCTAACTATGTGATTTTTGGGTTATCTAAGCACATGGTCAGTGCTCCTCCAATCATGACTGACAAGACACCAAGTACTGGGTAAATTCTGGGATTGGTCGCTTTCATAATGACCAAATGAGTCAGCATCATATGTGGGCAGAGGAGGAAATGCTAAAATATGGTGGGTATTTATATATGGATACTCAGCTACTGAGATGAGCTGGCTGACTCCCAAGGGCGTACTCTGCCCTATCCCAAGGACATACACAAACATGGCTCAACCCATTGCTCCCCTATGTTAGGCAAATATGCTATAACTTCCGGAAGGAAATTTGACAGTGAGAATCTAAAGCTTCAAAAATGTTTATAGCTTGGGATCCAGCAATTCTACTCCTGGGAATCTAGCCTAAAGAAGTCATTCTAATGCATGAAAAAAGTCTCATGCATAAAGATATCCACCATATCAGTGAAACAATCGAAACAATATAAATATCCAACCCTAGTGAAAAGTAAAAGCCTGATAATCTGAGTTTTTAGCTTGACCTCTTTGGGAAGGAATCACTGAAATCTCTACATCTAAAATTCACCACTCAAGTATGGAAATTTAGGTACATCTGTGCTTTGAAATATATAGCCAATAAAAATGTTTTCAAAAGCATAATGACATGAAAAGATGCTTGCAATTTTGTAATACCTTTATGTATTGAGTAGAAGATTATTTCTACTACTGTAATGAATCTGATAAAGGGTGGGAAATGAATATAAAGAAATATATGGAAAGCTGTATGTAAAGATGGCAGGTTGAAAATATCTAGTTTTCCTCCTTTCCTGAAACTCCACTAAGGTTATATAGTCAAGGGGTTTTCTTAAAGACATAATTTCACAAAGACGGAAAAAACAGGGAGGGGCTAGAAATGAAATGCTGAAAATTGCAAAGTGAAGGGAAGATGGACTAGAGATAATTGATTTAGTAAATGGGAGAAATTTGAATTTTAAAATGGCAGCAGGGAATTCAAGGCCAACCTGAATAATGCAACAGAATCCTCAAAAATCACAAGCACAGTGAGCGTTAAGTATTTCTAGAAGTGGCCAAGAGGGAGAGAAGCCAAATTTGAAAGGATGGCTGGGGAATCAAGTATTGCTCCAGATCCTATGCTCACCCTATATTGCAGGAGACTTCCCACCTGGGAAGAAGTCTGGAAGTTTCTTTCTGAGAAGGTTGGGCAGAAAGCCTTTGTGCTGGTACAGATGACCATGGGAAACCCTACCCAAAGTAGGTAGGTAGTCAGGTGAAGTTATGTGTACTGAATGCAGAGGCCAGCCCTCTTCCCTCTCTTTGCTCTCAGAACACTGGCAGCCATGCCTCTACCCTCCTCCCAGACCAAGAGAAAGGACCTGAAGATAGTGACACCAGACATCCCCCAGTCAGACCACCATGGTGCTCACAGTCTTCAAGCCAACTCATTTATGCAGGGTTTTTTAGTTCTCACCTCTTACATGTGAACACAACCAAAAATCATCATTCCTCTAGGAAAACCTCTAATATAAACTATAAGAGCCCAAACAAAGAAAGGAAAAAGGCAACTCAAAAACAAAATCTCTACAGAAAGAAAAAAGCTTCTATAAAATATATATCGTCAATCACCTCAAAGAAATAAGAGGTTGCATCTACGGAACAAGAACAAAATGCTCATGGAGGGGAACACTGCTACAGTGTAGTGTAGAAAATCAGATTTTTTTCTGTATGGCAAACGCCTCACGTTGCTCTTATCTGTCTCCAGCCTTACTGCAGGTACGCCTGCCTGGCTAAATCCATGTCACATGAAAATCTTACCTGCAAGGAAGTCTGGGGAATGTAGTTTTTGGCTTTTCTGTCTCTATGGCAAGCTAAAGAGGCCTGGAATAAGTGCTGAGTAAGCCAGTCTACATTATCTACTACCAATGGTACTTTTACTGAAATGATAATATCACATCTTTTGAACTAGACTCCAGCGTTAATCATGATGTTATATTCCTATTATCTGCATTACCTGTATATTTTCAGTTCAAATTTCATTTCTTCCACAGGAAATATAATTGACCTTTGGCAAAGTCAACTACATGTATTCAGAGTTCCTGAGTGCTCTAAATACAGATAAAATTCTCAAGCATTTTCCCAGGATTTCTACCTTCTAGGAAATATCACCAATTTGTAAACCAGACACTAGCCTCTCTGACTAGTACTTTTTCCATTCCCTTTACTGCTCCTCTGCACTGAAGAGTCTCCCCAAATGCAAGAGCCTTCCTGGCTGAGGGAAAAGATAGTAGTTCCTACAAATGTGAAGACTTAGCTGATATAACTGTGAAATGTAAGTACAGTATGGATGACTCCATCCTTATGACTCCATAACATCCATCCAGATGGATGACTCCATTAATACGTTTGTTTTACAAGGGACAGATGATCATTGTGAAAGCAGCAAAATCCAGAGGAAGTGAGGAGTTTGGGCAAGGAACAAACAGTTGCTGAGACTTCCATGTGGGCCTCAGTTCCTGTCTTCTCCAACCCTGCTCAGTCCCAAACCACTTCATCTAGGTCCTAAACCCTAAACCCTAGGTCCATCTGTATAAAACCACAAAGTACCCATGCAGCCATAGCCACACCATTCATGGGACTCTGCATTTAATTGTGCTGCCAAAGACCTGAGCCAAAAGTGAGCCATGGATAATCACGTCATCCCAGAGCCGTATTTTTGCCTGACCATGCCATCATTACCCTGAAGACGAGAATAGATGTCTTATTCCCCTTGGCCATTCCTATAGGAGCACCAACTCTTTTGGCTTGGCTATAGCCCCAGTCCCTGCCCCCCCTCAGCTGCTGTCTGGGGTCTTCTCATAGCTAAATGGTCAGGAGTATCATATATGAGTCTCTCATCACTCCAATGATACTCATTGGTGTATCAGCTGCCTGTTGTTATGTCTCGCCGACAAGCCAAACTACCGAAACCAAGACGCTGCTTTGAAAACACACCAAGATCCACTCCTTTAGCCAGATCAGATATTGAACCCTGATTTCTCCCTCTTCCTCTTCTCCATGAACCTATGAAACAGGTGAAACAGCAGCCATTTTGAGGGACCCACCTGACTATGACAATGGTGGCCATTCAGCTTCTGGTCTCATTGGCCTTGCAGGGGTCACATCTGGCAGAAAGGGGGGAGATGTGGGGTCAGCACATATAGATCTTCACCTATTTCCCTTTCTCATGTTGAAAAGTAGTAGTAATCACTCCTGTTTATAAACAGCTATATGTCAGGCACTGTGCTATATGCTTCACAAAAATCAGTTCAGTCAGACAGAGGAAAAAAAAAGAGACAAACTGAAAAACGGACTCTTAACTATAGAGAACAAACTGATGGTTACCAGAGGGGAGGTGGTTGGGGGATGGGTAAATAGGTGATGGGGATTAAGGAGCACATTTGCAATGAGCACTCGGCGATGTATGGAAGTGTTAAATCACTATATTGTACACCTGAAACTAATATAACACTATATGTTAACTACACTGAAATTAAATTTTTTTAAAAATCAGTTCACTTGGTCCCCACAGCAACCCGCATAATTGATATGATTCCCTTCATTTTATGGATGAAGAATAGGATCAGAGGGCCAAACAGCACCCTCTAAGTCACACAGGAAGTTAGGAGCATTTTTTTTTTTAAACAAAACAACATCCTGAATCCCATACACACGTCCCTTAGATGATCAATACACATAAATTCTGTAGCGTATCGATAGGATAGTCACATTGAGGCCGGCAAAACCCCAAGATTAGAGGAGGATTAGGGGTAATGAAGAAGGGTCATCACTCCCCATGTCCATTTTCTAAGATACAGACGGGCCCTCACACAGGAAATAGAAGCCCAGGAGGCAAGCTGGAGGCAGATAGAGCTCTCTAATCTCAGGCTGTTTTCTCTTGGACCTAGATCTGATCATTTTGTAGTTCGGATTAGAGACACTGGCCTCTTCGCCACTGCCCTGCATGGGAAGGTTGCGTCTTTTTGCCTCCTACAATCTGTGTTTCCTCTACCTATGGAAAATTACTTCTTTTGAGAAGCCTGATCCTCTATCTCCCTTGGCCCAGGAAGAATTAATCATTTTTTTTCCTTTGTGCTCTCCTAACACAGTGCTGTATTCTAAGCAAGTGTTTACAAAGAAGCAGTGTCACATTGTGGCAAAAGCTCTGAAACGGGAGTTCGATGACCTGGATTCTGTGGCTGCCCACTTGCTGGCTCTGCGCGATCTTCCGAGAGGCCTTTGTCCTGATATGTAAAACGCAGATAACACTTGCCTCCCTCCCCTCGCAAACAGGGCTAAATGAGATGCTTGTGAAAGAGCCTGGAAATTCTCAAGATTGGAGCCTGGGGGTGGAGGGTTTCAGTTTTTATTTTTTGTTTGTTTTTTGTTTGGTTTGGGTTTTTGCTTCTCCCCCTAGACCATGAGGGCAACAACTTGTCTTAGGAGCCTTTGTACTCCACTTGGAGCCCGCAGAGTTCTTGCTACAGTGCTGTGCGGGAGTGGGTTCTCAGTAAATGTTTATTGAAATTAAAATACTCCTGCTGAGAAAGGTGAGATCTCTCATCGTTGACTCACCAGATTTGATCACCACACCACTCTCTCACTCTCAGTCCCCCACTCCCTCCCTGCATGCCTGTCTGCATTAAGTGTGATTTGTGCATGTACAGGTGTCTGCTACCCACCCCCCACCCCGCAGAGTCACCCTTTTTCTCTGAGATGTGGCATCCCAGCCCTGCAGAGGAATTCTGAGGCTGATTGACAGAAGCAGACAATGATAGTGAAAAGAAGTCTTTTCTCCAGGTTCATGCTGTCAGTGGGCTGCTTTTTTTCCCCCCTGCATCTCGTCCTGCTGTGCCCAGCCTTGAGCCTTTCACATGCGGGCAGATCCAGCTTGATATGCACGCCCTGGAGTGCAACACACGCAAGACCCAAGACAGAACAGAAACCAGTTGGGTGGGACAGACAGCTCAAAGCCAAGTTTTGAAGTTCTCTGCACAGCCTGCGAACAAGGCGTCTGTGCCCACAAGGTCACAGGGTTTAACAAACCAAGCCCGGCCACTCATTTCTGACGCTTCTCTTTGTTTGGAGTGAAATGAGTGGTACGGTGCACACCGACCGGTTGTCCAATTCAACACAGATACCAACATCGCGAAGAGCAATACCTCCAAGATGAGCAGATAGATAGGTGGTTCATCTACAAGATAGAGTATGTGATTTTCCGTGTGAATGACTTCAGAGCAACTAGGACAATTCTTCTTCACCCCACTGATACAAACTCATGGTGAAGCTGAAAAACAAATGGAATTTGTTGAGGCAGATCTGGATTCCAATATTAGTTCCATGTGTGTGCCCGCAGGTGACTTCAGTTCTTTCATCTTCCATCCCATTCCATAAATGTTTTTATGAAGGCCCTTCCACAGACTTACTACTGCACTAGACTCTAGGGATAGACTGGACTAAAACACAGTCCCGACATGAAGATCCCCACAGCCTAGTGAATGGCTGTGTCTAGCCAGACCCTCAGCACATGCTCATTCTGTGACAGTTCTTTTTCTGCTCATCCTTCTCTCCTTTATCACAGTCCCAAGTTGATATCTGAGACATTGCTATTAAATCTTTATTTTTTAATTCAGGACTCCAAACTTCTCACTCTTCAAATTGATTTTTAATCTCTTCCATGAATCACATCTTTGATGGATTTTTGAATAACAAATATTTGGTATTTATAAATTATTCTTCAGCACATGTTAACTCAAATTATCGCATCGAGTTGATAGAATTAAAGTTCAAAGAAACTTGATTTATCTGCTAGATGATTGTCTCATGGGTAAATGTCTCTTAAATATTGAAAACAGCTCAAAGCTATTGCCTTTACTATCTACATGGAATCTTGGGGTCCACATACCTCCAGCTGGAAGCCACCACTATCTGTAACTTTGTTCCCTCGTAACATATATTCATCCTTGTAAAAGGCATTTTTCCTCCTGCCAGTTGCTTATACCTTGGTGGGATTCAATTTAGGATTCTTACCTGAGAGCAAACTTTGATGGGGCAAGGGAGACTATATGAGGTTAGGAGCAGGTGGCAACCTCAAAGGTCTTATGGTGGGGGACAAGACAAAGAACTGGCAATGTAATCCTAGCAAAAATGCATTTTACAGATTTTACTTTGCCCCTGGCTGGCTCTGAAAAGAACTTAGTGAAGAGTTTCAGATACCGCTACTCAGATGAGTTGCTTATGCTTATCCAAAAAATAACCATAACCAAATATGCCTCTCCGTCCATTACAAAAAAAAATCCTTCAAGAGAAAAGTTTATATGTAGAGATCAAAAATATATATGGGTCTGTGTTCTGAGGCTTAGCAGGGAGCATATAGCATTAAGATTGAGTGAGGGTCTTCCCTGATTAAGACATCATTACCTGTCATGCAACCAAAGGAATGGCAAACAGATAGTCACTAGATGAAGTTTCCTTGAATACTCATGAACCGAAGAACTCAATTGGGACAAAAGTCAGAAAAGATGTATAGAGGTCCCAAGATGGCTTCATCTTCTTTCAAGATGATTTTTTTTAGAAACTTATTTCCCCCCTAGTAATAATCCAGTAAAGATTATCCTCCCCAATGAAAGGTCTAAAGTTCCAACCTCCTGGCAGGAAAGAAAGTTAGAGTTTGCCGTTAATCATGGAGCTCACTTCCCAACTTTTAATGCTTTTACAATGTCTTCTGGCTGGAACAGCAAGAAAGCCTCAGTTAGATACCCATGTGTGCGAACTAGCCCCTGGTTGCTTCTGCTGTGCCCAGTAGGGACAAATAGCAAAGCTGATCTTCTTACAAGGACAAGGTGACCAGCTCTAGATATCTGTCCAGCCCAGTTACAACTAATGCGAAGCTCAAGTAAAATTGAGAGAAAATAGAAAGAAATAGATTAACCCCTAATATACTGTCAGGGTTACTATTTGAAGCCCAAACTCTGAATCCTCCTTTTTCAGAGGTGCTTATAATACTTCATGCTCTTGAAGAACATGAATTAATTTTTAAAGTTTATTTTAGTCACATCATTTTAAAAGAAACTTCCATTTTAGTTTCTCTTCCAAAATATAAGTAATCTTTATCTATCGGGCTTCCTTTCCTTTGTTCTTCTATATGGAAACAATATTGTACCTGAGAAAGAGGTACAGGGGGTGGACTGGAAGCACAGCGCATTCTTAATATTTTTTAATTCTATTTTCATTGGAAGCATTTTCAATGAAACTATCTTCAATAACATTCTACTAATCTTTTTTCTAATCTAATTTCTTTACCTTTATAAAAAAAAGCTTTCCTTTATATTTAAGCCAAAATGTTTGTGAAGGTCCTTTTAAATTCAAGGAAAATGAAGTCAGGCATTTTTGGTGCAGAGAGCAATTCCAGACCCAGTAGGGGAGCGCTTATGACTGAACAAAAACCCTTCTCTCACACAAAATGTGAGCTCCCTGCCTGGGGTTTGCACATTAATGACTGTATGACTCATTATTATATGTGTCTCCAAAGCTGAGGTTCTCCCTTTGCAAACCTGCTCTGTACAGCAGATGTCAAATGTTAACCATGGGATGGCAGGTGTGGCTTGAGTTGTTTTTCTCGGGGTCTTTTCCGCATCACACTTCCAAGCCCCTATGATCCAGCCAACACCAAGTTGCAAGGTTACCTGGAGGCCTTAAGTGCTATATGGCATAGACTCCACTCCTGTTAACAAAATCACAATACTTCCCTGGAGTGCATTATCTTTCGCCTCTCCTGTGTTAGGGAGTAGTTGATGGTAGCTTCTCAAATGTCAGATGGCTTATAACTTCTGCTTCTGTCTCTGATTTTCTTCTATGAGCACTCTGTGTTTACAGAGTGCTGAACAACTATGGGGTTTGGGAAGAAATTGAATTTGGAGGAGTAGAGGTGGCAAAGCATAGACTTGCTGGATAGAGAGACCTAGTTCGAAATCCCAGTGAAATTCTTTACAAGGTGTCTGGTGGTGAAGAAGTCATTGAAAAGCCTTCAACCTCAGTTTCCTCACTTTGAAATAAGAGAAGGAAATTTATTTTCTTGAAGAGTTGAGGGAAATGGGAGATATGAACAATCTGTGGGAAGAATTTGGCATAGTACCTGCCAAGGGATTCTGTACTCCTTTCCACTGGATGTGGAACAGATTTCTTTGTTCCTTGAATTTGGGCTCTGTCCTCTGATTTGCTTTGACTAATGAAATTGGGGCTAGGTGACAGTGTGCCATTTCCAAACTTGGGCATTAAGAAGAAACACATGCTTCCATTCTCTCTTGCCTTTCTTTCATCACCATAAAAAAGCCTTCCTAGAGGGGCGCCTGGGTGGCTCAGTGGGTTAAGCCTCTGCCTTCGGCTCAGGTCACGATCTCAGGGTCCTGGGACTGAGCCCTGCATCGAGATCTCTGCTCAGCAGGGAGCCTGCTTCCCCCTCTCTCTCTGCCTGCCTCTCTGCCTACTTATGATCTCTCTCTCTCTCTCAAATAAATAAATAAAATCTTTAAAAAAAAAAAAGCCTTCCTAGATATCTCTGAATATAGTTAGAGCAGACCTGAGCCCAATCTGCAGTGCAAAACTAAACCCAGTAAGACTGACAAGTAAATCACCTCCCCAGCTAAACCCAGCCTAGACTAATTGGTGCTCAACCAAACCACAAATGAAGAAAAATAAATTATTTATTATTATTATTATTATTATTATTATTATTGTAAGCCAATGAATTTGGAGGCAGTTTGTTATGCAGCAATAGCTGACAGATACAATACTGGAAAAAATGAGTTTTCTGGTTTAAAATTAGATTTGACTAGCAGCTTCAATACCTGCTTTCCTGTTTAACTTCTCACTGAAATGCCAAAGAAAATATAACAAAAGGTGAAAAATCACACTATCACAAAAGCTTAATATAAAAGGCAAATCATGAATCTGGAAAAAAAAAAGATATAATCCAGAGAAAACTCCATCTAAAAATTAATAGCAATAAAACTGAAAATTGAAAAGCAATCCCTCTCTACTGCCTGTCCCCATGCCCAACTATTCTGTAATCACAGCAGAATAGTAACCTCTGCACATTCCCCAAATGTTCCATAACCAAGTGCATTTTTTTTTACATCCAGGGTAAGTAAGACTGTAATAGCCAGAAATAACCTGAACAAGAGTTAAGGCAATACGTGTTTGAGTAATTGTATTTCTAGGGCGATGGAAGTTCTATGAGAAAAGTGCCGTTAGCAGGAACAGAGGCAAAGAGACCCTGGGTAGCGGTGCATTCTAGGAATTACAGATTACCACATACAACATTCAGGGCCCAATAGTGTGAGTGAGAGAGAAAGATACCGCCCCAATAAAGAAGGTGAAAACCTGCCAGAAAGAAGAATTTAAACTATCAGCTGCATGGATTTATTTGTCCTTTAACTGAATGTCCATGATAAATTGAACCACAGCACAAGTGGACAGTAAAAGTAACCAAAAGCTTGGCTTTGAAAAATGCTGAAATCTGGTCTTATAGAAAATATAGCAGAAAAAAATAGATTCTATGTTATGACATCAATATCTAAGAAAATTACATAAGCTTTTTTCTTTTAACCCATCAATCCCACATCTCAGACTCTACCCAGAAGATATTCTACAAGTACCAGACAATAGGTGCTCAAGATTATTCAGAGGACTGGCAAACAAACCAAGGTAACTCCTTTGTATGAAATGCTCTGCTACCATACAAAAAGAATGAGGAGACTTTACGTATTGATATAGAATGATCACCAAGACATACTGTTAAGTGACAAATTCAGGATTCAAAACAGTCTACAGAATATACCTTCTGTGTGAGATAAAACAGGAAATATACAAACAGACACATACACATACACAAGATTATTTTTATCAAATGAAATACTGGAAGAAGAAGCCACAACTAGTACAAAAAATGGTTACCTATAGAAATCAGAGTTAACGGGAATAGTAACAGAATGCAGGGAGGAGGATGGGAGCAAAAATTTTCTGAGTATTCAATCTGACATACTTTAGATTCTTGAATAGGGAAATGTTTTGTACATTCAAAAAATAATAGTAAAATTGAATCCAAAGGGGGGAAAAATACTCTAAAATTGAAAATAGAGAAAATAAACATTTCAACTGGCATTTGAAATCAGTATTCAGACTGTACCTCCATAGAATAATATAACTAAATGCAGGGTGTGGGCCTTTGTTAGGGTCCTGATTCAAGCAACCCACTGCAGAAGAAAATTTGAGACAATCAGGTGAATCTGAGTATGGAATGGAAATAAGATAATGCCAAGAACTTGTTATTTCTCTTAAATGTGACAATGGCATGGTGGCTGCATGGGGAAGGTTCTTATCAGTGAGAGATACATAATAAATTACTTAAGGGTGAATTGATATGATATGATATCTGGGAATTGTTTTGAAAGCTGTCAGCAAGGAAAAGAGTGTTTAAGGTGTGAAGATGAATGAATAGAGCAAACAAGATCGGCAAAATACTGAATCTTTAAAACTAGGTAGTGGGTACATGCAGGTTCACTTCTTAATCCATGTACTTTTATGGTGTGAATATCTGTAATAAAAATTCATATAAAAAGATCATTAAATATGAAAGGGTTTTATTTTGAAAAAGAGGATTATAAATATATAACAAAATGTAATGTGCAAATACATGAACATTGATTCAGTCCTTTTTTGAAAAAAAAAAGAAAGCTATAAAAGACAGTTTGGGGATAACTAGGAAATTGTGAGTATGTACTAACTCATAATAGGGAATTATGTTTAATTCTTTTAAGTAAGATAATGATTTGAGCT
The DNA here is from genome assembly GCA_028534135.1 of Potos flavus. Lineage (NCBI taxonomy): Eukaryota > Metazoa > Chordata > Mammalia > Carnivora > Procyonidae > Potos > Potos flavus. The sequence continues at coordinate 54,195,884 of CM052898.1, read as the reverse complement.
TATGTAAGAGACCATTTCTATTCTTAGGGGAATTAGGCCAAAGTATTTAGGGGGAAAGTGTCATGACATACACAGTCTTAATGTCAAAAGGCTTACCACAAGGATAATTATTAACACATATCACCCTTTTTTATATGGCTGAAAATGTTCATAATAAAAACTTAAAGAAACTATTAATGTCTAGCAAGAAACTACAGACAATTTTAAAACTCTCAGGGACATAATGAAGTTTTGAATAGGTGGAAAGATATCCACTGTATTAGGATTTGAAAAATGCAATAGTATAAAGATAGTAGCAATTCTCCCTCGATTTTTTTTAAGTTAATGTGGTTCTAAGTTAAAAAAAACAACAACAACAAAAAGGAAGCAACAGTGGTTGTTGTAGAGAGATAGGCACTTGGGAAGTGAGAAGAAAGGAAACCTGAAAAAAAATATAACCTGATGATGGAACTACACATTAATTCAACTATTTATGAAAACCATTTGGCAGTAGCTAACAAGGTGGAAGATGTGCATGCTTCATGCTCAGCAATTCCACTCCTTAAGAAATTTTACATACATGAAAAAAGAAACATTCAAGAATGTTCATAGCAGTGGTGTGAGTAACAAAATCTTTTTTTTTTAAGCTTTCTAGCTTCTTTTATTTTTAAGATTTTATTTATTTATTTGACAGAGAGAGAGAGATCACAAGTAGGCAGAGAGGCAGGCAGAGAGAGAGGGGGAAGCAAAGAACCCTATGTGGGGCTCGATCCCAGAACCCTGAGATCATGACCTGAGCCGAAGGCAGAGGCTTTAACCCACTGAGCCACCCAGGCGCCCCCAAAAAATCTTTTTTTAAAGACTTGGAAACAACCCAAATGCCCATCAATGGAGTGTATGAATAAATTGTGGTATATTTATGTAATGGAATACAAGTAGTAAAAAGAAATTAATGCAGATGAATAGCAAGAATTTAATACTGAGCAAAAACAAAACATCAAGAAGAGATCATTCAATAATTTATGCACAGTTCAAAAACAGGTAAAGCAAAACAATCCATTGTAATATACGTAAGTGCTTATTTATACTGTATCTAAGTCCTGCCAAGTGCTCCTCCTAAGTAATGTTCTCTCTTTCAGGCTAGTGGAGGCTCAAGTGTTCATTTAGCACAACCATTTATTACTTATACTAGAATATCCACTTATATTATTCAATTTTTAATGGAAATCATTTAAAATTATATGAAATCTCACTAATAAATGGCTATATATATTTAACCTGGAAAATAGCAAAAACTACAGTTAATGAAAGGGGATAAACTTACTGTATTTATTGAAAATATAAGCTATAGCAATTAAAAGTAATGTGGCTTAAGAGAAGAAATAGAAAAATCAATGGAAGAATCTAGAGGGCCCATAAATGACCTTAAAATTGGAATATGATAAAGTAGGGATATTTTATCAGAAATGAAAAGTATTGGGACAATTGACTTACCCTTTAGGAATAAAGTGGAGTTGGTTCAACACTCCAAACTTCATACCAAGATATATTTCAGATAAATTAATGATTTTAAAAAATAAATAAATAAAAGTAAAATACAAAGCCCTAAAATTATTAGAAAAATTTTTCATTGGCTTTTTAAAAATAATCTTAAACTAAGAATACCTTTAAAATTAAAGGCAAATTAGGGGCTCCTGGGTGGCTCAGTCATTAAGCATCTGCCTTTGGCTCGGGTCATGATCCCAAGGTTCTGGGATCAAGCCCTGCCTGGGGCTCGCTTCTCTCTCTTCTGCTCCTGCTGCTTGTGTTCACTCTCTGGCTATCTCTCTCTCTCTCTCTCTCTGTCAAGTAAATAAATAAAATCTTTAAATATGCATATATTTAAAGATAAATTAAAAAACTGGAAAAGTACTTTTGTAATGCATATGATAGGTACTGGGCCAGCTTTTTAAAGGTCATTTTATTATTGTAACATCTATTTCACACTAACTATAAATCAAATATTATGATAATTACTTTATATGAATTATCTATTTTAATTGTCAAGCAAACCTAAATGTTAAGTATTCTTATTGTCCAGATTTTATGGATGATGGAACTGAGGTACTAAAAGATTACAAAACTTGTATCAGGTTAAACACCTAATAATGAAATCAGGACATGAAACCATGAAGACTAACACAAGAGGCCCCGTTTAAAACCACCATTTTATGCTGCTTATAAACAAGTTCCTAAAAATCAGTAAGAAAAAAAGATAACCCAATATAAATAAAAGGAGAAGATAAAGCATATGCAAAGCAATTCTCAAAACAATAAATACAAATACAAATAAATAATCATATATAGATGCCAAGAAAACAACACTGAGATACCAATACCCATCAGATTGGCAATCTTAAACAAATGATAAAACTAAATATTAAAAAAAAAGTGGATAAAGAGGTATGGTGATTCATTTTGGTGAGATTGGGAGTTGGTGCCATGTTTTTTTTAAGATTTTATTTATTTATTTGTCAGAGAGCGAGAGAGCACAAGCAAGGGGAGCAGCAGGCAGAGGGAGAAATAGGCTCCCCGCTGAGCAAGGAGCGCAATGCAGGACTTCATCCCATGACCCTGTGATCATGACCTGAGCTAAAGGCAGACCCTTAGCAGACGGAGCCACCCAGACATCCCTCAGTGCCACTTTTTCAAAGGCAATTTGCCAATATTTACCAAAATGTAAAATACATGTGGTCTTCCATGAAACAGCTTCCCTAGAAACTGCTTTCTTAGAAATGTATCTAGAAACATACATACATACATACATGCAGAAAGACATGATGGTATTCATTGCAGGATTTATGTAATAGAAAAAAATCATGCTAACAACACCTTAAAAATACTGAAAACTTTGACAGAGGGGAATATGTAGATACATTATGATTGATTCATATAAAAGAATTCTATGGAACTGTTAAAAACAAATGTGATAATTTCATATGTACTGACATAGGAACATTTTCAAAATATATCATCAAGTGAAAAAACAAAAAGGTGTTGAATAATGTGAATACATTATCTCATTTGAGTTAAATATGAGTATATGCCCTATGTATGCAAAAAAACATTTCTGGTGGATACCATTGAAACTATTGATGGTGTTTACACCCAGCAAGGGGTTAGGTTGCTGGGCAAGAGATGACTTTTTTTTTTAAAACCATTCTTTGCTGCTTGATATTTTAGCATGTGAATATATCACCATAGTAATATAATATTTGACACTGAACTTTTAAAAGAGCCAAAAAGGGGCACTTGGGTGGCTCACTTAAGCGTATCTCTTGAATTTGGCTCAGGTCACAGTCTCAGGGTCCTGGGATCCAGCCCCGCCTTAGGCTTCATGCTCAGTGCAGAGTCTGCTTGTGTCTCTCCCTCTGCTCCTCCACACTCACACTCTCCTCTCTCTCTCTCTTTCTCTCTCTCTCAAATAAATAAATAAAAATAAATTTTTTAAAAGGAGCCAAAAAAGAGAAAAAAGGAAAAACCTGATTCTAGAGAAAGCTTGCTTTTCAGATTATTAATAAAGAAAAAATAAATATGAAAATTTTATTTTAAAAATCTATAAAACAAAGAAAAAAGGACACTCAGAGTTTGCCCAGTGTCTCTAAAAATAATCATATAGTCCAGAATAAAATTTCCCAACCATAAGCGAGGGCAGAGTGCATATATATATATATATATATATATGTGTGTGTGTGTGTGTGTGTGTGTGTGTGTGTGTGTATAATATAGATATATGTTACATATATCTATCTCCAGGATGAAGTGAAAGAAGAGATGTTCAAGAAAGAGCTTATTGCAAGATCACTCAATAAAACAATTACAAATATTGAAGAGGCAAATCCAATGCTATAGAAATGTACTCTATTATATCAGGGACAAACCTGAGAAGCTGAGGAAACAATTCTGGAATATAGAGGAAGAAAGATAAATAAATACCAAATATATATGAATATAAATATAAATGAAATAGAATAGGATAATTCACTAAATGCCAGCAGATAAATAAGAAAGATCTGAGTTTTTAAGGAATCATGTCAGGAATGTATATATTCTACTAGACACTTGCTAAAATGGCAATGAGTATCTCATTGTTTATGAATCCCTCTTTGCAATGTGATTTTACACACTTTCCATCAAGAGGTAGAGTGTATTTCCCCTATCTCTTCAATATGAGCTGGTGGGCTCAGTCACTTGCTTTGGGCAATAGAATATGTTAGAAGTCATGCAGAGCCAGTTCCAGGCCTAGGTCTTAAAGAGCCTTGCATGCTTCTGTGTTTGCTCTTGGAAAACCTGCACAGCTGCCATATGAACAAGCCTGAGCCAGCCTGCTGTAAGATGAGGGTCCACGTAGACAGAGCCATTCCAGATGAGGATGGTGCCTGGCCAACCTAGCAGCTGACCACTGATGCCTGAGACCATTCTAGACCAGAACTTCCCAGCAGAACTCAGCCCAAATTGCCAACCTACACAGTTGTAAGCTAAATAAATGATTACTGTTTTAAGACATTAATTTTTGGCATGGCTTTTTAGGGAACAGTTGCTAACTAATACATTCACATTCACCCTAACCGTCATTTATATGGGAAAGTAAAGAAATACAACATCAGGAATAAGAGAAGCCTGAAAATATATTCTCTTTAAAAAATCATTTGAAGATGGACATGAAACAATGGAAAAGATAAAGCAAAATTAAGAGACGAAGAAAGGAGATGTCACAGTGCATCCAGCACTCCAGACTACTGATAGCAATTAATACGATTTGGCTAAATTCTTGAAATATCACTAATAGTAATACAAAAAATAACAATATGCTCATGAAGATCTATTATATAAAAATAATTATGAAATTGCAAAAAAAAAACTGAATTAAAATGTAGGTTTTTCTAAGTAAATGGAAGAGGAAAAGAGAGTAAGGAAAAGTATGTTCAAACTCTTATTTTAAAATATAAAGGAAACTGAAAAGACACCAAATGCTATACCCGATAGAGAGATATATGTTAGAACATATTTGGGAAAATTATTAAAGTGTTAAATATATGGTTTTAAAATAGATTCTGGTCAAAGTATGCAAGCCATTGAAGAAGAGTAAAGCAGTTAATGTGAATCTTTAGAGCAAAAACCAGAAACAAAAAAAAAGAAATGCATGAACATTAATGACTAAATAAAAACAAAATGACAGAAGTAGGAACAAATATATCAGCTATTACAATGAGCATAAGAGGAATAAAAGTCCACATTAAACATGGTTGATATAAAAAGACTCTAATTAAACAAGAAACCCAAAATTGAAAAAAATATGTCAGAGAAATACAAATAAACAAAAAGCTACAATTGGGATAATAAAATCAGATAAAGCTGAATTTAAGGCAAACATAAAAGAGATTTTTTAATGATTTCATAATTATCATTTTATAACGATGAGGACTTAAATTTACAGTGATGTTACAAATTTCTACAAATCATTAAGTATCAATCAACATTGTCTCAATATTAAAGATGAAAAGTAGCCAAAAAACAAGACAACATTTTAAAAGCACAGTTACAGCGCTATGGACAGATCAAATAGACATAAACAAAAAAACAAAACACAAATCAAGATTTTGGCTTTTTAGACTCTTGGATCCCTATGAGAATCTCATGAAAGCTCTCCCTTTGCTCAGAAGAAGAAACACTTGGCCTGCATGTCAGGGGACTGATGGATACCCTGAAGCCCATTCATAAACTTCTTTGTGGCCCCTGATGGGTTAACAATACCAGATAAAAGGATTTGAGTTAAATTATTAATAAGGTTGCTTAAATAATTACAAAACTTTAACTCTGTGGAGAATAGATTGCCAGTGCCTATGGCCCGTTCATATAAATCCATTATATATTAGACCACAAGGACAATCTAGAGCTCTAAAAAGTATTCTGCAGGCCATGTTCTCTAATCAAAGTGCAATAAACTAGTGAATTATGAAATTAATGAGAACATTTTAACCTTAAAAATAAAGCCACTTGGAATTGTTAAAAGTCACTCTCCATAATAACTCTTTAGTCAAAGAGGAAAAGAAAATGTCCCCTAAAAAAAATTAACAAAAAATAGGAATACCACATACCGTATCTTAGAAATACAGATTTATGATCAAGTTAACTTATGAATTAGTTATTAAAAGTTAGCTCTTTCACTAAATTGTGTTGGGACAACAGGCTAATAAATGGGCTTAGTAATAAAGAGCTAAGTCAGTTTTGAAATAGATGAGGAAGGATGGAAGCAAGGAAGAGGTTTGCTCTACATGATCTTGGGAGGCAGGGAAAGGACACTGTTACACAAGCAGTACGGACTGTTGTTGAAAGAGATGAATAGAACAAGCGTGGAACAGAATAGAGACTTCAAACATGGATCCCAGTTTGTATCCGACTTTGACATATGGTAAACGTGACACTTCAAAGCCCTGGGGAAAGGATGGTGTGGTTGGTATATAGTGCTGAGGAACTGATTCTCTAGGACTTGATGTGTTGATGCAAGGAAGGAATCCCCAAAGACCAACATACCCATAAAGATACTCACAGTCAGAAGAAAGAAGGGAACTAAAAATTAAAATGCCAACAAGATATCATTTTATATCCACTAAAAATACAAAAATTGAAAAGATGGTGAAGATGGCAGGAAACAGGCTCCCCACATAGTACCAGCAGGCATATAAAATAGCACTGTTCTTCTGAAAAAGCCACCTAACTCTTCTTAGTAAAATCAAGTGTGCACACACACTGTGATTATCCATTCTTTCTGGAGCATACGTCTCAGAGACATTTTCCTGCAGGTTAGTAAAGAGGCATTTTAGAAGATGTTTTTAGTGCACACTTTGGATGTTGGAAACAACCTGATTATCCAACAATTGGGGAATGGGTAAGTTAAAGGTAGAAAACACTTAGAACATAATGCTATTTAGCCTTAAAAGTAGTGAAAGAGATTTCTTCCAGCACATTTAAAACATGTGATTACTTTCAGCAGTCATTTAGAATATGGTGTTGGTTGAAAAGGGTAAAAAAAAAAAAAAAGAGAGAAATTTATAGCATAACACCATTTGCATAAACTTTGCATACACACATAAAGTCACAAAATGACATTATAGTTTCCAAGGATAGATGGATTTAAGAATATGTGTAAAGAATAGTAGAATGGATACCTAAAGAAAAAAAGAAGTGAGTCAGTGGAACAGGGATAAAGATGAAATTAAATAAATGGATGATATAAGGGAGGGTCCTTACACGGACTGATGATTACAGTGTGTGATTAATTCAACTTCCCTACCTGTATCTATTTTTCAAAGTATGATTTAAAATGCTAGCCTGCTTGCTTCTCCTTTAATTTAGATTCAGTTAGTATTTGCAAAGGATCTTCTAGTGCCAAGTACATTCATGTTCATTCTTTTACTCAATGCTCACAAGAAATATGGGTGTATGATTGTCTACATTTTGCAAAAAGGAAACAGCTCCTGCTTCTAAAGAATTTGCCCAAGGTCACAAAGTTAGTTAGTTAGAAAGAAAGGATTGAAACCTAGGTCTATCTGATGCACTATAATCCTTCTAACACACCGCAGTTTCTGTGTATGGCATTAGGGTACTTGAAACATTATTCAGACTTATGGATCATAAATCATGTTACTAGGCACTGTGGATGCTAGACTGGGTACTGACTCTTAAGAGCAATGAACAAAGATATTGATGCTGCTGTGATGGTATCAATCACTACACAGCAGCACAAGAATCCATGGATCCCGCCAGGATGGCTCCACTCTATGGACCTCCAAAGGAACAAAACTAGATGCTTAAAAATGCAGCTGGAGATTATGGCTTAGACCTGCATGCTTCTGCCCTCCTCTATCTGCCCTGAGTCTACTGAATCAGAATTGTATGCTCTTTGGAGGCAGATGGGAGCAGGAGAGTCACTAGAACATCAGGTAGTCATAGTGTCTATCGCAAGGCAGAGCAGAGTCTTACATGGTACTTCTGTCTTTGTACCGAGTTTCAGCTGAGGCTCCAAAGCAGAATAAAATGAGTAAGTGCTTAAAACAGAGACCCACCAGTATCTGTGTCCCCCTCCCCTGAATGCACTGCTGGACTACATTGTATAGCCTCCTCTTGTATGTAGTTGGGGCCCTACAGCTAGATTTCAAAAATGGAATGTGCATGAAAGAAACTCTCACCACCTAGTCAAGTCAATTAAAAGCAGGGATCTCTTTCTTGCATCAGTTAGTGATTTCTGTGAAACAAACCACCTCAAACTCAGTGGTTTACAACAACCATTTATTTAGATCACAATCCAGCAGATCAACAAGAATCTAAGCCGGGCTCCATTAGATGGTTCTTCTGGTCTCATTATGGCTCCCTTTTATGCCTGGAGTCAGATGGAAGTCAGCTGACCTCTCTGTGGAATTTGTCTGGCAGTCGGCTAAAGCGACAGGGCAGTTGACCACATGTCTCTCATGATCCAGCAGACACAGATGTATTCATATGGAAGTGGCAGGACTTATGGAAAAGAGCAGAAGTGTACAGTTTCCTGAGGCCAGAGTCAGAACTGACACAGTGTCATTTCTACCACTCTATTAGCCAAAGAAAGTCACAAAGGCACAAATGGCAGGAACCTAGACTCCACCTTTGGATAAGAAAAGATACAAAGTCAAATTGCCAAGAGTATGTGTTCAGGGATAGGTAGAGAACTGGGGCCATTTTTGCCATCTGCCACACTTCCCCGTGCCTTCTCTTATACTACTGGCCAAATCCTATAAAGGATTTCAGGGCCTTGTAAAGATTCTTAACCCAGAGTCCACAGATATTCAAGGGGTCCATTTCAGGAAATCCATTAATTTCGATGTGAAAACATTGCATTGTTATGTTCATTAACCTTAACCTTAGAAATTACATAAGATATTAGACTTGCCACCTCAGTCTTATTAGTGAAAGTATTAATAAAGAAGCATCATATAACTTTCAACACATTTTACTAATTCTTTGATCACTGTATTCTATTCCCTTAAAAACATCATTCTGAGAAAGGGCCCATAGTCTTCACCAGACTTCCAAAGGGAGCCATGGCACAAAATGGGTACTCTCCACATAGAAGACAGCAAAGACACTACTAAAAGAAGCTTAGATACTGAACAGCTGTACAGAGCAGAGCTACCCCCAATACCCACCACACACTTTGGTCAAGGACATGATAAAGAAGTAAATCTATTGTTTGAAGCCCATGAGATTCAGGATCATTGTTACTACACTTAGCCTATGTTGGCTTATGCAATATGTGACATGTCTATGCAGTTCAGACCATCAAATAACTGAACTCATTCAGTCCATTTTGGACATCCAGCCTACATAAAATAAGTTGGTTAATAAAGTTAGAATCATTAGAGAGAATTCTTACCCCTCTTCTAACCCACAACAAGTGGGAGTTCCAAAAAATTAATTTTCAGAAGTGGTGTCATCTGATCAGAGGAACAAGTAGAAACTTCCTCTCTGGCTGAAGGTAGGTAGAGCCCAAGAAACTTGTGAGAGTGAGTTGTTGGAAGAACTAATATAGGGTTCCTAGAACTTGGGGAGATGTGAAAGTGTGAGGTTAGATGGAGCATCACCCAAGGGCAAAATATAAATGAACTGCACTTTGAGAATTTGATGAATCAAAGGAGTCTAGTTCCCATGTAGTCTCTGTGAGGTTTTTAGCCTATACTTACACTACCTTGAGAGACCCACCCAAGAGGACTTCCTATGGAGGCAAAGCATTCTCAGTGATGTGTCTTGGCAAGCTGGATATGAGGAGGAATAGTAAGAAGTCAGGAGGGCACGTATTGCATGGAGCACTGGGTGTGGTACATAAACAATGCATCTTGTAACACTGAAAAAATAAAATAAAAGTATTTGGGGGAAAAAAAAAAAAAGAAGTCAGCAGAGACTGAGCCCATTCCCCAGAAAACAGTGAGGCATAGAAGCCCTCACTGGAGGTCTCTGAGAATGCACAGAAGAGCCAATTTGACATGCCTGCCTTGACAGAGGACTTTTGACACCCACAAGAAAGGCACAACCAGTATAGGTTACAAAAGCAACAATCAAATAACGTGTTTCCTTCTCCTGTAAATCTTCCAATCTATAATCTATGGCTCCGAAGAAGCCAAATTCAGCTGTGTTAGTTGAGAAGGAGGTGGGATAAGGAGACAAAGAACAAAATTTAATCACTCCTGTCCCCTGTCTATCCTCAAGCCATGAGCTAAGTCTGACTTTAAATTGGGGAGTCTAAAGTTTTGATGTTGGATTGGGTTGGACTTTTTAGTCTTGTAACTGAAACTCTTCTGATATCTCAAAAGGACTGGAAAAAACACTGGAATTTTCTAACAACATCACCCAAGAGGTAGGGAAAATTTTCTTACAAAAATATTGTGCAGAAAGAATGATTCTTATTTACACTCTGTTAAACCCAAGACAAAAACAATCCAAGCCAACTCACAAAATCCACCAGAAGGTGCTTCCATATCCTACAGTTTCTTCCACACAGTTGAAATGGCTGGAAGGAGCTGAAAAGCAGCAGGGCTCCATGCAGACTTGGCAGGTGTATGTTGGCCATTGGGAAGGTCAGGCCTGGGCCATTCCCAAGATATTCTGAAGTTCACAGAATGAATGCATCCTTTGTCACTCCAACTCAACCCTTCTCAATTGAATCTCAGGTGTTTTCTCTACTGAAACCTGTCTCATAGCTACAAAAATATCCAAACTCTGCAGTTGCTCCCTCTGAAACATGTGTGAGTCCAATTGTCTTGTTTCCCAAGACATCTTTACTTCAAAACCAATTTGTCCACTATGTTCTTTGTCTACCAACAAAACATATCATAGAAAATAATCCTAAAGACCAGATGCATGATCATATACAAAAGATATATTATCCTCATTAGCCATGCTGAGCTGCTGAGTTTCACCTCAGGAGAAAGGGCCAGAGGAAGACCTGAGTTTGGGTGTTTATAGTTAAGCCACACATAACAGACACTGTGAGTGCCTCTCCAGAATACTCAGACCTTGCCATCTTGGTGTGTGCAGGCAGATTTCCAACTGCCAGCATCTGCATCTTTTTGCCTAATGGCTTTTTCCAAACAACTTCCAACAAGACTTGGGGATGCCAGAGAATTAACATTTCCCAGAGCAGCCCTCAACTAATGGCTGATGGGAGTTGGTGTATAAACACCCCTGCCCCCTCACCTCAGGGTTGGAGACTTCTGAGTCCTGTGTTCAACTGTTTCCCAGAGTGTCCTTGTGGGATTGCCCACAGTGGTAACTGGCTTGTTAATACATCCATTATTGGCTGACCGCCCTTCCTTGTCCCACTTCCCCACCCTCTTCCTGAGTTCTTCTCACACCTCCCAAACGAATTATTTATACTCGAAACCTTGTGTTGGGATCTGCTTTTCCTAAACTAGAACAGAACTGTAGCCCTGCCTATTGGTTAAATGTGGCCCCAAAGAACACCCTAGGCTCCAAACAGTCTTATTCACTTCACCTCCCAGGAAAAAAAGGTAAATGGAGAGGCAAATGTGTGAGGTCATAGAGCACAAAGCATTCCACAGCCCATTCAAGGCAGTGAGACGCCCAAGCCTTCAGTTTGCTTTATTCTCCCTGGAGAGGTCTCTGAAACTGCCTGAAATAGAGCTTTCTGCCTGTAGTCCCAGGCATGGGAATCTTACATGCTTTGTTTTAATGAAAGTAGACACATCTGAGAAAAGGAGACCTTCTGAAACCAGATGGGTTTGGTCAAACATTCTGCTACACTCTGCATCTTTTTGAAAGCATTCCTTTGAAAATTGTTGGCATTAGTTAACAAGGTGACTTTCAGAGAGGAAGAGCAGATGCAAGCATGTGACTCTCATCTGGACCACAATACCACATGAAGTCAAAGGTAAACAAAACACCCAGACTCAGATTAATTGTGACAGACAGTTCCTGAGCATCAGCCTCTGGTGGGAACCAGACTTCCATTCACTTGATCATGGAGAGCTTGCCATCATCTCTCCTCCCCACGGAGGGAAGGCCTCTCTTCCACCAAACTCCTCACCACTTGCGTTCTTCCTGGCTTTCCTATTTAGTAGTTATGATTCCATAATCACACACTTCCTCTATGGCTCCCATTCCCCTCCAGAGCCATATGACCTTCATTTTTGTGCCTCATCTCTAGAAAAGTTGGGTTAGTATTCCAACTTCACCTCAACAGGGTACCAAGACTAGAAATACTTTATTCCATAATTCCTGAAGATTCTTTAATCCAAACCATGACATCAACCAGAGTTGCTGGGCTTCCAGATTTAGGAGATTAATTAATAATCCTTTAAACGATCTTCAGTCATTCAAAGATGAGCTTCAATTTGGCATTTTGCAATTAATGCCCTAAAATGTTCACTCCCAGTAACAACAATAATAGTAGTAATAAATAATAACACGTATGCATACCAATTGCTATATTAACTCATTTAATTCTCACAACAACCCTATGAGGTAAGTATTATTTTCTCTACTTTGTAGATGCAGAAACTGAGGCAACAGATTTGCAAAAGGACTTGCACAACCTCACAGGGTACGTATGGCAGAGCCAGGATTCAGGGCTGCCATATACAGCTGTGCAGGTTGTGCAGTGCACTCCACCAGAAAGAAGCATTCACAACAGCTGCTGCACGACTTGCTCAAAACCCTACACAACAAGATCCAAACCCAGGAGGACTCTCCAAATTTCCTATGGCTTCTCTAAGTCAAAGAAGTTAAAAAGCAGAGCACAATATTTGTGTATAAAGACAAGAATTATTTATAAAAGCAAAAAACAAACAGAGGCAACAATAGAGAAATGACTAAGCCATTTACATCAAAACCACCTCATAAATCACTTTCCAACAATTAAAAATAATGCCTAAAAATATATATTTTAAAAGTTACCTAAAATTATGGTAAGAGATGAAAAGAAGCAATATATGAAAATCTAAATTTAAGTCGGTAAGGTAAAAACAGAAACGCACGACCCACCTTGAGCTCCTGCTATGATGTCATATCCTGGGACCAGTCAGATACCCATGGAAAGTCATTTATACATTACTTGTATCATCATGTACAGGGCAGCAACTATAGCTTTAAGTTTTCTTTGCCTTACATCATGCTTATTCTAATATACCCATGATATTCAATCAAAGTATCTCAAACAACATTATTGGGAAAGGAACTCATCAGAGTAAGAGAAGGCAAGTAATGGTTATTACCAATGGACTCTACCAGGCCTACCATTACCCCATTACCCAGAAATAATTGCCCTTAGAGAACCATGAAATATTGTATTGAAGACCCAATACAGTTATAAGGGAGGTAAATCTTTTTTTTTCCCCAAATATTTTTATTTTATTTTTTCAGTGTTACAAGATTCATTGTTCATATACCACACTCTGTGCTCCATGCAATACATGCCCTTCTCAATACCCACCACCAGGCTCACCCAACCCCCCACCACTTCCCCTCCAAAACCTTCAGTTTGTTGCTCAGAGTCCACAGTCTCTCATGGTTCATCTCCTCCTCCAATTACATGGGTCTCTCTTTCAGAGTCTACTATGTACTCTAAACTCAAGATAAATAATAATTGTTCTTTCTCATAATCAGGATGTAAAAGTCCAGGATCTAACGACATGGGTGGAGCCTCACAATTTCTTGTGAAAATTTCACCCTCTATTGCTGAGACTCTAGATGATGGAGTCTAGAAGTTCGGGACCCAAGGAAGGACTGTTTCCTCTAGAAGACACCATTTTTTTTCCCCACTAAATTGGAAAAAGAGACTACCAGATCACTTCAAGCTTCCTTTATTAACAGGCCAAAAATGAATAGGGGATTGGAACATAGTATATACCTTTTAATCTCTTTTTCTTCCCAGCATAATTTCCTTTAGAGAGAGCCCTTTCCCATTCCATAAGATCCTAAGGAGCTGCCACTTATGGAATCCTATCTTTTTGATCCTTCTGACCATTAGAATAGATATATAACTTAAGCTTGTCCAATTTCTCTCTCTATCCCAGATATTTTTTTCTTGACTGAGGACATGAAGGGACCAAAAGTGGTTTGAGCAATACCCTAAAGAATCCCTACATAATGTCAGCACTCTAAAAAGTTCCATGAGTTATTCCTTCAGGCTGCCCTGGTCAGCCCTGGTTCCTGTCCTTTCTAAGACCTGATGTTCATCTATTCCTTTGATTCTATCAACCACCTCATATACTTCTCTTCTTAGTTATTAAGGGATTGATTCTCACATGAAAATATACCCTCTGGCCAGAGGAGTAGGAGACCTAATATCATCAGGTCCCAGGAGTTCAGCTAGATAGTTATCAAACCATTCTGAACAGCTACAAACTCAACAAGAGAGAGAAGAGAAGAAGAGCAGCAATTCTAGGAACAGAAAATCTACCACTTTCCCAATGGTAGGACATGCGGAGAAATGAATCCAAGGCAACATTCAGAAAGATGGGCCATGGGGGGAGTGGCTGGCTCCCGGCAAGTGATAGAGCAGCTGAGCACAAAATCAGAACTTTTAGAAGTCCGGTTCACTGAGGGACATCGCTCCAAAGGCTAAGGGGGGGGGGGGCTCACTAGGACAGTGTGGTCGCAGGACCCACAGGATCACAAAAAGACCAGGGGTGCCTGAGGGTGGCAGAGCTCTCAGGTATCAGAGCCAGGAAGCCAGCCTCAGAGACGGAGCCAAGCAGTGGGCTCTCAGTTCGGGGTTACCTTAAACTGTGATCTGAGGCACAGTTGGGCCACTACTCTTTGAGCAGGGTTGACACAAGCAGCAGATCCAGGGAGACTCACCTTCCCCCTCCAGGAGGAGCAGCGTGGGAGTGCACTGCAGGAATTTGCTAGGTTTGGAGACTCCAAAGGGGGTCATGAGCCAGAGATAGAAACTCTCAGTCACAGGCTGGGTGAGCTCGGAGTGCGGCCGGAGACCAGGGGGACGGGAGGGATTGACTGCTTTTCTTGGAAGGTGCACTGAGGAGTGGGGCCTGGAGCTCTCAGCTCCTACAGGCTGGAGACTGGGAGGGCGCCGTTTTCATTCTCCTCCTCCAAAGCTGTACAGAAAGCGTTCGGGGAACAAAAGCTCCCGAGAGTGAACCTGAGCAGATTACTCAGCCTGGCCCCTGGCAAGGGCTGTGCAATTCCGCCTCGGGCAAATACATTTGAGAATCACTGCAACAGGCCCCTCCCCCAGAAGATCAGCAAGAACATCCAGCCAAGACCAAGTTCAGCGATCAATGAGAACTGTGGAACTCCAGAGCTAGGAGAAAGCAACACATAAAATTCATGGCTTTTCCCCCATGATTCTTTAGTCTTTCAAAGTTGAATTTCTTTAATTTTATTTTTTTCTTATCCTATTTTTTTAATTTTTCTTCTTTCCTATTTTAATGTTTTTTAACTATTTTATTTTATCAACATCTTTTTAAAAATCGTTTTTAATTTTCATTGTTATAGTTATATTTTATCCCTTCATTGTATTTAACCTTATTTTTTGTATATACATAGGTTTTTTTTTTCCTTAATATTTTAGGATACAATTTCTTCTAATAGATCAAAATATACCCTAAATCTAGCACATGGCTTTGTTCTAGTCTCCAGCCTGATCACATTCCTTCTTCTTTTTTTTTTTCTTTTCTTTTTCAACAACTTCTTATCAATTCCTTTTTAAAATCTTTTTGAATTTTCATCTTTACAGTCATATTCCATCCCTTCATCGTGTTTACCCCTATTTTTGTATATATCTAAGTTTTTCTTTCATTAAATTTTTGGGAGGCAGTTTCTTCTAACAGACCAACATACACCCAAAATCAAGTGTGTGGCTCTGTTCTAATCATATATATGTATTCTTTCTTTCTTTCTTTCTTTCTTTCTTTCTTTCTTTCTTTCTTTCTTTCTCCTATCTTCTCCCCCCTGGTTTCAGGTCTCTTCTGATTTGGTTAGTGTATATTTTGCTGGGGTCATTGCCACCCAGAGGAATGTTGAAAAAGAAAACCAAAGTTGGCAGCATCACAATTCCAGACTTCAAGCTCTATTACAAAGCTGTAATCATCAAGACAGTGTGGTACTGGCACAAAAACAGACACATAGATCAATGGAACAGAATAGGGAGCCCAGAAATTGACCCCCGACTCTATGGTCAACTAATCTTTGATAAAGCAGAAAAGAATGTCCAATGGAAAAAAGATAATCTCTTCAACAAATGGGGTTGGGAAAATTGGATAGCCACATGCAGAAGAATGAAACTGGACTGTTTCCTTACACCACACACAAAAATAGACTCAAAATTGATGAAACACCTCAATGTGAGAGAGGAATCCATCAAAATCCTTGGGGAGAACAGAGGCAGCAACCTCTTCGACCTCAGCCACAGCAACTTCTTCCTAGAAACATTGCCAAAGGCAAGGGAAGCAAGGGCAAAAATGAACTTTGGGACTTCATCAAGATAAAAAACTTTTGCACAACAAAGGAAACAGTCAACAAAACCGAAAGACAACTGACAGAACGGGAAAAGATATTTGCAAATGACATATCAGTTAAAGGGTAAGTATCCAAAATCTATAAAGAACTTATCAAACTCAACACCCAAAGAACAAATAATCCAATCAAGAAATGGACAGAAGATATGACCACACATTTCTGCAAAGAAAACATCCAAATGGTCAATAGACACATGAAAAAGCACTCCACATCACTTGGCATGAGGGAAATACAAGTCAAAACCACAGTGAGATACCACCTCACACCAGTCAGAATGGCTAAAATTAGTAAGTCAGGAAACGACAGATCTTGGCAAGGATACAGGGAAAGGGGAACTCCTACACTGTTGGTGGGAATGCAAGCTGTTGTAGCAACTCTGGAAAAGTGTGGAGGTTCCTCAAAAAGTTGAAAATAGAGCTACCTTATGACCCAGCAATTGCACTACTGGGTATTTACCCTAAAGATTCAAATGTAGAGATCCGAAGGGGCACATGCACTCGAATGTTTATAGCAGCAATGTCCACAATAGCCAAACTATGGAAAGAATCTAGATGTCCATCAACAGATGAATGAATAAAGAAGATGTGGTGGGACGCCTGGGTGGCTCAGTTGGTTAAGCGGCTGCCTTCGGCTCAG
>CM052898.1:54161758-54178603 GCA_028534135.1 Potos flavus | reverse complement strand
AAAATCTTTAAAAAAAAAAAAAAAGAAGATGTGGTATATACATGCAATGGAATACTATGCAGCAATCAAAATACCCAAAATCTTGCCATTTGCAATGACATGGATGGAACTAGAGGGTATCATGCTAAGTGAAATAAGTCAATCAGAGAAAGACAATTATCATATGATCTCTCTGCTATGAGGAATTTGAGAGGCAGGGCGGGGGGGTTATGGGTGGTAGGGAGGGAAAAAATGAAACATGATTGGATCGGGAGGGAGACAATCCATAAAAGACTCAATCTCATGAAACAAACTGAGGGTTGCTGGGGGTAGAGGCGGTAGGGATAGGGTGGCTGGGTTATGGACATTGGAGAGGGTATGGCTATGGTGAGTGCTGTGAAATGTGTAAGCCTTACGATTCACAGACCTGTACCCCTGGGGCAAATAATATATTACATGTTAAATAAATAAATAAATAAATAAATAAATAAATAAATAAATGATACCCTTCTTTACTTTGTTAGGGTGGAACCCGTGCACTTTTGTTGTTGTTGTTGTTTATTTGTTTGTTTTCTAAGCTGGATCTACATTTGACTCTACCAAAAGGGGGAATGAAGGCAAGCCTGGAAGATAGTAGGGAGAAAGAGCTTGCTCCTCTTGCAGACATTCTACTTTCTCAGTGACACCCAGGCAGCATCTCTTCACCTCAGTAGTAATTGATTCCAGAAATGGTTCTAGTAGCATTGTTTCTATTGCTCCGCTTTTATTTCTGCACACTCTGAACCAGCCTCATTATTGCTCCTCTTACCCTCAAATTACCAGCCCCAGACAGGCAAGGCCTTTTCCTCATAGGCTGAGATCCCAGCTCACTGGGGCCCTGCCTCCAGGGCTCTAGGTTCTGACTTCCCCAACTTCTTCCCTTTGTTTCTGCAGCCCTAGGAGTGCACTGGACTCTTGCAGTCACTAATTTTATACTAATCCTAATGTTCTATATTCACCATTTCTGGCCTCTAGTACCCAATTAATCCAAACTTCTTATTAAATTCCCTCTGTGAAAATAATTGGGTCAGTCTTCTCTTTTCCCGAATGATCCATCTTCCAGTACATTCCGTTTCTTTTTCTCAAGTTAAAAAAATCTGTTGTTGTTGATTGAAACCTAAGAAACCTAAGTGAGCCATATGGTTATTCTTTACCCATGTAGAAACTGAAGTTGCCCATGGTTAATGAACTTGCCCAAAGCCACATGGCTAATAACAGTTGTTGTGACTCAAACTCAAGTCTACCTCATTCTAAAGCAGTCTTTACTTTCTCCTCCAAATCACAAAGGTATTAGACTAAAAATTATTTTTAAAAACAGTACTTGTCAGGGTGCCTGGTTGGCTTAGTTGGTTAAGGACAACTCTTGGTTTTGGTTCAAGTCATGATCCCATGGGTCATGAAATCAAGTCCTGCCTTGGGCCCTGTGCTCAGCGGGGAGTGTCTTGAAGATTCTCTCCCTCTGCCCTCCCCCCATTCATGCTCATGCACACTCTCTCTGTCAAATAAATAAATAAATCTTAAAATAAAATAAAATAAAATAAAATAAAATAAAATAAAAACAGAACTTGTTGACTTCTGGCCTGAGCAAGATGGCATAGTCTTGCCCTGCCCATTTCTCCTCACTAAGTATAATAATAAACACTGCAAATAACTTAAAGAAAACCAAAGGGGAGCTCAGAAAGGAGAAAGAGGAGAGTGAACTGGTCTGAGACAGGACTGGATGAATAACACAGAAGCAGAGCATCATATGACCTCGCAATCTATGAAGGAAGAGATGCAGGCCAGATGTTTCCTGATCCACAGCCTAGCAACAGAAGGCATCCCAGGTAAGTTCATTTCACCCCCTGTTTGAACAGGAGTCCACTACAACCCCAGGTGAGCCCAGCAAGTGGGGTCAATCAGAGGCTCCACTGATAATAAGGATCCAGGAGACACTTCCTTCCCCACTGGGCCTGAGACACCCCCTTCTGCCCAGAGATGACATATAGCTAGGAGGCACCAGAAAGGGAAAAACACTAAAACAAGAGGATATCACACCAGCTGGATTAGTTTTATAGGAAATAATGGAAAAGAAAACCAAAAGGAAAAAAATAAAGACATTTTTCCTGAAAGCATTTGTTTTGCTGTCAGATACAGGAAAGGCCTGTCAGAAATTAAGTCTGTGCAGACAGAACTCATAGTCTCCTGGAATACATAGCTACAGAACCACAAAGCCAGGTAAGAGGGTTTGATCTACAACACAGCATGTGACAGGGACACGGGATTCCATGCCATCCCTGCCTTTGTTTAGAATACAGCATCCACTATGCAGAGACAAGATGGCAGAAGAGTAGGGGAACCCATTTCATCTGGTCCCCTGAATTTAGCTAGATAATTATCAAATCACTCTGAACACCTATGAATTCAATCTGAGATGTAAGAAAAGAATTCCTGGAATTCTACAAATAGAAAAATGACCACTTTTTGCAAGGTAGGAGTGTGCAGAAGTGAAATGGAGGGGATACAGTGGAGGATAAAGACTGGGGGGAGGGAGCCTCAGTAAGCTGGCTACCAGAAAGTAATATAGCCCCCAGAGCACAGAATCAGAACCTTTAGAAACCTGATCCAGTGAGAGACATCCCTGCATGAAAGGTGCTTTTTGGTGAAGTGGGGCAGAATTCTAGGTAGGCCAGTGTGATCTCAAGATCCCCGGAGTCACAGAAATAATGAGGGTGCCTGAGTTGGTAGAGTTCCCCAACATTGGAGCAAGGAAACTGGTTATGGTCTGAGAGCCTGGGAGGGGCCTCTCAGCTCCATTTACCATAAACCAGGAACACCAGACACTCCAGCAACAGCTCTCAATGTGGGGGGGTAGGGGAGGGGGGTTGCAAAGGACAAAAAAAAAAAAAAAAAGCCACGGCCCTCTGCCTTCCCCCAGTAGGGGCAGCCCAGGCTTGCACTCCACCAGGCAACCACTCTCCACGGGGGGGGGGGGGGAGATGGGGGGTTCTGAAAAATGACAGAAAAGTGCAACCCTCCACCTTCCCCTGGGAGGGTCTCTGTAAGTGCCCACTGCAGGAGTCTGCAGAATATGGCACACACAAAAGCAAAGACTGTTTATCCCTCGGGGTTTGCTGAAGAAAGGGGACCGTGATCTTTTGGTTCCATGGCCATTTTTACTCTCATCCTCTAAAGAGGCCCAGAAAGCCTTCAGGGAAGAAAAGCCACACAGAAAAACCAGAAAGAGCTACACTGAGCCTGGCTTCTGGCAAAGGGCGGTGCAACTCTGCTAAGACAAAGACACCTGAATATCAATGTAGCAGGCCCCTCCTCCAGAAGGCCAGCTGGAAGAACAGGGAACACCAAGCTTACAGAGCACAAAGCACTGCAAAACTCCAGCTCTAGGGGAAAATAGTATATAGAATTTGAGTTTGTTTCTCATGATTCGTTTATATTTCAGTTTAAAATTGTCCCTTTCTTTTTGGACCAAGTGGATCACTTTGTTTTGTCCACCTGGGAGATTTTATTGTCTCTACATCCCCTCACCCCCCCCTTTTTTTTTTTTGTTTCTGATCTCTTCAGATTTGTCTAGTGTGTATTTTGCTTGAGTCAGTGTTGATATTTGTGGTTTTGTGTTTTTTTTCACTCATTCATCCATTCTTCTCTGGGCAAGATGACTAGAAGGAGGAATTCACAGTAAAAGAAAGATCCAGAGGTAATCCTCTCTGCCATAGATCTAATCAATATGGATATAAGTAAAATGTCAGAGGTGGAATTCAGGATAACAATTATAATGTTACTAACTGGGCTTGAAAAAAGGATAACACTACTAGAGAATCTCTAGTGCAGAAATGAGATCTAATCAGACCAAAATTAAAAATGCTCAGAGAAGCAGTCTAAATTGGTTGCTCTAACACCTAGGGTAACTGAGGCAGAAGACAGAGTAGGTAACATAGACGACAAGTTGATGGAAAGGAAGGAAGCTGAGGAAAAGAGAGAAAAACAACTAATAGACCATGAGGGGAGGCTTTGAGAAATCAGTGGTGCCATAAAATGAAACATCAGAATTATTGGAGTGCCTGAGGGAGAAGAATGAAAGGGAGGGCCAAAAGTTATATTTGAATAAATCGTAGCTGAGAACTTCCTTAATCTGGGGAAAGAAACAGGCATTCATGTCCAAGAGATAGAGAGGACTCCTCCCAAAAGCAATAAAAATAGATCAACACCCTGAGAAAATTCTGAAAACAGCTTGAGACAAGAGGTTCCTAACCTACAGAGTTAGGAACATTAGACTGACATCAGACCTAACCACAGAGACCTGGTAGGCCAGAAAGGGCTGGCAAGATATATTCAAGGTACTAAATGAGAAAAACATGCAGCCAAAAATTCTTTATCCAGCAAGGCTGTCATTCAGAATGGAAGGAGAGATAAAGAACTTCCAGCACAAACAGAAACTGAAAGAGTATGTGACCACCAAGCCAGCCCTGCAGGAAATATTAAGGGCCATCCTTTAAGCAAAGAGAGAGCCCAAGAGTAACATAAACCAGAAAGAAACAGAGACAAGCTACAGAAACAGAAACTTTACAGGTAATACAATGGCACTAAATTCGTATCTTTTAATAGTTACTCTGAATGTAAATGGGCTAAATGCTCCAGTCAGAAGACACAGGGTATCAGACTGGATAAAAAAGCAAGAGCCATCCATATGCTGTCTACAAGAAACTCACTTTAGACCTGAAGACACCTCCTCCAGACTAAAACAGAAGGGGTAGAGAGCCATTTATCATGCTAATGGACCTCAAAAAAAAAAAATCTGGGGCAGCGTTCCTCATATCAGACAAATTAGATGTTAAGCTAAAGACTGTAGTAAGGGATGAAGAGGGACACTATATCATATTTAATGGGTCTACCCAACAAGAAGATCTAACAATTATAAATATTTATGCCCCTAATTTGGGAGCAGCCAATTATATCAACCAATTGATAACCAAATTAAAGAAAACACATAGAAAATAATACAATAATAATAGAGGACTTCAACACCCCACTCACAGCAATGGACAAATCATCTAAGCAGAAGATCAACAAGGAAACAAGCAAGGGCTTTGAATGACACATTGGAACAGATGGACTTCACAGATATATACAGAGTATTCCATCTTAAAGCAACAGAATACACATTCTTCTCAAGTGCACATGGAACTTTCTCCAAAGCAGATCACATACTGGGTCACAAATCATGTCTCAACTGATGCAAAATACTGTGATTATTCCCCGCATGTTTGCAGACCACAAAGTTTTGAAACTTGAACTCAATCACAAGAGGAAATTTGGAAGGAACTCAAACACACACTTGGAAGTTTAATTACATCCTATTAAAGAATGAATGGGTCAACCAGGAAACTAAAGAAGAATTTTTAAAAATTCACAGAAACTAGTGAAAATGAAAACAAACTGTTCAAAACCTTTGGGATACTGCAAAGGCAGTCCTAAGGGGAAAATACAAGCCTCTCCCCCAAAATTAGAAAAACCTCAAATACAAAAGCTAATCTTATATCTAAAGGAGTTGGTGAAAGAACAGCAAAAAAAGCCTAAAACAATCAGGAGAAGAGAAACAATAAAGATTAGAGCAGAAATCAATGAAGTAGATACCAGAAGAACAGTGGAACAGATCAATGAAACTAGAAGCTTGTTCTTTGAAAGAATTAATAAGATCCATAAACCCCTAGCTAGACTTATCAAAAAAGAAAAGAGAAAAGACCCACATTAATAAAATCATGAACGAAAGAGGAGAGATCCTCTGATATGAAGAATTCGAGAGGCAGGGTGGGGGGTCTTAGGGGGTGGGAGAGGGAAATGAAACAAGAAGGGATCAGGAAGGAGACAAACCATAAGAGACTCCTAAACTCACAAAACAAACTGAGGGTGACTGGGGGGTAGGAGCGGGTAGGGATAGGGTGGCTGGGTTATGGACATTGAGGAGGGTATGTGCTATGGTAAGTGCTGTGAAATGTGTAAGCCTGAGGATTCACAGACATGTACCCTGGGGCAAATATACATTATGTGTTAATAAAAAAAAAAAATTAAAAAAAAAAAGAAAGAAAGAAGAGAGATCATGACCAACACCAAGGAAATAAAATTTTAGGAACATACTATGAGCAACTATATGCCAACACATTAGGCAATTTGGAAGAAATGGATGCATTCCTGGAAACTTATAAACCACCAAAACCGGAAGAAATAGAAAATCTGAAAAGGCCCATAACCAGCAAGGAAGTTGAAGCAGTAATCAAAAACCTCCCAAAAAACAAGAATCCAGGGCCAGATAATTTCCGAGAAATTCTACCAAACATTTAAAGAAGAAATAATACCTATTCTACTGAAGCTGTTTCAAAAAATAGAAATAGAAGGAAAATTTCCAAACTCATTCTATGAGGCCATTATTACCTTGATCCCAAAACCAGACAAAGACCTCATCAAAAAGGAGAATTACAATCTAATATCCCTGATGAATATGAATGCCAAAATACACACCAAGATACTAGCCAATAGGGTCCAACAGCACATTAAAAGGATTATTCACCACGACCAGGTGGGATTTATTCCTGGGTTGCAAAGGTGGTTCAACATTTGCAAATCAATCAACATGATACATCACATTAATAAAAGAAAAGACAAGGACCATACGATCCTCTCAATTGATGCAGAGAAAGCATTTGATAAAATATGGCATCCTTTCTTGATTAAAACTCTCCACAGTGCAGGGATGCAGGGATAAAGGGAACATACCTCAACATCATAAAAGCCATCTATGAAAAGCCCACAGCGAATATCACTCTCAATGGGGAAAAACTGAGAGCTTCTCCCCTAAGGTCAGGAACATGACAAGGATGCCCGCTCTCATCACTGTTGTTCAACATAGTACCAGAAGTCCTAGCCTCAGCAATCAGAAAATGAAAAGAAATAAAAAAGCATTCAAACTGGCAAAGAAGAAGTCAAACTCTCACTCTTTGCAGATGACATGATAATTTATGTGGAAAACCCAAAAGACCCACCCAAAATTGCTAGAACTCATACAGCAATTCATCAATGTGGCAAGTTACAAAATCAGTGCACAGAAATCAGTTGCATTTCTACACACCAACAATGAGACTGAAGAAAGAGAAATTAAGGACCCGATCCCATTTACAATTGCACAAAAACCATAAGATACCTGGGAATAAGCCCAATCAAAGACGTAAAGGATCTGTACTTTAAGAACTACAGAACACTTATGAAAGAAATTCAAGCTGTCAGTTAAGGTACATTTCCTTGCATCACACCCCAGAGCATCAAAATGAAATAATTGCACTAATGCTAGAGAGAATTTACAGGAATGTTGTAGAAAGCATTAGCAGAGCATCCATTCGTCTATTTAACAAATAATTATTGAGCAATTTCTCTCTGCCAGATATTATTCTAGGCTCTGAAGACACAGAAGTACAAAAAAATAAAATTTAAAACTTAAAAATAAAGTAAATTTTTAAAAAAATCTCTGCCTCAGGAAGCTTACATTGGAGTGAGAGGAAATAGACAATAAGCATGTAATGTCAGACGGTTATGAGCACTGTGAAGAAAAACAAAATAGGTTAAGGGAAGCAAGTCAGGAAAGTAAGGAATGGGGACAACGTTTTAAGTAATCAGGGATAATCTCTGAGGAGGTGATATTTGAGTAGAGAGGAAACCAAATGGGAGAACAGTATGCACATATGTGAAAGAAAAGCATCCAGGCAGAGTGAACCAACGGTGAATGAAAATATGCTGTTAAAAATAAGACAGTTTGCCCAACATGGACTTGCTTATTCTAAGCCCCACATCAGTGAATGGAGATCTCACTTACTATAATTTTGGTTCCCCTAGAAATGGCATCTTAAACCAATCAGGAATCACCTGATCAGCACTAATTAGATCATCTGCCTGATAGACCCTACATCCCCTAAAGGAAATCGACCTTGCAGTAACTAACCTGCTTTTTTGCCTACAGTAACTTCCTTGTTCCTGCTCCCTTCACAATGTAAAAATCTTTCATTTTGTACAGCTGTTTGGGGCTCCTTTTTACCATCTAGATTCTATGCTGCCCAATTCAAATTGATTGTTGCTCAAATAAACTCTGAAATTTTTTTAACATGCCTCAGTTTCTATCTTTTAACCATTCTATGGTCAGAAGAGGGAAGTGAATGAGACCCCCAAAGGCCCCCAGGAGCTAACAAGCAACCAGACATAGGTACCTGTCTGTGCGGTCTCAGAGCATGTTGCCTTCTTGTTGCTTCTAGAGATGGTGGGTAAATCCCCCTAGGATCCTTACGCTGCTGTTCTTGTGTTTTGAGGTTTCAGACTTTATTTGAACATTTCTTTTTCTGGACTGGATCTGGACACAAGTGGAGTTATATTGGGTCCAAATTAAAAACCAGGCTGGGTCCAATAATAAGCTGGGTCCAACTTGACAACTGGACCTGGTCTCTTGACCTTGTGAGGGTAGTACCTTTTGCACCCTATTTGGGGACAGCTCTTGCACCCAAAGTGTTCTTCAGTACTGCCAGGAAAACTTACTGTTTGTCCCAAGTGAAACCCTGGAAAGATATTTGAAAGGATTTTTTTTTAAGTAACTCTGTGGTCAGAAGTTGGCCAAATTGGAAGCTGGTATTTAAAGCCTAATAGGAAATTCTTTAAGCCTTCTCACCTAAGCTAAAATGAAAACTGTTAAGATTTCCATTTGTGTCTGTATGTCTATGTATGTGCATTATAGATATGTGATATTTTTCTACCTCTGGATGGTATTGCCAAAATTAATCTATAAAGAGCTCTATTTAATTAAAGAAAAACAAGCATTTATATAAATTAAGTATACTCTCAGAAATATAGAAACAAACCCAACTGTTTTTCAAGTTCATGTGATCTAAAATAATCTTCAGCAAATAAAAGCTGTTTAAGTGTCTGTTAGCCATTTGTATGTCTTCTTTGGAGAAGTGTCTGTTCATGCCTTCTGCCCATTTTTTGGGGTGTTGAGTTTGAGGAGTTCTTTATAGAGCTACCCTATGACCCTGCAATTGCACTACTGGGTATTTACCCCAAAGATACAAATGTAGTGAAAAGAAGGGCCATATGTACCCCAATGTTCATAGCAGCAATGGCTGCAATCGCCAGACTGTGGAAAGAGCCAAGATGCCCTTCAACAGATGAATGGATAAAGAAGATATGGTCCATATATACAATGGAATATTATACCTCCATCAGAAAGGATGAATACCCAACTTTTGTATCACCATGGACGGGACTGGAGGAGATTATGCTGAGTGAAACAAGTCAAGCAGAGAAAGTCAACTATCATATGGTTTCGCTTACTTGTGGAACATAAGGAATAACATGGAGGACATTAGGAGAAGGAAAGGAAAAGCGAATTGGGGGAAATTGGAAGGAGACAAAGCATGAGAGATTGTGGACTTTGAGAAACAAACTGAGGCTTTTGGAAGGGAAGGTGTAGGGGGATGGGTGAGCCTGGTGGTGGCTATTAAGAAGGGCACGTATTGCATGGAGCACTGGGTGTGGTGCATAAACAATGAATCTTGGAACATTGAAAAAAATAAAATTAAATTAAGACGTAAAAAAAAAGCTGTTTAAGTTTTTGGCTTCATTAAAACAGGCATATCTTAAGAGTTATCATCATTAAATATAATACTTCTATTCTACCTAGATTTATTAAATGCCAAATGAGGTCCTGTTATATCTGTTAAAGAATTTGGCAGTGAGAAAAATAACTTATGGTAATGGTTAGCCATATAACGTCTTCTAAAATTTTCTCTTTTTTTAGAATAATTTATTTATTTGAGAGAGAGTGATCACCTGCACAGTGGGAAGGGGGAGAGGAAGAGTGAGACAAAGTCTCAAGCAAATTCTGCACTGAGTGAAGAGCCCCACACAGGGCTTGATCTCACAACCCTGAGATCACAACCTGAGCCAAGAGTCAGATGCTTAACCAACTGCACCATCCAGGCACCCTTAAAATTTTCATGACTAATCTAAACATAATTGTTAAAAACAAGTGGATTAAATAGATTTAAGTAAAATAAAGTTATAAATGTGTAGCAGTATGTCTACTTAAAATAGATCCCAACACCTTTTTGGTGACTTGAAACTTTAAAGTTATACTGAGATTAAGTTAAATGATGGATATTCATTGAATATCTAGACCATTTCCAAATAAGATAAAATACTAAAACATTAATTACTGAACACAGATTTATCCACTTTTGCCTTCCTTTTACAAAGTAACTAAAGACATTTGGGGTTATTACTAAACTTTTTTTGTGCCACGTTGGAAAATTTGAGGAAGATTATTTGTCTAGGAATTATGAAATGTATTTATAAATTTGCTAATCCACAATTACCTCTTAGTTTTCACTAGGAATTAAGGATTCTAAGGGTTAAGAATTCTAATTAATATATGTAACCAAAACTACTAGAAATAATAAGAGCTTTAAAAACGAGCTATGGTATCAATAATGTACTTACATAAAATTAAAACTTGGACTTAATTTTCTTTCATCTGCTAAAAGGACAAAATTCCTCTTGGATTATTGATCTGCTCTTGATAAAAGATTGTGAAATATGTTTCTTTGCCTTTTAAGTAATGTACTTGGAAAGAAAAGATTTTATGTTTCACTAAAATAATTTACTATGCATCACATTGTCTTAATTAGATCTTTGATTACTTAAGAAAACTCAGTCTTCTCAATATTAAGAAAGCTAAGTTTTGTTCATAACTGTGTAACCTTGTGTATTTGCCTTTAACATCTTCTATTGTCACTGTGGCTAAATAGATAATTAAGTATTATTTCATAATGGTCTGTGATCCTATTTAATCAAATGTTCAAACCTTTTGGTATTTTCTCAAAATCAAATTCTAAATTCTTTTTGACCGCAAACTAACTTTGAGATTTTGAGCAGGTCCCTGGAAAATCTCAAAGGATTTTTCTCTCACCTTGTGAAATAGAGATGTTAAACTAATTAGGTTTGCATGGTGTGTTAAATTACATGGGAAACATTTCAAATAAGGGATGATAAACCTCCTTAGGTTGTATAGATGCATGTTATTAACACAAATGTTCTAGAGATTGTACGAAATTCCTGGAAATCTGATATGTCTTGGTATAATGTTATCAGTCATAATTCAGTTACCTTAAAATGTTGTATGTCACAGAAATAACCAAATTTCCTTGTCAGTTTTATTATAATGAACCTTCATCAGATCTTTAACCATGGGCATTTGTAAGTCTTTTGTCATTTACAAATAGTTATTGTTTTACTCTGATGTTTTTACAAAAGTGCTTATCTTGGGAAACATTCATGAAAAAACCCAGCTATATTCTAGAATATGGGTTTCTGATAACTTTAAAATCATAAAACCGAACTTGGCAAGAATTCCCATAACTAATAGAAAACCTGGATTCGAGAAGAACACAAATTAATTACATGGAATCGAATAAACTTATGAGGATGTTATATATACACATTGCTGGCTTCTCAAAGTTTAATTTTTCCAGATTTAAGAAAAATATTTTCCTCTTCAGCTATCTATGACTTACAGTAATTGTGTAAAGTATACCTTTGTAAACAAAATTTAAACATTTACTTTTTCTCTCTATCTGATCTGTCCAGAATTTGGAAATTTGAGTATTCTTATGTTCATGGCAATGTAGTTATTTGCATAAGTTCAATAAGAATCTGTTCTTCTTGTAACAGGACACATTTGGAAACATTGGTTATATTACCAACACTTTGATTGGAATGTCATGTTCGAGAATGTGCAGAGAATCTGATATGACCAGACAGCTTTAAGGAACTAAAATTGACTTTATGGAGCCAATAGAAGCCCCTTGGAAAAAATGGCCTCGTACCTTGTTTACAGTGTTCCCAGAAGCCTAACCAAGTGAGTAAGGAAGATCACTTGCTAGCAGGCCCAGGAACCTTGGGATATCTGGGGGACCTCATAAAGAGGAGAATTCACCCAAATCTAGAGGTATTTCAGGTACAGTCCAATTGTGAGTTCTTGGCTTGCTTCTTAGCCTGGTGAGGCTTTTAAAAGTCTAATCTAAGATTCCTTATGAACAATTCCAGCAACTGTGATTTTAAAAGGGCCTATATGGTCAATCACTATTCTTGCCACACTATGTAAATAATCAGGACAAGTTTAATGGGACTAGACTTATTTTTGCAAACAAGTAAGTCTTACTGTGTTATCTTCAATAGAAATGATGGTAATTGTAGAGGAAAAAAATATATGTTTCAGTAGAAAATCACAACACAACTTTGTGGATATCAAATTCTAGTACTGCTCCTTGACCTTAGGTTTTGTTTTATACCTATAAACTGTACTAGACCCTGAATTCTTCTAGTTTTCTCAAATAGCTGGCTTCAACTCTCCAAATGAATGTTTCAAATTTTCTCCCACACTTCTGATTTGGAATCACTAAGAACAACCCTTGAACCTCCTTGGAAGGGACTATACCAGGTCCTCCTCACTACTCAGATGGCAGTCAAACTTCAGGGACTTGAACCTTGGGTCTACATCTCCCAATTAAAAAGGACTCTTCCAGACACTTGGAACTACACTCAGCTAGAGATCTAAAATTAATGTCAACTAAGGAGGTTCTTCCCCAAAAGCAGATGGCATCTTGAGATGAACAGCTCTCCCAAGATCATGAATCAAGATCACCAAATCCAACATGGAAGTTTTCTTCCTTTTGTCTTTTTGCTGCTTGTATTTTCTCTCTGTAATGCATGGGAGGACAATGCTCCTCAACTTTGGTAACTATCTCTGAATCAACTGCTGAAGTAATAGCTGCCTAACAAAAATCCCTACACTCTCTGGCCAAAGTTGTTCTTGGTAACAGAAGAGTCCTTGATTATATTTTAGCTGAGCAAGGAGGTGTGCAAGCTATGGCTGACACCACTTGCTGCACTTGACACTTCTTTGGAAGCTGAGAAGCAGCTACATAAGATCACTAAACAAACCAGTTGGCTTAAGAAGTGGGGTCTTTCTTTGACTTATTTGAATCTGTTTGGTTTGGGTCTCAGGAACCGTTGCTCTAAAGTGCATTCTAGACATTGGGAATTATCCTGCTTATCATAATCTTAGTAGTCTCCCTGTATGCTCTATTCTCTCACCTTGCTCCTCTCAGAAGAGAGGGTTTTGGGGAGAAAAGTGTGCCTTTTTCCTTTTGCAAATAAACTCTTAAAATTTTTAATATGTGCCAGTTTATCTTTTAACAGTTCACATTCACAGGAAGCAGGGAGATGAGCATGGATGAAGAGTGTGGTGAAGGGTGAGCAGGAGGTGGTGGGAGCAGGAGGCAGCACATGGCCTTGCAACCAATGTAAGTATCTGGCTTTCACTCAAATGCCATTGGAGGGTTTTGAACTTAAGAGTGGCACAATCTGGCCAAGGTTTTTAAAGGATCATGAGGAGCGTTGTTGGAAAATAGGCTATAGAGGGAGCAGAACAAGTTAGGAGGGTATTACAATAATGAGGGCAGAAGACGGTGTTGGCTTGATCAGGGTGGGAGCAGTAGAGGTAGCAAACGGTCAATTCTGAATGTATTTTGAAAGTAGAGCTGACAGAATTTGTTGATGGGTTGAATGCATGGTGTAAGAGAGGAAAACAGAAATCAAGACCAACTTCATGACTTTTGACCTAAGAAACTAATAGAATTTACTGGCAAATAGAAAGCTGCAACAAAATTAAATAAGGAGTAGGCATGAATTGAATTAAGAGTTTGATTTGGGATGTATTAAGTTCAAGATACATGTTACATATCCTGGTGGATCTGGCAAGTGGGCACTTGGATTTACATGTCTGGAATTCCCAGAAAAGTTAATGCTAGAGATACATTTGGAAGTTACCACTTATATAGTTAATATTTGAAGCCATGAGCACCTTCTTGTTTAAGCCTGCTGATTTTCACTAATTGTCTAGATTTACGCAAAGGTAAACAGTTTACAAATAGTACAATAGAAATCTGTCTGTGGAGCTTGTATAGTCAAAGTAGAAAATCCTCTGAACCTTTGAGATTGCAACTGGTTTACTAGCTCTGCTAAAGGAATTTGATGGGCATAAATGTGAGCATAATATAGGACTATGACCCAAGGAGAGAATTTAGATCAAGATCATCAAAGAGCCTTCATAGCATACATCAAAATGACATCTGAAACACCCATATGGGAGACGGAAGTTATACATACATATATATACACACATACATATCCATATATACATGTACATACATATACATATATACATACACACACACCTGCCATAAGCATTTATATGTAATTATTCAAAAAGAATAGGATCCAATTCTATCCTTTTTTATATTCTTTATCTCTAGTCCTCCCTCTCTAACTCAAGACTTTCAAATCTCTCTTTTTCTGTCCCTTCCCTGCTCATCTCAAATCAAAAATTCCAATTTCTAAGATGACTCTTACCAGACCAAACACTTAGAATTGGGGAAAAGCAGTATTTTTTACAAGCTAACTTGGGATCTGTTATCATTTTTTAAAGATGACACTTGATTTCTCACCTAATGTGCTTAAGAATGGCAGAGAGGAGGCCTCTAGGGAGAGAATGAAATTTTCATAGCTTAAACACTAAAAATAACAGCCCCATAACACTGAATCTCATTACCAAGCAGCGAACGCTTTCGCTCTCCCTTCCACTGTGGTGTTCACAAGATGCCTTTCAGAAGCCCACACATTCACTCCACCCCCATCACACATAAACACAAACGCACACACACACACACATACACCACCAGTTATGCTGTTACCTCTGGTAAACTTGGAAAATGTGTGTCAGAACTAGATCGTTCTCTTGTCAGGTTATCATAATTTACTGCCCGGAAAATGAGTCTGTGGTTGCAGACCATTTTGCTCCTTATGTGGCAGATTTGGGCAGAGCCGGGGAGCATAATGAATGCAGCTGCACGTCCAGTGTGTTGGGGTGGATGGAGATTCAGACCCAGAGTGAATTAGAGAAAGAGGAAACCTGAGCCAGAGGCACGACCCAGCTCACTCAAGCTTTGTCAGTCACTGTTTACATCACGCTCGCCCATAAAATAGATAATGACAATATTTCCACATATTTCTAAGCTGCTACTCCCTGGGGAAGTCTAAAAGTTCTAGTGGCCTTGTAAATAAGTTCCAAATCTTTAACAGACAATGAAACATGAAATCTGCATTTCACCAATCACTGCATCAAACCTCCTAAGCCTCTGGCAAAGGACGATTTGCAAGGCCACCTTAAAGCAATGAGCCAGCGGGAGAGCTCTAGAGCCCACATAGGCACTGGTCCCACTTTTGTCCAGCTCTGCTCTTTTGCCCTTAAATCCTGTTGTAAGTCCCCTGGGGAAAGCTGTAACCTTCCCTTCACCCCCTAGAATCTTGTCCTAGCGTGTTCCAGGGGGAAAAAAAGATTGCTCTCTCTCTTCCTGAGGGCCTTAAACACTAAAAATCACCAAGGCCCTTCACTGACTTCAGGAGAGAAGCATTTCCTTATCCTGCCAAGGTCTCAATTAGCAGAATACAGGATTCGCATATTCAATTCCATTGACACTTGATGTGCTAGACTTTAAAAAACCATTTCAACATCTGCAGAGCACTTCAGAGTTTATAAATATCTTCATACCTCCTCATCTCAGTGAGTGCTTTCAATAAGGCTCTGTGAGAAGCATGTGGGTGGTACTCTCCTATCTTACAAGTGAGTAAGGAAGGCTCAGAGTTAAGACAGCATGGAGGCCAAGGTCAATGGGAAAGACTGGCAACAGGACGCTAACTGGAGGTCCCTGAATTGAGGTCCGTCTGAATGGACTATATTAACTTGTCTTTCTTTCTGAAGGAAAAAACCCTGATGTCAGATGGATCCAACTTTGCAACTCAGGCAAACTTATGAATTCCTCCAAGTCAATTCACTAATCCCTAAAATTGATTTATTGTCCTGCAAAGGCTATTATGATTCAGAGAGATGGAGAATTGCAGGCACCAGGCACAGAGCTGAGCATGCGTTCTGGGAATGTTAACTCCCTTTGTGCTTCTCCCCCACTGTCTGCACCAGCTTCAATACCCACACTGGTATCATCATCACCATAATTGTCACTCTGATAGTGATGACACCTCTCCTGCTTCCCGTGCTTACTGTGTACCAGGCACCGTACTGAGTGCATTCCAGGCACTCTTCTATTTAATCCTTGCCACAACCCTATGAGTAACATTATTTTCTGCCTCATTGAAAAGCCTGAAAAAAAGCTCTAATTCTCAGTGCAGTCATGAAAGGTTGCGATTCCCTCTCTGGTCTGTCTGACTCTATTGTCCCAGTCTCAGTCACTTTGGTACACTGCCTGAACATCCAGGTCTCCTCCTGAGCACAGTTTTCTCTGCTAGCCTCAGACATCTGCCCTTCCCCACTCTGTTCTCATGCCCTGGTCCTCACTTGCCCTGAACCACCATGTAACTAGACCAATAATAGCTTCCAGGACCTGGGCTCACAGGGCTCTCACCAAAGACTGCCAGATATAACAAATAAAAATTCAGAATATTCAGTTGAGTTTGGATTTCAGAAAAGCAACAAACTATTTTAGTATAAGCATGTCCTAAATATTGAATGATATACTGACTTGCATGGGACCCATTTATACTATTTTATACTAAAAATTATTGATTACTTACCTGAAATTCAAATTTAACCGAGCATCCTATATTTTATCTCGTACCCTTGGGCACTTCCCATACCATAACAGCCTCTGTCTATTCTGTGTGCCC
>CM052898.1:54128611-54151353 GCA_028534135.1 Potos flavus | reverse complement strand
GAGAAATGGAAAAAAAATTAGACTTAGTAAGCAAAGAGTTATGTGATGTACTGCTCTAAAATGTGGGGTTCTGAGTCATGTAGACCTGAATTCAATTATCAGCTCCTACAATTACTCAAAGTGTGAATCTGATTGAGCAAATTGCTTAAATTTTCTGAACTTCAGTCTCTTCATCTGATAAATAGGATGATGATAATAAAATACCATAAGTATTAAATAGGACTGCACACAGAAAATGCTTAGAATCCAATCTAACACTTTGTAAATGTCCAATAAATTATATCCCCATGTGAACAAATAAAAGCGATTGAGAAGCAACTCTGATTTACACAATGTATTAAAGTGTTTCTTGAGTATAGGAGAATAGCTAAAAGTTCCCACTTTATAACTGGCTTGGTTTAAATCCCAGCTCCATAATCTACTCTGTAACCCCAGGCAAGTTCCCCTACCTCGTTATGCCTCAGTTTCCTAACATCAAATGAAAGTGAGAACGATGTGTACCTCACAGGGTTATTTTAAGGCGGTAACACAGTATAGGTGCTTTAAAAGTTGTCTGGTATACAGTAACCACTCGATAAATGCTACTACCACTTCTACAACTGTAATAATTAATAAGAAGAAGAAGTAGTAGTGGTAGTAGTGGTAGTAGCAGCAGCAGCTTAATCCTAGATTCAAATTAAAATTTCAGAAACATCTACTCCATTTGCACCCCGAGAAAAACCTAAAACAATAAACACAGAACACTGACTTGGTCTGGGAACACAGAGACACTTTTCCTGGGTTTGTTCTCACTTACACATTGAGAGCTTTTTTGATAATAACACAAGAGACAAATATTTGTATGGCAATCCATGAGCAACATAAGCCCAGAAAGGTACACATGGCAACTTCTCCATGACAGAAAGGAATTGTTGGGGAAGATGCCTCTCTCTTTCATGTATCTTTTTAGAGTCAAGAACCAAGTGAATTGAAATAGCCCCAAACCTCATCATTATTGAGTCCTTGTATTTTTATTTCATTTTACTCTTTGCACTGTTTTCATATTTACCAACCATCTCTTTTGATCCTCAGGGTGAGCCAAAAATGAGAGTACGACAGGTGCAGTTATTATCCAGAATAAAGCAAGTAATCATGTGAATTGACTATCATGGTGCCACCCAACTTGTAAGTGACTGGCATGTCTTCAAAGCCAACAATTTCCTTTCCCCAAACTATGCACCTTGCCCTAAACCAGACCTCCATGCCAGAGCAGTTTCATCTGCAAGAAATTCCACAGCAACCACCAGCACATCTATAGAGAAGACTCCAGATGCTTCAGCTTTCAGCTTTCCTCCAGAAAGGTGCCTCCCTCTGTACCTACCAGAAAAGGGGAACTTTGGGAGAACAGGGTGCC
This sequence comes from Potos flavus, assembly GCA_028534135.1. Taxonomy (NCBI): domain Eukaryota; kingdom Metazoa; phylum Chordata; class Mammalia; order Carnivora; family Procyonidae; genus Potos; species Potos flavus. The sequence goes on along the minus strand of CM052898.1, from coordinate 54,149,960 downwards.
TCTTTCCTTTTGTTCTGTGTGCATCTTGTTTCCTCATACAGCCCCGTCATCCCCAAGCTGTCGACTCAGTACCCACCAGCAGCAGTAAAGGAAGTGCATCTTCATCCATGGTACTTAAAATGGAAAACAGAAGCACATAATCACAGGATTAAGAACAGTTGAATCTAGGGATGCTGAAAAACCCTTTAGAACAAGTTGCCAAATCATTTGACTTTGCTGAAATCTTTTTTCTCTTATTTAAACTCTTCTGAATTATAGGAGAAATGTAATTAAAACCATGATTTTCTCTAATTTAATGAATAGCTTCTGCTGTCTAAGAAAAAAGGAGAGCCTCAAAAAGATACCTGTAGCTATTCTAGCCCTTGGGAGGAGAGAAAGGCCTCTGGTGCCATCCAGATTGCTTGGAAACTGACCGTGCACGTGGGTTGGGCTCTGGGCTGGTTATCAAGCTACTGTCTCTGGTGCCACCCACCCTTCTGTTTCCTGATTTATAATTCTGAGGCTGGACTCCACAGACAAAATTCTCCTTTGCCATCTGGCTTCCTGTTAGGATCTGCCAATAAAGGCTGTGAAAGGGAGACAGCAAGCCTGGAGGAAGAAGGGATTTGCACCTTGCTGTTTGTTTTCTGCCCTGCCAGTCACCTGAACAATGGCTCTTGATCCCAGCAGCAGTTGGGGTTCCTGGTCCCTTTTTTCCATATTCCCACATGTCTCATCTAAGCTTCTAGGTTTTAATAACCCCAACCTCTTCTTTTTGCTCCCCCTGCCCAAGGGTGGTAGATATTACCTGTAGTTACTACATCTTTCTTCAGTTACAGTTCTTCAAATGCCTTAGCCATTCAATTCCCTAAGTTAAATTATCTCTTTAAAATAACTGATATGGTTGGTTCCTCTTCTCCCAATGAGACATTTGCATTCTGCCATGCAGTTATAGATCAAATGGGCGAAATCTAGTACCTTCCATGATACATGATTTCACTGAGGGCTCGAACAAAGGACTCAGTAAATAACTTTGGGAAATGCTGGACTGAACAAAGATAGTTTCATTTACTCCAGGATTTCTCAGAGTTTTCAATCTTCTCATATGTTTATGAATCCCAAAGACAGAGTTACAAATTTCATCCAGCCCCCTACATCACATTTGGTTCATCTTTTCATCTATCCACTCTCTATACATCTAATCAGATATTTACATTCCCTCAAACCTCTTCCTCTCTCTTCCTTCCTCCCACTGTCACATCCTACTCCTAGCCCTCATTACCTTCATCTGCCAGCCACCAACCTGACTACCTTCCCTTTCCCCTCGCCCTACACCCCCACCCCCTGTCAGCCCTCCAGAGCAAAGGCCAGAAAATTGCAGCCTATAGAGAAAGCCAACCAGCTGCCTGTTTCTTCATAGCTAACCAGCTAAGAATATTTTTTAATTTTTTTATGCAGTTACATTTAAATGGTTATATAATTACCTACATGATAGCTTCTGTGTTTCCTCTTGGCCTTTAAAGCCTCAAATATTTACACTCCAGTCCTTTAAGAGAAAGTTTACTAACCCCTGCCTCATTCTCCTGTCAGATGCATTTATCCTAAATCACTTATATTTTTTGTGATGCCTTCTCGCAAGTTGCTTTCACTTGTTTAGCGTGAATGTTTAGAAAACTATGAACAAGGAAAATCGTCTCATGAAACACTCTTAACTCACTCAAGTAGGAAAGTGAAGTCCGTTTTTTAGGTTTTGGAAAAGAAGAAAATTGCTGTCACCTACTGACTCTGGAACAGAATCAGGGAACAATGTAAGTGTATAAAGTCCCTTTCTAGATACAATGTACACTAAATAGAGGTCAAACAGAAAGAATGACTACTTTTGTCAAAGCAGAATCGCTGGGCAGGAAGGGGTAAGTACAGACAGGAATGTGCTCACCAAAGTTTAACAACTGGCTTTCCAGGAAGCATGGCGTGGGAGGAAAGAAGTCCTGCCCTATAGCATCTGCTGATTTCTATGGTGTAAATCCTCCCACCATGCTGGTTTCAAGTTACCACTGTTACATCACTGGATGCAGAGTTGGGAAGAGACGCACTACGGGCTTTCACTCTAGTGTGCCAGGAATAGGGCAGGAACCAAAGCAGAAAAAGTAAAGTCCCATTTCTCTGAGCCTCCATACCCTGACCCCTGAGGGGAAAGACCAAGCACCTAGACTGGTGATTTGGAGTCAAGTCCACAGCTGATCCTTTGTGCCAGTCTGAAGTTTAAGAAAGTCTCTCATCTGCACTCTTTGTGATGCCATTTCTTCCTGGGAACTGGGGAGGTCCACCTTGTCCCTATGCTGAAATTCCTTCAATTTCTGCCACAGTAAGAAATACTCTTAAGAAAGAAAGAAAGGAGGGGCGCCTGGGTGGCTGAGTCAGTTAAATGTCTGCCTTCGGCTCAGGTCATGATCCCAGGGTTCTGGCATCGAGTCCTGCATCGGTCTCCTTGCTCTGTGGGAAGACTGCTTCTCCCTCTGCTTGCTGCTCCCCCTGCTTGTGCGCACTTTCTCTCTCTGACAAATAAATAAAATCTTTAAATAAATAAATAAATAAATAAATAAATAAATAAATAAATAAATAAAGGAACTATAAACTTATCTACCCCATGGGCCAAATGCCTGACATCAGACCCTGCCTTGGAGTCATGTTTCTTTAGGAAGCAAAAAGGGAAGAAAATCTGAAGACAGTACTTGTTGGGACAGGCATCTGAATGAGGAAATAAGAAGCAAGGGAACTAACCTCTATCAGATGTTTGTTTCTTGTTAGACAGGAAGTTCGGAGGTCCCCGAACTTGGAAGAAATAAAATTTCATCTTTTTTTCCCACTCTTCCTTAACTAAGATCTACCATTTTCTTCATTTCCAAAGGTAGGCTGCAAATCCACAATATGGCTTTGTCAACAATAGAAATCACAGATATTTTCTTGTATTAGTTTGGTAGATAGATTAAAATATTGTTCACATGTTTCACTACTTCAAAATTCTAGTAGTTACAGACCCTCAGCTTGATCTTTTAATTTTTAACAAATAGCAAAGAAATACATATTGTTTTCTAACATTTGGCAACTGCAATATAATTGGCGTCCTTTGTAATTCTATATTTTGTTTTATGAATCTAAAGTAATTGTTCCAAGAAGTCCATTAGGCTTCATGTGAGTGCTAAAAGCATATATGGACAACAAAAGGCTGAGACCTTCTGCAAAGCATTTTAAATATGTTATTCCTTTTAATCCCCAAAATGATGTGGACAGGCTTTCTTGTTCCCCTTTCACTGATGGGAACACTGAGTGTCACAGAAGTTAAATGACAATCCCAAGCTTATTCTGCCATTACCTGGTAGACCCAGCAACTGAACCCCGCAAAGATAAAGGTGAAAAAAAAACAAAAAATAAAAAGTTTGCTGTATATACAGTCTCTGTTTTTTAATAGTTGGGTAGGTTCATTTAAAAAATACAAACCAATAAGGAAAAGACAAACATCCCAAGAAAATGATTTGTAATTAAAAGTGATACATCACATTGCTTTACCTATTTATCCAACAATGGACATTTAGGTTGTTCCCATGTCTTAACTATATTGTAAATAATGGGGCAATGAACATAGGGGTGCAGCTATCCCTTCAAGATAGTGATTTCATTTCCTTCAGATATATACCCAGAAGTAGGATTGCTAGATCATACGGCAGTTCTGTTTTAATTCTTTAAGGCATCTCCATGTTGTTTTCCAGTAAGGCTAAACCAAGTTACATTTGGAAGTCTGATTATTCTGAATTCTTTGCCAGACAGTTCACAGATCTCCATTTCTTTAGGGTCTGTCTTTGGATCTTTATTAGTTTCCTCTGTTTGTGTCATATTTACCCAATTCTTTGTGATTCTTGATTCCTTGCATTGGTGTCTGTGCATCTGAGTGAGTAGTCTCCTCTTCCAGAATTCACAGGCTCACTCTGGTAGGGACAGTCCTTCACCGTCAGCTCAGTTTGGGGTCCTGAACAGGTCAACTGGTAGCATCTGTGGGCAGAGCTGGGCTTGCCATTAGGGTTTCTAGTTGGGTGAAGCCACTGCCTGTGCTCTGAGGTTAGCTGGGGGTGCCGCTGATTGGGCTCCACAGTCAGGCAGGACCACCAGCGGGACTCTGCAATCACCTCTGGTCAGGCAAGGTCACAGGCTGTGTTCCCTAGCAGAGTGGTGCCACTGGGTTGGACTATGTGATTGGGCAAGCCTACGGGCTGGGCTCTACCTTACTCCTGGTCAGGTGTGCGCTTAGGCTGTGCTGCCCAACTGGATGGTACTGCTGGCCGGACTCCATGTTCAAGCAGAGCTTAAGGCAGGGCTTCACGGTTGGACAGGGCCTCTGGCTGTGTTCTGCAATCAGGTGGGACCATAGACTGTGCCCAAAGTTGGTTGGGGCCACAGCCTGAGCTTTGTGATCAGAAAGACCCATACCTGTGTTTTGTTATTGGGCAAGGCTGTTGTCCAGGCTCCCTGGTCAAGAGGTGCCTCTAGCGATAGCCTGTAGTTAGATGGGACTTAGAGACTTTGCTACATAATTGAGCATCCATTCAGGTGAGGCCAGGCTCACCTGTGTTCAACGATCAGGCAAGGCCATAGGCTAGGCTCTGTTGCAAGGCAGGGCTGTAGGCTGGGTTCCATGGCCAGGCAGTATCATAGGCTATGCTCACATGTGTGGCCAGAGACTATGGTCAACAGCTGGACAAGGGTGCTGGCTTGGCTCCCCACCCAAGTGGGATTGTAGGATGGGCTCTGTGGCTCCCCCAATTCCCTGGCCAACATTCCTTGTTAGTTGGGACTGAAGTCTATATTCAGTAGTTGGGCAGGGTTACAAATTTGGTTCCTGCCCAGGTGGAGTTCTAGAAAAGATTCCTGAAATAGTAGGGCTCATTAACTGGGGACCCAAGTCAGGCAGAACTTCCAAATGAGTTGCCTGAATGGACAGGGCTACCAGCTCAGCTCTGAAGATGGGCAGAGCCACTGGATAGGTCACTGCCATGGCCAGCAGGAATGCAGTCTGCCAAGATCTGGGCATTGGCTGCTGTAAGCCCCAGGCTTCTTCTCCACCTTTATCTGATCTGCAGTGGTCAAGATTCCCCCTGTGATCCTGCAGATTCTCCCAGTGATCCCCATAAGGCAAGACCTGAGTGGGCCTCCCCAGAAGCATCCCACAATGCTGGGGTTGCTGGATATCCACTTGGGGTCTCTTTTTCCCAAAAACTATGGGCCTGAAGAGGCCCTCTTGTGTTGCTGTGCCATCCTGAGGGATAGGCAATGCAGTCAATGCAGTCCTCTTACCCTCTGAATACAGTCCTTCTCAATCTCTGTGATCCAGGGGGTTCTGGGATTTTCACAATGCTGTCTCACCTATGGATTATTGCTAGTTAGGCTTCTCATGAAAGGGATGAAAGTCAGGAATGACCTGTGTCATTCTGGTGTCACGCTTCTACAGGAACTAAAATTCTTCCACCGCGATACTGCAGATCATCCTTCCCTGATTTATAACTGTGTCTGGAGATGAGGCTGTTTAGATAGTCCAATGCATTTATTCAACAAGCGAATAATGGGCCACTTTAGCTCATCAGTATTCTATAACTCACCTTTGTTAGCTGATTATTTTCCTCATCATCCTTAAAAGAAATATCAAGAGATTGGGTCCCAGATTATTCTGTGGTTTGATAAATTTTTCCAAGGAGTTAGAGTCAAACATTTTCTCTACTTAACATGTTGTGGTATATAATACACACACAGACACATGTACACACATATATACAATCATGTGGAAATACTTTATGAGGCCTCATTTTAATCATTCAAGACTATTAAGCATCATGTTAGAGATAGGAGATATCCACATTGGAATCTTGGTGGTGGGACTGACATTCATTGAATAAAAATGAATTTTGGTTTTATTAAATAAAAAATTGCTTTTTAAAGAACCAGAGTTAGGATACATTTAACCATGAACACAAACTACTCACCACTTAAATTAGGGTTTCAGAATGATCAGAATTTTGATAAAGAAAAACCCACAGGAAGAAGTCATGCCTAGAGGTTTTTTTATTTTTGTTTTCTTGGGATTTTTTTTAATGGATGTTCAAAATACAGATTTTAGAAATGGTGTGGTTACTGATGATGACAAGATCCAGAGTTTTCCATGGGCATGGTGGCTGGAAAGGCATGTGATGATTGTAGGCTACAGTGGAGAAAATGACCATCAGAAGACATCCAGGAACCCAGAGGATAAGGTATGTGGAGTTTTGCACAGATAGATGTTGATGTTACACGTGATATTTGGGGTTAGAAGAACTGGTTCTTGGCCCCAGACCTGCCTTTGGCTGCATAACCCTCTTCCTCAGCTGTAAAACAGCCACAAGGATGATGACGATGGAGATACTGGTGGTGATGGCAAGGATGATGACTGACTTGCCTACTCGCAGTCCAGGATTTAATAAAGATCGTGTATGTGAGCACATTTTAAAATTATAAAGCTCAATACAAATGTAAGGTATTGCTTTCATAGCTTGGGGAAAAGTTACTTCTTGGTCACTGCATTGGTCAGGATTCAACCAGAGAAATCAAACCAGTAGAAAATATATACTAAGAGATTTAATGCAAGGAATTAACCCATGAAGTTGTGGGGAACAGCCAGGAATGTCTCAAATCCACAAATGGGGCCATGGGAGAGGGAGGCTGCATCCTCAGGCATGAGCTGAAGCAGTCTTCAGGCAGAATTTCTTCTTCTGGGAAGGTTCAGTTCTGCTCTTAATGGTCATTCATCTGGTAGAACCAGGCCCATCCAGGTTACCTAGAGTAATCTCCCTTATTTAAAGTCAACTGATTATGGACATTAATTGTGTCTCTAAAATACCTTCATAGCAACCCCTAGATTTGATTGAATAGATGGGGACAGTAGCCTAGACCAGCTGGCACATAAAACTGACCATCACAGTCACATACAATTTTGTGATCAGGAGCCAGTCACTTAGCTTCTTTGAATCTGGGTTTCAATGGCTCTGAAATGGGATGGCTGTCTCACAGGGCAGTCATGTGGATCCAGGGAAGGGCTATGTGTTCGAGTAAACGTTAACCTTAAAAAGTTGCCAACATAAGGCAATGGAATTTAGCTGGCTAACCCTGGCACCATTTCTTAGTTAACAGGAACAAAATTGCTCCCTGCGCATCTATCTCACTAATAACGTATGTAAATTTGTCAACTCACCTGTGAGACTGAGTGTGTTGTAATTAGCATGATTCACACCGGTTCTTTACAAATAATCCTTACTTAAACATTGTTTCAAAATGTTTCATTACCTCCAATCTGGCATCCAAGCGGACACCTTCCCAGGATCTTGGGCAAGGCTCATTTCCCCAGCTCTGTCCTTGGGAATCTGAGCAGAACAATTGTGTTGAGTCTCAGGATTTCCTGAACCAATTCAGCTTGTTAATAATGATATTTAAGGGGTGCCTAGGTGGCTCAGCTGTTAAGCGGCAGCCTTCGGCTCAGGTCATGATACCAGGGTCCTGGGATCGAGGCCCACATAGGGCTCCCTGCTCAGTGGGAAGCCTGCTTTTCCCTCTCCCACTCACCCTGCTTATGTTCCCTCTCTTGCTGTGTCTCTCTGTCAAATAAATAAATAAAATATTTTTTAAAAAAATAATGATATTTAAATCAAACTCACCTTGAGTAGATGGCTAAGCCCTCTCTGTCATGAAGGAGAAAAACCCCCAGCACGTATCATAAACTTTACATAGACCAGGCAATTTTAAAGATTCAGATCACAGGTGAATAATCTCCAAAATAAAGATTTCTTCTGTACATGTAATAATGGTGCTTTGGAATTTTTTCAAAAGTGTGTCTTAAAAGGATGTTCTCTGGGCCAAGAAAAATAATTGCAAATTCACTGCAGCAGATTGAGAGAAATTCAGGGATTTAGTCTGAGAAAATACTTTTGCCATTTGCAGAGGATGGCATTTGGGAGAATATTGGGTTCTGCTGTGGTTACAGTCAGGCATTAATAGCCACTTATAGCAGAACCAAAAGTATGCTACAGCTGACAGTAGAGACAGGCTTTGTGAATGCTCAAGAATGCCAGTCTCCCCAAATAGAACTTCCTTAACCTGCCCAATTTCCACTGGGTCAGATCACATCACATATTTTCTACTCACCAATTCCCAGTCAGCAAAACCACTGAATATCATGAAATGTTTAAATATCTCCTTTTCCTGTGTCCTATAATTTAACTCCATCTTTTCCTCTCTCTTATTTCCCTGTATACCTTGTCCCCAATCAAAGAACAATCGCTCTTAATTATTTAATAAACTACAGCCTTTGAAAGCCTACTATGTACCAGGCACTTTTTTTTAAAGAGTTTATTTATTTATTTATTTGACAGAGAGAGAGAGAACACAAGCAGTTGGAGCAGCACAGGGAGAAGCAGGCTCCCAGCTGAGCAGGGAGACTGATGTGGGACTTGATCCCAGGACTGTGGGATCATGACCCGAGCTGAAGGCAGCCATTCAACTGACTGAGCCACCCAGGTGCCTCCAGGTACATTTATAATAGGCTGCGATTACAGTAAAATATAAAATAGGATTCTCGCAATTTAAGAGACTAGTGCAGGAGTTAATTAAACAAATCATTATACTAAAATATAAGATGTGAAATAAGAAAGATTAGTGCAAATGCTGTAGGAGCCCAGAGGGAGAAAGACCAAATGTAGCTGAGCAGGGGGTGGGAAAGCTTCATGGAGAAGATGATGCTCAAATCGCTTCCTGAAGATGAGGAGGTACCTTCCACACATAACTGATACTCAATGAGTATTTACTACATGTCCTAAACTAGGGAAGTGCTTCATGCACGTTGGGAAGGAACCATAGTTACCTTCACTTAGAGACTTAGAGAGATGCATAACTTGTTTTTAGGTCGTATCTAGTAATGGGGTGACACCAAGATAGTCACTAGAGTCCACTAAAGACTTCAGGGACTAGGAGCATTGTCCAGGCCAAACAGCAACAAAGAAGAAACACAGCACAAAAGAGCATGGTCAACTGGGGACCAGTGCTGAACATCTTAGAAGTCCTGTTCTCTTGAAAGCAAGGAGTAAAAATTCAGCAAGCATTTCAGCTCTTTCAGAACCATGCAGCCTATTTATGATTCGACTGGGCTAAAATGTCCTATTCCTATGGTTTTTCTCAGACCTTCCTACAGCCTGCTCATCCCAGAGTAGACATATCCATATCATAGGATACAATTCTTAAGAGACACAGTGTTTTATGGATCATTTTATGGATCATTCATGTCTTCTGAGCATGAAGCCCACGGACAGAAACATAACACATTCAATACATGCTACTTAATTAAAGAAATTTTTGGTCAACACTTGCTGTTGGAATTCAACACCATAACTGACTTCCAAGGAAATAATCACTTGGAAAAATTATCTAGCCAAATCAAAAGATAATCAAACATTCAATGCCTGGGATTGGGATATAGAAGAACTAGGTTTTGATTTTAGACAATTTGCTTTTTTCCAAAAAGTGTCCTAATGGCAAAATAGAAATCCTACCTCTCTAGTTAGTTGTATTTAAATCCAACCACTAATTAAGTTGATTTTCACTATTCTTACCTCCATTTTTTTATTGATTCCTAGCACTAAGGAGTCATGATTTAGCAATGAGGATAGGCTATTATGCTGATACAAAGTTACAAAGGTTAAAGAACATTTTGAAACTACAGTAAGAACAAATCTCATTGGAGAAGTGGAAGGTAGAGGAGGTGAGTAGACAATATTATGTGAAGAATCTGGTGGGAAGCTCAGAACATGACAAGTGTAAAGATAGTTAAAACATGTTTTTCCACAGTACTTAGCCTTGGACCTTAATAAAGTTCAGAAGTATTAGAAAATCACTTTTGGTTGCAATAGACTCTAAATAAGGGTGTCATAAAAATTTCTCCAAGAAAAACTTAGGGAGCTGTATTAGTTTGCCAGGGCTGCCATAACAAAATACTGCACACTGGGTGACTTAAATGTATTTTCTTACAGTTCTGAAAACTAGAAGTCCAAGATCAAGGTATTGGCAGGTTTGGTTTCTCATGAGGCCATTCTCCTTGATTTGTAGGTAGCCACCTTCTCACTGTCTTCACATGGCTTTTTCCTGTGTATTAGTGTGTCCCTGGTATCTCTTTATTTTCTAAGGACACTAGTCCCATAAAGTCATGCCCTTCTCAAGGCTGCCTGTGTCTGGTGACCGATTGAGGGAGATATAAAGGCCCAGCCATTTCAGCCCAACACAAGATATTAATACTAACACTCACTGCAGAGCACCTGCCATGCTGGCTGAGGCTTTGTCAGGCCTGCAAATCAGTTCCAGTTCTCAACTGGCCTAATTCTGCCCTCCCAGGTGTTGATCCTTAATAAATATCTTGCTCTCCAAATTCCATCTCCACTTCTGAAGAACCCAACCTACAACAAATAGCTTTCAAAGCTCTGCAAGAAAATAAGCTTAAATATTTAATTTTAAGTCCAGCCAAATTGTCACTCAAACATTAAGGCTGAACGTTAAATCATGCAAGACTCATAGAGTTACCTCCTTATGTCCCCTTTCTGGGGGAAAAAATTGCTTGAAAATATGCTTGAGGAACAATGAAAAAAAATTCAAGAAAATGAAAACAGTTGGCCCAAGGCCACAAGTGCATTAAAAAGGAAAACCAAGACACAACTGAAAAATAAAAAGTCCCAACTAGAATATTAAATTAGAATAACAGGAGAAAAATCTTCACAAAAAGGTAGATTCTTATTTGATAGGTAATCTGATCAAGTGAGAAAACCTTTATAAAATGATGAAGAAATTATGTTTCAATAAAAAAATCAAAGAAAATTAGAAACTTTAGACACAACATCTACATTGATAAAATACATATATAAAGCACATTCAAAATGTCATCATTTTGAGAAGCTGAAGTAAATGAAAATAAGTGCTCATTTTCATATTTTGAAAGCTTATTTTGGAAAGGGGATGGCCTGAATCTACATGACACAGAATTTGTGTCATTTCCTACTCCCAGAAGGGCCACTCTGCTTGATCTTGGGGTGAATGATATGTAATCATAACATTGCTAATGACCCGTATTGGTGCTTGAATTTTCAATTCAAACTATAGGCAAAGCAAGGAAGGCTTAAGCATATTTATAAAAGAGAATGAAAAAAGTAATAAGCCTTGACGATGTTTAATGATGTAGTTGGAAGATCATGAGAATTGCAAGTTCAGGGCTTCTCATTTCATCTTCTGTCTCTCAGAACAGAGTCCAGTTTGCCTAAATTTGATGGATTGAGATGAAGCATTTAAAGTCTACTTTTAAAAATTCTTGCTGTACCAGTAGAAGAACCCACCCAATAACAAAAGAGTAGGATGAAAGGTGGGAAGGTGGGGGAAGTGAGACAGTTCTTGTTTTCCTTTTTAATCATGCAGAACAGAGAATCGGTAGCTAATGTTCAAAATTAATAATTGGAAAAGTAAAATTTTCACCTACTTTGGGGGATTTTGAAGATAACTATTGGAAGAATCAAAAGCAAGAAGAACCTACCTGTGGGAAATAAATCAGAGGTAAGCAGGGATGGGATAAGGAACAGGTGATTTTTGCTGAACGCCCTACTGCACTGTTTGAATTTAACTCTCCACATCCATAAATATGTCACCTGGCTTCTGCTTTCACTCTGCCCCCTCTGTCATCCCACATTCATGACCCTCTACCTGAACGTTGATGTTTCCCTCACCTTCAGAACACAGTTTTTCCTCTTTATGTCTACCTGTTCCACACAACGGAACTCTAGGACTGAAGAATAAGGTGGCTCAGCCCTCTGTTATCCCCTTTTCTTGGCACTGGCCTATGCCTGATAGGAGGGAACAGCTAGTAAAGTCTTATCTCCCCCACTGGTTTACAAGTACTTTGACTAACTTCCTCTGTGCACCTAGAAAGTCTAGTATCATCATACATACATGGGCCAATTCATACATCTTAGGTGCACAGACCCAGTGACTAGCCATGTGACCATGAGCAAGCCTCTTCATCTCCTGAGGTCTCACTTTTCTCATCTGTAAAATGAACACATCTAAGGTCCAAACTCTGAAAGGAAATGATCAATTTGGTGAATGTGGATAGACAAGATTCAAGACACACCTCTTCGGAAAAAAAATAGCTCTTAAAGGCATTTTCTTTATTTACCCAATCATAAATCAGAGTAGAATTATGGAAAAAACAAAAACAAAACCTTGGCAACTAGTTATACATACCTGAGCATCCTTCTTTGTCACCTGAAAAGCCCAGCAGAGTAAACTTCTCCTGAACTGAGCATCTTCAAGTTATGTTACCTCCAACAGGTCACTTCACTGGTCTGGGGCTCAGATCCCACATCCATTTTGTCCTAGGAATGAAAGAGATGCTCTTTGAAGTCTCCAACTAAAGCTGGGCTCTGCATCCTAACAGCCCCCAAGCTCATGGTCCAGCAGTGCAGCCTGGCAGTCCAGAGAAGAAACCACATCACGTCCTCTATTCTTCCAGAATGTCCAGAATTCTTCCTAAATCTTATCCAAAACATGAGATACTGCCTCTGACCATTTCTCTCACTGATCTTCACCTCATGTCCAGATTTTCTCTTTACTCGTTTCCTTGGACTGTATTCCCCGGGCCATCCCTCCTTTCCTGGCCACCATGTCCAGGACATGGGTGCCAGGTCCGTTTTGTCTCATACCCTGGGCCAGTGCCAGGGTCATGCCATAAGGGAAGTGAAGGCCTGAATAGCCCAACAGTTAAATTAAATTAAAGGTGTTTTTCAAGCAATGAGAATTATAAAACACCCATCCAAAGAAAACCAAAAGTGATGTGCTCAATGCATAATTGGTATTATCATTAAAGGTCAAAAATCGGTCATCAGTGAGGAATGGAACAATCTATGTGGAACTAAATCTCCACCAGCCAGTGAGGACCAGGAAGGGTGGCTGGCATGCCATCAGGGAGCAATTTGGCCTAGAGAGCTCATTGCCCCGGCAAATGAGAATTAGGCTCTAATTATCCCATTGGCAGGTTTTAGAAATTTTTAAAATATACTCTCTACAACTATCACAGTGTCAAAACAATTATTTGCCTGCTTGAGCAGGTGTCAGGCATTGTAAAGTGTACATGTCCTTGTAAAATTAAATGAGAAACTTTCAGAAATTGGTGTAAGCTGGGACCCTAATTATAGCATATACAGATACCTAAAGTCAGGAAGTGAAGAGGGAAGAACACTGATTTTCCTTTTTCTTTTTCTTTTTCTTTTCCCTAAGGCACTGAATTGTAAGCACACTCGTGGTAAAGGTAGAATGTGTCACTTGAGCTTCAGGGAGGGATTCCAAGCCATTTGGCCTATCATTCTTGCCTTTGAGCCCTCATTGATCCTTAAACATATATTCATTTTCTCCTCACAGTCTGTAGATGTCCCCTACATTATCTCTCTTGGTCCTCCACACCAGCCCTGCATGTTCAGCTAGGCAGCATCTTTGCCCCATTTTATAGATGCAGAGCTGAGTGGTATTCCAAGTCTCCTAACTCCAAAACACTCACTCCTCCCACAGGCCTCTCTATGTGCATTCCTTCCTGGTCCAGTAACTAGACCTCTCCTAGAATGACCTTGATGCTTACCTTCCTATTGCTGTTTTACGGACTCTGAAAGTCTTCGACAGATGAGTAGGTAGGAAATAAAACAGGCAGCCACCAACATGATGCCCCTTGAGCTATTCACAACTAGTAGACATTGAATTAATGGTGAATGATCAGTTGGCTGAAATATTAACACCAGGAAGGGTATCCCCCTCAAACTGAAGGAGTATTCAACTCAACTAGTGTTGATTTGTAGTCTACCTTAGGCAAGGCATGTGGACAGTCAGGAATGTTACATGAAGTAAGGCAAGATTTCTTCCCTAAGTAGTCTAGTGCTTGAATGCTGAACAGGAATGTTCTTACTTTGAAAATATATTGGCAACCTCATGAAGGTACGACATGCTAAAGCATCAAAGGAGAGAAGGAAATAGTCACAGCTTGTTTTCAAGGGACTCTTCATCTTCTCCATGGCTATTAAGTACCTCCTGAATGTTTTATGCTCATTTGTGACAACCTTCACAACTCTACAAGACCAGCAGTGACCCACCTGGGTCACCACAATGCTCAGAGTCATCTTTAGATTCCAAAAGGAAGCAATATGGATTAATTGCAGCTTAGTGGATGCAGGTGGTACCCTACCAGAGCCTCTTTACTGGGTGGCACAATTATCTCCCAGACACCGTGAGTATTGACTGTCATGAGCTCCAACTGGCCCCTTGCATCAGAAAATTGCCCTTGGCTGATGGGAGCCTCCTGGTCTGAAGAGTCCTGTCCTCACCTCCAGGGATGGCCCACAGCAGATGACTGATAAGGGCTCAATCAGCTTCTTGGCCTCAAGGTAGGAACCACTCTATGGTGTGGTTTATGCTCCAGAATGCCCTGTTGATCAGACCAAGGCTGGGTTTCCTGAGATCACAACTTTATTTGCCCTTCCTTTTTCTTGCCTGCCCCCCCTACCTCTTCCAGGCTTCTCCTAACACCACTCCACCCCCATAAATCCCAGGAATCCAAATCATGGTCTCAGGCTCTGCTTCTTACATCTAAGACAGTTACCTGTTCTTTTGGAGCCCCATTTCCTCACCTCTAAAACCCTGGGAATAGGTCACAAGCAGTTGTGAGAGCTAGTGAGATGATGTAATTTAATCTCTTTATAAATTCCTGGGCTCAATAAATCATAGCAAGGATTTTTCCCCTGTAGGTACATTTAAGAGAACTGCTGGTCTCTGGGATATAGAACAGAGACCCTGGGCAGCATTAGCCGAACACAGAAACTGAAGAACCAGAAGCAGCCAGAAGTTTGTCAATGCAGGAGGGGCCAGTCCACTCTCAGGAGTATGGAGGACCAGTTAGGACTTGTACCCAATTTACCACAACAGGTGGGGGCAGGGAGTTGGTCAAGGACCTGGTGGAGGGGAACAGGTGGCAGGGGCAGTGGGGTGTCATTGCAGGAGTTTCAATTCAGTACATTTGTAGGTTAGCTTTGCTGTTCACCTTTTAAGCAGAAGGGCAAATAGATTGCCCACCGGATAAAACAGCTTTCTCTGAAATATTGCTTCCTGACTCCAGCGTTTCATCTCCATTGGCTGCGGCTTCCCTCCACCTTCTCCTTTCAGGCTGGCTTCCCACCATCGCTGCGGAGCGAGCCTGAGCTGATGAGGGCACCTGGCTTTTGTGGCAGCTCTTCAAAGCTAGAGGTCAGGTGTGTTTCTAGGATTTAATTAAGCTGGAAATGAAATCCAGCCCTGGAGTGGCTCATCGTCTTTATTATCACATTTCTTACCGCTTGTCAGGCCACAGTGGCTCTGGGTCTTGAAAAGGAAGAAGCGGCATGCTTCCCAGGCAGGGCTCAGTTAATCTATTTCACACAACATTTGAGGTACCTTCCTCCATTTTAGCAGGATGGAAAAAAACCAGCATGCTCGGAACCTTCTGTGGAAAAGAATGACCTTAAAATGAACAAAAGAAAAATGCATTTTATTTCAAATATATTTCTTATTATACTATAATATAGTATGTGCCCGCCATAAAAATGTATGAGTTATAAAAACATAAAGAATTAAAAAAATCACCTGTAATCGCACCAGCTAGATAGATACAACCACTGTTAATATTACGGTCTCCTTCCTGCCAAGCACTGGTGTGTGTTCCTGGGCTTAACATGTAAGTAGTGAAATACAGAGAAAGAAGCAGTCCTTTCTTTAGCATGGGAAGAATCTGACCCTATAGGGGCTGTGAGTCACTGTATAATCCCTTTTTTATATTATTTATGTATATATTCACTAACATTATTTCATATAGGACACTAATTCCCTGAGACCAAGAAGGGTTTTTTTCCCCCTTTTTCAAGAAAACTAGAGCCAGGGGAAAAAAGTCAGGACTTAAAAGAATTTCCATGCTCAGTAATGCTACAGACTATCACATTGCAGTCATGGTTTCTGTGCCTAATAAAATATTCTATAGTCACTCAGATTAATCAAATGAGATGAGGGGATTTATACACTGCTGTGCACTGAGAAAGGGGCTTAACAGTCTCCCAAAATAATATCATTTGACATCCGGAGCTATTAGGCTGCATCGGCAGAAGGTATTCATTCTGTAGCCTGATTTGTGTTCAGCGGGTGGCAGTCCCCTTCACATCCCCTTAGTGTGGTGAGGGTTGGCAGCTACAGGGCGCTGACCTTTCCCACTCTGGAGATGTGATTGCTTTCACACTGATCACATAGAAACACTTAGCAAATCTCACACTGTTAACTCCATCGCCCACTAGCAACGCTGGCATTTTATGACTGCCGTGTGGCATTAGCCAGCTGAAAACTCACTAAGATGGGGAAGCTATGCTGAATTAATAACTTCTAAGGTAGTAATTTAGTCAGTTTTCATGCACCTAGTAAGCACCACTTTAGCCAAAGACAAAGTCACAAAAACATGGACTACTGAGCAAAGAAGGAAACTTCAAGAACTTCTCATCCAGCACCCTCACTTTATGAGTAAAGGAAACTGAGGACCAAAGAGGAGGAGAGATTTTTTTTTAAGGTCACAGAGCTAAGCTTGGAGTAGTAGCTTTCAACCTGCATGTCAGCAGCATCGGATCTTAAATGGAATCCTGCATATATAACCACAATATGCATGAAATATCTAAGAAAGGAGCCCCATGCCTGAAAAAGGGTTGGCATTCAAAGCTTTACCCTTCCTTGTCCATCTCAGCTATGAGATATTCAGAGAGCCCTGAAGCTCCATGAAGCAGAAATCAAAACCACCTTCCCTTAGCATACTGGCTCCAGGAACATTTTTTGCACCTCCAAATATTTTTTTATATAAGCAAATAATCTGTGTTAGACTGACAAATGATTTAAATTAGAAAAGTGTGATCTCATAGTCTTCTCATTTGCAAAGGAAAATATTAATGGTCTCTGCAACAGCAAGTGAATATCCATTATAAGTTGAACAGAAAATGAAAATGAGTGGAGACTGTAATAGCCTCTCTCAGCATCAGTGCTAGCCATGATCCACTGTAGAACCTCTGCGGTTTTGGTGGGACTAGCCCCAGCCTCAGCCCCAGCCCCAACCCCAGCCCCAGCCCCGGCCCCAGGAACAGTTCAGGATTGGCATTAGGTCAATTAGCTGTGGGTTACCAAGGAACTGGCAAATGTCAATAGCTGACTCAGATCCACTAAGTAAGAACAAACATTGACTTTGGCTTGGGGGCAAAGCAAATAAAGTTTACAAGTTTAAGGATACAAAAGGAAGTCAAGAGGGTAAAAACTGGTGATTGCCAGGGGAGAGGGCACTGGGGGGATGGATGAAATAGGTGAAGGGGATTAAGAAGTACCAACTTCTAGTTAAATAAATGTCATGGAGATGAAAAGTACAACATAGGACATTGTACGGTGATGGATGGTAACTATACTAATCGTGGTGAGCATTATATAATGTTTAAATTCTTAGTCACTGTGCTGTACACCTGAAATTAATATAACATTGCATGTTGACTACACTCAATAATAATAATAAAAAAATTTAAACAATACAGCCAAGATAAACAGTGTTCTCCAAAGAAGTTGTAAGCTTCCGAGTTACAATAATTCTAAGCAATAGACCTGCAGTTATAGATAATAATTTGAGAGCAAGGTCACATCGGACTTCTAGATAGCCAGTTGCCTCCCTCCACAAGTAAGGTCAGAACTGTTCTGCAGTTCAGCTAGTCTGAAGGAGTCTTAGGACTTCCTCATTCGGATCAGTTACACACCATCTCTTTTGAGATTATATATTATATAATATAACTAAAGGATATGACCAAGTGCAATACACTTAGACACAAACATAACTCTATTTATTATGCTCACTCTTCCAAGGCTAACATAACCCAGTCTAATGAATGTCTAAACCAAGGACTGGGGGCGCCTGGGTGGCTCAGTGGGTTAAAGCCTCTGCCTTCAGCTCAGGTCATGATCTCAGGGTCCTGGGATTGAGCCCCGCATCGGGCTCTCTGCTCAGCGGGGAGCCTGCTTCCCCCTCTCTCTCTGCCTGCCTCTCTGCCTACTTGTGATCTCTCTCTCTGTCAAATAAATAAATAAAATCTTTTTAAAAAATTAAAAAAATAAACCAAGGACTGGCAAACCATAATGGGGCTTAGTTACCTTATTCTTAGGAGTCAGACCTGGATGCCATTAAACCAGCGATGAAGACTTTCTTGCAGGTATAACTCATGGCCAGACTGATTGATTGAAGGATCCATAGGTGCCCTAATTAGTCCAATTAGAGATATGTCCCAGACTTTTGTTTGATGGTTTAGGTGGAGATATTCTTTCCCAGGGATATTATCAAACAAGCATTAGTTGTTTTTTATGCTGTCTGCCTTACGAGAGTCACAAAGAGATTCACAATGAGCTAAACAGGATCCCTGCTCTCTAGGAAGTCACATCTTACCAAATATTGACAGTAGAAAGAAGTTAGAGGGGTCTGCAAGTTATTTTTCAATACTTCAAAAGGCCCAAGAGAAAAAAAATCACATCTTTAACCAGAATAAGACTGAACTGACTGTGTATGGGGCTCTGATTACTTTTGAATGGGGTAACATTGGTTATTCCAAAGTGACAAATTCTGATTAACAGTTAGAAATGGAAAAATGGGTGAGAGCACAGCATAATATATAGAGTTGTCCATTCAGTATGTTGTACACCTTCTGGAACTAATGTAACATTGTACATCAGCTATATATATAGTCATATATATATGCTTTAAGTATTAAAAAAGAAAGGGAAAAATAAATTTAAATTAATTAATTGTGTTTTTATGGCATGAAATCTTCCAATATAGAAATATTCTGTAAAAAAGAAGGAAAAGGAGAAAGAGAAAGGGAGTGAGGGAGGAGGAGGGCAGAAGAGAGAGGGAAGAAAAAGATGGAGGAGGAGGAGAAGGAAGAGAAGGAGGAGGAGGAGGGGAAGGAAGGAAGGAAGGAAGGAAGGAAGGAAGGAAGGAAGGAAGGAAGGAAGGAAGGAAGGAAGGAAGGAAGGGAGGGAGAAAGAAAGAAGAGAGAGAGGCAGAAAGGAAGGAAGGGAGGGAGGAAATAATTAAATGAATTAAATGGGGCAGGGGGTAGATCAATCTATAATTCAATCACATTTACACTTGTTAAGGTGTCCTAAACTTCATTTTTCTAAACTACTTCATCCTCACCTCTGCTGCTGACTTGCAAGAAAAGCCACCTTGAAAATACCCAGAAACAAGACGCTAATAAAGATGAATAAATAGCTTCATTTTCCCTCTACTTCACAACACAGGAACATCATTTGAAAAATATATACTGAGCTCTCAGAAGAGGTGCTGCATTCATTTCCTAGGGCTGCCATAATAAATTATCACAAACTGGGTGGCTTAAAACAACAGAAGTTTATTCTCACGCTTCAGGCGGCCCAAAGTCTGAAATCAAGGTGTCAGTGGGACTCACTTGCATCAAAGTCTCCTGTGGGGAATCCCCCAGGGCCTCTTCCAGCTTCTGGTGGCTCCTAGAGTTCCATGGCCTGTGGCAGCATATCTCCAATCTCTGTCTTTGTCCTCATATGGCCTTCTCTGTGTATCTCTATATCAAATCTCCCTGTCTTTTCTCTTCTCTTATAAGAATACTAATAAGGACGTAATCATTCTAAATCCAGGATGATTTCATCTCAATGTCCTTAACTCAATTTCATCTTCAAAGACCTTATTTCTAAATAAGGTCATATTCACAAGTACCAGGGGTTAGACCATGGATATATCTTTTTAAGGGACACTATTCGAGGTACCAAGTTGGTGCATGTATACTCCTGATTTTTTGACAACCATATTTCTGGCTGTGTGAGGAAATCACCACCCAAACCAACACCAGCCCCTCAAAAGTGGTATAACTGAAACTAAACTCATTCTTATTCCTCCCCAACGTGTTTTGTTCACTGAATCTCTCACTATTAATGCCCCACATCTAATCACTGGCTACGTTCTGTTTTACACCTGAAAGTTCTCTTGCATCCACTTCCTTCTCCATCCTACAACCACCCTTTTGGGCGTTGGTATCCCTCCCACGCACCAGCCTTAGTGTTGGCCTCCTTGATTTTGGCTTTACCACCCCCTACCCCTAATCCAACTTCCCCACTACTAACAGAGTGATTTTCTAAAATAGCAATCTGTTCAAAAGCCAACACTGGGTTTCCCCATTTATCTCTTGTTAAACTTCATAGTTACTGCAAGGATTATTTAAGCTCCTCAGATGCCACCCTCTCCAAGAAACATTCCATAATCTCCCCCATGCAGAAGTTTTCTCTTCTCTGAATTCCCATAGCCACTCCTCTCTGCCTCTTATTATTTTAATAAATTAGTAGTTTGGGGCAGCAATCTACAGTTATTTCCATCGGGGACTCACCTTTGCATCCCTAGACAATGCCACATATTGAGTCATTTACTGGCCACCTCTTGGATTTCTCTTCATCCCTTCTGCTCTAACAACTAATGCTTAGGTTGGGCCCTGATGTAATTTTACCTCCTCCATCCCACCATACTTGATTGGACACAGACAAAGTTTGGGACAATCAGACATTCTTCCTTGGACTGAAAACTGAGGCTGAGAAATCCTTCAGGAATTACTTATTTCAGCAGAAGAGGAATTTATTTTCATTCACATTCACACTGGTGTGGTCAGTGGATCTGTCTGTCACTGGTCCACCACAAAATAAGTATATAAATTGAAAGTATGCATTTAAAAACTTTTGTTCGAATTTGATAGAGTCATTTTATATCTGTTGATTTTAATAATTTAAAATGTAAGAATTATATTTTGTATTTATTTTTATTTTCTAAGAATTTATTCTTTTTTTTTTAATTAACATATAATGTATTATTTGCCCCAGGGTACATGTCTGTGAATCATCAGGCTTACACATTTCACAGTACTTACCATAGTACATACCCTCCCCAATGTCCATAACCCTGCCACCCTATCCCTACCCCCTCTACCCCCCAGCCACGCTCAGTTTGTTTCGTGAGTTTAGGAGTCTCTTATGGTTTGTCTCCTTCCTGATCCCATCTTGTTTCATTTCCCTCCCCCACCCCACACAACCCCCCGCCCTGCCTCTCAAATTCTTCATATCAGAGAGATCATATGATAATTGTCTTTCTCTGATTGACTTATTTCACTCAGCATAATACCCTCTA
>CM052898.1:54081888-54128111 GCA_028534135.1 Potos flavus | reverse complement strand
AATTCTTCATATCAGAGAGATCATATGATAATTGTCTTTCTCTGATTGACTTATTTCACTCAGCATAATACCCTCTAGTTCCCACCACATCGTTGCAAATGGCAAGAGTTCGTTTCTCTTGATGGCGGCATAGTATTCCATTGCATATATATACCACATCTTCTTTATCCATTCATCTGTTGATGGACATCTAGGTTCTTTTCATAGTTTGGCTATTGTGGACATTGCTGCTATAAACATTCGGGTGTACGTGCCCCTTCGGATCACTATATTTGTATCTTTAGGGTAAATACCCAGTAGTGAGATTGCTGGGTCATAGGGTAGCTCTATTTTCAACTTTTTGAGGAACTTCCATACTGTTTTCCAGAGTGGCTATACCAGCTTGCATTCTCACCAAGTGTAGGAGGGTTCCCCTTTCTCCACATCCTCACCAACATCTGTCGTTTCTTGACTTGCTAATTTTAGCCATTCTGACTGGTTTGAGGTGGTTTCTCATTGTGGTTTTGATTTGTATTTCTCTGATGCCGAGTGATGTGGAGCACTTTTTCATGTGTCTGTTGGCCATTTGGATGTCCTCTTTGCAGAAGTGTCTGTTCATATCTTCTGCCCATTTCTTGATCGGATTATTTGTTCTTTGGGTGCTGAGTTTGAGAAGTTCTTTATAGATTTTGGATACTAGCCCTTTATCTGACATGTCATTTGCGTATATCTTCTCCCATTCTGTCAGTTGTCTTTTGGTTTTGTTGACTGTTTCCTTTTCTGTGAAAAAGCTTTTGATCTTGATGAAGTCCCAATAGTTCATTTTTGCCTTGCTTTCCTTGCTTTTGGTGATGTTTCTAGGAAGAAGTTGCTGCAGCTGAGGTCGAATAGGTTGCTGCCTGTGTTCTTCTCAAGGATTTTTATGGATTCCTGTCTCACATTTAGGTGTTTCATCAATTTTGAGTCTATTTTTGTGTGTGGTGTAAGGAAATGGTCCAGTTTCATTCTTCTGCATGTGGCTGTCCAATTTTCCCAACACCATTTGTCGAAGAGACTGTCTTTTTTCCATTGGATATTCTTTCCTGCTTTGTCGAAGATTAGTTGACCATAGAGTTGGGGGTCCATTTCTGGGCTCTCTATTCTGTTCCATTGATCTATGTGTCTGTTTTTGTGCCAGTACCACATCTAAGAATTTATTTTTAATAACATTCTGAAGTAAGTTCACTCACCAAAAGTTACAAAAAAGCACAGCGTTTCCACGTACCCTTTGCTCCACTTCCCCTCAATGATAATATCTTACTTAACCTTCGCCCATTGGTCCAAATCAGGAAATCAACTCTACTATTTCATTTGTATTACATTCTCCAAAAATATCCATGTATGACACATTAGAATTTTCTTTTTTAAAAAACTGGTTATCCACCGCAGATCATTTGGAGCGAGCTAGTTTACATAATCTTATTACAAAAATAATTAAAAGTAGCAATAGAAAATGATAAAAGAGTGGAAATGCCACAGGCTTGGGACCAGCCAACTTGATCGAGCCCTGCCTACCTCCAGTGGAGCTGTGGAAAAATTCCATACCTAGAAATGGTGTTAATAATTATTAACTGGAATATGAAGATAACAATTATTCTGTATCACAGAACTGTAAGGATCAGAGGCATTTTGAAAGTATTTTCAAATGCAAACCATTGTTGTTTCTTACTTTACAAGTTCTAGATAATTTTCAAGCCCCTTCCACATGCATTATAAACCTCTTTCATTTTAACAAGGGTGATTTTCCCAGTTTTACCCAGGAAGCTTAGGAATGTGGAGAAGCCTACACCGAGTCAAGCAGCCAGGATGAGAGTCAAGGTAGGAACTCAGGCTCTCTGTCCCAGATCAAGCTACTTTTCACTCCCCACATGACACTATCTCCAATCTTCAGTAATCCAATAACCAAAGGGAAGAAAAAGATAATGTGTACAGGTTTTACAGGTTACATTGCTAACTTAAAGAACTAGTTAAAAAAAATACTCAGTGTTTTATGATATGCTTTCTTTTCATTTACATGTAATTCTGTCCTTTCTTCCCCTTTCCCAAAAGTGGCACCATAGAGGTTGCTAAGCAATTGTCCTTGACAAGGTCTCAGCACCTGTCAATAAAATGGAATATTCTCCCATTCCTTCTTCCATTTTAGTGCTGAGGAGGGTGTCAATCAAAGAACATCAGTAAACGCTGGCTTTTGAGAGAAGGCAGAGAGGCCCTGTCAGGCAGGGAATAAAAGATGACTATTTTTAAACTAGCAAGTCCTTTCTTAAAGTAAGACAATTGAGTAAGAGAGAGACAAGTTTCACTATTCCACTTTTCTGGGAGGTGAAAGGGCTTCTTCAGGTCAAGCCACCATCTTGATTTGAGAAAGATGTCTGGTTTGTCCAGAGAGCAATTTTCAAAAAAAGCACCACCACTCTTTATAAATCAAAGAGAAAAAAATCACTCAACAAATGGGTATCTGAAAATAATATTTTTCACAAAGGCTCAGAGATTTAGAAGATTCTCAAGAGCTTGGTCATAATATTTAACTAAGGAAGACCTCCAGAGAATAGAGAATTGATATGCAGTGTTGAGTGTAATTAAATGATATCAAATTTATCAACTATATTTATATATTCAATAAATACAATCCAAGTCACTGCGTATACACCTCCACAACAGCTGCCATCTTTGCACACAGCACTGCACTATACAAAGACAAATACACAGAGCTTAAGCTAAAGGGGCATTTGCTCTCCTACAATACATACAACTACTTTGACACAGAATTAATACTGCATATAAACGTGCAAGATGGAGCATCTAGTCAAACCAGAGAAAATTTGTCTTATATTCAAGATCGAAATAATCAATCAAACCACTATACTACCCACCACCTCCCTAAAAAGGAACTTTCAAATTATCTTACCCAAAACTGACTTAGGGTCAGAACATACAGCTCTGTTACTTTAGAATGTGCCAACTTGCTCTTAAGCCCATACCTGAATCATTTTTCTGAACAGACTCATTAACCTTTGATCAAACATATGCATATGTTCCTAGCAGGTGGCAGCATTCTTTAATCCCTGGTAATATCAAGATAATTCTAGCACAAACACAGAAATGTCAGTGTTGCTAACCTTTTTAATTACACAGCCATACTATCTTCGTGTGACATAGGAAATGACACACTGCAAGGTTCTACTTCAAATATCCTGTGCTGAAAGCAAATGCATATGAGGAAGATAATATGGTGAATTCAACACAAAAGCCCATGATTGTAAAATGGTAAGATAATGGATAATGAGTCCATGAGAATGAAGGTGATAGGAAAGAGCCAACCCAGTGACAAGTGTTGAATTCTCCACCAAAGTAGCGCAGAAGAGCATCTGATTTCCCACACTATACCAAGCCAGAAAGTATGACACCAGCCACTGGGAATAAAAAGCATGGAACATATTTTTGTAGTCTTTCCCCTAAAGAAGTAGTAGGAGACCTGCTCTCTTACATATTTTTCTTGGTGAGAAATAATGCATTCTTTTTTTTTTTAAGATTTTATTTATCTATTTGACAGAGAGAGACAGATCACAAGTAGGCAGAGAGACAGGCAGAGAGAGAGGGAAGCAGACTCCCTGCTGAGTAGAGAGCCCGACGACGATGTGGGGCTCAATCCCAGGACCCTGAGATCATGACCTGAGCCGAAAGCAGAGGCTTTATCCCACTAGGCCACCCAGGTGCTCGAGCATTCTTAATAATATTTATGTTTGGTTATTAGTTTTTAATATTCCTAGCATTAAGTACCCAAAAAGCAATTAGTCCCTCAAAGCCTCCTTCCCTTCCCGCCCACTCTCAGCCTCCTGATGCAGACAGAAATTCAAATAGTATCTATAATCTTAGGACCTAGTTTTAAATGACACCTTTGCACATGTACTTAAATTAGAACCCTGAGACTGCCTGCTGTGATTTCCAGTCCCAACACATCACTTTCATGTCAGGGAACTATAGTCATGCTTGTTCCCTCCACTGAAATGTAATCAGTGTGGTGCAGTAGGAGTCATTGATCCAAGTCTGGGCTCTACCCCTTCATTGAGCCTCAGATGTCTCCTCTGTAAGATGAGGCTAACAGTACCCCCATACTAGAGTTGTTAAAAAAAAAAACTAAATAAAATACCTGGACCAAAATTTGCCACGTAATAGTTACTTAACAAATGGTGGTCTGCTGCTCTCCATTTGAATGTGAGGCAGATGATTTATCATCTTTGTATCAACAACACAGAATTTCATATATTGTAAAGTGCTCTTTATTTTATTTTTTAATTTTAAAAAATTATCAACCCATCCCCCAACTATTTCTGCCTTCAACACAGCAGACAATAATGCAGAAAATGTACCAGAGTGCTGCTAAGCAGCTAAGTGACACTGGAAGATAATAATAAAAGGAAAACATAGATAACCTTGTCCTTGACATTTGAAGATGGTGATACTGATGGTATAATGTCAGGTCAGTGAAAATATCAAATCTCATGGAGTGCTTATATCTTCCAGGATACCCAAAAATAAAGACCATTCTCCATGTTGTGGCTTAGCCATTCTCTGCAATGCTCATAGACTCTGTATCATGACTTGTGGTTTTAAAAAAAGCCAGCCTATTACCCACAGTTATTCCCCAGCACTCTACAGTTATGTCCATGTATAAGCAGGTGGGGACATCAAAATAGTGTGAAACTGTGGGAGGCAAAACCATGCACAAATACAATGCCACATATAATGTCAAAGCACCTGCCTCATTGTCCCTAATGCGACTGTACAATCTCAACAATGTAGCTGTCTTAAAAAGACTTAGAAACATATCTCTAGCTCTGTGACAGAGATGTCCAGACTTTGGGTGTGAAAGAAAGAAGCCAGAATTTAAAACATAAAACCAAAGGTGAAGATTTTACAAGTTTTCCCACATCTTCTTCCCATGTTTTCAATTGTTCATAAGTGTGTGGGTGAAACATTTTATTTTAAAAATTGCAGATCTGCTTCATTTTGTCCCTGACCTGTACTTCTGAAGGACTAGTGTGCCCACCCTATTTTATTTTTTATTTTTTTATTATTTTTTTCCCAAATACTTTTATTTTATTTTTCAGTGTTACAAGAGTCATTGTTCATGTACCACACCTAGTGCTCCATGCAATACATGCCCACCCTATTTTAAAATTAAATCAGGATTCTAGTATAAATATTTCTTCTGTAAATCTTACCAAAAAATTAATTAAATTGCACAAATTTCACTTTCAGTGCAATCAGGGTACATATAATCTGTAGACTCCAAAATTTTTGAAAGGGCTCCCAAAAGCACCGAGATGAGGCAGGGGCTGCCCAAGAAGTAACAAGAAGAAGCATGAGGGATGATACAAAGGCCCAGCTGGCAGATCTCAGGAATTGCCAATAAAAGGTACCCTTCTTGAAGATGAGGAGCTCATCCTATAATAAACTGTTTCTCTTCTTTGTCACAATGAGTGCAGGAACTGGGGTAAACAAGACTGGAGGGAAAAGGCCTTCAGGACTCAGTTTGATTTGGAAAGACAGAGGAAATGAGGCTACACTCAAAAAAAAAAAAAAGTAAAGCAGAGATGAGCTATAATTTCAGGAAGCAGTCTGTCTCTGTGGCAGTAAAAACAAGAAAGCCCTTTGAATGTAAAATCTGGAAGACTAGACTGGGCATCCTGCCCCCACTCCCACCATTACCAAAGAACAGACCATAAAGAACTCAGCCGGGAGAGTAAAATGGATTCAAATATAAATAATAAAAAGATATAGGAAAATATTGATACAAATTTAATGTAAGAAAAACAGAAATCCTTACCAGAAATATGGTGCCAGGGAGCAGATTGAAATTAAGACCAAGCATTTTGCCAGGATTAATTTTTCAATATTAATAAAATAAATACCTCCCTGAATGAGGACCACAATGTGGAAATGCAGACATTCAAGGAAAATATGGTGAAGCAACAGAAATATTGCTGTTCCCAGGAGTTCTTATTAAGGACATTAATAAGATACAAACCATGTACTAGAAGTAGAGACACATTTAGCAATACAAACAAAGCGCTATCTTGATTTTATTGTCTTATAGCATGATCATACCAATTTATTTTTAGCTCATGTTTGGGAACTAATAGATGCCTAAAAATGTAGAAGGCCAGAGAATGTTACAATTATGGAAGTAATCACCAAAACAAAAATTCAAACCTTAATAAATTACAGAACTATGAACAAACAAAAAGAAAACAGAGTCAACCACATACTTTTATAAAAACAGAAAAGCAAAAACCATAAAATATAATTCAAACCAAATGTATCTGCTAGCATCAAAAAATGTAAATGTGTTTAAATTACATATGAAAAGAAAAAGATTTTCAGATTGCCTCACAAGGCAAAGTCAAATTCTGTGCCAAATTCAAAGAGACATATCTTTAAAAAGTGATTCAGAGAAATAGAAAAAAAGACTGGACAGAGTAACTGCTAAGACATAAACAAAGCAAAGATCACGATATTAATACTAGACAAATTATAATTAAGGCTCCAAAGCATTAAATGAAACAAAGAAGGGCACCTGGTAATACTAAATTTCCTGTTCAAACTGAAGATTTTCAATTTATGAACACCTATTCACCAGATAACTTAGCACCAATATTCATAAAGCAGAAATTTTGTAAGCTTTGGTAGATAGAGATACCTTAGTGGTAGGAGATAAAGTCATTTTTCTTAGTCCTTGACAGCAGTCATTAGACAAAACAAACAAACAAACAAACAAAAAACAGAAGAACAAGCATATAGAAGATCTAAATAACAAAGTTGATGAAGTGGAAATGGTCCTGGTTGATACATATCAAATTTATTTCCCTGTGACTTTTATTTCAGTTCCCATGAAATAGTCATCAAAATTGACCCTGTATTAGGACACAAATAAAACCTCAATAGATTCCAAAAATAAAAATAGAACAGATAGCTTTTTCCTGTCACAGTAGAAGTAAACTAGAATCTAATTACAAAAGAAGATAAAATGGCCATTTCACCCCTAAATATTATTTTTTCTTAAACAGTTATGGCATTAAATAAAACTAAACTGAAGTAATGAAATTTCTAGAACACATGGATGAGGAAAACTACAATCATCAGAACTTTAAAAAATCAGCTAAAACAGCTTCAGAGAATAAGTTAATAACTTTAGCCACCTACTCATCTAAAAATAGAATAAAATAATTAATTATATATCCTATTTTTAAATTGTAGTAAAATAAACCAAAGGAAAAATAATAAAGATAATAACAGAAATCAAGGAATTAAAAATTTTGAACCAATAAAGTAAAAATCATTCTTTGGTGGGGACAAGAGGATGGTAAAAATATATAAATCATTCTTTATCTTACATTTTTTAAAGGAGGTATAAATAGTAAAAGGAAAAATGATGAGATGCACAGAAAATTGAAGAATCACAGAGATTGCTTTGTTAAATCCATACAAACAAACTTGAAAATTTAAATAAAATAATATTCTAGGGAAATAGAATTTACCCAACCTGGCCCAAGGAAAAAATCAAAAATTTAAACATATCGATTTCCATAAAGGAAATAGAAAAGTTTAACTCACTATATGAGCAAAAACCAACAGCTTAATAACATGCTCTATTAAGAAATTTATATGGAGACTAACACTGTTGTGTCAGTGGGAATATAACCCTCGTGTTGAACAATGTTAGAATATATTTCAAAAATAAAAATATATAAAAAAATAAAAATAAATAAATAAATAAATAAAAATATATATACACTTTGACCCTCAGATTCCTCTTCTCAAAAATTATCTCACAGCTATACCTACCTACACAGTGTTTGAACTGGTATATGTAAGGTTAATAATACAGGTTTGGAGACACAAATATTTTTCAATAGAGATTGGTTAAGTACATGACAGCTCATGCTAACAATGGAATATCCTATAGTAGTAAAAAAGTCACATAGTTCTCTATGTACTAATATGGAAACATTACTGAGATATGTTGTTAAATGAGAAAATAAGATGAAAAGCAGTGTAAGTAAAGAGCCTTATACGTAGTACAAATCTATGTGTAGAAAAAACAAGGCATGTTTTTATTTCCTTGCATATGAAAAGAAAATTCCTGTAAAAAACAGTAGAAGCTAATAACAGTAATAACAGTAAAAAAGGATGAGGCACTAGAAAGAAAAATTGAGAAGTGAATTTCACTGTGTGCCTTTATTTTTTTTTTAAGATTTATCTATTTATTTGAGAAAGCGTACATGAGTAGGCTCACATGCACGGAACAGCCAGAGGGCAAAGGGAGAGAGAGAATCCCCAGCAGACTCTCAGCACAACGCAGAGCCCAGTGTGGGCTCGATCTTGGGCCCCTGAGATCATGACCTGAGCCGAAACCAAGAGTCCAACACTCAGCTGACTGAGCCACCCGGGCGCCTCTGTCTTTATTATTTTTAATAAACAAAAAAAGTTTTAAATGAAGAAATAAATTGGATCATAAACAAATAAATTTGGGTCATCTAATAAAACTGGATTGTATACTTAAAGCCCCAGAGCTTTATAACAAATCACACCAATAAAATTATTTTCCCAATATTGTATAAATCTGGGTTTTCTTTACTGCATCACATATAGACCAAAATTTGTTCTAAAACAAAGAGCAGTTTTTCCACCAACTTAATGAACTAAATCATATTTAAGACTGTTATATAGGCATTCACACATTTACATAATTTTCTCAAAAGTAATTTTTTCAAAAATCATAGAAATTTGAGATTTAGTACTTTAACCTTGATGTATCTTCATTAAAACTTTTCATTTTCAAAAGTGTTTGTCACTAACACTTATTTATATTTTTTAACTCCATT
This sequence comes from Potos flavus, assembly GCA_028534135.1. NCBI lineage: Eukaryota > Metazoa > Chordata > Mammalia > Carnivora > Procyonidae > Potos > Potos flavus. The sequence continues at coordinate 54,119,208 of CM052898.1, read as the reverse complement.
TTGAGGTGTCTAACAAAAGTAGTCTGCAAAAGAAATCTGAAATTGTGCAGAATACTTGCCAAGTTAAGACAGCAGAACTATGGAAATCACTAGATTTGGAATCAGAAAATATGGGCTTGAATCTCAAAGCTCGATATAAATTCTTAACTTTCCTTTAGGAGCCAACAAGTCAGTGAATAAGTGAGCCGAGCTATTGCAGCTTCCCCAGAGTCCTTACTGCCCCTCCCTCCAGCCAAATCTCATCCTCTCAGTGCTATTGTCTCCAAAACCTAGAGAGCAAGAGGTCTGCTGTCCAATGGCCTGTTTACCATTGTCACTACTGATATTTTGAGTCTGACCATTCTTTGCTATGGGGACTGGCCTGTGCATTGTGCAATGGTTAGCAGAATCCCTGGCTTCTACTCACTAGATGCCAGTAGCACTCACTCCAGTTGTAACAATAAAAAATGTCACCAGATATCATCAAAAGTCCCCTAGTGTAATAAAAGAGTGAGATTCTCATGAGTAAAGATCTTTCCCTAAGCTTCTCACTAACAAGATGAAGAACTAGAATTAAGTTCTAGCTCTGCCACTTACTGGCTAAATGACCTTGGACAAGTTATTTCATCTCTCTGAACCTCAGTTGCCTCAATGGTAAAATACTTGTAGCAACGTCTGCTCCCAGGAGTAAGATGTAAATGATTTATTTCATGCCGACACCTAGAAAGTACCTGTCCCTAAATAATCTATCAATACATGTAGTGATGACTACCTTTGCAGCTTATTTTTTTTTTCTTTATCTTAGCACCATCTGAAAAGTGAGTCTACGTTAGTACAGCTCTGCCCACTCCAAGGAATTGCTGTTTGAACAACTGAGTTACTTAAACTGGGTAATGGGCATTTTATTTTCATTCTATTTGCTTAACTGTAGAAATATATGTGGTTCACATTAAATCACTAGAGAGTAGTGACATATGCAGCTTCATTAAGGATCACCCTAAACTTCTGCTCACATTAAAAAGCAGAATGCGAAAATTTAAAAAGAGATGAAAACACAAAATGCAGCAGCTTTAATGAGAAGGAGCTTGGAGAAAATATAACCAAACCAAAGTAACTTGCTGCCCTAGTTCATTCCTCTCACCCCTCCCCCAACATTTTAAAAAAGCAAATCAAAGACCCAAACAAAATCACCCCCACTGAAAGATGAGAAATCATTAGAAATGAAACAGCATTAGACCATTGCTTAATATTTTAATAAAAATTAGAAGAGCTAATAACAGCAAAAAGCAGGTATAACACAATTCAGAAAAAGAATTACTTCAGAAAATGTTTCAGATACATTGCTCTTTATTTTCAAATAAAGAGAACAAAAATTCCTCAAGTAAAAAATTTGAAGAGATAAAAGAAAATATAAGACAACAGAAAGAGATAGAGAGCTGTCCATTCTCAGGAAAGAAAGAGATAGTGGCTTAGCACTTGATAGAATGGAACATTCATGATCCTTCCAGTAAGATAGTTTTACTTTGACTCTCTACACTACCAACTAGTTGTGTGAACCCCGAGCAAAGTGAAATCCTTCTCTGACCTGTTTCTTCAGCTATAAAATCAAGATAAAATCTAGTTCACTGGGTTATGATAAAAATTAAACAGAATAACCTAGCCTAGTAATAGGCTCACAGGGCACACTCAATAAATGTCTCTCCTTATATTCATCTGTTCATCTCTATTTGTCCCTTCCCTTGTCTGTCCCTCTCCATCTGTCTGTCAGACTCTCTCTTAATTTTTCTTCTTTGTTGTTAAAGAAATATATACCTAACTCTTAGTCATCTGTGATAAGAAGAAGATACATAAGAAAAATTGAAATCTACAAATTATTCAAAGGACTTCCTAAACCATTAATTTCAACTTTCCCAACCAGAATTTTTCCACAGTCCATAATAGAATCTATACTAATGTACCAAATTTAGATATTCTACAAAGCCGGTAAGAGAAAAGAGCAAAAAAAGTATATAATAAATACAAATAAATGTGAGCCCATAATTTGGTTAATGGGGAAAATCTCCCTTTTTCTAAATAATTGCATAAATATGATCTATTTGTACCAGCTCAGTCAAAGCACTAATGATATAATGGGATGAGTAAAGCAAGGAGATAGAAAACATTGCTCTGGAACATAGACTGTTGACTTCACTTCTTGGGTTATTCTCTCCTTATTATGCTCTAGACCAGTGCTATCCATTCTGCAGTGAAGGAAATGTTCTATATCTGTGTGGTCCATTATGGTAGCCCAATAACCATGTGTGGTTACTGAGCACCAGAAATGTGGTGCTAGATTTTTTTATTTTATTTAATTTTGATTAATTCAGATATAAATGTAAATAGCCTCACGTGGCTAGTAGCTACCATATTGAACAATGCAGATCTGGGCTAATTAAGTCACATAATCTGGTAAATGGAAATAATTTCATTTAGACTCATTTTCTCCATCTTAACAAGTTTCTTCTTATTAATGTTGATTATGTCCCTCTCTGGATAGTGACCAAGTCGTAATAGTGGAAAGTCTCAGTTTCTATTGCTCTCTCTGCTCCCGCCCATACTACCACATGGAGATAAATAACACTGAAATGGCCAAAGATGGAGTTATTATCAATGAGCAAATCTAGACTACTAACTGGGTAACTTGCCCAATAAATTTAAATATCTCTCCATGCTTTGAACTATATGATAGAAGATATTCTCATACACATTCTCTCCACAGCTTCAACAAGGTGTGTCCTAAGGCTGTTTCTCATACTCTTCCTCAGCGTAGTTCATGACTTGCCCCAGAGTACAAATCTTGGGGGAGGCATTATTATTCCATACAAGTTCACAGTTTTTGGGTCTGGAAAGAAATATTTCGATTTCAAAAGAAGGAATTAACTGCAATCCTAAAACTTTAATATTGTTTTTTCTCAGCTATGATTTTAGTAAGTACTGGACAGCTGTAAATTCTAGTATGCTCTCCTGGAAAGTACTTGAACATAGACATCTATACTTCCATGTAAGTGTAGAGCTGTGACTCTGCAAAGTTATCCAAATAGAACACAAGAACAATAACTTACTGGAAATCTTGAGGACCCTTCCAAGGGACTAATGCCTGAAGGCAACATCTTACCTCTTCTAGAAAGTAAATAGCACTGATGAACTTCCCTAATCTGAGTTAAGGCTACCTTACACAGTTCCTGACCTCCGAGATGTTATCACAATACTTTCCAATAGTAAGAGATATGCCACCTTCTGGGCACAAAGTACATATAGTTCTTGGTTGTAAATCATTCTTTGTTAGAGTGTTTTCTCATGGGATTTAAAGCGAATGTCCCTTAAAGGAAGAGACCATCTTATTAAGTTTATTCATAATGCCTAGCAGTCACCTCATACATAGTTAGTGCTCATTAGGTATCCGTCAATTATATAAAGATAAACACACCATAATTAGGATATACAGAACTCCAATCACGCTGTATTACCTGAATTATTTGAAAAAAACTTTTAAAATATTTTTTAAAATAGTAATGCTTAATTTACATGAGCCCTTCAAATTATCGTCATCCCTAAATGAAAATGATATTTCAGAACAATAGCTTCTCTCCCAAGGAATATTTCTTTCCTTTTTTTTTTTTTTTTTTTTTTTTTGAGATTTCATCCATTTATCTGACACAGAGAGACACAGCGAGAGAGGGAACACAAGCAGCGGAGCAGCAGAGGGAGAGGGAGAAGCAGGCCTCCCCCCCGCCCCAGCAGGTAGCCCGATGTGGGGCTCCATCCCAGGACCCTGGGATCATGACCTGAGCCAAAGGCAGACGCCTAACGACCAAGCTACCAGAGCGCCCAGGAATATTTCTTCTAGTGTGTTTTCTTGCTCAAAATAAAATGCAAAAGCCAATCCTTCCTGTATACTTCATTTCTTCTTTAATTAATTCTTATTTACAGAAATCTTTCCCCAAATTCATCTAATATTGATTTTCTCGCGCTACAATCCAATCTCTAGCTAATGATTTTCCTAATTCCATTTCATTGCTGAATGTCAGGTCAGACTAAGTCAGCTCTATTGAAAAGGGTTTTCTATGCCTGTAGTTGGTATATAGGGTGGCTCCAGGAAGTTAACTTCAAACCTTAGAATAAGTGTGACATCTGAGACTTACTCTGATGGAAAAGGTTGGCCTTGGGTTTTCCATACTCAGAGCAGTGAAGGCCTTTGTGGGGATCCAATTAAGGTGACTAGAATATATATTTTTTAACTCTTGTTTAATTTTTAATTTTTAAATTCACTAATTCAACTAACAATTGTTAATTAGAAATTAACAATTGAATTAGTGAATCTGAAAAAAGGAATAAGATCTATATGGTGTCTCTCAGAAAAGTGGCACTAATGAACAAAAATCTAGCAGATCATAATCTCATCTGTGGCCTAGAGAAAATACCCCTCTATGGTCATTCAATTTCATTCCTTCTGTGTCTACTCACTAATAAGCCTTCCAGTTACAAAGTCTATATGTTATCCAACTGCCAAGAAAAATGTCCTTGGGTGACAGGCACCATTATATAGACACAGGAAATGAAATCTTACTTTGTAAATTAATAAATAGTATACTCTAAACCTGAGTCATTTCCCTGAGCCTCACCAAATCTGAGACACTGACAAGTTTGGTTTCTAGGATTGCCCACTACAGTTCTGGCTCTGCAAACCCTCTCTAAGATGTCAGCCAGTCCCTTTTAGTATCTTCAACTCATCATCTTTATCCTCAACATTCTATCTGAAAAGACCTTGACAAGTCCCACTCTTTTCACTACAGTTATGAATCTTTTCTTGTTTAAGACACCAGGGAAGCTGTGGAAGATGGCCATTTGCCAACTGCCAATAAATATGATGTTGAAACTCCTCATTTCTTGATTTTGTGGATTACTATATTCAAATAACCCTACATTTGGATTTGAAGCAAAACATCTTCTGAATCAAATTCATTAACCCTGTGGAGACCTGACCGATGGACAGTGTATACATTTGGGAGCTAAAGGGCCATGGTTTGAATTCTAGACCCATTTGCACTCATTTGTTCTATGAAATTAGACAGACCCTTAATCTCTCCTGCCCTCAATGTCCTTATCTGTAAAAATAATAATACTTACATCACAAGATTATTAGAAGTATTCAAGGAGAGAATATACATTTAAGTATCCGAAACTTAATGGTTATTCAAAAGTATTCCTTTCCTTTTCCTCAAGTAATCTCTGGCTGATAGCTTCAGCACTCAGCAGCATTTTCAGAACTTGTAACATCTTACTGAAAGAAATTCTAATCTAAAATTACAGTAGGTTTTCCTGAAATTGCAAGCCGTAAGTTTATTGTCATGTGTCCACTATTAGTTATAACCTTATTATCAGCTATAACTCCAAAAACATGTGTTTTGTTTTTATGTATAATTAAAACTTTTTCCTACACTCCTTTAAGGAGCCCTTGGATTTATTACATGCATAGTCTATGTGTACATATCTAATCCAGGGCCTGGCACAAAGCTAATTCTCCTTCTTTCCAATAATTACTATAATAAGGTTGTGAATATCAAGAACAGTTGTAATTTGTTATAAACACACACACGCATACAGTAAGATCCAAGAGGAAAGAGAAAATTTGACCATCCATTTATATTTATTAGAACACTTCCCCTACTGGTTGTTCCACCTGAAATTTGTTCTCTAGTTCTCTTTTTTTTTTTTTTAAAGATTTTATTTATTTATTTGTCAGAGAGAGAGAGAGAGAGCACAAGCAGGGGGAGCGGCAGGCAGAGCAGGCAGAGGGAGAAGCAGGCTCCCTGCTGAGCAAGGAGCCCGATATGGGACTCGATCCCAGAACCCTGGGATCATGACCTGAGCCGAAGGCAGTGGCCTAACCGACTGAGCCACCCAGGCGTCCCTGTTCTCTAGTTCTGATCCTGGATGGTCTATGCCCAAGTTTTAGAATCCAACTCTAGCTCTTGACTTACAGCCTGTGTCCTTGAACAGAAAAGATTGCAGACTGTAAAATGCATAATAATGAAGACTTGCAGATAAGCGCAAGTCCAATATCTGGAGAAAAATTGGGTCAGAATGGAAAGAAATTATATTCTAGGCAAACAAGCATAATTCTTGCATTAATTTTAGATTTCAGCCAGCCTTGACCTATCCCTGCTGCCAGCTATGTTATTTCTGAGCAATGCACCAGGATTTGGGGGAAAGCCACTAAATATTTTATAAAATTTTATAAAAATTTTATAAAATTTTGTAAAATTTTATAAAAATGTTAGCAGGCCTGGGGCACCTGGGTGGCTCTGTGGGTTAAGCCTCTGTCTTCGGCTCAGGTCATGATCTCAGGGTCCTGGGATCGAGTCCCACATCGGGCTCCCAGCTCAGCGGAGAGTCTGCTTCTCCCTCTGACTTTCTCTCCTCTCATGCTCTATGTCACTTTCTGTCTCTCTCAAATAAATAAATAAAATCTTTAAAAAAAAAAAAATGTTAGCAGGCCAAAGTATTCTTTAACCCATTTGGGGGACAAAAGAGTCAGACCTAAAGACTATATTTCCCAGTGATTTGGTTAAATCAGTCTTGTTCCAACATCCAAAAGAGATTGTAAATAGAAACAATCACAAATGATGCACAACCTTAAAGGGAAAGCTAACCCAGAGGTCAGTCTGCCACTGGGATACTCAGTTGAACTTGTCTGGACTCCCAGTTCCATTGCCCATAAAAATAAATATCCCTCTCCACAACAGCTGCAAGCTCAAAAGTTCATGTTCTTTTGTTTCTATTGCCTCTGAATCCCTAGCTTTCTTGAAATCCATAGGACCCTCAGTTCCTTTATCAGTTTCTAAAGGAAAGCTACCATTCAAATCAAGTACTTATGATATGGGAGGCGTCCTGAAGACTCAGGGTACACATGGGGATGCATTGCCTCCCAGAGCTCACATACTGCTGGAATCTCGTGGTTTCACCCTCAAATACCTCTAGGACAACCAATGAAACAATGTCTTCCATTAACCACATGAAACGGACTTAGAACATACCCTGGCCCCTTGGGGCAGAGGAGGAGGGGATTAAGTAGTGCTACCCTAAACTCATAAAAATGCCTTCCCTCAAAGATACCTTTCATTTTCTCAGAAGAATTCCAGTGAATTTCATTTTCTCCAGTTCATTACACTAGGACATTCAAAATGGCAGTCTTGGTCAGAGTTGGAAGCCAACATTTGTGAGTGTTTGTTATGTGCCAATCACTTCGTGTTTACCTTCTACACCCCTCACAAATCCAACCCTGCATCATACAAAATAGGAAACTTAGGTTCAAAAAAGATTCCATTATATTCCAGGTCTCAACACAAGTAAACGATGGAACTGGAACCTACTCAACATAGACTGATGGCAAAACCCAAACTTTCCCCTAACCTCCAACTGCCCCTACACTTAACCTCTTATCAAAAACCATCCACTCGACCAGTTCCAGATTAATGCCTCAAGCTGTGGAATACACTGAGGAGCTGGAAAGGTAGCAGAGGAAGTCCAAGTCATATCAGTAGACAGCTTCACTCACTCTTCTCTTCTTTCCCCATAGAGAAATCCCAAATTCCAAATGCCTTCTCTGAGTAACATTGCTACTGTCCTATAAAAAGTTTGCAGGTGACTCCAGCAAGGCATGTCAGGAAAAGAAAACCCTATATTTCACTGATATGCAGCTAACGAAAAACAAGGAGTCCTTTTGGACCTTCTGCTTAGAGACAAAGAAGAGGAAAAAGAGGAGAAGGAGGAGGATGAGGAAGAAGAAGAAAAGGAAGAAGGAGGAGGAGGAGGAGAATAAGAAGAAGGAGAAGGAGGAGGAGAGAGGAGGAAGAGTATAGGAGGAAAAGGGAGGGGGCAGGAGGAGGGGAAAGAGAAGAAGGAGGAGGAAAAGAAGAAAAGGAGGAAGCAGGAGGAGGAGGAGGGCTTCATCCATGTAAATACCATTTACAGTCTCCATTTCCACCATTTTAGAAAGCCTAACCAACTAACTGCCCAGCCCATTTTTATTTCACATTTATGCTGACATTTCCCAACTGCAAAAACCTTAGGGGATATACTTACAAATACAACAGTGAGAGAAGGAAAAACCTTTCATGTTTGGCCTAAACTACTTCCCACAACATCTTTAAATATTTCTTTCTTGGAGGAGCAGATGTTTGCTGCCACCCTGTACAACGACTGAGAAAGAAAATACTTACTTCCTTTTGAAAGCGTCTAATCTCAAGATGCCACAGCCATTTTCTGTGGAATTTCCCTGTGTGTTGTGCATGTCCTCCCACTGAATTCCTCTGTGTGTGTGTGTGTGTGTGTGTGTGTGTGTGTGTGTGTGTGTTTATGAATTTGTTGGGGGCAAGGGGATGTGACCTAGAGAATAAGGGACAACCTGTTAGAAAAGTCCCTGGGATATACAAAATAAGAACTAACACCAGCCAACAGCCAGCTGAATCACTTATATACAGCTGGGTCAGGTGATTTATGCCCAGTAAAGGAGGTTTGTACGGTGTTAACAGCAATTGTCTCTGAATGTCTGGGACTAAGGCGTCTTGATTTCTTCTATTGACTTGTCCGTATTTTCAGTTCCTGCTATAATGAATATGTTTTGCTCCTTTAAAAATATGTTGTAAAGTTATTTTAAAATTAAATGCTATGCACGCATGAGGCACCTTTGGCATTCCACCTGCATTCAGAACCCAATCAAGGGCACTTTCCTCAAGGGATATTTCTGACAACCCAAGGGTCTACAGACTGATTCCCACAGTAGGGACAAACCGTCTTCAGAGTTCTCAGATCACCAAGCCAATGAGGGGCAGGGTCACCTCCATACTCAGGGCTTATGCTCCTGCACAGCCAATGGCAAAAATGAGCTTCAATGGGCAAGGGAGCAGCAAGCTGGAACTCAGATGACTTAGGGGCTCCCATGTCAGTTTTGTAATCAGAAAGAAACCTCACTTCCTGGACAAGAAGTACACACTCTTTCTACATTGTTCCATTTACCTAATGCTGAATAACAAACTCCTGCAAATTTAGTGACTTAAACAATGGGCATTTTTTTATGCTCATGAATGCCATAAGTCAGGAGTTTGAGCACAATGCAGTAGGGATGGCTTGTCTTTGGTCCACAGTGTCCAGAGTCTCAGCTGGGCAGACTCAAATGGCTAAGGACCAACACATCTGGAGGCTTCTTCACTTACATGTCTGGTCCCTGGACCAGGATGGCTCAAAGTCTGGGCTCTACAGTGCACACCCACATGTGGAACCACCTACATGTGGCTTCTCCATATGACTTGGGCCTTTCACAACATGGCGACTGGGCTGCACAGGGGAGTGTCACAAGAACAAGCATTCCAAGATAATGGAACAAAATCTCCCTGGCCTTTTATGACCTAGCCTTGGGGCTCACGAGGTGTCACTTCCATCACACTGTTGGCCAAAATAATCACGAGACTATCTAGATTCAAGGGGAAAGGACATGGACTCCACCTGTTGATGGAAAGAGTATCAACAAATTTGCGGCCATTTTTCAAAACCCACCACATGAATTTATCAAGTTTCTGGTCTGTAACAGCCACTGGAACTGGAGTTGGAGAGAGGAAAAACAGACACATCACTGTACTGAGAATCAGAATGGCTAGGTACCTCCCTGCTCCATCTCACCAATAACTCACCATCTCAGTAAGAAATTCCATTTCTCCCTCTGCAAGATGGAAATAGTCGTGTTAGTCATGTTAGGTCGAGCCATATAAAATTACCAATATGCAACCATTTCTGACCTAAAAGATATTTCATTTGGTCCAGCCTAATACTTGACCAAATGCTACACTGAAATGTAAGGCTAACATATGATAAAATATGAAATGTTCCTGGAGGGGAAATATTTAATGCTCCTTAGTTTTTTTAGCTTTCTTATGTGGGATTTTTAAATATTTCTACTAAATTTAAAAAGAAATTGACATTCCTTACTGACTTATTTTTTAATTAAATAATTAATGTCTAGTCTACCACCAGAGTATCCTACGAATACGGTTCTACTCTAGTACATCTTGGTAAACATCTTTTCTAAAGCCTTTTTAGGGTTTCGTCTATGGTATTCTAATGATGCTTGCTTTTTAGTTAGCAAAATCCTGGATCCTTACTAATTTTACATCAAATTTGAATAACATGTCAACTGTTAGACTATGCTAATATGTAGTGTCCTCAGTATTCAACAGGTGACTTTCTCTGGTTACGCCATGAAATAATGGTGGCCATGAAACACCATCTGTACCTAACAATCAACCACATTTTCTACTGTTATAGATATATAACCACTGAAAAAAATTGGTATAAGAATATAATAACATAATATAAATAGAGGTAGGCAAGAAAATATTTTCTGGACAAAACTAAAAAATCAAGAGAGGTAAAACAATAGGTAAATTACTAAAAGGTAATTCTGCTGCAAAATATAACTGCAAAATAATAACACACTGTCTCTCGAATGGCCCTAAAAATTGAGTCTAATGACAAATTGCAAGACTGGGAATTTCCAAGTGTGTCAAATTTGAGCAATGGACTATCAAAGTATGCAGCTTCTCAAAGGCAATTTTTCAAAAGGTACAAGCCAGTATCAACATTTGGTGTGTTCATTCTCCTCTATAGCACTAGATCAGCCAAGATCAGCCAGATTACTTCACTGGTAGAGTAGTTAGTATCCATGCCCAAAATAATAAAAGCATAAATAAAGCCAATTAAAACAGTGCATATGCCAGGGTCAGCTGTGAGGAAAAAGAAAAAAAATCCTGTCCTTGGATCTGAAGACCCAGAACTGAACTGAACTAATTAGTAGGGTGACCAACTCATCCCACTTTGCCCAGGACCACCTTCATTTTAAAACTGAAAGACTGGTCCCATGAACTCACTCAATCCCAGGAAAATTGGGCCAGTTCATCAGTCTGCTTACTAGTCAACCTTGAGTGAATCATTTATCCTTTATAAAATTCAATATCTCCAACCACAAAATGATTTCAAAAAAAAAAACAAAACAAAACAACAAACCTGATTTGTGTACTTGCTAGGAGAACAAAAGAAACAATGTTTCAAAGTATATTTTTTCATGTCTACAAGCCTTTTGTTACTTGACCCAAGGATATCCAGACAGCAGCCCAGCCCTCTAATAACCTTAAGGTCTTGATCAGTTGCCTTTGTTATTAAAATTCCATGAATAATTCCATAAGTGACACATGCTGTTATCTCTCTTTTTCCAAAAGGGCTCTGTGAGCTGCCTAAAGTCAGAGGAACCCAGAAGACCCATATCCCAGGAAAGGTGAACCAGAAAAGGTGACTTGGAGGAGCCCCACATTTAAAAAATGTTTCCAAGGAGGACTTGTTTTGCATTTCTCTTGCCAAACAAGAGTCTCATTAACCACCCTTCATATTGAGAACTGAATCCCCCTTTCCTCCCACCCCAAAGAAAAAAGCAATCGCTGGAGGGGCAGAAGGAAAAAAGTATGAAAGCTCTGTTTTCAGCAAACTTTGAAAATATTTTCCTTCCAAGACCCATCAGACACATTTCCTTTTCCTAATGCAAATTAGGAAATTAGTAATCAGAGAAAAAAGAAAATGCTTTCAGACTATTACACTAATAAAGAAGACATCAAGCCTCTACAGTAGAAAGCTGAGCAGGAATAATAATGAAATTTTTCAGCCTATCGTCTAATTAAAAGTTGCCAAAATTAGCATATGTGCCCCTCTCTGGGCTCAGTAGTGGCTGAGCCCCTCCCTTACAGTCCCCCACCCACATCCTCCCCTGCCCTCCTCTGCCCTTCCACTGTGCCCCTTTCCTTCCTTCGCCCGTGCGCACCCCCATCTTCTCTCCTGCGCCTCTCTCGCACCTGGAGACAATAATAATACGCGGCTCGCAATGAACGGAGAAAATGAAAATCACCTTCCTAGAGGAAGGAAAGTGCATTTGACATCCCCCTTGTTCCAGGACTTGAGAGACTCTGATATAATTACCTCAGAGAGGCTGCAGGCAGATGGCAAGCTCGGCAGCCCCATGTCCTCAGTCAGCAGGACACTGCTGAGATGCTCTCCGTGACATTTTGTTCAAGATGTTTCCAGCACACAAAGCCGAGAGCTGGCAACCAGCAAAGGAGCCTGCGGAGCATTCGTTAGCCTGAAATTATGGCCATCTCACACTTCTGCTCCGCAGGGCCATGCCTCAATCGCTCTACCTGGGGCCTCAGGCAGAGATCAGGGACGTGATCGATGGCCATGTACCTTATGGAGAAGCTTGAGAGCCAGCATATGGTGGGAGGGGGCACAGAGGAGACGCCGGTGAAGAGTGTGCAGTGCCTGACTCTGGCCCTGGCAGGACGTCATTCTCCTCCACTTCCCATCTGTGGGAGCCATCTGAGGAAGTCAGTGCAGGCTACTAACTGCTAGACAGGAACTGGGATTATTATGAAAGGATAATAGAGGGCTAAAGACAGTGTGGCGCCACCAACACTCTCCCTCTTGAATTCCCATCTCCTCAACACCCACTTTCCGGGAATTTCTCTGTTGGTGTTTATAGCTGTCAGGGTAATATATCAGCTGCTGTAACAAACAGCCCCAAATCCCAGTGGCCTCAGGTAATAGGAGTCCATTTCTCTCTCCTGTGTTTATTTCAGTGTTGTGGGGAGGTCAGCTCCTCTTGGTGCCTCTCCTCCCGGAGGATCCTGGCTCCTTCTCTCAAGCATATGGCCTCTGAGGGAGAAGCAAGAGCAGGGACAATTGCACGGAAGGATTTGCAGCCAGGCCTGGAAGCATCCTTTGAATGTGAGGACGCTGGGAAGTTGTTGGCCTTGAGGAGAGTAAATGAGGTCAGGCATGAGAAGCCAGATAGCAGTGTGCTAAGTCTTCATGATTAGTGCTTTAAAAAGACAAAAGACAACTAAGACTGCATTAATATGTCCCTACTAATGAGGAATTTCCAATAATTGAGACAAAACTGAGCTTACTTTTGTCAGCACATCTCCTCCTAGATGCAATTAGAGCGTAAATTATGCAGAACAGCAGTGCTGGAGTACCTAAGAGACCTGGCCATTTTTAGCCAACCTCAGGATCCCCCAAGAGGAGATCCTCTGAGCCCAGGTCCAAGTCACAGTGTATGATGTTTATATATGGGGAAAGTTAAGTTAGATCTCAGGAATTGCTTTGAAGGGACAATAAGCTCTTGAAGGGAGAGCTCAGCCAGAAGGAAGGGAGGAGGGAGGATGGGCAGGGGCATGGTCCATTGGGCTGACCATTGCTGTGGCAGGCATTAGTGAGCCATCTTCACACACATGTCCATCTGTTTTAGTGACCGTACCCAAGAGACTTCATTCTCCCCCACAAGCTTTTCCCATGGGCCCCTACCAGCACTGGGGGGACCTGAGGGAAGTAAAGGAGTCAGAGCCCATGGGTGGCAGTTGATTGGGGCAGAGGGCAGATTAGATCTGCCTTCAGGCATCTCAGAAGCTCGTTTAGGTACTAGAAATTAATACATCTACTTAAAATCTCTTCTAGATATGAATTATATAAGTTATACTTAAATTATATAAAACGATCTATTTTAATATCTACACATTCCAGCAACACTCATTAAGCACAAACCAACCATGTGCCACACTCCGTGCCAGGTGCCAGAGTGAATATTCACCTGGTTTCTTCAAAGAGTTCACAGCCTGGGACCTTATTGCAGGCTGCATTGTGTTACATAATTAAACTAAAGAGGGAGTAAAACAGGAAAATATGTGCTGCCTCTCATTGCACTAGGAGAGTAAAGTACTATTAATCACTGTGCTGAGAAAGGCAAAGCACATTTCTCAAGGTCACACAGCTAGGAAATGGCAGAGGCAAAATTCACATTGAAAGTAGAATTGAACTTCCTAAAGTCTATTTCATTTTAGACTTGATACCAGAGCAGATACACATCCCCCACTGTTAATTTTGCTGCACTTGGTTTTTGGTTTCTAGAGTTTTTCAGTCCACACTTACTCCAATACACAGGGCCATAATTTGAAACATCCACTCCTTTGCCAGAATGTCATGAAAGCTAACGAGATCATGTCTTTCAGTGCTTTGATCATATAGAAGACAAACTCAAGCAGAAGTTCATATTGTTACAGTGATTATAGTGATTATAATTAATAAGAAACAACATAATGATAAGAACATGATGTATTTATAATGCCTAATTAGAGCCATTTTATCATTATTTTCTTCCTATGCCTAATGATCATGATCATCATTATTAATAATGATCATAACCACAGGAAGACAATAACAACAATGATGACAAACGGCTCAGTGCCAGCTCGGTGTTCTCAGAGAAGAATACTCCTCCAACAGGCTCTAGCTGGTCAGAATGACTTTGTTTGTTACGAAGTGACAGTTTAATTATAAATGACAAGTAGAATTACTCTCTACAAAAGGAAGAAAAGGCAACTCAAGCCACCAACACAATAGTGGGACTGTGCCTCCCCCTTCTCCACCACAACTGATGTGCAAACATATACTCAGCCATAACTCCCAGCCCAGCTGAGTTGGTTAAGGGATGGCCTCCAGCTCAGGTCATGATCCCAGGGTCCTGGGATCGAGTCCCACATCAGGCTCTCTCCTCAGCGGCAAGTCTGCTTCTCCCTCCCCAGACCTCTGTGATCTCTCTCGCTTTCACTCTCTCTCAAATAAATAAATAAAATCTTAAAAAAAAAAAAAAAAGAAAGAAAAAGTGTCTTGAAATTCATTCATTCATTCATTCATTCATTCATTCAACAATATGCATTGAAAGTACCAGGCCCTGGGCTAAACTGTGAGTATAAAGCAGTAGACAAGACACACAACCTGGTCCCCAGGAAACTCACAGCCTAGATAAGACAGGCAATAAACAAACAAGTTATAAATTGTGGTAAACACTCTAAGGGAAGAGGTTGAAACCCTCTTGTTGTAGAAAACAAGCAATCCAAGTGTTGACAGTTTAACTAGTCTGGGTCCACTGTGCATCGCAATAGACATTTGAACCTCATACTCTCTGAGTCCTGTGTAGTTGTTTCCAAATAGCAAGACTAATAAGTATAATTTTTGGAGCAAACACCAAGTAACGTTCAATTACAAAACCAACAACAGTATCAGCTACGGTGGTGAGCACCAAGCTCACTCTAACCTCTTGGACTTTGTGGTGAGATAACCAGTGCTCTCTAGCACTAAGACTTGGGGCAGAACTGGTTTGAAGAAATAGGAAGCTGTCATATTTCCCATTCACCCAAGAATATTCTTAGGCTATGGAGAGGCCAAAAATGTGCGACATGCAACAGTGTCATGAAATTTTAACACCTGCCCCCCAAAGTAATCCCAGAGCTTTGGTGACAACACAGAAGAGATGCACAGGTAGAAGCCATAATGGGGAGTGAATAGACAGTCATAAACAATCCCAGGATTCAGGAGATGGGCAAACATGGCTCTATTTTACCATCACTTTGCCCTTTTTGTCACATACAATTCACCTTCTATGAACACCCAAAATGTCCTCTCTCTGATGTTCTTTCTCCTTCCTGTTTCCATTTCTACCCTCTAGCCCTCTATTTTCACCCCCAGGGTCTTGGGTCTACCCTTAGTAACCACAGGGAAATACAACCTGCCATTTGTAGGAGGAGGCTTAAAGTTTGCAGGGTCTTCAAACTGGAACACCTACAAGCTCTTTCTCATGATGGTGTTGACCCCTCCTTCAATACAGAACTCGGATGTATTCCTATGAGTTTCTGCCTCTCTGCCAAGAGTGAGGTGAAAAAGAAACCTACCCTATACACTTGGTTTTGTGGAGCTACCTAAGATTGTTTTTTAATGAAATTAATCACTAATGGGCCCTTTCACACCTGAGACTGTACACCTTCCCATTCCCTAAAGGCCGGAGTAGCTAGAGCCCACATATTCTATAGTTTGCTTCCTAAACAGGCCCTGCCCAGAAGTAAGGCTGTAGCACTCTGAAAACTGTGGACCAGCCATATACTGTCCTTATTCTCCTGGGTCTAAAGGTTCAAACCCCAGTTACAGTCAGAGAGAAAAGTAAACTTAATGGGGACGTGGAAGCCAACATCTATGCCACTCTAAAATCCAGGCTCTAGTCTGAAAGAAACAAACTGTTGGGTTCTTTCAAATAAAAGAAGGAATATGTGATAGAAAGACTACAGAAAGCCATGGTCCATCCAACTCACCATTTGTTTTCCACCTCTAGTTCTTTTATCATCAATAACCCTTCTACCTGGAATCTTCCCATACTCCCTTGATTAAATACCTGGCAATAATTTTAGGCTTAGTTAAAAGTTTGTTTTTTATAGGAAGGCTTCCCTTACTTATTTCCCTCATAAACAATAATATTATAATATTAACGTATATTGAGTGTTTACTATAATGCTAGTACTGTGTGTATTTGTTCCCATACAATTCTCAAAACCATATTATCAATATTATTGTTATCTTTATCATTGTCCTTATTATTGTTATTGCTGCCATTATTATTAAGCTCATTTTTCAGATGAAGCCTATGAAGGTAATTTTTGTAAAGTCACACAATCAGAAAATCATGGAGCCACAACACCTTTGCTACCTATTTTAACACTTGACCATTTATAATAGCTACTTAAGTAGATGGCTATTGAAATTTCTATAAGACTGTATACTCTTGACTTTGACTGCCCCCAACTCTATTATCATTAATAATACCCCGCTTCCTGTCCCCACCCTAAAGGAAACCTGTAATACAGTAAAGGCTTAACAAATGTTTTTACTTGAACTGAACTAGTTGAGTGACAAGAGGCAGGATGCAAATGAAGAGACAGATTCAACCCTAACATAAACTTAGTCATTACTTTCAAAGCGTGGTCTTGGGTGAGTCACACCATTTCAGAGAAGCCTGGCTAGCTAAACAGGTACTAATATCAGGATCAGAAACAAGGCCATCCATACCAACCATCCATCCCTACAGAGACATCCTCAAACAGATAAGAAGAGCCTGAGATGGTATCTAACTGGCCACAGAGATGTGTATGTGACACCAGTGTTGTCGATCCCATTGCCCTGCTCTCCCACTAGAAAGGCTAATGTGCATAGCAGAGCTCCAATTAACTTATTTAAGAATAAATTTCTGTATTTATTTTCTATTGCTATGCAAAAAATTACCACAAACTCGGTGGCTTTAAACAACACTCACTTTATTATCTCAGTTTCTGTGGGTCAGGAGTCCATGTATGGCTTAGCTGGATTCTTTGATCAAGGTCTCAGGGTTGAAATCAAGATGTTGACCAGGGCTGTGTTTTCATCTGGGTGCTCAACAAGAGAAGAATCTGCTTCCAGATTCCCTCGGGTTGTTGACAGAAGTCATTTCCTTGAAGCTTTCAAGGTGGTTTCTTCAAAGTCAGCAATGGAGAAAGAGAATCTCTGTTGCTTGGAATCTCTGACTTCAAAGAAGGCTTCTTTTCAGAGGCCCATCCAGTTAAGTCAGGCACACCCATAAAAATCATCCCTATAAACTCAGTCAACTGAGGGACCTTAATTACCTCTTTAAAATCCCTTTACCTTTGCCATATAAAGTAGCACAATCATAGGAGTGATTCTATTAGAAGCAAGACACAAGTTCTGCCCACATTCAAAATAAAGAAATCATATAGGGCATAACACCAGGAGATCATAAGAGATTAGAATTTTGCCTACTGCAACTTGCCTCCATTTTCTCCCAGAACAACTTCTGTTGCCTCAAAATGAAAGAATTCAGGTGCAAGTTTGGGTCAGGCTAATATAATCTTATTTCCCTCAGGAAATTCAATTTCCAAGGTAAGGTGTCTTCTAAATGACTGATTCAAACCCTCAGATACTAATTCTCTCCTATGTTAACTATCCACACACAAAAACGTTTTATTTGGAGTCCTTATTTTTTCTTTGACTTTTCCTTTTAGGTGTTCCCATTATTTCTCAATAATGATTTGGGTCATACTCCAGATTTCCTTTCCCTCCCTCCTGTTGTTTCCAACACAATAACAGTAATGACAATGACAGCAGTGGTAATGACAATGTCAGACAGTTCTGACAGAAGGGAATTGCCCCCTCCACCCCCTTTAAAGACTTCCACAATCACACATCTGTCAGGGGCTGATGGGAAAACAAACCAAATTAAGTTTAATGTCAAGTTGTATCACCTCCTACTTGTGAACTCTCTCCTTCTTTGTCTCAGAATCTGTTGAACGTGATGGACAGCAGTGAACCTCTGATTAGCATATTTCCCATTGCCATTTCAGGTAAATGAATCTCCCCTCACCAGGATTTGAGATTCCAGTCAGATTCTCAATTCCATCTGGCGAGTGATTCTCATTATTATGCAAATGTCAGCTTTACCTGAAGGCAAGAGCTTTCTTCTTAATATTTAAATTCCATCTCGTTTTCATTGATCTCTAAACAACAGCTCATCTTTAAACTTTCCTTGGAGAACTTTTTAGGGATGAAATGTCCCCTGAGATTGTGCAGTTCCCTCTTTAAAATAGATTGGCATGATTTGGAGAGAGCTGGATAGAACTATTGGAGAGGGGCAGGGAGGACTACTGCCCTATCTCTGCTTCCAGAATAGGGTTTTTGAATGGCTTTGGCTGAAGTTTGATACAGGATGCCCTTCTGCTAGGGCAAGGCACTTAAGGAAAAAGCAATTGGCAGAGATAAGACAAAGTTGACACGCCATGCAAGCCTCTGTTTTAAAGAAGGCACAAGAACCAACAAGAGAAACCAATTGTCAAGGCAAACAGTCTATATCAGACAAGTAAAAGGAACTAAGCGTCTGGGAGCAAATGGACTAAACACCGAGAATTCAGGCCATTAATTGGGCAGGCTCAGGGACCGGGTTGGGAACTATAGGCAGGATGAAAAATGTTGGTTTCTACAGGTTCTGAGACTCTGGAGTTCAGAGTTCATTGCCACATGAAGGTACCAGTTATCAGATTGGGGCCTGATGTGGCAATTTAGTGGCCAAGAGATACCAATCATTTTCTCCTTTGTCCAAGTCTTCCTTTTCAGAAGGGTTGTACCCTCAGCAAGTATGTCATCAATCTAACAACCTTTAATTGTACCTATGTGGACACCTGAACAAACCCAAACCAATCAGATTCTCCAGCAGGAAATGTGGAGTTAGAGTTTAGCCACTAGGTGGTCTCCCTAGTGGGTCTCCCTTCCTCCCTCCCTCTCTCTATCTATCTAACTATCCATCCCTTCCTCCCCCTCTTTCCCAATGTTTAAAAGGAAAGGTAATGCAGAAGCAGACCAATGAGTCCATTTTCTAGTCTGTGCCCCCTTCTCCTCCAAGAAAAAATCTGCAGAGTGAAGCAAATACCTGGAGAAAAACATGAAGGATGGGAAGGATGACTTATAAACATTGGTCACAACTCTCCACTTTATGACCTATTCTATAATTTGAAATCCAGAAGCAGAAACCAGGATGAAGTAAATAGATGGCTCTCACCATTGCAGAGGATAACCAGGACACCCAACACCACTTCACCTTCCTCTTTTCACTTACCAACTGGCTCAGGGCATCATGTCCCAGTGCCTCAGAGAGGTTCAGCAGCTGTTTCCCAAAGTCATTAGTGATAGGTTCCTTCCTTTCTACCTCATCTATAGCTCCTGAAGACACTGAGATATTTTTGAAAACTGGCCCGAAGACTAAAAGATAAAACTTCCTTGTCATTTTCTCATTTATTTCCAATACAAAGGTCAGTATTTTAAACTTTTCTTCAGAAGAAAAAAGTGTTTTCAAATGCTTGGCCTATTTGGGACATTTTTGTCAAACTAAATATCAAACCATCATTTTCTCCTACCATATTACTAAAGGGTATGAATACAGGAAGAAGGAGAAAGAGGAGAAATAGAAGGTAAGGGGTAAAGAGGAAAAGAAGAGGGTTCTTACTTTCCATGTGCACTGTTCTTGGTACTTGACGTACATTATCATTTTAATCCTCTCAACAGCCTCATGAGGTAAGTACTGAATACCAGAGGGATTATTGTGTAGTAGACAAGTGCAGGTTCTGGAACCAGATGGCCTAGGTTTGAATCTCAGCTCTATTTAACAACCTTCAGTTTGCTTCAGTTTCCTCATCTGTAAAATGAGAATGATGACAATAGGTGAGACTTACATGAGTTAATACGTGCAACAATGTCAGAACAGTGCCTCTCATAGAATGAGCACCCTACAACACTTTGACGATCACTATTACTACCATTTTACAAATGAAGTAAACTAAGTCACAGAAGAGTTAAATAACTTTCCCAGGATCACATAGCTAGTAAGTGACAGAGTCAGAAGTCCACTAAGTAACCATTCTGTTCCATAATTTCCATGTAGTTTTTGCTCTCCCAGTGCTCTATTCTGTATTTTAGGAAAGTGAGAGGCCATTAAGCTGCTCAAAAAAAGAAAAGAAAGAGGGGATTGAAGTAAATACAACCACCTGAACTCCTGTCTTATTTTCCCTAGACGTCACCACAACATCAAAGAGAATGGGGAAACAGAAATCCATATTCCACCTTCAACAAACTAGAATAGACTTTCAAAACTCTGAACTATGCTAAAAGAGAAGGAGCTGTTAAATCTAGTGAAGAACTTCACAGGGACATAAGCAGGTACAGACCTTGGACAAAACTGACAGAGCATAGTTGTCCAAACAAGATGGTGCCTCCAAAGAGAAAAACAATTTCTCATTTAGAGCGACATGAGAGGATCAGTGAGCTGTCAGAGGAACTTTTCTAGGACCCATTTAGCACCAAGTATTACACAGGAAAGGAGTTCAAGGAGGAAGCACACAGACTCTGCAGGAAGAAGACTGTGATCGATATAGATAAAAGATAGACTCTCAATTGCAAACAACCATGCATTGGTTCTTTTGTCTGGGGATAACTAAAAGCTAAAATAACATCCATTCTCAGACTCATACAACCCCGTATCATAAGGTCCTTCCTTGCCAAAACCTAATAGAAAAAGTAGATCCATAATTAATTTGTTTTATTCAAAGATGACCTAATAAAAAAGAATAAACACGGATTTATATTAAAAGACCATGTAAAAAGAAAAAGAAAACACAAATTTTAAAAAAATAGGAAATGAAAAATTAACCAGAAAAAAATACAAAAATTATTAACAAAGAACAGAGAAAAAAATGACTAATATCACTAAGCACGTAAATATTAGGGGGGAAAGCAACCTTAACGTAGAAGAAAACAAAGGGGGAAATCTTCGTGACATTGAATTTGGCAAGGATTTCTTGACTAAGACATCAAATAGCACAAGCAACAAAGGAAAAGTAGACAAGTTGGACACCAAAATTTAAAAATTCTGTGCATCAAAGAAAACAACTCAAAAGACAACTCATTGAATGAGAGAAAATATTTGCAAATCATATATCTGACAATGTGTTGATATCCAGAATATATAAAGAACTCCTACAGTCTTTTGGTGGGAACTGCCAACTTACAATAATTTGCTGAAATGACCAACACAAGGGAGGAGGAGATGTACCCACTCTATATTCCCTAGGCTTTTTAGAAAACATGGAGTCGTTCCTTTGGCCACATACATGTGAATCTATAATAAAAGTGATATTGCAAACATCACGAATAGGCACGGTTCAAAAAGGAATGTCCCACAAATGTCATCATAGCAAAACTGGAAGAGTCTACAATGTCACTCAGCATGCTGTTGGCATTGTTGTAAACAGAAAAGTTAAGGACAAGATTCTTGCCAAGAGAACTAACGTATGTGTTTAGCATATTAAGCACTCCTTAGATTCCTGAAGTGTGTAAAGGAAAATGACCCAAAAAAGAAGAAAGCCAAAGTGAGAAAGGTACTTGGGTTTAACTGAAGTGCCAGTCTGCCCCACCCAGAGACGAACACTCAGTAAGAACCAATGGAAAAGATCCTGAGCTATTGGAGCCCATCTTCTATGAATTCATGGCATAATAGGTATTAAATAAGTGAATAAGTAAATAACTTCTGGACTATTTAAAAAGAGAGAGAGAACTCCTATAATTCAACTATAAACAATAAAAAAAACATTAAAAAAATGGGCAAAAGACTTGAATAAACCTTTCTTCAAAGAAGATACACAAATGGGCAATAAACACATGAAAGATCAATATCACTAATCGTAAGGAGAAAGCAAGTCAAAAGACATTTTTTTTCTAAGATTTTATTTTTAAGTAATCTCTATACCCAAAGTGGGGCTTCAATTCACAACCCCAAGATCAAGAGTTGCATGTTCTTCCCAACAAACCAGCCAGGCACCACTCACATCAGCTTTTTTAGGCTGGAGAAGCCCACACAAGACTTCAGCTGCAGTTAATATTTTTTTCATTTTTTTTTTAATATGTTCAGTTAACCACTATATAGTACATCATTAGTTTTTGATGTAGTGTTCAATGATTCATTAGTTGCATATAATACCCAGTGTTCATCACAACACGTGACCTCAATACCCATCACCAGGCACACCCATTCCCCTATCCCCCTCCCCTCTGAAACCCTCAGTTTGTTTCCTGGAGTCCATAGTCTCTCATGGTTCGTCTCCCTCTCTGATTTCTCCCCCTTCAGTTTTCCATCCCTTCCCCTGTGGTTCTCTGTGCTATTTCTCATATTCTACATATGAGTGAAACCATATGATAATTGTCTTTCTCTGCTTGCCTTATTTCACTTAGTATAATCCCCTCCAGTTCCAACCAAGTCAATACAAATGGTAGGTATTCATTCTTTCTGATGGCTAAGTACTATTCCATTGTATATATGAACCACATCTTTTTTTATCCAATTATCTGTTGAAGGGCCTTTCAGCTCCTTCCACGGTTTGGCTATTGTGGACATTGCTTCTATGAACATTGGAGTGCATGTGCCCCTTCTTTTCACTGCATCTGTATCTTTGGGGTAAATACCTAGTAGTGTAATTGCTGGGTCATAGTGTAGCTCTATTTTTAATGTTTTGAGGAACCTCCATACTCCATACTGTTTTCAGAGTGGCCGTACCAGCTTGCATTCTCAACAGTGTAAGAGGGTTCCCCTTTCTCCACATTCTTGCCAACATTTGTTGTTTCCTGTCTTGTGAATTTTTGCCATTCTAACTGGTGTAAGGTAGTATCTCATTGTGGTTTTGATTTTGTATCCTGCCACATTGCTGAAAGGACCACCTTTGAAGTATCCCACTGGTTTTGGACCAATGTGTTTTCATTCTCATTCATTTCCATGAATTGTTTAATTTCTTCCTTAATTTCCTGGTTGACCCAATCATTCTTTAGTAGGATGCTCTTTAAGCTCTTTAAGCTCCCCGTGTTTCAATTCCTTCCAAATTTTTCGTTGTAATTGAGTTCCAGTTTCAAGGCATTGTGGTCTGATAACATGGAGAGAATAATCTCAATCTTTTGGTATCAGTCGAGACCTGATTTGTGACCCAGTATGTGGTCACTCTGGAGAAAGTTCTGAGTGCATTCGAGAAGAAAGAGTATTCTGTTGTTTTAGGGTGGAATATTCTGTATATACCTAAGAAGTCTATATGGTCCGTGTCATTCAGAACTCTTGTTTCTTTGTTGACCTTCTGCTCAGATGATTTGTCCATTGCTGAGATTGGAGTGTTAAGATCTCCAACTATTAATGTATTATTATAAATATGATTCTTTGTATTGGTTAACATCTGGCTTATGGAGTTGGCTGCTCCCATGTTGGGGGTATAGATATTTACAATTGTTAGAATTTCTTTTTTTTTTAATTTTTTTTTAATTAAAGCATAATGTATTATTTGCCCCAGTGTACATGTCTGTGGATCCTCAGGCTTACACATTTCACAGCACTTACCATAGCACATACCCTCCTCAATGTCCATAACCCAGCCACCCTATCCCTATGTTAGAATTTCTTATTTGATAGACCCTTTAAGTATGATATAATGTCCTTCTACATCTCTTACTACAATCTTTGGTATAAATTTAATTTGTCTGATATGAAAATTGCTACCCCAGCTGTCTGTTGGCATGATAAATGGTTCTCCATCCCCTCACTTTTAATCTGGAGGTGTCTTTAGTTTCCAAATGAGTGTCTTATAGACAGCATATGGATGGGTCCTGTCTTTGTATCCAATCTGGAATCCTGTGCCATTTCATGGGAGCATTTACGCCATTCACGTTGAGAGTAACTACTGAAAGATATGAATTTAGTGCCATCATATTGCCTGTAAAGCCCCTGTTTCTCTAGATTGTCTCTGTAAATTTCTAGTCTATGTTACTCTCAGGGTCTTTCTTCTTTTATAGAATCCTCCTTTATTATTTCTTGCAGGGCTGGCTTGGTGGTTACATATTCTTTCAGTTTCTGCCTGTCCTAGAAGCTCTTTGTCTCTCCATCCATTCTGAATGACAGCCTTGCTGGATAAAGTATTCTGGTTGCATGTTCTTCTCGTTTAGTACCCTGATTATGTCTTGCCAGTCCTTTCTGGCTTGCCAGGTCTCTGTAGACAGGTCTGATGTTATTCTAATGTTCCTCCCTCCATAGGTAAGAAATCTCTTCCCCCTAACTGCTCTCAGGATAGCTGCCTTGGCTCTGAGATTAGCAAGTTTTACTGTTATATACTGGGGCATTGGTCTATTTTTATTGATCTTGGGAGGGGTCCTCTCTGCCTTTTGGACATGAATGCTTATTTCCTTCCCCAGATTAGGGAAGTTCTCAGCTATGATTTTCTCAAGTATACCTTCCAGTCATCTCTCTCTCTCCATCCCATCAGGGATCCCAATAATTCTGACTTTGGAATGTTTCATGGTGTCATTGGTCTTTCTAAGTCTGATCTCATGGGTTTCTAGTTTTTATCCCTAGCCTCCTCAACTTCCTTCCTTTCCATCAGTTTATCTTCTAGATCACTAATTCATTCTTCTTTCTCACCCTAGCTGTTAGAGTATCCAGTTTAGACTGCATCTCATTCATATTCATAGCATTTTTAAGTTCGGCATGATTAGCTCTCATTTCTGTCCTTAGAGATTCTATATTGCCACTACTGGTTTTTCCAAATCTAGCTATTGATTTTATAATTGCAATCCTGAAGTCTATCTCTGACATCTTGCTTATATCTATATCCATTAGGTCTGTGGCAGAGGCCATTGTCTATGGTTCTTTTCTTTGTTGGCAGTTCCTCTTCCTAGTCATTCTGTTGAGGGATTGTTGAGGGAATGTACAGAGTCCAAAATATCAACCACAACCCAGACAAGATGTACCCTAAGAAAATCCGGAAGAGTCAGAAGCTACCACTCATGCCCGGTGGAGTTTTTCTTCTTGTAGAGATCCAGATATGTATTCTTACATCTCAAGCTGATTTTGTGGGTGTTCAGGATGGTTTGGTGGATATCCAGCTAAATTCAGGGAACCAGTCAAAACAAGGTCCCCTACTCCTCCACCATCTTGCCTCCCACCCTCAAAAGACAACATTTGCCCACATGAGATAACAATGAGGTAACATTTTGCACCCATTAAGATAGCTGCAATTAAAAAAAAAAAAGTGTCGACAAAGGTGTGGAGAAATTGGAACTTTGTTGGTAGGAATGCTAATTGGTGCAGTAGCTGTGGAAAACAATATGGCAGTTCCTCAAAAAATTAAAAATAGAATTACCACATGATCCAGTGATTCAATTTCTGGATATATACCCAAAAGAAATGAAACCACGGTCTCAAAGACATATTTGCACCCAGCATACCCATGTTCATAGCAACGTTATTCACAACAGCCAAAACGTAGAAGCAACTCAAGTGTCTATCAGTGAATGAATGGGTAAACAAAATGTGCTTTATATGTGCGATGGAATGTTCATCCTTTAAAAGGAAGGAAAATCTGACACAGGCTACAACATGCATGAACCTTGAGAACATTTGTTTTGTGAAGTAAGCTAGTCGCAAAAGGACAAATACTGTATGATTCCACTTAAATGAAGTACCAAAAGTAATAAAATTCAGAGACAGAATGTAGAACAGTAGTTGCCCGAAGCTGGGGAGTTGTTTAAATGGATATAGAGATTCAATTTTGTGAGATAAAAAGAGTTCTGGAGGTTGGTTGCACAATAATGTGAGTGTATTTAATACTACTGAACTGTATACTTAGAAATGATTAAAGTGTTAAATTTTGTGTTATATGTATTTTACTACAACTAAAAACAATTTCACTTAAAAAAATTTTATAATCTTATGAGAAAGGTAGCTCAAAGCAGAGTTACAAAGTTTCTGCCAAGATATATAATAGAAGATAAGAGGAAACAAAGCATGCAGTTACAGAACTCAGGAAATACATGGAAAATCATCACAAATAGTAAATCATTACAAATATGAAGTCTATATTGAAAGGGGCACAAAGGAGAAAAGACAGTGCAACACAAAAAGCAACAAGTAGGACAAGATGGCAGAAACGACTAAAACAAAATTTTAAAGGATTCAAGGGAAAAAAATGATATGGAAGACATAATGGCAATCCAACACATGGCATAATTGCAATATTTACTATGATGGAGAGAACCAAGTAACTAGAAACCAAAAAAATTAAAGATCTACTTTTACGAAATTTTCCATCAATAAAAGAGAATGAACTTATAGATTGAAAGGGCCCACTTTATCCATGGAGAAAATGGTTACAGAATGGCCCATACCAAGACTATATTATACCAAGGTATAACTACTACTTGAAAAATAAAAGGTAACTTGAGCAACTAGACCAAAGTTCCAGTCACCTTAAAGTAAAGAAAAATTCTGATACTACAAACTACCCAGCAACACAACATAAAGGAAGACCATGGGAAAATGCTAATCAAGTCTCAGAGAAAGTGTGATCCAAGAATGTTCTATCCAGCCTTACTATTGTTTAAGGATAAAGGCAATAGGCAGATATTTTTCCAATTTTAGACAAGAATTCAAGGAACGAATTCCCATGAGCCTCTTGGAGAGACTACTAGAGGTCATGGTTCAACCAGCCAAGAAAGGACAAGAGAAACTACTATAAGTGCTGACAATGGACATTGATCCATTTTGCTGAAGCACTAAGAACTATGGGAACTACATTTAGACAATAGAATGTATGTGTTATACAATAAAGTACAAGTAATATTATTAACAAAAATTGGGAGGAGATGGGGAAAGACAAAGGTGGAAGGTGATGTACGGATGTTGACGTTGTCATCTTTTCTAGGTTGGGGTCAAAATATACAATTTTGACCTGGTAAAGCAACTAGGAGTAAGATAAATATATTGAGGGGTACGAATATGAACCCTAGAAATTTCATAAAAAAGAGAACCAACAAAAACTGGGTATAAGAGGGGGGGCAGGATGGAGAGAGAGAGGAGAGATGGAAGCAGAAGTGATTGCAGCAAATCCAGCAGGGTCTAAATGAAGAGAAAAGCAAAATTATCAATGAAACACTAGGAGAAATTCAAACAGATCGCAAACTTTCCAAATCATCAGAAAGTACACACAGACCACCCCAACACCACACACACGCAAGCAACATTGATCATATAATAAAGCAGCCTGATGCTATTCTGTCTGGCAATAGTAACCTCTTGACCGTGTAGACACTCCCAGATCACCTGTAGCCCCAGGCACTCCAGGCAGTGCCCAACTCAGTGGGTACAGCACAGCCCTTCTCAGAATCGTTCGTCCCACTACTACACCACACTCTCGTGCCTATGGATTCAGGTCAGAGCCAGACACGATTCTATTGTCAGTTTGTCATTTGTTTACTTGTTTGCTTGCTTGTTTTTGGTAGGGGAAGCAGTTATGGGGGATAAACTAGAGATTTTAGATTCAGACCACAAATGTTTAAACCATAACTCTAACACTTACAAGCTTTGTGAGCTTGAATAGGTCACACAACCTCTCTGCACTTCAGTTTCATAAGTCTCCAGGCAAAGAGAGACATCATAAGATGGAGGTGTTTCTCAAGGCTGCTATCAGAGTTGACAATAAGGAGCATACAGTATCTAGTACAGCACCTGACAAGTAGCACCTTGTCAGTGAATGATGGCTGCTTAGTCATCACTATTGCCCTCAAAGCTTGCCCTGGGAGTCCTCCTGCTAGATGGAGGAAATGAACTCATGCCCTCTCAGATCATAATAACTCCAGTTGGCATCAGAAAAGGATGAGAAGTAATAAAATGGCAAGTCTGCCCTGCCCTTCTATGATTTATAGACATGTGATATAGACAGTATGTGCAACTAACAGAAGCTTTACACTCCTGCATGTGCATGCACGCACAGATACACATATACACGCACACACACCCTTTCCTAGGACACTTTGGTCCAGAATCACTGAGACCTTTCTTTGCTCATTTAATGTATGTGGATGGGGGCTGTCATGGCTATATGGATTCACCTCTGAAAAGAGCACAAAATACAGGGGGCTCTCTCTTGGGAGTGTCTCATCATTCAATCTCTCCCCCTCCATCTTCTTTGCCTTTTATCAGTCCAGCTCCACAGGTGTTATTATCTCCCTCTACCCTTGCAAACTTCCATTTCAAGGAGCCTGTCTGATGGCTAGCGATGCAGCTTGGATGATAGCCTTGCAAATAAATATGAGCAGAAAATTTTACCCAACAAACTAGAGGTCATTCAAATGCTCCCTATCTGAAAAACTCAATTATCTTCTCTGACAGTTTCTTAGTGAACAAAGGGACAAAAATATGGATGGATAATGACGTTGTAGTTGGGACATGGACATAAGAGAAATTAACATTTAGTGACCACCTACTATAAG
The DNA here is from genome assembly GCA_028534135.1 of Potos flavus. Taxonomy (NCBI): domain Eukaryota; kingdom Metazoa; phylum Chordata; class Mammalia; order Carnivora; family Procyonidae; genus Potos; species Potos flavus. Next base: position 54,090,384 of record CM052898.1, on the reverse strand, counting down.
TGCTTTACATAATTTGTTCCAGCAAGTCCTCCCACTAACCCTACAGTATAAGAGATTTCATCCCAGCAAGTACGGGGAGACTGAGGCTCAGAGAAGTTAAATAATGTGCCCAATTAAGTGTTAGGCAGTGGGTGACAGAGTACGCATTCTGTTGACAGAGCCCAGCTTCTCAGTGTCAGGCTGTGAACACAGTAGTCATTGGTTGGAGGTTTACATGCTGTGATGGACAGTGTAAATGTGTCTCCCAAAAATTCACACTGAAATCCTAACCTCCTGTGGGATGGTACTAGGGCTGGGGCTTTGGGGAAGTGCTTAGATTGAGAAGTCATGAGGTCAGAGTCCTCATGATGGGAATAGTGTCATAAGAAAAGAAAGAGATTATAACTTGATCTCTCTTGTCCACATGTGGATACAATGAGAGGCAGCTCTCTATAAGCCCGGAACAGAGCTCTCACCAGAACCCAACCATGCCAGCACCTTACTCTCAGACTTCCCAGCCTCCAGAGCTACGAGAGAAAAATGTCTGTTGTTCAAACCATCCAGTCTCTGGTATTTTGTTATAGCAACCTGAGCTGACTAAGACAGCAATCACATTAAGAGTCTGCCTGAAGACTCTCAACATTTCCAGGAATAGAGTATAAGCTGTGTGCCTAGCCAAAACCAAGGTTCAGGATAGGTGGGAAACGAACTCCAGGGGACAGAAATGGGCATGTGCCTTCTAACTTGGGAGGATTTCTCCAAAATTGAGGACGAATAGGCAAGCCAATTCCCAAGAAAAGATAAAGTCATCTGCAAAACTCCAGGGAATTGAAACAAATGCCTAAGTGAATTTATAATGAAAGATACCTGTTCCTAATGCCTGTCCTCAGAAGCAATTTCTATCCTCCAACTTTCACTTAGGTAATTTGTTTTCACACTCAGATTTTTAAATCCTCATTTCTACCACCACCATCCTCTTTTCAAAGCTTTTAAGAGGATCCTTTGCTAATGGCCACATTCCTACATTCAGCTTAATGCAGCTATGTGAGGAAGCCTAAAGCCTGATCCACCCATGTTCACAGCTTGGGAGGAAGGCAGGCAGCCTGCTGGCACAGCCATCTGCTGCATCTGGTACCTCTGAATCCCAATCTGGCCTGGCAGCTGAAGCCCTGGCTCCGCCCAGCCTGGGCCACTCTCTCTGACCCTTTGGTCCTCATATTGAGTTCTCATCCCGCCCCTGAAGGCTATGAGGTAGTCCCTCTTCAAAAGCCAGTGATGTCTAACAGCACCAATATTTCCCTTTTCTTCTCCACAGACTCGGGATTTCCACCTCTGAAGTGCAGTTCAGAGGGCTTCCCGGCCTCCAGACTTGATTGTACTCCAGGCCACAGGCGAGGGCATCCTGCCAGCCTATGGTCTGAGGTTCTGAGCCCTCCCTCTGAAGTTCGGGGTTTCTCTGTGACCATGCCAGTTTTTGGTTTTTTGACTTTCCAAAACACTAAGATGAATTTCTATAATGCTTCCCACCACTGAATAATCACCCAACTGGATTGTCAGTTTGAGGTTCGAAATATCAGTTCCCCTTGTCACATGGCTCTGATTTTCAAACAGTAACAGTAATAACAATAGTAATAAGGACAGCTGGTATTTTAAGTGCCCGACAGGTAGCTAAGATTACCATGTGAATAGCTCAATGAATCTTCACAGAGAAAATGAGATTCAGAGAGATTAAGAAGCTTCTCCAAGACCACAAAGCTAGTAAGTAAGAGAGCTGGAATCCTAAAATAAATCTGTCTGGCCCCAAAACTTTAAATATAAATAATAAAATATATAGTTTTATAATGTTTAAAAAGAGAAAGAAAGAAATAAAAACTTTTCCCCACTCCCCACTAAACCTTCAAAAGAGAACACCACACAAGTTGTGTTTTCCTAAACTTTGGGGCCTCTCTTAATCACTATGCTAACTGGCCTCCCAGAAATTAATTTCTCAACCCAGCAAGTCAACAGCAAGTTATGTCCCCTATTGTTATCATTCTAGAATTAACTCTTTCTATATCTGAATTCCAAACAAGACTCTGCGCCCTTCAAGACGAACCCACAGAGTCTGGTTTATATAGGCTCTCAAGAAGGGGTGTTGTCAGTGCCATAATGGCAAATTCTGCCATGCTATCCATGCTATGACATGGTGACTGGGACTTTAAGGTTCATGGTACAATTCCTTGTTCAGCCCAAGAAAGGGTTAGGGATGATCAGGATGCCTCTGACAATAGCAACTTATAACCTTGATCAGAGAAGTCAGCTTTCACCTCCAGTAGCAGTCTGGATGCTTCGTACAAGAGACAAAGACAATTTTAGGCATGCAGGAGGAAGGAAAACTCATATTTGAAGGTCTACTGATGCCAGTGCTTTGCTGGCCCTCCATGTGGAACTGACCTCATCCACTAGGCTGTATTATACAGGAAGCACTGATACTAAGTAGAAGATGGGCCACAAGCAGAATTTCAGTGAAAAGTACAGTGATCTGATCAGTTTGGGGCTGAGATCATTGTTTCTCCAAGCCATCCTCTGGATCCTTTTGGCCACTTCCTGCTCTTCAGACATCCCTAATCTGCAGAGGAGGGAACAGTGGCTGGTGAAGAAACAAAATATCAAGATATGTCAATGCATAAAACAGAATGGGAAGGGATAATTTCAACAGGATCCATAAAGGAGGATTTCCTGAACAAGACAAATCACTGGACTTTATCTGGGTCCTAGAGACAAGCCTGTGAGGTTTCTCCTCTTGGCCTATACAGCAAATGCTTCCTGTAGAACACAGCCAGGAAGATCCAGTGTCAGAAGACCAGTGTGTTTTGAAACCCATAAGCCTATCATTCAGAAGGGATGTCAGGGCCCACCGTCACCATTTCAAGAACTCTGAGACTGCTCAAGAGCTCATAGGCCGAGATGAAAATTAGCTCACAAGGTCAAAGATGTTTCTAGAGTGAAGGGTCAAAAAGAACTTCTGCTTCCTAAGTGTTACCCCAGAGTCAATATAGGGGGAGGGGAAGTGGGAACTGAAATGATTGGAACTTTATTCCTTCTTCAAATCTCCAACAGTTTTTAGGCTGACAGATCTAGTCCAACTCCTCATATTAGAAATAAGAGAACCGATCCCCTAAGGAATCACATCACCTCCTCACCACCATAGGCTCAGTTCAGCTCTCCATTGAAGCTGGAACCAGGCCTCCTATTTCCCAATTCAAAGATCCTTCTTCTGTATCACAAATCTCTTAAATATGAATATCAAACTCAGAAGGAAGTGGTCACAAACTTCAACCTGCTGAAGTAGAAATTAATCAATCATTTGGAGAGAAGGGCTGCACAGGGTCCCTAAGCAAAGCCTTGCCTCTCCACCCCAGGTCCATATGTCACTTCCCTTTGCCAGGGCAGCTCCTGGACTGCTGGGTGTCCTTCTGCTCAGGACACCGACCAAACTAGGTCAAACGTAGTATTCAGCAAACTTTCTTAAGCTTTCAAGGTCATCTCAATGCTCAGCATTTTTGCATCTTTTCAAATAAGTAGTGAAAATGGAGATTTCTCAATATGGCATAGCTGGGCTGATTTCCCTGGGAGCTGCATTCACACTGCACCATGAATTGCCAACATATGTTTCTCCTTGTAGAGTGGATGCCAAATTAAGATTACATTAGGGAATAAATTTTCACAAAGAATTAAGGACATCAAGCAATAACTTGTTAGAAAAAATGTACTAGGGAGGAATATGAGCGAACAGAAGTCCTGCTCACAATAGCATTCCACGAACAAGAAGTTTAAGGAGTGCAGTTAAGGAGAAAGGGTCTTTAAATCCACTAAAGTAATCCTCAAAATGTCACCAGGTGATCACTTACTGATGGATGGGAAAGTGAAATTCTGCAAAAATACCAATTTTGCCAAAATCATTTAACATCTATTTAACAGAATCCTCCCCCCCCAAAAAATTCAGATGTTATTTTTTGTGGGCAAATTTAATGCCCCCCAAACATGTCTACATCCTCATCTCAGTACCTATCAATATGTCACCTTACATGGTAAAAGACACTTTGCAGATGTGACCAAGGATGAAGACCCTGCAATGGGGAGAAATCATCCTTGATTATCCAGAGCCTGATTTATTCACCTGAGTCCTTAAAATTGGAGAATATTTTCTGGCTCTGCTCAGAGAGAAAAACAGTAGAGGTGATGCATCATTGTTGCCTTTGAAGATGGAGGAGGGGCCCAGAATCCAAGGAACACAGGCAACTCCTAGAAGCTGGAAAGGGCAAGGAAATGAATGGTCTCCTAAGAGCTTCCACAAAGGAACCACAGCCCGACTGACACTCTGATTTTAATCAGGTGAGACCAGCATCAGACTTCTAACCTGCAGAACTATAAGGTAATTAATATGCATGGCTTTAAGCCATTAAGTGTGTGGTGGTGTTTTACAGCAGCCAAAGAAAACCGATATACTATTTTTAAATCTAACCAAATTATGAAATTGTAAAATATTATTTAACTGCCTAATAAGAAAAAGATGGGGCCAAAAATGGGATGGGGGAGATATTTTAAATGTTCTCAAATTTTAAAAATTGAAAATGCTCTGTGAAATGTGTAAGCCGGAGGATCCACAGACATGTACCCTGGGGTAAATAATACATTATGTGTTAATTAAAAAATAAAAAAAAATTTAAAATTTAAAAAAAAATTGAAAATGAGTGGAAGAGACCATCCTGCCAGGTATTAAAATACATCTGGCACCATTAAAAAAAAATGTGAAACCAAATAAAGACTCCAGAAATAGACTCTATCACATTAAATGTTTTTACACTCTTAAACTATACAACAGAGAAAGAAAAACATACTTAAGAAATAGTTTGGAGATACCTGATTAAAAAATTTAAAATAAAATTAGTTTATGTCCTCAACTTATACCATAAATCAAAATAAATTCTGCATCACTAAAAAAGTAAATATTTTAAAATAGTATAAAATATGGCAAAGAATAAAATGAAATATACTGAAATATATGCAGGAATTAAAACTTTGTAAGCTTTAATTGATGGGAAAAATTCAGCTTTTGCTATTAAAGATAATTTTGTAACTTCTAAAAGAACGAAACTTAAGAGAAAAAGGATTAAAATGTCTTCAAAAGAAAATAAAGGGTTACCATCTTTGTTACATAAGATGCACAATGATCATATACAAATAAGATGCTCATAGATGAATAAGCAAAGAATACGATCTGATCTATGCAGGAGGAATTGAAATTAGTAAACAAACATGTGAAAATGCTCCACCTTGCTGTGATCAAAGACAAACAAATTAAAATATTCATTAAGTACCATTTTACACCTATTATATTATCAGAAATAATAACAATACTCAAGGCTAACTGGGTTCTGATGTAGTACATTTATACACTGTTGATTGCAATTTAAAAAGGTTTTGTCTATAACATAATTTACTATATATATATATCAAAAGCCATAAAATATTAATTTCTTTAATCCAATCATTTCCATCACTAGGAATTTATCCTGAGGAAGTAACCCAGAGAGAGAAATATTTGTGTAGGACGGTATTTGTTTACTATAGTAAAAAACTCAGGATGATAGAAAAGAATAGTTAAGTGAACTTATACTTCATGGGACATTAGATGTTCAGATAACAAGCAAAAAGACTATATAGCAACATGGAAAGGTTAACACAAGTGTTGAATTAAAGCTGAAAAAATATTAGGTTGAACCATATCAATTACCATTTTCATAGGAAAAGTGTAAAATATTGAAAATTCCACATGGTTCAACCTAATAGTTCTGTCATGGGTACAGATAGGTAAAAATAATACCTTTTAGGAATGAGACCTATGAGGAAACACAAAAAGAAAAATATTTAAAGGGATGGTAGTATCAACGACTAACTTTTTAGCCTGTTATAATATTATTTGAAAATCAATTTCAATGTTAAAACATTAAAGAAATGATTGCTCTACAGATGGAGATATCTCATGAAATAAGTTAAAAGATATAATTTAAATATGCCTTCCATTTCAAATTCTTTGATTCAGTGAATACAAGAATCAATGAATTAAGTTTTCAACTATGGTAAGAATTTGTTTTGAACAGACCTAGTCAAAAAATGTCAGCATTAGTAATAAGGCAAAATAGCACAGCACCAGGTTTTAAAGTCAAATCCCATTTATTACCTATAAGACTTTGGAAAAATTACATTTAACCTCAGTTCCTTAATCTGTCAAATGGGGACGGTGATGGTACTTATGTCAGATTGTCATAAAGAGTACTTGGATGACTGCTCCTTTGAGTACCTGGCAAGTAGTGAGCATTCAACAAATATGAGCAAGTACATCATTATTAATGGACCAGTATAGCTCTTTAAACAATGACTGAAGTTAGAAAATAATATTCACAGGAGAGTACTTCTATATGCATTAGTTGGAAATTATTCTAATCTAACTTTTTTGCACTTGTCTTTTCTAAAAACATTCTTAATCAAAATGGACCAGCCCACACTATGCTATATGTAGAGTTATCTCCAAAATTAAAATGTAGAATATAGATTTAGTAGTGAGTGCAAATGTAAATTAGAAACAAGGTTTCCTTCTCTATCTTAACTTATAAAATAAGACTAAGTGGTCCCAGGCCATAAAATCTTCAATCCAGTAATCATCACTTGTGGATGTGCTTTCTCATTCTCTGGCTCAAGAAGATTCTGAAGGATATGGTTGACACTGGTTCCCTTTTTTGTCTATGCAGCATATGTTCCTTTTGGGGACTGCCCCCCCCATGTACGACGGATCTGTCAATCACATGAACTCCACCTCCTCCATCACATGGGCAGTAGGGACCCAAGCTAGACAATGAAATTCCCTCTTTATTAAACATCACCTGAAAAGAAATTCTCTCTCCTTCTGAAATACTGAATAAGAAGATTTTGGTTTGAGCTGGTGGAATCCTGTTGGTTGACTAGTGGACCTGTGGTGCTCTGTCCAGTTACCCTTTCCAGGGCTGACACACTCATTTCCCCAGCTGCCAGAAGTATTGGTGGCTGGTAGCTAAGAACTGAATCTCTCACTGGGACTTGCTTTTTGCCACAAGGAAATACATCATCAAGTTATACTCCCTCCCCGAGAGTGGCTCTAGCCACTGTGACTCACATCACTGTGAGTGATGCTGTGACCTCTGATGGAGGCACACAAAGCCCTAGACTCTTTGCTTCCATGCGGGAACAACTCTGAAGGGCTCCAGAGCTTCCTGTAGAATTGGCTGAGGCTTCAGCTGCAATCACTTCAGGGCTCAGCTTCTTCTGCTGCCAGTCATGCCTTCTCAGTTCCTCACAGGTGTAATGCCCAAGAGCTCTCCCCAGTAAATCTTCATGCAACTCTCCATTCAAGAGTCTGTTTCCTGGGAACCCAGTCTAAGACACTGGGCACATGAATAGACCTGTCCCATAATGATACCAAGAAGAGACTAGAAATAGAGAAATTCAACAATTTCATTCAACAATTAACACCTTGCTTGTGCCACACCTAAAGCTAGCCCACTCGTTGGTCTTCTAAGTTACATGGGTCAACATATTCTATATTTCATTTGAACTAGCTAAAACTGGGTCTTAATCTCATACAACTAAAGGAGTCCTGACTATACACAAATGCTGTCTCATCACCTACAATACTTAAATCAGTCCTATGGACATGAGCAGTGCTGAATAGTGTTTGTTGTATTTAACTGCTGTATGGTTATATCAGTGTTTCATATAATGACAGCATCATAAGATGTTTTACTAAAAGAGAAAGAGGGAAAAGGGATTACATCATAAAACAAGCTTGGTAAGAGTGCTACATACTGCATGTACCTCTGGATTTTATATATATTAGCATATTAAAAACTCTGACCAATATTGCAGAATTTCTTTTAAGTTGTAAATAAAACCTGCTGAACTTCCTTTTAGGCAGAATTTAGTCTACCTATTTGGCCACAGAACTTTGCGAATACAGATAGAGCACCCAAATGGGCTTAGTTTGGCCTACAGTTTGGAGACCACCAAATTTCAAGCTTCTCCTTTAGTTTGTTCACTGGTCCTCTTGTGTAGTGGGAATTAGCATAGCTTGCATAATATTTTTTACCAGGCACAGAGGAATAGGGCAGACTTCACTTTCTTCAACTGATTATTTATTCCAACTATCATGTCCAAGACTCTGACAAACCTTACTCCCTCTACATTATGTTCCTTAGAGTCCACAATTCATAGAAGAAAGAAAGAAAGAAGAAAGAAGGAAAGAAGGAAAGAAAAGAAAGAAAGAAAGAAAGAAAGAAAGAAAGAAAGAAAGAAAGAAAGAAAGAAAGGAAGAAAGAAAGAAGAAAGAGAGGGAGGGAGGAAGGAAGAAAGAGAGAGAAAGAAGGAATGAGAAAGAAAGAAAGGAAAGAGAAAGAAAGAAGAAAGAAAGAAAGAAAGAAAGAAAGAAAGAAAGAAAGAAAGAAA
>CM052898.1:54038919-54081788 GCA_028534135.1 Potos flavus | reverse complement strand
CCTCAAACACAAATCATTTTTTTCTTATCTGATGGCCCAGTGATTCAGGGCACCCTGGGTTGAAAGATTCACTAGTTTACTGGTTGGAGGCAAAAAATGAGGTATCCCTGGATTTGTTTGCATCATAAGCCCAAAATGAGCATAGGAAACTCAGCTCTATAAATATGTTCCCTAGGAAATTACTTTGGGTAATCAGAGAAGAAAAAATGGGAGCATGCTAAGATTATAGATGAAAATGAAACAGAAGCCTGTCTGACTTCACAATTATGGTCTTTCTACTCCACACCATTTCTGGATACTTGCAAATCCATGAAAGCAATTCCCTGGGAAGAGTTGAAGGATAGAAGTCCCAGCCAGAGTCTAAAGCCCAATCTCTAACGTTGTAGTTAGAGCTACACACTCCAGAGATGCCAGTTCAGGATAAAGCACACTATTTCCCCAGAACTGCTTTTGTAAAGTAAACCTGTTTGAAACACCTGAAACCCTTGCTGAGTTTCCAGTTGGTTTCTCTTTGATATCCTATGTGTGAGGCTGCTTTGCTGGAATGAAAGACACTAAGGCTGGAGATGAGACGAAGAAGCTGAGTTGGTATAGGACAAGGTGGACATCAGACTCCCTGGGGCACAGAAGGAGAGTGCTGACTCTCCTAGGAGAACTGACTGGCCACGGCTTCAGCTATTCACATCACTCCCAGCTGCAGTGGTCCTGATAAGCAAATTATAAACCTATGACTTCATCCCTTCTTTAGTAGTCAATCAATTTACCTGCGCTTCCCACATCCCTTTTCAGATACTCCAGTCCAACCAACAGCCTCAGGCCAAGTGACTTTTTCCCCTCACCACCAGTGAATTGAATCAATTCAAAACTAGCCATTCCATTGGCTGGCCAAGAACCAGTAAGTTTCCTAGATAATTTGAACTGAGACCCAGGGACTGTTGAAAGTCAGACATTGGCACTGCAGTATGTGCCGAGGACAGAAGCATGACTCAAAGCTGGGTGCCAGCCAAAGCTATGAAGCTTCAGAGACCAAGAGCCTCGCAGAGAAAGCTAAGATAAGAATGGAGATCTTATGCAGATAGGAGCAGACAAGAGAGAATGAAGCTCCAGAGGAAGACAAAGAGAACAACTGCCTTACAATCTTCTAATAGTCTGCAAAGCCTAGCTAGACTGCATTCAGTTGGGTTTCATGAGATTTCCCAGGAGCCTCAACATAAATCCTGTTTAGATAAATTAGCCTAAGTGGGTGGGTTCCTGTGGCTGACAAACAATTACCTCATTTGTTGAAGACATATCCATATATTTAAAAATCATTTATTGAGTGCCAGCCAGGCATGACTGTGGTAAGCATTGCAGATACCCAGGTGAAGCAACGGATCCTCCCTCCTGGGAATCCAAACTCAAAAATAGGTCCTTACTTTAGAACAAGTGTATAAAATGTGTTCTGGGGACCTAAAAGAAGCAGTGTGTATTCGGCCTACAGGGAGGGGAGCAGGAAAGGCTTTCTAGATGTAGGAGGTGATGTCAGGCTGCTGAATTGGAAGGACAGGAAAACAGTTGCTAGGTGGGCCAGAAGAGCATCCAGAAAAGAATGAAGAACACAAACAAAAATGTGGGCACAAGCAAGCCTGGCAACATGTGAGCACTATGGGAAGGGCATTCGATATGTCAGGAACAAAGAGACGGAGGAGAGGGGACAAAGAGGAAGAAAGGACTGAACTTGTTAGCAACAGTCAGCATAAAAGGAATACAAAGGACTTTACATTTTATCTTTCAATCCAAATAGAAGACCATTGAAACTTTGAGAAAAAAACAATATGCCTCTGGTATTTTAGAACAATGACTCCAACAGTGAAAGGGAAAGGGAATTAGGAGACAGTGTTGGTGTCAGAAACACAAATTAGAAGCTGCTGCAGTATTTCAAGTAAGAGAATTTCTTTACTAAGACAGGTAAGTTTCAAGAGAAGGGTGCACATCCAAGCGATATTGAGATAGAATCTATAGGACTTTAGTGACTAAGTGTGGTGGGAAATGGAACAATCAAGGATTATTCTTAGATTTCTAGTAGAGTAGTGACTGGGTAGATAACTAGGTCATTCACCTCAATGGGAAATTCCAGAGTAAGGAGAGGAAGGGTACAGGTTAAAGGAGAAAAGATGAGTTCAATTTGAGGCATGCTTTCAAGATATTCATTCATGTGAAGAGGATCAATATCCACCTGTGTATTTTCATAGTCAACAAACATTTGTCAAGTGCCTACAATGCATCAGGCACTTTGTTAGGTCCTAGGAGCCAACATAAGTAAAAACAGTCACCAGCCCTTACTCTTAGATGGAGTATACAGTCAAATATGAAGGATCTTATTAGTCAAACAATCACATAAGCATAAAATTTCAAACCATGAAAGGGCTACATAGGGAATGAAGTTGGAATTACAAAGGTGGCTCAGGGAGGCTCTCTCTATGAGAGCCTCCTGTGAACTGGGTGTGCAAAGATAAGGAAGAGTTAAATACATGAGGACTGGGGAAGAATTCTACGCAAAGGAGAAAGCATATAGAAACCTTGAGGTGGGAAGGAGCTCAAGTGGAAAAAACGGAGACACAGAGCAAGATGAAGCTGCCCAGGCTGGCAAGAGATAAATGGTGGAGTGGAGCCATGTGAAAGGCTGTGACTTATGCAAACGAGTCTTTGAAATATTGAAGGGCTTTTAACAAAGACTGAGATGATTAAAGGTCACTTCAGTTTAGTGTAAAAATGAACTGAGGGTGACAAAAGTGAATCAGGAAGAGACCAATTTGAAATTTTTTGGATAATCAGGCAAGACACAACTATGACTTAGTGCTTGTATTGGAAATAGGGCAAAGTGGGTGGATTTAAGAGCCATTTTGAAGACAACTGGGAAAGGTGGCTGGGATAAGATATGGTATACAAGATAGTTATAGTCAAGGAAGACAATACAAGTCCTGACTTAAATTTATTGACTGGGATAGGGAATTAGAGGAACACCACATTTGAAATGAAAAATTATGAGTTGACTCTTGGACATGTTATATGCTTGAGGACTCTTGAAATCATCCAGGAGAAAAGTTTGTTAATAAGTAGGCTGTGAGGATCTGGGGGTCAGAAGAAACATATAGACTAGATATGCAAATGTGAGAGTTGTCTTTATATAGCTGGTTACTGAAGATTTGGATGTTGATGATTGCATGTAGAGTGAGGAGAGAAGGCATGAGTGAAGCCATTTAATCATTTTTATTGGAGGATGAGCAAAGGAAAAACAGAGTTTCCACAGAGGTTGAAGAAAAACTAAAAGGGGCACCTAGGTGGCTCAGTGGGTTAAAGCCTCTGCCTTCGGCTCAGGTCGTGATCTCGGGGTCCTGGGATCAAGTCTCGCATCGGGCTCTCTGCTCAGTGGGGATCCTGCTTCCCTCTTTCTCTGTCTGCCTCTCTACCTACTTGTGGTCTCTCTCTCTCTGTCAAATGAATGGATAAAATCTTTAAAAAAAGAAAAGAAAAACTAAAAGAGTGTTATGTCATAGAAGCCAAGATAAGAGTTTTCCAAAAATAATGGAGTGGTTCACCATGTTGACTTCTGCTGAGAAGACCCATAAGGTGAGCACCGAAAGTGCCACTAGGTTTAGTGATACAGAGGTCCCTGGGGATCCTACCCAGACTTATTATGGTGGGGGCCAGACTAGTGAGCTGAGAAGTGTGGGTGGGAGGAGGAAAATGGGGAAAGAAAGCACAAGAAATGCTCTGGAAAAGTTTGTACATGAAGGATCGAGGAGAAATTGGGCTGTGGTTGCCGAGGGAAGTGGGTTGGAAGATAATTTGAGAAAGGTGTTTCTTGTTTCAATTTTTTAGTTGGACAAATTTGAGGATTTTTAATGTTACTAAGAAAGATTCATGGGAAAGGGAGAATTTAGGGTTTAGGAGCAGGAAGGAACAAAGGCCGGTGTGTGATTGCAGAGACAAAGAGAAAGGGTGAAAGTTGTGGGTCAAGAGAGTGTCTTTAAGTGGACCTTGATCTGGGGAGGGAGTGTGGCTGCAGATGTGAATTTGGAATTGACAACAAAAGCTATGGTGGAAAGGGACAGGTATCACGATGGAGCGAGAGGAGTGAGAAGAGAAGAGAGACTATGGCCAAACACGGAGAGATGTCAATGTTTAAGGAGTGCATCAAAGAAAGGAGGCCCCACAGGAGACTGAGAAACAATACCCAGAGGGGTCCGGAGAGAGGGAGAGAGTCTAGAATCATGCAGCTCCTTCTCCGCTCACATCTGGATCACTAAAATAGCCTTCCAACTAGTTTCCCAAATACTTAACCCTAACCCAGTGTCTTGGAAGACAGGACAGGGGGGAGCAGAGCAAGAATCTGGAGCAGTAGACGCAGAAGAGATGTTTGATGGGTAAAAACATAACAACCCACCTGAGTCTCCATTTACCCCACCATTTGCTTGCTGTGTGAGTGTGGGCAAGCCTTCTTTTTCTTTCCATTTCAGCTCTCTCATGAGTAAAATAAGGACAAAAACACTTTCTTTAACTACCTCATAGGGTTGTCCTAAAAATTACATGAGTTACTGGCTGTGAGAGCGTTCTAAACTCTGCTAAATCACAACACAGGCATGAGGAGTTATTATTAATCTTGAATCACTGTTGCTTCATGGCTCATCTTTTCTCAAATAGTTCTACTGGCTCCCTATCCTGGCTCCTGGCAAGGTAATGGATGGTTCTGTCACCACCCAAACACTATTGCCCTTTCCTTTATAGGTCGTTCCAAATCTGAGTCACAGTTAAGTAAATGCAATGCATTTTGCAGGTAGAGTTGGCAAGATGTGCTCCATTTGCTTTTTGGCCCAGTCCTTTAATTGCACTTGGAAGTAAACAGCACACTGTAAAACAAAGAGGAGAGTGTGATTTGGAAAAAGAGAGGAAAGGGGAAAATGAAGTGAATCTGGGCAGGGGTAAAAGTTACATCACACAAACTTAAAATAATTGGGACTATGTTTAGTTTCCCAAAGACATTCAGAGCTTAAGCCTCCTTGCTAAGGACAGTCCTGTGTCTAGGTTCTGTCACCTTCCATGATGTGACCCCAGCACTGGTCACCATGTCTTCCATGCACATCATGTAAGTCTCCCCCACTGCCCCCCAATGTGCCTACTTCTGCCTCCATGAGTTCCCTCATAAGATGCCTCCCCAAAACAGCCTCTCAGCCCCTTCCACCAGCCCCAGCTATGCCAGACCAAGCCTCCCCTTACTCCCAACCACCTTTTCTGAATTTCTCCAGAACCCAGGGTCCAAACCACAGTTTGGCGCATCACTGAAGCCTCCCTCACTGCCATTACTTCATGTGCACTGGTCTTTTCTAATATCACTGACATTAAACAACTGTTATGTTCTGGCTGCTTTATACCCACTATCTTACTCAAGGTGCAGACATTTCCCAGTTTACACAGGAGGAAATTAAGTCTCAAAGAGCTAAACTGTTTGCCCAAAGTTAGCAAGTGTTGAGGCCTCCTGGGTATGACGGTAAAGTTCAGCTTCATATTTCCCCTGACAGGCGGGTCCATCTCTTTGTTTTCCCTGTGGTGCTTCCCGTAGCACGAGTTACTGAGGTGCCTGGGCATCCGGGAAAGAAGATGCCAAGGCAAAAAAGCCTGCAGGAAGACCCCAAAAATCGATACTCTTTTCCCAGTGTCTCTTAATTACAGAGTGTGCCAACCACATTCCAGTCCCTCACACCATAATACTAAACCAGAGTCTCAAATGGCCTTGGGAGAAATGAGGATTTTCTTCTCTTACTCACCACTAAATAATATTTAATTGGCTAATATTTCTAATATTATTTTAATCAGAGCAGACTGTGACTTTCACAACATTTTAAACAGAACAATACTTTCTGTATCTTAGCACTTTAGCCTACCGGAGTGTTATTTGTGTTACTGTGAACTAATATATGCAGATTCACCACAATTAGCCATCACCATGGTAATTTTATGCCTTTTGTGTTCAATTTCTGTTGCATATGCTCATCAAGGAGATTGAAGGTTTACTGATGAAGCAAAATTCATTACCTGCCTTTGGATTTAAGTACACGGAATTTAAAGAAATGTTTTCAAATCCTGATGGCATTCCATTTTTGGCTTACTTCTCAGAGACAAATAAATGTGCTATCTTTTACTTCTTCTTCCTTGAGCTGGGACTGGCAGATTCTCTGGCCAAAAAGTTATGGTTTCAGTGGGAACATAAGCCCCTGAGAGCTGACAGAGTCTTCAAATCTTCGGGGAGATCCCTTCTATTTGCTTGAATGAACTCAACTGTCACAGTTGCTTTTTACATCAAGCATGAGGACAAGTGTGCAGCTGTGGTAGACTGTATGCAGTGATGACATACCAGTATACACATGCCACTTCCCCTAGTAAGGAGTCTACTTCCCCTAACCTTGAATCCAGCCCTGGCACTTGTTTCAACTAATATAATATGGCAAACACGATGTTGTACAAATTCTAGAGTCAAGGTCTTAGGAGACCTGACAGTTTCTGTTTTTACTCTTTGAGAATCCAGCAACTATGTAGAAATATGATGAGGGCCTATCTGGAGATTGAGGCCTAGCCAGCTGCTAGCCATTCCAGACACCTGAACTGAGGCACCTGACATGTCAGCAAAGCCATCTTGGACATTCTAGCCCTAGCCAAACTCCCAGCTGAATGCAAACACAGGAGTGACCCCAGCCAACATCATGTCGAGCAGGAGAACCTCCCAGCTGAGCTCAGCCAGTCCACAAAATCATAAGAAAATATGATTGTGGTAGTGATGGTATCATGGGTGCATGATATGTCCAAATTCAAATTCATCAAATTGTAGACATTCAATACGTTTCTTTATATCAATTACACCTCCATAAAGCTGAGAAAGAAAAAGAAAGAGAAAGAAAGGATGGATGGATGGATGGATGGAAGGAAGGAAGGAAGGAAGAAAGGAAAGAAAAAAGGAAGGAAGGAAGAAAGGAAAGAAAAAAGGAAGGAAGGAAGAGAAAGAGAAGAAGGAAAAAGGGAAAGGGAAAGGAAAGGAAAGGAAGCAATGGTGGTGTTTTAAGCCACTTCACCTGGGGCTGGTTTGTTACACAGCAATAGCTAACTGATATAGCAGCTAAGGGAAGGTAGATGCAACAAGATCCCTGATCATCACCACTGTTATTGGGTACAGCATGTACAGTCCCTTCTGCTTCCTTGCACAAAAATTTCCCTTCCAACCAGACCTCATCCATTGCCTCCAAAACCTGCTTTGTTTGACCTGCAAGACACATCATGGATCCTACTCATGTGGTCTTTTCTGTGTTGTTGTTGTTGTTGTTGTTGTTGTTGTTGTTTACTCCTTTCTTCCCTCCCTCCTCTCTCCAGTGGGACTAACCCCTCTACTCTTTTAAGCTATTTCTGAACTCTGTACCTACCTCAATTACTTCTTGGGTAATTATATTGTTAAGCTATGTGTTGTATCCGTCTGCCTCTTCCATTTGTCCACACTCTTATTTTTAGTTCCACATTTTTTTTCAAGAGCTGGCATAGAGTCAGCTCTCAATTCATGATTGTTGAATGAATAAATCAATGCATCTTACTCTGCATCTCTTTCCTCACCTGGCCTCCCTCTGCTTATCAGCACCTTATATTTAATTTTCTCACAAGATCTTTCCTGGTTCCCCTGACCACAGTAACCTCTTATCCTGGAGCTTATTTTATGTATATGTATGACTCACTTAAAAATTAAATATTAAAATACTGTTTACCATACCTGGGTCAATCACATAAACTCTCCCATTTAGCCTTCACAGCCACCAGGCAACAAGTCTCAGTCCTCTTCCTATAAGGCCACCTCTGTTCTTCCCACTCCTGGCAACCCTACCATGTTTGGGAGTTGCTAATCTAACTGATCAGAGCCCACATCATTCATTTGGCATGTTACTGTGTTGCAAATGTGGGATCCCAGGCCCAGCCCTTTCCTCCTGCTTTCTGTCTTAGCCTGGTCCCTGGGATAGACCTGCCCAGTCCACCTCTTTCTTCCACCAAATATGACAGAGATGGATGAGTGGACCACTTAAAGGCTTACACCTCCCTCTACAGGTACACCTCAGTGAATGGGTCCCAAGATTTAGATTTTAAAGGGTGGGTGAGGGAAAGATATGTGGAAGTCCCCACAGATCCCAGCCCTAGTCCCAGCCATGTTCTTTATCCAGCTTATATCAAAGAGTCCTATTGTCGTAAGCAGCTTCTAAGATGGTCCCCGGTGGTCTCCACTGCTTAGCATTTACACTATGATGTAATCCCCTCCCAATGCGGATGGTTTGTCCTAATGATGACTTGCCTCTAGCCAGCAACAAAAGGTGATAAGATGCTACTTCCATGATTAAGCTACATAAAAGTGTTACATCCATTTTGCTAACAGACTCTGCACTTCGGTGGCTTTGATGAAGCTAGCTGCCATATTGGAGAAGTCCATGTGACAAGGAACTGAGGGTGACCTCAGACCAGCATCCAGCAAGGACCTGAGGCTCTCAGTCTAACAGCATATAAGAAACTGAATCCTGCCATCAGCCATGTAAGTGAGCCAAGTAGACCCCTGCCAGCCAAACCTTCAGACGAGAACCCAGCCTTGGTCAGCCCTTTGATCAGAGCCTCATGAAAGACCATGAAAAGGGGACCCAGCTAAACCAAAGCCCAAATTTCTGACCCACAGAAACCATAAAATAATAGATGTGTGCTATATTAGGCCACTAAGCAATATACAGTCAATGCAACTACATTGAGGGCTTGAGGTACCTGCTTAGAAATCAGTAGAGTACTACTTTGATTCATTTCGGGTATGCCTTCCTTGAGATGGTATGAGAGATACCCCAATGGATATAGTTTGATAGGAAATGTAGAATTTGGCCATCTTAATATTTGCAAAATCACTCCCTAATCTATGACAGTGTTATCAGTATCCCCATTTTAAAGCCAAGCAAACTGAGGATCACATAGTTTGGTATTTGTTCAAATTTCTCACTTCTACCAGTCCTCTAACTTCAAATACAGTGCTCCTTCCCCTCTGATATGGTTGCAGCATTGTACTGTTGCTGCTGAATCTTTAAGCAAAGCTCTGGTTTCATTAATTATGCTGTAAGCAGTCTGAGAGCAGGGATCCATCGGGCGTCTCTGTGTTCTCAGCGGCAGCACACAGGTGGCGTGGGGTGACACTAACGTAGATAGATGCCTGCAGTTGCCTTTCTAGCAGCCCACAACCCAGGCAAACCTCTCCAGGGCCACCCAGCAATACCTTTTACGGGAATACTTCAGTCGTCATCCAAATGAAGCAGTTCAGATTAGAGATGTTTTGAGAATATGCAATGATCCCGCTATTTAACAGAGATTGTTTTATGATATTAATTAAAATTGAGTGTTCTGGGAAATGCCCTTTTTTTTGTGATTAGCCAGGGTTTTATTTTATTATTTTTTTCCCAAATACTTTTATTTTATTTTTTCAGTGTTACAAGATTCATTGTTCATGTACCACACCCAGTGCTCCATGCATTACGTGCCCTCCTCAAAACCCCTTTTAAGTGAACCAGGTCTAAGTCCAAGGCTCTAGAAAGCTTTTAGTTTAAATGCAAACTCACTGGAAATGTGAGAATGCCAGCATTAAGGACACACCCAGCAGAATACAGAGGATCTGGAAAGCTGAGTTTCCCTGGCCGGTGCCTCCCTGTGGTCCATTTAGCCCGTAGAGATAGACAAAGTTCACAGCCTAAGGGCCAAGAGTAGGGGCAGACATGGTGGAAAGCAAACAAGAAAATGGAAAGTAACTACTGCTCACCCGCTATTGGATTCAACTCAGGAAAAGCTGCAAGGTGAAAAGAGGAAGAACTAGGATTAAAACAATGAGTTTGAGGGGTGCCTGGGTGGCGCAGTCTGTTGAGCATCGGACTCTTGGGTTCGGCTCAGGTCATGATCTCATGGGTTGTGAGATCAAGCCCTGCATGGGGCTCTGCACTCGGTGTGGTCTGCCTGAGATTCTCTCCCTCTGCCCTCCCCACTGGTGTGCTCGCTCTCTCTCTCTCAAATACATAAATAAATCTTTTTAAAACTGAGTTTGAAACTCAGCAATCTGTGACTCGCTATGACCATGGACAAGTCATTCTTCCTCCCTGAATTCCGTGGCATGGCTAGCACTTGCCCCACAGAGCTGCTGAGGAAAACGAGCCAGGAGAGGTGGCCAGTGTGTTTTGGGACTGGTGAGATGCTCTACGGACGTGAAGTATTGTTATCACCCGGAGCAGCAGCTGCTGCTATCGCTGTAGTGATCAAAATAGCAGCAATAAAACAAGGTAATACTCCTTAGTGGGACACTTTGGATTTTCCCCATAAGTAACAGACGCTCTCTGATTTAACACTGTTTCTGGAGCATTAGACAAGAGGATGCATCAAGTTCCAGTCAGGCTACGGAAATCACACCCGTATTCTAGCTGGGAAATATTACTGTAAAGAACTGTTATCTTAATATAAAATTGCTAATGAGGTAAGGGAGGTAGCAAGTGCAGGAAGCAAGTGACTCACCTTCCTGATTGGCCAGGGACCGTGCTGGTAGCCGGGAAATGGCATTTTTAGTACTTCAAGACCCAGGAACACCAGGGCCAGGGGTTCGCCCTTCAACCCCTAGGGTCGGGGCAACGCTGGAGAATGTCGGAATTGTTAAAACTCAAAAGTTTGGAGGAGGAGCCCCACAGAGATGGGCCCCAACCCGGAGGAGGGACTGCCCCCTGGCAGGCACCCGTGTCTCCAAGAGGGTACTGTGATGCTGGGTTTGAGCACCGGCAGAGCTACTCTCTGCATTCAGCTATAGCGAGGAGCTGGCGCCGCTGGGGTGGGGAGGCGTTGCTGGGGGGCTGCACGCTCAACAGCGGGGAAACAACGGGAATAAACCTTTTTTCCCTCTTGTGCCCCCTACTGGCAAAGCTTAGCAGGGAGCCAACTGGCAAGGCAGAAATGGGCTTTGACGAGTCCCCAGCATCACCAAGCCGAGCGCAGAATATCAGCTTCAGAGCTGAGAGTCAATAGCTTAATGACGGGCACAGCTGCTGTCAAGCATATGTAGGGAAGAAAATGTCTCTAGTAAAGGATTTCATCAAAGAACTTGCGTTTTTCGGAATTCTCACCAAGCTCTTGAGTCCAGTCCACATGGGAGCTCAGGAGGAAAGGAATTCCTGCAAAGCCCTATTCTCTTGGCTCCTGCAGTGTGACCCAAGAGATGGGTGGAACCTTATCTGTCCCCGCCCCAGCAGGGTGACACCACCCGGGAACACTCCAGGCTTCCAGCTGCCACCACAGCCGATCTGACACTGGGTCGAGTCTTCTGGCCTCCTCCTGGGGAGCCATGTTGCCTGCTTTGCAAACTTTTAGACAGCTGGGCTGCGAAGAGCATTAAGCAGCTTTAAAAATTGATGTGGGTCATTATTCTTTCATGAGCCACCGCAACCCAACAGCACAAGGCCAAAGGCACGCACGTGGGAATCGCTGCGCCACTCGACTCCGTTCCTAGAGGATTTGAGACTCTAAAAGATGGTTTAGAGAGGGCCCCGCAGATACTACACAGGGCTCTCGCCACCGAAGGAGGCGCCAAGCGACAAGCGCAGCGAATGTGTGCCCGGTCACGTGGCTCAAGGTGGTCAGCAGCGGGCTCGCCCTGCTCATCCGACACTCCCATAAACACCCCGTAAGCATCCCGTCGGTCGCCGCGGCGGCAAAGGGGGTGATACAGCTGACCGCTGCAGTTCCATCTCTGTCTCTGCTGCCCTGACGCGTGCAAAACCGCCTTCCAGGGCTTCTCATTCACTGCTTTCCCGGTAGCACATTACTGGACCTTCTCCCACCCTCTATTCTTCCCCTTCTCTATTGCTTCTTTCTCCTTGTCCTCCATTCCTGCCTCTGTCAGTCCACTTTTCCCTTTCTTGTAGGTCCAGCCCCTTTCCGTCTGCCTGTTGCACTCGCTCTCTCTTTTCCCTGTGTGTGGACCTGTCTGTCCACATTTCCCTGCTTGTGCATGCAGGAGTGTGTGTGTGTGTGTGTGTGTGTGTGTGCACGCCCGCATGCAAGCAGGTGCATTTCCTTAATGCTTTCTGGTCTTACAGCTTCTCTGCCTCCCCTTGGTCACCACTTTCAGCTCCAGTCTTTCTGGATAGAAGAATGAAGTGCCTGTTTCCCCTGGCAGAAGGGGGACTCCATTTTATTCCCT
This sequence comes from Potos flavus, assembly GCA_028534135.1. NCBI lineage: Eukaryota > Metazoa > Chordata > Mammalia > Carnivora > Procyonidae > Potos > Potos flavus. The sequence goes on along the minus strand of CM052898.1, from coordinate 54,069,529 downwards.
TGCTCCCTCTGCCAATGAAAAGAGAAAGTGGGGCAAAAATGAGTTCAATTCAGGACCCAAGTATAGAGTCCCAACCATGTGCTAAACAATTAAACACAGATGCATAATTCCGTCCAACACGTATTTACTATGCACGAAGCCACATGCTCACTCATCACTAGGGACTCGAAGAGGAATCACATGGGGAGGGTATGCCACAGATCTCACGGTCCGGTGAGGGAGGCAGCTCTGTGAAGATGCTGTAAAAGGGCATCTACGTCAGACTGGGGAAGGGGTTAATCAAGAAAGGCTTCCTGGAGGAGGTGATGCTGAATTTTGAAAAATATGTAGATGGTAATCAGACGGGGAACTGAGAGAAGGGCATCCAAGAAAGAAGACCTATCACAAGCAACAGCATGGAGGCACAAAAAAACAAACAATGCAGCTAGAGTGTGCGGGGGCCTGCAGGCAACGTGGGGCTACTCCAGCACAAGGACTGGAGCAGGCGGAAGAGCTGGAGAGTTGGGAAGGGGCTGGGTCATGTAAGGCCTTCTGAGCCATGCTGTGGGGATCCTGGCAGTGCCCTCAGCACTCCCTGCTCCACGGATGGCTGCTTCCTACATGCACCTGCACTCTCTTGCCTGGAGGCAGCCTCTCGCCAGTGGAGCTTGCTGGGCCCCTGTGCAGGGCAGACCGCAGCGTCAGGTAATTAATACTCCTGGGAGCAAATGCAGCCAACGACCAATGGGGGTTTTTGGAGAAAACCGGGGTTTATAACCCCATTCGTGGGTAATTGAGTCACGTTCTACCGTTTCTCAAGGACTCTGCGAGATTGAGCTCTGATCATCCCGGGTGGTCATCTGCTCCCTGGCACACGTTGTATTGGCTGCCTCTTCTTTCCCAGCTATGGTCCCCACCCCATCTCTTGTTCCCTTCAGCTTTCAATTACAAACTCCTGAGTCAGACTGACGCAGTCTCCTATGGGCATGAGGAAACCCACAAAAGCCTCTAAGAGGAGTGGTGCAGTCAGAATTCCATTCTAGAAGGACACCCTGGTGACTGGTTTGGAGTAGATAATAGGCAGCTAAAATAACCTATCCTAGAGGTGAGGAGGACCTCCCTGGGATGCCCATGGCAGGGAGTAGAGTAACAAGTAACGGTCAGGTGCAGAACAGAGAGGAGAAGAAGAGCCAAGTTTGACAAGTCACAAGTCCTTTAGGAAGTCAACACACTTTCATAATGCAGTGTGACGAAAACCAAGGAAAGGTGAGATCGGCACCAAGGATATTCAGAGCAAGTTGCCTTACATAGAGGTGGCCAGGAAGGAGGAAGCAAAACCATCCTAGGGATGGTAATGCCCAGATGAGCTGTGAAGAATGAGCTAGATCCTAGCAAGATAGGGGGGTGGGAGGGATTTGGGGCAAGGTGGGTGTGACTGCTCAGGATCCATGAGTAGTCAGGATAGCTGGGGCCTAGAAAAAAGAGTGGGGAGTCCCTGGTGAGGGCAGAAGACACATGACACAGGACCCCCTCCCTAGCTGTTCTGTTCATCTGAGTCCAAGGCTGCCCTGGACTCTACCTGGGCACAGGCAGGGTTGAATGAGGGTTGAGTGCCAGGAAGCCATAGGCCAGACCCCGGGAGAGGTCTAAGAGTCTCCATCGCCTATGTGTGGGGAGGTGGGTACATGGCTGCCATCCCGAATTCCGCCCCCCCCCCCACATCAGAGCCTGCCACCCAACCAGTGGAGACGGCTCCATCACCCAGTTTGTCAGTGACAAGGCTGTCAAAGGTGTCAGGGAAGTTCCCAAGGCTCTTGAAAGAGGTGAAGACAGAAGTCTAAAGGGGAAACCCGCATAGTCTAAAACGTTCAGACAACATATAAAACTCCTGTCCACCAAATCTTCCCTCAGGGTGGCTAAAATAGAGCAACAATGATTTATTGATTTGTCTCTCATCGTTTCTCTGCTCGGCTTCTATGGAGGTGATATAATGCACTGAGATGGCCAGGAAAGGGGAAAGCAAAGAGAAAGCTAGCGGTCAGGTGGGTCAAGAGTACAGAAACCATCCCCTAAAGGAAATTCCGCGAGTTCATTGTCTGTCCTCCATTGGTGCTCCAGCAAATGGCTCCTCACACTCCCACGGGACTTAGAAAACTTGCTTCTGAGAAGCAAGGAATACTGAGAAAGGAAGGAACTAGCCTCTGCTGACACCTTACTTCGCTATACAAGATGGGGCTTATTCTTGGGTTTACAGAGGCAGAAACTGCCCCGGAGAGGTTCAAGAACTTGTCTTGGGCCAGTAGCAGTAGAATTCACTCACACCTGGTTGATTCAATTATTCAATATTGTTTTTTTACCTAGAAGAATAAATTTGACTTGCTTTGGGTTTGGGACATTCTTGACTATCTTTCCCACCCTGTTTTAAAATGGCTCATGTGAACCAGCTGATTGTTTAGTGGATTTTACAATTTTTAAAAAGTCTTTTTTTCCTAAAAATAAGTTTTAAGTACCTCAAGTGGTATTCCCTACTTTGAAAAGGAAACCTGTAGAGAGGTATATTTAGGTATATGGTGGTATCTGCTAATGTCCTCCCATAGTAGGATCCTCTAGGAATTTGTTCTAAACTCCTCCTTCTCCTTCCTGCAGTATTCTAGGAAAAGTGTGGGCTTTGGAGTCAGATTGGATAAGATACTGGCTCTAGTACTGTGGGAGACATGGGACAAGTCACCTACCCACTCCTGTGTAATCCTAGTACTTTAGAAGTTTCTTTACAAGAATTAAATACAATGGCATAAGTATGGTGCCTGGCACATAGGTGACAATCCACCAATCCCTTCCTGGCCTCCTCCTTCTTCCCAGACAACTTTGCCCTCCCTGGACAATGTTATCACTTCCATTAGCCAGCAGCCTCCAAGCAAAGATGATACATGTCTTCATTGACTTGTCCATGAATATAAGAATCTTGGCTCAATTCCCCTGCTCCACTCTGTACCTAAATGTGTCTAGAAGGTGTTCTCTTAAATTCTATTTGAATGACCTAATATTGGTTGGGTGGCAGAAAAGAAAAGCAGCCGTCAGCATGGGTGGGTAGGAGGGAGAATACCCCTTTGCTGAGAATTGTTGAGCATCCCTGGGGCCATACAAAAAAAGTACAAAAAAAGTACAAGATCAAGTAATAAGCTTTCTTGGCTTCAAAGAGAAAATGAATCGTGTAATTTTGTACCAAACAGTAAAATCTAATAGAGAAAGTTTAATTTAGGTAATTGGTTAAATACTGTTTGATTAAGTAATATAAATAAGTTGGGTCGAAGAAAATGAAGTTGGGCACACAGATGCACTAGCCTTGGGGAGGAGGGGTGGGAATGCTGGTAGTGCCTTGGTGAGCTGGAGGGTTGGGGTGCACTCCAGAGGACTGAGCCCTGTCGGGTGAAGCTGCTCATGGACATCACAAACTTGGGGGGAAGGTTTGATACCCATTTGAAGATTCGAGGTAACTTCCCCCCAAAACTAGCCAAAAATGAGGAACCTAGCAGCTTGCAGGCCATAGTAAACAGGTCACTATGTCACATGCATTGCTGGCTATCCCACTTTCTCAGACCTCACAAACTCCCACATTGACTCAAGATCAGGAAGAGGAGGAAGAACAGTGATTGCAAGTCCTTCTATCACTGCCTTTTCATCAGCAGTACCTAAATAAATAGGCTTTCCGGTTCTCAGCAGGGCCTGGACCGTGCAGGCAGGCTGGAGGGGGTGGGGGAGGTGGCACATCTGAGGCTGTCTGCAAGTCAAACTAACTTTGAGACTGTTCCCATCACCTCCTACATCGCCTGTGCCCCTCTCAGAGGCAGCTCTGGCACGCATGTCTTCGGCTGCCAAGACAGTCCTTAAAAGTACCTTCTAAATCATTTTATCTAAACATTTATTTTTTTAGAGAGGGAGAGAGAGGTGGGGGGGGGGGGTGAGGGGCACATTCAGCACGGAGCCCAACATGGGGCGTGATCTCACCACCCTGCGATCATAACCTGAGCTAAAATCAGGAATTAGACGCTTAACCAACTGAGCCCCTCAGGTGCCCCCTTCTAAATGATTTTAAACTAACACCTAGGAAAAGTCAACGTCGAGAGCCAGAAGAACACCACTGTGGGAACCAGAGAGACATGAGTTCAAATCTCAACCCTGGAACTTCCTGGCTTATAACCTTAGGCAAGTCGTTTAACCTTCATGTGACCAACTGTCCCTGTTTGCCAAAGACGGACGGGGTTCCCGGGATCCAGGATTTTGAGTGCTAAAACTGGAAGAGTCCTAGGAAAACCGGATGAGTTAGTCATCTTACTCAAGCTCAGAGCTTCCGTCTGCTCGTGGCTAAACTTGTAATGAGGAGACTGTGAAGACTAGGGGCCCTGTTTGTGCCAACAGCATTCTGTAAATTCTGTTACCTTCTCCAAAAGACTCGTCCTTGCTTTAAAAAGAGAATCAAGAATAATGAGAGAAAAAGCAAAATGAGCAGGAAGACAATAGAGATCATGGGGGGAAGGGAGGAACAATGAGGACGGGAGAAGAGCGGAGGGGGCAACCACGGCGAGCGGAGGGGGCAACCACGGCCCGCAGAGCCCATTCTCGGGGGGGGGCGGCTTCCTCAGCCCTGCAGGAATCTAGCGCAGCGCTGCGCAGCCGTGATCTGCAAAGCATGTGGCAGAGTGACAGAATGAAAGCGGCTTCTTCTCTGGGCATTCAGCTCAGAAATCACCAGAAGCGATGCTCAGGGCACCGTCTGTTCTGAGGCCTTCTTTTCATCTTTCTCCCTAAATCCTGACACCTCCCCCACCCCACTTCCGCTCCTGAGAGCCGGCAGGAGAGGGGGGGGCGGCATCCTGTCGATTTTGCCAAACCTCCTGGAGTGGGGACCATTGCGTTGACAACATCTAAGCCCAGGTGTCTTTTTTTTTTTTAATTTATTTATTTGACACAGAGAGAGAGATCACAAGTAGGCAGGCAGGCAGGGGGTGGAGAAGCAGACTCCCTGCTAAGCAGAGAGCCCTATGCGGGGCTGGATCCTAGGACCCTGAGATCATGACCTGAGCTGAAGGCAGAGGCTTTAACCCACTGAGCCACCCAGGCGCCCCTAAGCCCAGGTGTCTTTACAGGTGACATCCACGCGGCATGTTCTTGCTCCCTGCCCATGCCTGGCAGGCATAAGTTTTTGCTATTACTGCTTAGTTGCCAGGCACTGTCAAGTGGGGATTTCAGCTGCTTTCTTTTGAAAGAGACTTAATTGTTGCTGCTACCCCATTGTCGAGTGCATCTTTCTATGCTGAAGGGCTACTGGGGAAACTGCACTTGCTCAGACATGAACAGGTTCCAGCTAAATGAGGTGCCTCAGCAGGGTCTCAGCAATCAGGAAGGCAGTTTTTGTTATGAGCCCAGGGGTGGAGAGGCCCCCTAACTTGGGCTCTGCATGTCAAGAATTTCAGCAGCAATGCTAGCAGGGATCTGGGAAAAGTCACTGGACCAGCAGTCGAGAGACCAAAGTTCTCATCCTAGCTCTGCCCCCACATGGATGTGTGACCTTGGCTGAGTCCCTGAAACTCCCTCTGAAGTTTCCTCATCTACACAATGAAGATAAGGATACAAAACCCTATCCTGTATGGTGTGCAGGCTTTTTGTGGGAAAAGGGTATTAAGTAAGTTTATAGACACTAAGACAGTTTTGATAATATAAGGTAGCCAAAAATCAGAAGCAATCCAGTAGGATTAGAACAGATAAATTGTGGTACATTCGCACAATGGAATACTACACAGAAATTTTTAAAGAACAAGTTACTGCAACATACAAATTACATGGGTGAATTTTACTGACAAAATAATAGGTCAGATGCCAAAGACTACAGATTGTATGATTCCCTTTATATAAAGTTCAAGAACAGGAAAGATAATCTATGCTGATAGAAATGAGAATAGTGATCACTTAAGTTAGGGACAAGGACTGACAGGGAGTGGCAAAAGGGAACATTCTACGTTGTTGAAAATGTTCTATGTCTTGATCTGGGTAGTGGCCACATGGATATCCAAATACGTCAAAATACCTACAGTTGTCTACTTAATATCAGGGCACTTCAGTGTATGTCTGTAATATTTTAATTTGAAAGAAAAGTAAAAAAGTTCAAACAGATACCTGAATCACTCTGTCGGGTAGAATTCATAGAACTTTGTTCAGTGCTGATTCATCCTTCTCCCTGACCTCAATTATTCTTGAAAATTAAAAGTGCAAAATATACGGCATTTTAAAATAGGAGGCAGTTCCATCCACTATTCAAAAGCAAAATGCACACGTGTATTCACACACAAATACAAAAGACGCCGCCAGCCCTTGGCTACTAATAGAGATGAAAATCTCTAAATGATCTACTGCCAGGTTTGATCATGCTGATTTGTTTCTGATCCTAGTGGAAAGAAAGCAGAGACTCTGCAGTAAGATGGAAAGTGCTGCTCCGTGTGACAGAGGGAAATATGATTAGAATGCACCGAGGCGGAAATAATGACTCGCCTCCCCCCAGGACCAGCCCGCCCTCCCGCCTGTACCCAGGACAAGCCTTGCATTGCTAACGACAGGGTGTTAGGAGGCCGGTGGCATCTCAACTCCATCCTGACTCATCATGCAATCAGATAATATGCAACCTGAAAAAGCCCAGACACTTCCAGAAGAATGGCTTGCACAAGCACAGAGCACAAACATCCCCATGCTCCAGGAACTTAAAGGAATTCTCGCCTTAGATGAAGTTCCCTAGATAAAGCCTGGGAGAGAGACTTAGGGGGTGTAGTTTATTGAGAGGGTGCTCTGGAGAGAAACCAACAGAGAATGAGGAGCGGAGGGGCCAGGGGAAGAAAGGGTGTCTGTGATCTCAGCTTGAGACAAGCTCCAGCCTGACCCCATGGAAAACTCTACAGCATGAATTGTGTTGCAGCTGGTTTATCATTCACTGCAGACTATTCCCTGGCAGGGCTGGGGTGGGTGGGTTCTACCAAGTGAGATGGCCACATCAGCAGTTGAGTTGGCCAACAAGTGAGGTGGCCAAATCAGAGGCAGTTTTCCAGAAGAGGGGCTCTGAGCCATTAGCAGCAACACTCAGAGAAATTTGAGAGATGTTCACCTGTCCAGAGAGGGGATCTAGGTGGGATGCCAGCCTACCTTAAATATCCCCTCTGTGCTAACAACGCCAACTTCACATCTCTAGCCAGGTCTCTCCCCGCCAGCTCCAGACTCATACATCCAATTGCCTGCCCGACGTTTCCATGTAATGTCTAATTGGCATCACAAACTCTGTTTGTCCCATGCTGTGCTCCTGAGATTCACTCCGAAGCCAGCTCCCTTTGCAGTCTCTCCCTGGCCCTAAATGCCTGACTCTAGTCTTCCAGCTTCTTGCTCTTGATTTTTCTCTCTTTCCCTCATTCTCCAATCCAGCAGTAAATCCTTCTGGATCTACTTTCAAAATATAATCCGGAATTGGATAACTTCTTATTCCCGTCATCACCATCCTGGTCCAAACCACGATTATACCTTGCCTAGCACAATGCGGTAGTTTCCTGACTGGTCTCCTTGACTAATTTTGTCCACTTAATGTCTACCCTCAACACGGCTGCTAGAGGGGTTCCTATTAAGGAAATCGAATAATGGAATGATACCACTCCCAAAGCCCTCACTACGACCCATGGGGCCTGTGTGATCTGATCCCATACCCCTCAGTCTGCTCCCCCCACTGCTGTCCAGGCAGCCACCCTGCCCTCCTGCTGCTCCTCAGACACTCCAGGAGTAGTCCTTCCTCTAGGCCTTTGCCTTGCCTGGAATCCTCTCTTATCTGATGGCCTCACTTCCTATAGGTCTCAACTTAAAAATCACCTTCTCAGAAACAAGTTCCCTCATTATCCCAAGTTCTCCCCTCCCGACATTTCATATCCTCCTTTCCTGATTTAAATTTTTTATCCTTAGTATTTATCTCTATCTAAAATATTACATATTTTACTTATATTCTTGCATATTGTCTATTTCTGCCACGAGGGTGGGGATCTTTGGGGCCTTTCCCCCTTTAATATAACCCTAATGCCCAGGGCAGTGCCTGACACAGAGGAGGCACCCAATATATGTTGGTCGAGCAAGTGCATGAATGAATAAATGAATGAAATATAGAAATACATTTATACGTGAGTATATAAAATATCTGGAGGAACTATACCAAAAGAATTAGGAAGAGTTTTTATCTTAGTTTTCTACATGTTCCACAATCAACTTTTATAACATATATGATTTTAATGTTTACTTATAAGATTTTTTAAAAGTTCCCTTCCCAGAAAGACTTCCTTTTTAATAATTCCACTGGTTAACCAGGAAATCCTACTCCCAAAAGAGCTCCCGGGAGCCACCAAATATCAGAATGGCCTGTTTCACTCTCAGCTCTGGGGAATCTAGAGGGAGAGATGTGAGGTTGACAGGCTAGAAACATCCCTGGGGTGGATAGAGTGATTCCTCTCCCAGGACCTTGTAGGAACCCCATCACCTAAGACCCTTGTTCTCACCCTTGCCCTCATCTAGGAACATGTTAGAAAAGCAAATTCTTGGTCCCACCCAAACCATGGTTTAGCAAACCCTCGGGTGATTCTGATATACCCCTATCTTTGAGACCAGTGCATCCAAGCCATTCAAAACAGGATTGCAGACAGGAACAGGGCAGTGGAAAACAATCTGGGGTCAGTAAGAGTGGAGGAGGATGAGGAGAGAGAAAATAAGTGTCCTCCTTGGTTCAGGCAGGGAAAATAGGACAACTGCCAGAAATGTGATAGATCTGTCAAAAGTATGTGAAAACATCTCCAGAATCGGCCCCGATTCTGTGTTTGTTCGCGTTGTATACGCTGTGCCTGGCCTGGTGCCCAGAGGCATATTCAATATTTGTTGACTGAATTAAAGGGGAATATATGAATGAATTAGCCATATAAATTGTGTAACATAGCATGGTTTCATTCGTGCTAAAAAAGTAAAAATTGCAAATTTACCTTCAGGATTGGAAATGAAAACCTCAGAAAACCTCTGAGCACTTATCTTGCCAAGTTGCTCACCACGGGGACATCCAAGCCCTTGGGACCTCCTCAAACTCCTTAGTCCTAAGTGTCTCAAGTCTAGGTTGCCAGATAAAACACAGAGCACTCAGTTAAATTTGCATTTCAGTTAAGCAATTAATTATTTTTTATAGTGTATCTCAAATATTGCATAGGACATATTTATACTAAAAAATTATTTGTAGTTCATCTAAAATTCTAATTTAACTGGGCATTTTGCATTTTTATTTGCTGAATCTGGCAACTTTATTGTGGACTTACCTCTGTCTTTGGAGCAGGCCAAGAAAAGCCTCTTATACCTGCTCCTCTCACAGGAACGGTGAAAGATTATTGGGTCCTGCTGCTCCTTCTTTACCCCCAAAAATGCATAGGATCGTCTCAAAGGTTCAAGGCCTTGTTCATTTGGATAACATGCTCTTGTGCTACCATGCATATTTGCTTTATTCTCTTTGCTTTGGCTCTTCGTTCTATACCTACCTTCAGCCTCCCAACCTCCTTTTAACTCCATCTTGCCCTTTGAGACTCATTACATCTCTGTGGAAAACTTTTCTGGAAAACACACAGACACACACACAAAGTCTGAATTAAACTCTTCTCTTCACGTGCGCAAACACCTATCCTAGGAATTAGCACTCTCAGGTCAGAGGCACCTGTAGATGTGCCTATCTCCCCAACCAGGCACCAAAGCCCTTAGCAGGACTGTGGTTGTTCGTGGCTCAATTGCCAGAAGTCTGTCCAGTACCTGGCTTCCAAACAGCATTTGATAAATAAATGAACAAGTGAATGCACAGCAACTTCTCAGGAAACAAAAAGGTATCCAGCTCTTCAGAAAACAACCAAGAACTAGGGGGAGTGGGGGAAGAGGGGAGTCCTTAGAAATGTCTATTCCAGGGGTGCCTGGGTGGCTCTGTGGGTTAAAGCCTCTACCTTTGCCTCAGGTCATGATCTCAGGGTCCTGGAATCAAGCACCGCATCGGGCTCTCTGCTCAGCAGGGAGCCTGCTTCCCCCTCTCTCTCTGTCTGCCTCTGCCTACTTGTGATCTCTCTCTCTCTCTCTCTGTCAAATAAATAAATAAATAAATAAATCTCTGAAAAAAGAAAAGGAAAGAAAAGAAAGAAAAGAAAAAAAAAGAAAAGAAAAGAAAAGTCTCTCCCCCAGGACCAGCCAGTGGCCTCGCAGTCCTACACGTCCCTACATGGCAGCCCAGGGTCTAGCAAAGCAGTTGGCAGACAGGTATAACTTGGGTCATTCTCCCTATCCAGTCATATTGTGTACCAGAGGCCTGACGACCAACCTTGGCCACATCCCTTGGCCAGCAGCTTTGCCAGGGCCCTCCCAGAAATGGTCTTGAGCTACATATGGCTTTTCTCCCCCATTTCATAGGTTCTCCAATTCACTCTACTAAATTTAACCTAACTTGGTGTCCATTAAACTAGGAACCAAGATCTCTTCACTCTGCCTCTTCTCAATCCCCAGTCTGAGAGTCCATCTCTTTTTTGGATGGTAACTTTGGATTTCCCTCCTCATTGCTGCATGGGTCCTAAACACCTGCCCTTCACGCTATTCCAGGAAACATTCCCCAATGAGAGCTGAGGAGAACAATGAAAACAAAGGCCATCTGCAAATGGAGAATTATACACTCAATAGCAACAGCAATACTAGGTCATGGGCTGGATTGTTACATCGCTGTGCATATACATCTAGTGCAGAAACACACAGACACACTTCTGAAACGTTTATGCTGAGATTTAAAAATGACTGGAGTTGAGTCATCCAGGGCAGGTGTCCCAGGACAGCTCTCAGCCTGGTTCCAATGCATCAGCTCAGAGCCAGGGAAGGCAGCTTTCGGCTCTCTCCAGGTAATACCCAGGACTGAAATATGTCTCAAGAGATAATAGAGCAATCTGTGTGACTTCAATATGATACTAGAGAATGCAAAGAAAATTGGCTTCCTCTTTGAAAATTTGAGTATTAATTCTAGCCTATAGGGAAGAGGAAGGGCCTGGTTATCAGCAAAAAGAATTAGGCTTACCTTCTTTTGCATCTACCCCATGCTTAGAATGGGGTGTCTGTGAGATGGTCTCATGGTTGAGAGTGGCTCCCACTGGGACAGAGGTAACTTATTCTACACTCTGTTTAGAAGAAAGGTTGGCCCTGAGATTAGGCAACATGATAGCCCCTTCCTAGTCACATCTCTTTATCCCCAGAACCACCTGTGATGCTCTACCCTCCCTTCTGCCCTGCCATTGTCTGCCTCTGTCTTTTCACCAGCTGACCTGTGCAAGCCATGAAAGTCTGAAAGTCACTTGCTCTAAGATGCAGGACAAGAGGAGGTAAATCCAAGGGACACATCAATGGCAAGAAGTCTAGCACAGCAGTCACCGCTCGGGGGCAGCAAAGATAGATGAGCTCAAGAGGGGGACCAAAAGGGACTGCAGACCTCAGGCCTCTGGCTGCAGGTCAAGAGCTTCTGCCTCTCATAGTCATCCATAGATTCTCAAGGATGGGCAGGGCCTCAAATGAGTAGGGAACCGACAGAGGAACTTACAGAAGACTTCTTCTCTTCCTTACCCAAGTTTTGTTCAGAATTTGCAGTGGGGGAGCCTGGGTAAGAGCTGTGCACACCCTGGCTCTCCACATTGGTCAGTCGAGAGGACCCCTGTTGAGGCCCTAAGGATCCTTCATTTGTAGGAGTCCTTCCTTTTCTCTCCTCCATATGACTTTAAGTCCCTAAAAGGCCAAGGCGCTAAAGAGCATTGCTGGCAACACTCATCCTTATTGGTGGATCTTGGGAGAAAAATCTCTCAAGCCATGCCCTGCCCTAAAATTAGGAATCTGCTGCCACTCTGGAGTGTTCCAAACCAGACACAGGCCAAGGGCCTTCTCCCAAAGGCTTCCTCTTCCACTGGGAGCCAAAGGGAAGATTGGTATAACTGGCTGAAATATGTAAACCTCCACACATGACTCAATCCCCCAAAGATCATCCCTAATTAACTATAAAATCGCTTCAAATCTCTACTTCACTTTCATTCAGGAATGTGTTCTCCTTTTGTTCCATATATGGGGGAGGGAGGATCAGTCTTCTTACAAAACCAGGTTGTAGACTTTGGATGTCAGAGTTTCTAGAAAGAGAGATGGTCACTGCCCCCTCATTCCCAGGCAACTTCCAGTATCCCCACTCTTTGTCACACTCAGCAGAGTACAAGACACGAAGCTCACCACCACCCTCCCACCAGTCCACGAGGACAAAATATCCTGTGGCTCCCTAAGGAGGGGGGGCAGGAGGGGGGAGCAAAATTCACCAAGCATTAATGATGGGCCAAGGGGTACACTGCTTCCTTTACCCCTTTACCTTACTAAATACCACAACAATGCCAAGAAGTAGAATTTCTTGTCCCATTTTACAATGAGGATGGTGAGTCACTGAGGTCCAGCTACCCCCAGCTCACACTGGCACCAGCTGGTAGTCTGAGGGGGCATCAAGAGACCACTTTCTGGATGACTCAATATTTGTTTTGTGATTTTTCTGAAACTCACTTAAACTCCCTGTTGGAGCTATTAATATTATCAGTTCTCCTAAATTGGAATAATCTTGTCTGTTCATCCCTTCCCCATCTCCTGTTCCCTCATCCTGTGGTGCTGCTGAATTAGATAATGTCTACAAAGCTCCCCAAGTTCCTTGAAGACGAGTGTTGATAAACAGGAGTTATTAACCTTCAAAGCACCCAGAGTTTTGAATGAAGAAGTTATAAAAATTATCATAAAGTCCTGCTGGGGTTTGATAATGAACAGAAGCTTTGTTGAGACTTCAAATACTTCCTTTTCTTCCCAAGAGCAGAGGTGAATCCCTCTAGCTAGAATGGGCATTCATTCCAACACCAGTCTCCGGCTCTTCTCTCTTCCGAACTGAGGGAAGGTCAAGTGCCTCTTTCCACAGCCTTCTGCAGGGGATTCATAGGGATTCTCAGCATCAGGTGCCCAAGGCTCCTGAGCAACACAGCTCCATCATTCTCTGACTCTGACTCCCCAGGTGCAGCTGAAATGATGCTGTGACTGCCTGACGGGAGAGAGGATGCCACCGCTGAGAAGTCAAGACCCAGAAATTCAGTATTCAAAAGGTGTCTCATTTCTCACTGCTCTGCCCTCCTCACACTGACAGTGTGATTATCACGGGCGAGCAGGACTCAAGCTGTGCCTCTCCTCTGAGACGATGCTGTGCCTGGGAGAGGCAGAAGAAAAGGGAGGAGGGAACTAATGGAGACACTCCACCCCCTCTCCTAGATCTAGACAGCATGGCTGTTCTGGATATTCAAATGCTGAGCCAGGAGCAGAAATGGAGAGAAGGGTGTGAGGCTCAATGGCAAAGTAGTCATCTCACTATTGATGACCTCCTACCACACTGCATACCTCAGCCTTCAGCTTTGCTCTGGGTTCGCAGTGCACCGACGTGGACAGTGGTTACTGGCCTCTCCATACACAGCCCAGTGCTTAGGACTGTGGTGGCTACAAAAGAGCCTGGCTACCTCCCCCATTTTCAAGGTTCTGTTATGCCAAACAAGACAATAAACTTGAGGTGAGGGTATGACAGAAGGCACCTAATCATCACTGATCTTCAAGGTCTTAAAAAGGTGTCTTATTTGACTTGATAGATCTGACCTACGTGCACTAACCTCCAACAATCTTCTTTGCATAAAATCTATCTGCCCTCCCAGGAAGAATGGCAAAGGGCAATTTGGGAGACTAGTGTGTGAACTCCAGAACTCCAGAATGAAGACTCTTAAAGAGAGAGAGAGAACAAAAACATCTCCTGTCTTTGAGAGAAATATAAATAAGAGAGGGAATTTGTCTAGAGGGAAGAGAAACCTGCATTGAGGGGCCTGGAGTCTTTCCGAAACACCGGTTTAGGGTTAGCAGACAGGACCACTTTTAAGGGCAGTATTTGTAAATGTCCCCTGACCCCATCCCAGAGCAATTTGACCCAAGGTCCTTGAGCAAGGGAAAGCTGTAAGAAAACCTAACAATCTAAGAGTTTCCCCTTGAAAGCTACAACACAGAAGGGGAGTCAATTCTTTGCTGAACATAGCCCAACGAGGCCTTCTCTGGTCCCTACCAAATGAGGTCCCAGGCCCTGTCCCAGAGATCTGTGCTCATAGTAGCTACAAGATTGCTGTTCTGGTCGCCAGTGAATGTGCTGGTGCTTTAGAGACTTGGTTTCCCAAGTCATTCTACCTGAGAAGGTCCCAGGGTCAAAGATCATGGCTGCTAAGCTCTTCATTGTGCTAACTTGACTGTACCACGTGGCTTCAAAAACAAATAGTTTATTTTCATTACCATCATGATTATTCATCTTTGACTATGCATGCTAAAACCCAAGAATTCTGTAATCACACACATGTGAATCCAAATACCTCTGTCCCTTGAGCAAGGTGCTTAACTTCATTTCCTCATCAGTAAAACAGGGGTGGTCATAGCACAAACTTCATAGTAACACTGTGAGGTTTGACTTTGTTAATTGCTGGTGCATGATGCATGGTGCCTGGCACGTGATGAGCCTTCAATAAAGGCCAGTAGCTCTAATTAGTGATGAAGCAATAAGCAAGACAATACTGACAGTACAGGAATCTAGAGGAAGGAGAAAGTTGGTAGCTGAAAAGTCTGCCTTTCCTCAGCTGACAGTAGCTTTTTAAGGTAAGAAGAAAAGGAGGACCAAAAATCAGAAAGCATGGTGGCCCGGCTGTGTGGAAGAAGAGCCAGTTTGGACTAGAAAGTGTTAAGACGCAAGAGAAATGGAGCTGCCTTGCAAAAACCACCTTGAACTTCAGGCAGAAGGTTTGGACCATGGCCAAAGGCTACAATGGCCATGGTGGGGGGGCCCTGCTGATGACCAGGATTTGGGCTATCTATATTCATTGATGGACGGTGGTGCACATCCTGGAATGAAAGTGTTCACCTCTGGGGAACCACCCCTCTGACCCCCTCCGGCCTTCCTGTTAGTGGGTAGAACCCTCAGAACACTATGCTACCCAAGCTCTGACTTATCCAGGGACAAGAGGACCCCCCCCATCCCACCCCACACAGAGATTTGAAAATTCTCAAGTCATTGCTTGACCCAGAAATAATTGCCACACTGCCTTTTTTTAAAACACCAGCCCAGAGAGTGGGCCATGCGTCTTCTCCATTAACTACACAGCTCACCTTGAAACCCCACTCCTGGAGAAGTAGCTCATTTTTCTCCACCACCAATAAAGAAAGCCTCCGCATATTAAGAGAAATGTCCTGCAGATGAGGGTGCTCGGGAGGGGGCCGTCTTGATTAAAGCAGGTTGTTCTGCCAAGAAGTCTTGAATATGCTCTCTTGGTTTGGGGCTGTTAGTGCAGTGCGGAGGCAGCAGGCGACATGAATTGCCTTTTATCTAATTGGAAAACTCCCACCGAGTTTAGAAGTACTCATTTAGACAGGCAGATCAATAAAAGAAATGGGGAGCGGATGGCCATGGAGATGTTATGGAGACAAGCCGGTCCTCTATACATCTGCTTAATAAAGATTAACTCATCCTGGTTGCAGCAGAAACTGGAATACCCTCTTGGCTCCAGACTGCAGCAAGTTCCGTTTATTTTCAATGAGCAGACATTTCTCATGAGTGATGGGCAAGAAACCCCTTCCCTTGTCTCTTTATCTGGATTCAAGAGCTCTGCTGGGAGGGAAGGGAGAGGCAGGAAGAGGGAATTTGACTGCGATTTTTCTAGCGCCTACCCAATATGGCATTCCCCTGACCCAGACTAAAGTGGAATAGAACAAAAAGCAGAGATCTAAGGAAAAGGGTAGAAGAAAGAGAGACTGGCAAGGAGAGGTATCAGGCTACCAGGCCATCTCGTATTTCATCGCATATAAGTCCCAGTGCCCCATAATGTGCACTTATGAGCTGTTTTAGGAAGTCCCTGGTTGAAAGAAACCTCTGTTCTCCCTCGTTCTGTCTCCTGTTCATCATTGGGTCAGGGGCTCTGAGATTTCTTCTTCATTCCCACATCACCAACCTCATAACCTTTTATCTGTCTCCATCTTTGCTCTTGTCCCCACTCTGTCCCCCACCCCCATCTTATACAGCTGCCGAGCCCATCTCTCTTTTCAAACACCAGCCTTTGTTTCGGGCCATAGCATCGGAGAGGATTCCCTTCAAACGGAAAACTGCCCTGTGGCTGAGGGCCAGAAAGAGAAGTGGGGTGTGCATGTGTGTGTGTGCGTGTGCGTGCGCACGCATGAATGTGTGGTAGGCTGTAGGCATTTCATTTACACTGGGGAAATTGGAGCAAGCTGAGAACCCCGCTTTTGATTCACGTGTCCCTCCTTGGACTCCTGCAAGAAGTTCCTCTCTGGGCAAGACCTGTGGGAGGAAACCTGCTGACACTCAGCTTTAATAATGGCCTTTTCTCTTGCATGGTCCTATGGCGAAGGCACAGACTCATACCCGGGCCATGAGTCAGTTGCCATGGAAATCACTGCAGAGTCACAAATAAGGCGGTATTATGTTCTCTCAGCAGGACCAGAGGAGAGCTAGAAGCTAAAGAGAGAAAAGGAAGAGGGAGACAGAGCTAGAGAGAGAGAGAGAGAGGGAGCGTGAAAGAATAGAAATGCTTGCTATCAATAGCAAACCAGAAAGGAAACAAAGCGATGGGTGCTGTTTGGGAGAAAGTAGGTTTCAGACAGGGTGGGGCCAGAGTAAGGGGGATGGCATTGTTTTCTTTAAGGGAAGTCTTTCATTTTCAGAGGGAGGGAAACCCATTCCAAATGAGCCTCCAGTACCTCGCTCTCTTCTGCTGGCTTATTCTCTCCCTTTTCATCAGGTAATGGTGCAAAAAGCTTGCAGAGGAAGGGTTGGGAGGAAAAGAAAGAGCAGGAGGCAGAAGGAAGGAGGAAGTGAGTCAAGCCATTTCTCTTTCCCTCTCTGCCCCAAGATACAAAGAGGTCCTGCTCTAGTCCTCAGCAGAAACCCTGTAGCCTCTCAGCTCCTGGGTCTGTAACAAATTCCCTGCCAAGCTTCCACCCTTTCCAAAACCTTAAGCCCTCCAGGATCTCAGCACCATTATTAAGATTTTTCTCCCAAGTTGAGTGCCTCTGGAGGGAAAGTGTCCACATTGTCTTCCTAAGGTCACTTTTCACTCAAAGCTTCATTGTTCTCCTCACTGTTGACAAAAGACTGAGAATCAAGACCTCGATCCAGATTCAACGATCCAATAAAAAGCACCAACCTTATTTCAACTAAGCCATGAGACTTTATATATGGCAAAGAATTCTAAAATTCTGCCTTTTCCATGCTTGTTTTTTTAATAGATTCACATATAGAGATTTCAATGAACACAATGCTTTTGGAGAACACGTAAAAAGTTTTCTATGACCTTTCAATCCATTATCAAGATAACAAGATTTTCAAAATCATTACAACTTTACCTGCTTCCTTCGAGCCTCACATCTTGTATGGTGACCACCACAGCTAGCTCTGCATGGTCTAGAGTCTATGCAAATTAAGCAGCTTCCTGGAGTACCTGGGTGACTCAGTCAGTTAAGCTTCTGACTCTTGATTTCAGCTCAGGTCATGATCTCTGGGTCATGGGATCAAACCCCACACTGGGCTCTGGCTTCAGCAGCGAGTCTGCTTGAGATTCTCTCTCTCCTTCTGCCCCTCTCTCTCTCAAATAAATAAATAAATCTTTAAAAAGAAACTGAACAGCTTTCTCTTAATATGGTTTGGGTAGCGCTAAAAGTTTTACATACCTAAAATTTTCTTCCCCATCAACTAACATCAGTGCCTAAAATCCCACATTCATGTTATCCCTTTCAACAAAATGTTAGGACAATCTTCCCTAACTTTTCAGTATGAATGTGTTTTCAGATTAGCTGAGTAAGTGAAACTTGGGATGAATACATACTGGTGCATACAGTGGAGGACAGGATAGTCATGTCTGTCTCCTCGGTAGTGGGAAATATTTGATATGGAATCCAGATGCATGATTTATTATATACATGACCCAATTACATTACCACCAAACACTTGAGCGTTACCACAGCTTCCTGAGGGAAAGAGGGAGAGAAAATAATATTCTGGGTGAATGCACTAACACAGGTTTTCGGCCTTGAACTCCCATCTAAAGGCACTGCCTTGATGCGTTGAGCTAGACCAGATGTCCCCATGTCACTCAAAGAGCTTCTTCAGTGTTCTGAATGCAGATTCTTGGTTAGTCTGTCTCTAAATTGTCAACCACCAACTAATTTTGACCCTGACAGACAAAGTCCAGGTAATGATACTATTCCTCCCTAATGTATAAAGCTGCTCACTCCTAAGTCTTCCCAGGATGGGCATAGTCCTCAACAGGAGCAACCTCAGAATCCCTCACAGCATTATCAACATGGAAGTCCCAAGAGTTCCCAAATAGACAAAAGGGCTTGAAGCTCTCCACTCATCTGTCTGAAGATTTCCTGACATGCACAATGGCTCCACACTAGCTCTGGTTCCCACACAAACCCATACTTCTTTCCCTCCACTGTGAAGTGGGAGATGGCAGGTGAGCCTTGAGTTAACTCAAGAGGCCAACTGCAGAGTCTGGGGGAGCACCGCAGGCAGGCGGCCGGCAAGCAGCCTATCCAAGGTCTCCCCAGGTACCTAGAGTAATGAAAGAGTAGAGAAACCACTTTTTTTACTGCAGCTGATAATAATTTGGTTAATCAAAATCTTGGCTACAGCAGGGAGTCATAAAAATAAAAGTGATGCATAACATCATAAATAGTTTATTGTAACTTAAAATGTAAACATTTTTTTCTGCTAACTTGTTATATAGGGTCAAGATGTTTTCTTTGATATTAGAACATTGATAGAAGTTTGTGCTCATCTTTCTTCAAAAGCCACATTCATAACTCACCATGTACAATTTCTAGTTTCTATTTCTTTACAGCAAAGTAAAAATTAAAGGACAATAATGAGGTAATCTGAATGCAAAAGTCCTTCCATATGTTTCTATTTCTCTGTAATCATTGAAAGTCATCTCACCTATCCCCAATTCAACAGCAATTTTTTAGCAACTCATATTTATTGAGTCTTTTCAAAGCATGTGATTTTGTTTGCACAGAAATAGCCCTCTTTTCATACTCAATGTTTATTGGTTTACATAATACTTAATTAAATTGTATAATTACACCAGTTAATGTAGTGAATTGATTTAGTAGGTGTTGGTTAAGAGAGGTTCAACTGCTATTTTTTCTCTGAAGGCAAACTATCAACCTAAGACCTTTTGCCTGGAATTGACCTTTGAAGCAAATCACATTTAAATATAAGAGGTCAATTATCATAGATTGAAAACTGTGTAATGAGTAAGAAAATAATTTGTGGGTAGAAAAACAATTGAGGTAAGTTGGGACCTCCAGCATGACAGGAGGAGGAGGTCAACAAATCCCCTCCCTGAAAGCAACTGAAATACTGGACAATATTACCAAAACAGCTCTTTCAGGACTCTGGAAATCAACTAGATGTATCCAACAAACTGAGAATATTTATTCATAAAAAATGACTAACTCTGGGTAAGAACAGTAAGAATTCCTCAGCCTATCTGCCTGAGGCTGTTCCCATCAACCCACCCTCACCTCTCAGATCAGTTAGTATAGGAGTTCTAACAGGTAGAACAGGTTGTGTGTGACCAGTATCTCCACTACCAAAAAGGGGTGACTTGACTTGGAGCTAAAGGGGAAAATCTGATACTCAGTGTGTGAACAAACAAGGAAAACCAATCATCACAACAGCCCAAGATAGGGGTCCTATTTGGAGCAAACATCAGACTGAAGAACTAGCCACAAATTTAAGAGGGAAATACAAGAAATAAGACACTCCTGGAGGCACCTGACAACCTTTCCACATAGCTCTCTGGCTGACCTGGAGTTGGTATGCATGTGCAGGAGAGACCAGAGAGAGCCCTATGGAGAGTGTGTGTGTGTATGTTTGTGTGTGTGTGCGTATGTTTACTTTTATATATTTACATATAATATATATTATATACACACATACATATATATACACTTTAATATATTTTTTATTTTTTTACGCAAGCAGACATGAGCAGCCACACACCACAAGGGAGACCGATTTTATAGGAAAGTTACTAAACAAACAAAAACCGTCTGGGGGTTAAAATCAGGATCCAATACAATATACAATATATTATCTAAAATTTCAAATTTTTGACAAAAAGTTGTTAGATATAAAAAGAAATAGAAAAGTATGACCCATATGCAGGAAAACAGCAGACAAGTGACATACCCTCTGAGTATCCCCAGATATTGGATTTAGCAGACAAAAATTACAAAGTACTTACTATTACATCAAAAAAATGAAAGGAAATTGTGTTTAAAAAAACTGAAGAAAAACATGACAATAATCAACAGAGAATCTCAATAAATGGATAGAAAATATTTAAAAAGAACCAAATAAAAATTTTGGAGGTAAAAAATACAATAATAAAAGTAAAACAGCAGAAGGGTAAACAGCAGATATAAGATGGAAGAAAGACTTGGTAAATTTGAAGAGAGAACAATAGCAATTATTTGATCTAAAGAAGACAGATAACAGAGACTGAAGAAAAATTAAGTCTCAGAGACTTATGGGACAACATCAAGCACAATAAAACAGGTGTGATAGAAGTTCCTTAAAAAGAAAAAAGAGAAACTCAATAAAACTGCAAAATATAAAAATAAAAAAGGAGGAAGAAGAAGGAAAGGAGAAGGAAGAGAAAAGAGAGAAATGGGTAGAAAATTTTTTGATAAAATAATGGCCAAAACTTCCCAAATTTAATTAAAAGCATTAACCTACAGATCCAAGAACCTCGAAAAAATTAGGAGAAATCTTCATGACCTTCAGTTAGGCAATGAGTTCTTGGATATGACACCAAAAGCAGTCTCAAAAAAGAAAAAAAATGATAAATGAGACATTTTTAGAATTTAAAACTTTTCCACTTCAAAAGACATCCCTAAGTGAATGAAAAACAAGCCACAGCCTGGGAGAAAAGCTCAATAACAAGAAGACAATCTAGTTTAAAAACAGGAAAAGGAGGAACACCTGGGTGTCTAAGTTGGTTAAGTGTCTACCTTAAAGCTTAGGTCATGATCCCAGAGTTAAGGGACTGAGTCCTGCATCGGGCTCCTTGCTTAGCAGAGAGTCTGCTTCTCCCTTTGCCTGCCACTCCCCCTGCTAATGCTTGCTTGCTCTCTGTCTCTCTCTCTGGCAAATAAATAAATAAAATCTTTAAAAATAAATAAATAAAAACAGGAAAAAGATTTGAAATTATGTCAAGAAAGATATGCAAATGACTAATAATCATACGAAAAGATGCTGAATATTTTTACACAGTGAGGAACTGGAAACTAAAACCAAAATTAAATACTACTATACACTCACTAGGATTTCTAAAATAAAAAAAAAAGTGGTAGTGAGGATGTAGAGTGACAACCACATTCATATGTTGCTGGTGGAGATGTAAAGTGGTATAAGAATTCTACTCCTAGGAATCTACCCAAGAAAAAAAAAACATATGTCCACACGAAGACTTGTACACAAATGTTCACAACAACATTACTCATAACAGCTAAAAAGCTGGAAGCATTTCTTTTTTTTTTTAAGATTTTATTTATTTATTTGTTTGTTTGTTTATTTATTTATTTATGAGAGAGTGAGTGAGTGAGAGAGCAGAAGCAGGGGGAGAGGCAGAGGGAGAGGGAGAAGCAGACTTCCTGCTGAGCAAGGACCCCAATGAGAGACTCGATCCCAGGACCCTGGGATCATGACCTGAGCCGAAGGCAGATGCTTAACCAACTGAGTCAACCAGGTGCCCCGGAAGCATTTCAAATACCCATCAACTACTAAATGAATAAACAAATTGTGATATATCCATACTATGGAATTGTATTCAGAAATAAAAAGGAGCAAACTATTGATTCATTCTAACATATGGGTAAACCTCAAAATCATTATGTTGAGTGAAAGAAACCCAACAAAAAGAAATCATATTACATGTTTCCATTTATATGAAATGTCCAGAAAAGACAAATGAATAGAGACAGACACACTAGAGAACTTGATTGTCTGAGGCTGGAGGCAGGTGGAGAAACTGACTGCAAACTGGCACAAGGGAGAATTTTAGGGGTAATGTTCTAAAATTGGTTTGTGGATGTTTACATAAATCCTAGAAAGGCACTAAGAAAATTGAATTGTAAACATAACAGGTGACTTTTATGGTATGTAAATTATATCCTCAAAAAACTATTTTAAAAGATGAAATCTGAGCTATTTCCCCATCAACGGTGTGAAGAGAGGAACAGGAATGAGCAAGAGCACTGTAAGTCCAAAGCAGTGATAGGACAACAGGCTCTGGGAAAACATAGGACAGGGGATGGGGGAGCAAGAAGATGTAGATTAGAAAGCATTACCAAGTGTACATCTACAAAGGAATATTACTCAGCCATAAAAAATGAAATCTTGCCATTTGCAACAACACAAATGGAACTAAAGGGTATTGTGCTAAGGGAAATAAGTCATTCAGAGAAAGACAAATACCATATGATTTCACTTGCATGTGGAATTTAAAAAACAAAATGGATAAACATATGGGGGGAAGAGAGGAAAGAAAACAAATCATAAGAGACTCTTAAAGACAAAGAACAAACTGAGGGGTGATGGAGGGAGGTGGATTGGTGATGGGCTGCATGGATATGGGTATTAAGAAGGGCACTTGATGTGATGAGCACTGGGTATTGTATGTAGGTGATGAATCACTGAATTGTACTCCTGAAACCAATATTGCCCTGTATGTTAACTAAATAGAAGTTGAATAAAAATTAGGAGGAAAGGGGCGCCTGGGTGGCTCAGTCGGTTAAGTGTCTGCTTTCGGCTCGGGTCATGATCCCGGGATCCTGGGATCGGGCCCCGCATTGGGCTCCCTGCTTGGCGGGGAGTCTACTTCTCCCTCTGTCCCTCCCACTCTCTCTCTCTGTCAAATAAAAAAAAAAAAAAATTAGGAGGAAGGAAGGAAGGAAGACAGAAAGAAAACTTTACCAAAAAATCATATAGAAGCTAAGGCTCCAAAGACACCCTAAGTTTTTAATCTATTACATCAAGCTCAAGTAGGGTTTATTGCAGGCGTAAAAGGATAGTTCGACATCAGAAATACTAGCAACAGGGGCGCCTGGGTGGCTCTGTCGTTAAGCGTCTGCCTTCGTCTCAGGTCAGGATCCCAGGGTCCTGGGATCGAGTCCCACATCTGGCTCCTTGCTCAGCGGGGAGCCTGTCTCTCCCTCTGCCTGCTGCTCCCCCTGCTTGTGCTCGCTCTCTCTTCCTCTCTCTCTGACCAAAAACAAAACAAAAGAAATACTAGCAACAAAATTGACCTCATTAATAGACTAAAAGGGAAAAGAAAAATATACAATTGTCTCAGTTGATATATGAAAAGTTTGATAAAGTTCAGTAACTGTTTCTGGAAAATTAAGTCTCTTAGCAAACCAGAAAGAGAAGAGAACTATGAGTAGACAGAAATGCATCTCAAGTATGCTCACTATCTCTATTATTGTTTTACATAACATTGGAAGCCTTGACACATAGTACTAGAAGTCAAGGTGGGGAGGGAGTAAGATGTTAATATCAGAAGAAAAGAGACAAAAACTAATTTTCTGTGGATGATGTGATCATTGGCGTAGAAAAAGCAACAATAACACAGTTGACCAAGATTGCTGAGTAGAAGATCAACTTACAAAAGTAAAAATCGGGGGCACCTGGCTGGCTCAGTTGGTAGAGCCTACAACTCTTGACCTCTGAGTCGTGAGTTCAAGCCTGATGTTGAGGGTTCAGCCTACTTAATAAAGAAAAAGGTTTAAAAAGATTTGTTAGGTCAAAATAATTTCTTTCTAACTTAGTAATCAACTAAAAAATATAATCAAAAGTAAGATAACCTTCACAATAACGACAAAAAGCATAAAAATCTAGAGATTTTAACTAACAACTCACTACAAAGGAAATTTTCAAGTTTTCATAGAGGATGAAGAAAGAGTTACAGAAATGGAGTGGCATTCCATAGTTTTGAATAAGCTCACATTTTAAACATGTCAATTCTCTCCCAAATAATTTATAAAATCTCTGAAATCACAATAAAAATTTGATTTTATTTTTTAAGTTACTCATCTTGATCAACTCTATGAAAAAAGAGAAGTTCATGAAAAAACTAAATCAACTTTGAAAAAGAAGAAAAAAGCAAAAGACTGAGAATTTACCAAAGCTATAATTACAAAATACAGATTCATGTAAAAGAAAAGTAGACAAATAAAAATGGAGCAAACGTATCTCTGGGACAAGTATACACACATAGACACACACACACACACACACACGCACACTGCACTTAATCAAGGTAACACCATAAATCAGTGACAAAAGAAGAGGTTGTTCAGGAGGTGGTATTTGTAAAATGGACTTATTATTTTAGAAAAGAAAACTGGGACTCTATATAACACCACATCCAAAGATGGAAGCCATGTTGATGAGTACTGGATTGTGAAAGATAAAATTATGAAGTTAATAGATGAAAATTAGAATATCTTTGTCACCTAAAGGATAAGACCTTCTTAAATAAACCCCAAGTGTACAACCCACAAGGAAAAAAAAAAAAATCATGAATTTGCTTGCTTTAAACATGAATTCTTTCTGGTGCACAAAAGAATACTGTGGATAAACTTGACAGCAGATTGGGAGAAGAAACTTGTACTGTCCAAACTGATCAAGGACTACTATATATATACAGGGAACGTTTGCAAAGAAAAAGAAAAAGATAGCAATCCCAGCAGAGAAAATGGACAGAAACATGGATGAGATGATTTATACAAAAGGAAACTCAAAATACTGTTGTTGAAGCGATGCTCAAACTCAACCATCGGAGAATACAAATTAAAACAACAATAAAATATCATTTCACTTCAGTTAAGACTGGAAAAACTCAACATCTGGATAAATTCTCTCACAGAGGTCCATAATATCAAAATACTCCAGGGATTGGGAGGCCACCTGAGAGTCCCTCATTGCCAGAGTGGGTAAGTACAACAAAGGGAAGAGTTCCATACAGTAAATCTCAACATTAGCAGCAACAGATAGAATGTAAATGGCAGAGGCGCCTGGGTGGCTCAGTGGGTTAAAGCCTCTGCCTCCGGCTCAGGTCATGATCTCAGGGTCCTGGGATCGAGCCCCGCATTGGGCTCTCTGCTCAGCGGAGAGTCTGTTTCCCCCCTCTCTCTCTGCCTACTTATGATCTCTCTCTCTGTCAAATAAATAAATAAAATCTTAAAAAAAAAAAAAGAATGTAAATGGCAAACACAGGTGGGTCTTTTAAAAACGGCCTCAGTGAAAAAAGTAAGGAACAGATTGAGATCTAGTCCAAAACACCACTTACATAAACTTAAAATACAAGCACATTAAACAATAATGCAGAGAATAGAGGGTGGGGCAACAGACAGAAGGATATAGTGTAAAATCTTGGAATGTTTTCTTATGGACAGAGAACGGAATTAGAAAAGTGAGACTAAGGAGAATAAAATAAGTAAAATAAATAAATGCATGAATGGGAGAGACAGAATATCTTCAAATCATTTGGTAATTTGCTATGTTTCCTTCCCATTAAGTGATGCCACAGGCCACTAATAATTTCCAAGGAAAAGTTTTACATCTTTAAGTTACTAGATCATGGATGATGTGTCTGTGACAAGCAAGGTGTCATCAAATAACGAAACATAAACCTTTAATTGAAATGTAATTTTCAGCTTTATGTAAAATAGAATGATGTGAGGCCCTCTAGTCTTCACTGTAACGTGGGGAATGCTTTGAATTAGGCCTTAGGAATTCTACAAACTTTGCAAGAAAATTAAGAGGAAAAACCAACACTTTCTTTCCTCATGAGTTTGTTATCCTGATTTTTTTTTCAAGTATTTTTAATCCTATATTTTCAAACTCTGGACCTTGAATTTTTTTTTTTTATAACTTGACTGAAAGTCGAATATACACATGTACTCCCTACAGTGTGCCTCCCTTGGAATATGCAAAAAGATTAAACAGATTGTGAAATAAAAACCCCATGTGTGCCAAGCACGTGGGTGTATCCACTTCTTAATTCTGCATAACCAACATGATTTTGTCTAAGGCACAATTTAAATGTGGAGAAAATATAAATGAGAACTTCAAAGACACTCCGTAAATGCTCATCAGTTTACTAATATTGAATATTTCTTATGCCTTCTGCTGCCTAGAATAGGAAGGCTTTGACTTTCTTTGTAGTGCTTGTTGGTAAAGAAGAGAAGATGCTCTTAACCGTACGTGTTAGAAGCTTTGTGACCAGAAATGGATATCGTGAGAGCACCAGGAGGTCCAGGGCAAAGCTCAGGCCATCCCTCCCTGAGAGTCCCTCAGGACCCACAGTGGCAGGCAGACCTCCTTCTGTTTCCTGGCAGCCTCTGCCTGTGTTCTTCCGGGCCTGAGTCCCACTCTCTCTGCTTCCATGGGCGTCCCTGCTGAGAACTGCTCCCACCAGAGCTCTGCACACCCACAAGGGTCGTGGAGCTGGGGGGAGGGGGGGGCAGCTCCCTGCTGATCTCCTTATGAGCGTACCAGCCTCTACACCTATTGATCATTCCACTAGGGTAGAGAAAGTTTCTCTTCTGTGATTTCTGCTCATTTATAAGGAGTGTGCTAAAACATAAAGTTGCCAGACAAATGTTTAAGAACATTCTCATTTGTAAGCAGATAAAGAACATCATTTGAATTCAAAAGGTAAATGTGCTTGTGTCAAATGAATTCTATGTAATCGTTAAAGGAAACCTGGCAGCTCTTTACCAACTATTAGAAATGCTCGCAGGTTAGAAATTTCAACTTTTTATTTTCAATGTCTCCTGGTTCAAAGTGTTCACCAAGGTGGGCCCTTCCCACAGCCTTCATTCTACCACACAGCCCCCCCAAATTGGGTGAATTAACCATGTCTGTGGGTGGAGAGCTGCCGGGGTGAATAAATTCACCAGCCTGATAGGTAGAGAGCCTTCCCATGTCTCCCTCACAGATGCTCTGTCCAGTTTTACACTTGCCAACTTTGTGGAGCATTTCTGTCACCCACGCTCTCAGAATTCTCAGATCTCAGGAAAGCTGCCAGTTCAGAAAGAATAAAAGTTGAATATGCAATCTAATTATGTGTTTTATTTAAATCCTAGTGTTCTGCTCTGCTCGGAGCCCTCCTGCCCCCCCTGGGCCCTCCAGAGCCGATCTAAACAAACCCCAGGGCAACAATACCCTGGGCCACTCACCGAAGTTACTACCCCCTTCACAGCTTCCACAAACCTTTGGGGTAAGGTGAATTTACCAGGGCATTTTAAAAAACAGGTTTTTTACTCTTTTCAGATGTCCTTGCAACTGTCATTCCAAATATTCTCTAAGAAGACTAATCTCATTCACTTACAAATAGAAATTGTAAGAAGCTTGAATCTTTTAAGTTTACAGGACTCCCAAGAAGGATGAGGCCTCCTGGGAGACAAACCCACGGGCCAGTCTCCCTACTCTGGTCCTTCTGTCACAGGACTACGGGCCTCTCCCATCTCTCTCAGTCTATGATTTTTACAAAAATGCATGGACATTGTTCAAAACTAAAGAAAGAAAAGCCACCAATATACTACCATCTAACAATAACCATTGTTAATATTAATGATTAATTTAGCAAATAATATTAATATATGTAATATTTCATTCCATGCGCATATATGCATTTTCATATACTCCATCATATAAAAAGCTTACTGAGTTGTTGTTTTTTTACTATAAATGTAGTCATCACCTGCCACCATACAACATTATCACATTGTTTGAGTATATTTCCTATGCCATACTTTTCATTTCCATGACTTATTAATTGTTTAACTACAGATTTGTACCCCTTAATCCCCATCATCGCCTATTCTTTGTATCCTGCCTTGCTTTATGTCAATATCTTATTTTCTAAGCACCACATATTCTTATCACATGTTCTTCAGAATCACAGATTTTAATAGCCACAAAAAAATTCATTCTATGAATATACTGTAATGATTAACTTCATTCAATTATAGAAACAATATGTGAAGTGTAGTCTTTTAAAAATAGAAAAAAAGAAGTAAGAATCACCCACTCTGGCAACACTAAGTTAGTATATTGGCATTTGCCTCTCTAGATTTTTTTAAGAGTACATAAGTACAAATAAATAAAGAGGAGTGTGGATTCTACTAGATCTCTTACTTTGTCATCTAGTTTTAATTAAAAATTACATTAAACATTTTTAATTTTAATGAATATTTTTCTGTTATTATTTTATTTTTTTATTATGTTACGTTATGTCACCATACGTACATTAGTTTTTGATGTAGTGTTCCATGATTCATTGTTATTATTTTAATTAATTGTTATATTTTGTTGTATGGATATATCATAAATTTCTTACTTAGACATTTAATGAGTTTTAATTACTAGCCATTGTTAATAACACTTAATACATAAGACTTCATATGCATACCCAAATAGTTCATTAATGAAAAGTCCTAGAAATGATAGTGCCAAAGATCACTCTAAAAGTTGAGATTTTCATTCATATTGATCAATTTTCCTTCCAAAAAATTACTCTCAGCGCTGCCATCAACAGTTTTTAAGAGTGCTCATATCTCACATTTTAAACAACCCTTGACATAAGATACTTAGTTTTTTAATCTCATAGCCAAAATAAAGTATTTCGTTATTTGAATTTGTATTTGTTTAATTACCACAAAGAGGAGTGCCTGGGTGGCTCAGTGGGTTAAAGTCTCTGCCTTCAGCTCAGGTCATGATCTCGGGGTCCTGGGATCAAGCCCCGCATCAGGCTCTCTGCTCCGCAGGGAGCCTGCTTCCCCTTCTCTCTCTGCCTGCCTCTCTGCCTGCTTGTGATTTCTCTCTCTGCGTCAAATAATAAATTAAATCTTAAAAAAAATAATAATTACCACAAAGATTGAGTTTCTTCATACTTTTCTTAAAATTATCCAATTTGTTCTTCCATTGTTCACCTTTTCTCATTGACTTATAGGTTTCTTTTTTCTGTTAAAGATATTAATATCCTATAGCATGTATATTATAAGATTTTTTTCAATTTATCATTTCTCCTCTAATTTTTTTTTACTATTTCTTTTTTTTTAATGTTTCCATACTAAAAAATAAATTTCAGGACTTTGGGATCTGGAAACATGATAGACTGGGCTAATGTAGCCCTTCTCCCACCTCCAATCAATACAACCACACAGAAACAATAGAGCAAAAGAAAAAAATTAAATACATTGCTTAGATTAAAAGAAAGGAGAAATTCCTTGTAACTAAAAACAAAGGGGCAAAATAAAGCCATGTGTCAATATCATGACACTCCAGAAGAATGTCAGAATGAACACAAGTACTATAGATCACATGTCTTAATAGTTCCATAGGAATGGCAGATATGACTTTGGATCCAAAGAAGGTATAGAGCAAAACAGAAATCTCTCCCTAACACTGACCATGGAAAAGCTATCATCTTCATAAAAGAGAAGACTAGCTCAATCAAATGAAACCCTACTCAGTAGTAACTCTCTCACAATCCAGCACACATGGATTTCCCACATGAAAAAAAGAAAAAAAAAAGTAAGAAAAAAATCTCTGCTAAAAATGAGCATACAATTCAAAATTACAAACCACACTCACTACTCACTGTGAGAATGACCCCATGTATACCAAAAATGGGCATAATCCAACTTGTGAAAAAAGAACAAAGTTAGAAGACTCCTAGATTATTGATTATCTTTAAAGGATTAAAAACATAAAAGAAATAAACCCATATGGAAAACAACAGAAAAATGTGAAAAAGAACTGGCAAATGAAATTTAGGAAATTAAAATTTCACTGTAAAAAAATAAATAAATAAATAAAAAGTAAAAAAAAATAAAATTTCACTGTACAAGAGCAACAAAACTTTAAACATAACTGAAAATATAATTAATTGGAGAAGAGACATTAATGAGACAAAGAGGTGGAAAATGGCAAACAGAACTTTTAAAAAAGAGAAAAGTAGTATTTCAAGAAATAACAGATGAGGAAAGAACCTAGATGTCCATCAACAGATGAATGGATAAAGAAGATGTGGTATACACACACACACACACACACACACACACACACACACACAATGGAATACTATGCAGCCATCAAAAAGAAATGAAATCTTGCCATTTGCAATGACGTGGATAGAACTAGAGGGTATTATGCTAAGCGAAATAAGCCAATCAGAGAAAGACAATTATCATATGATCTCTCTGATATGAGGAATTTCAGAAGCAGGGCAGGGGGTGGTGGGGGGTAGGGAGGGAAAAAATGAAACAAGATGGGACTGGGGAGGGAGAAAAACCATAAGAGACTCTTAATCTCAGGAAACAAACTGAGGATTGCTGGGGGGTG
>CM052898.1:54004524-54038419 GCA_028534135.1 Potos flavus | reverse complement strand
ATATGAGGAATTTCAGAAGCAGGGCAGGGGGTGGTGGGGGGTAGGGAGGGAAAAAATGAAACAAGATGGGACTGGGGAGGGAGAAAAACCATAAGAGACTCTTAATCTCAGGAAACAAACTGAGGATTGCTGGGGGGTGGGGGGGAGGGATAGGGTGGCTGGGTGATGGACATTGGGGAGGGTATGTGCTACGGTAAGTGCTGTGAATTGTGTAAGACTGATGATTCACAGACCTGTACCCCTGAAGCAAATAATACATTATATGTTAATAAATACAAAATATGTTAATAAAAATTTTTTAAGGAAATAATGGATGAGATTCTTCCAGAATTAATGAAAAACATGACTCTTCGGTTAAAGTATCATGAGCTCTAAAAAGTATACAGTATTAAACCTTACCTTCAGGCCCATTTAGTGAAACTCCAGAACATCAAAGTCAAAAAGAAACACCATAAAAGGAACTTGAGGAAAAATAGATTATCTATAACATTAACAATGAAATTGACAGCTAACTTCTCACCAGTGATAACAGCTGACAGAACACAATGGACCAATACCTTTAAAGGACTAAGGGAAAATAAATATCACCCAAGAGTTCTATATGCATCTAATACATGGCTCAAGAATGAGGGGGAAATAGTCATTATCAGACAAAAGCCAAGGAAGTGAAAATTCACCTGTCGTAACAGAAATGTATATTAAAGGAAATAATGCAAGAAAAGAAAGAATGAACCCTAAGTCAGGATTAGGATGTAAGAAAAAAGGGTAAGCAAGGAAACTGGCAAATACATGGGTAAAGCTATGCAAGCAGTAAATGAAAAGTAAAATTAATAACAACAATAATGACTTACTTTGTTAGATCCAAGATAAGTAGAACTAAAATACTATAAAAAAGAAACATGGGTATGAGAACCGGAAAGATCAGAATTAAAATATTCTAAAGATCTTGAATTATTCAGGATAAAGTTGTTGTTGCAGTTGTTTTAATTAACTATGCATCTTAAAAATTAAATCTAACCAATAAAAGAATAGAAATAGAGTGAATAAATTTCAAACACAGCTGAAGCTTAAAAAAGGGCAATAAAGAATATTTTATTAACCTAAGAGAAAGTAGGAAAGAAAAAAAGGCAGAGAAAAAGTATGGTAAATAGGCAACATTAAATAAAATGGTAGATATAATTCAAACCCATTCATAATCATATGAATTAATTGGACCTAATGTATTAGTTTAAAGAAAAACAGAAGTTCTCATGTTGAATGTTTATAAATCTAGCCATATGCTATTTATCAAAGATTCACCTGAAACATAATGACATATAAATGTTAGAAGCACATGGATGAAAAAACATATTCTGGGCATATCCAACTAAGGGTGGGGGAAGGCTGGTGTAGCAGTATGAATATCAAAAAAGGAAGACTAAACAAAAAATAGAGATATAGAGATATATCCATGTAGATAGAGTTATACAATCCTTACATAAGGATAAAAAGAGCAATTCACCAGTAAGAATAATAACTCATATTGTGAAACACTTACTATGTGTCAGACACTGTTCTCGGTACTTTTTACAAATATTAATTTATTTAATCTTCACAGTGATCTAGCCCATTTTACAGATAAGAATACTGAATTACAGGAAATAAATCACTTTCCCAAGGTACAGAGCTAGTAAATGGCATAGCCATGATTCAAACCCAGGCAGTCTGACTCCAGTGTCTAAACTCTGTATTTTTTGCTAACAGCACAGCTTCCAAAGAGATGAAGCACACATTAACAGAATTGCGAAGAAAAATTAGCAAATCCATAGTCATAATAGGAGTTTTAATATGCATGCCTCAATATCAAATTAAGCATAAAAAATTAGTGACGATATAGAACACAATTAAAATACTTGATCTAATGACTCTATATAAAACGCCATTTCCAGCAATTAGAGAATACATATTCTTTTTAAGCAGCATGAAACATTTATAAAAATAGATCACATAAAAGGTTGTAAAGCAGTCTGCTATAAATCCCAGAGAATGAAAAGCATAGAGGCCATGATCTCTGACTACAATGTAATTAAATTAGAAATCAATAACACAAAGATAACCCCAAATAACCGATATTTTTGGATTTTTAAAACACACTTTTAAGTATATTAAGGGTCAAAGGACAAATCATAATGTATGTAATAAAATCTTTAGAAAAAATGATGACAAAATCCTGCATGTCAAAATACTGTTACAGAAGTTGGCTAACATAGTATGTAATGAGAGTTTTATATTCTTAAATGTGTATATTAGAAGTGAAGGAAGATTCCAAATTTAGGAGCTTCATTGTGCAACTAAAGATAGAAGAAAAACAACTCAAGAAGATACAAGAAGGGAGAAAATGGACAAGTAAGAGTAACTAATAAGGGGCATCTGGGTGGCTCAGTCATTAGGCATCTGCCTTCGGCTCAGGTCATGATCCCAGGGTCCTGGGATTGAGACCCGCATCAGGCTCCCTGCTCGTCGGGAAGCCTGCTTCTCCCTCTCCCACTCTCCCTACTTGTGTTCCCTCTTTCACTGTGTCTCTTTCTGTCAAATAAATAAAATCTTTAAAAAAGAAAAAAGAGTAATAAAATAGAAAAACTCTCATAAGTTGTCATTTCTAGAAGTTTTTATAAAATTAATTCTGAGGAAGGAGGGTGTGAGCTACCCCACATGCTAGACTGGGAGATCAGAAGTCTTCATTCCCCACTGTGTGATCTTCAGCAGAGTTCTTAACCTCTCTGGGCTGCTGTTTGCTCATCTATAAAGTAAGTCATTCAGATCAACTCAGTGTGTCCTCTTTCGGAGACCATTCACCATGAGGGACAGATGTGGAATTGTAAAGCAAGTGACAGCTAAAGCTGATAGGAGAAATCTCTTTGATCTTGATGCAATAACTTCACAACATCACCAGAAGTGAGGTGACACATTTTAAGGACAGGTCCTCTCTTGTGCCACATGAGATTGGTCTAGGAAAATGCCAGAGAATTCCCAACTGAGCAAGGAGACCATTGTTATTCAAAAGGCTGTTCCTTGGGAATTTGTAACTAACAGCTGTAGATGTTCTAAGTCTACTGGATGACATGGGAGTCAGAAGTCCCAAAAGTATGGCAAGTTTAAGGCATATATACAAGTCCCAGTAAATAGTAAATACTCAAAAATATTTTTTGAATAAATGAATTAAGATGAAAATGCAAGGCGATGCATGAAAGGAAGTATTAATCTAGATTTTAGGATAAGGCTAGTTTAATTAATCACTTAGTTCGTTAAAAAAAAAAGTTGAAATAAGCACCTAGAAGTGTAAATCTTTAAATTCAATTAAATCCTGACTGACAATGATGGATATGCTGAGTAACTAGAAAAATAGACTTCATCCTTTCTCAAGTGCCTATGAGTAATAAGGTAGGAAGGAGCCACAAAAATTACAGGTGGTGTAAATGCAGTCCAAAGGTTTCCTATGCTCTTTCTCCCCAGAAAATACCTAAAGTGTGCTGATAGCTCTAAAGGTACCCAGTGCCCGTTATAGAGATCAGTGTGCAGGAACGTAAAGAGCTCTAAAAAGGCAAATCTATCATCTTAAACTCCTAAAGTAATAGTAGCAAGAATAAAAAATGTAGGACACTCTACAGACACAAAACTGGGCTTCCTGCACCCTTCAAAAGCGTGAGGAAGCTCAAGTCAGCCGGAAAATCTTCAGCTAATGGGGCTCTTCCCCTGCATGACTTACACATGTGTGCTTTTCCAGACAGACCACTCTCCAGTTGTCAGTATCAACCATGGAGGGTTAGAGAAGCCAATCTCCTTGTACCCTTAATGCCACTTTCCCCGTGTCAGCTTACCCTTTGTGACGGGTGAACTAATATTATAATGGAACATTTGGGGTAGATCCAGAAGAATCAATCTGAGAAACAGTTTTTAGTTTCCTGTCTCAGACCAAAACCAGAAAGTCAGAAAAATTCTCTCAGGAAAAGAAGGCTGTGTAATTGTTTTAGAGGTAGTGTGGCAAGCCTCCCAGAGACTTAACTGTTTAAAAGAACATCTCCAACAGGCCTTCACTGTGCTGAGCTTTCCTGAGCACTCCAGGTACAAATAGGTCAATTTGCCTAGAATATTAAGCAGGGGCCAAAGCCTGAGCATGCTACCCATGCCACACTGCCCTTTCCAAGAGCTCCAGGAGCAGCTGCTGCTTGGTGCCATGGGTCTTGTCTAAGAAACCTGAGAAAATCCTTCTTCCCTGCTCCCCTTTTCTTTATGAGCCTATCTCCGTCTTGCTGCCTGCCAGTTTTGCCATCCCCCCAAGAGAAGGACTCCCCATAGCCAATGGTAAGCCACCTCCTCTTAAACTCTGCCAAGCCAGGCAGAGAAAACAAGATCCAAGATCCAAAGGACATGGAGAGGACAAGAAAACCCTTATATTTTCTTCTCCAATAAAAGCTCAGGAGTCCTCATTTACCTTCAGTTTCCTCCATGTCCTTTCAAAATGCCGGAAACTAACTTGAAATCATTTTTACAAGGCTCATGTTCTCATGCCAAGAAAAAAGTTAAGTGTGAAAACACAAAAGAAGAATATTTCTTCGTATCTCTATTACCTCCTTTGAGGGTCTTGCTCTCTCCCTCTCTGTCTCTTTCTCTCTTGTTTTCTGTCTTCTTTTCTCTCTTCTCTCTTTCTTTCTCTGTCTCTTTCTCTCTCTCTCTCCCTCCACCTTTTTTATATCCAGATGTGTGTTAGGCAGCCAGAACAGTTCCAAATTCCACAATCATGTATTTTTAAAATGCCAGTCTTTAAAGGGCTCCACTGCCAATGGTTCAGTCTCATTGCAGGGGTTTAAAATGAAATATACTCAAAGAAACACATGTTGGGGTTTTTTCTTTCCACAACTTTGCTTCAATTTGTATTTTTCCCCTTCTAATTGAAATTAATTTCCCTTGCTGTTTTGTGTTACAAAACACCTGGACGGGGTTATTATTCTGGGAAGATAATTATAAAATTAGAAGGCTAACCACGATGCAGATTTCCTGAATCACAGGTGGCAATGGTACCAAGCACTGACAACAGAGAAAATACTCACAAACATAGGCTAAATTCACTTGTGAAGAAACCCACAGGCCTAGTGATACCCCAAACCAGGTGAAGCCAGAAGGGTTCCATTGCCAAAGAGAAAGTGCTGGACACTGTGATACACTTTCCAGATCCTCCTGTAGGACTAACCAATGCATTCCCCCACCTGCTTGGAGTGTTCTTGGCAGATTGCCCTCAGCGGTCAGCTGCCTGTGGCCATTGCCTTGCCCAAGGTCTCACATGCTTCTGTGAGCAGCTAGTTCCATTGACTGATCCTCTAGGGCCTTTTCACCCCAATTTGGGACAACTCCAAAGGGCCAGCCTAGCTTCAGAGCTCCTTGTGGAACCATCTCGAGGACTCCATCAAGACTGCCTCACAGCCTAGCTTCTCTCTCTGCCTGGTCCTTTCTCCTTCCCTTCCCTTCTATAAGTTTGGATCCCAAGACCCTAAGAAGTGCCCTTTATGCTGTTGCAGCTTCCCTTGGAAGCCAACCTGCCCAGAAGGGAAAAGAGTTGGATTAAAAAAAAAAATTGGTCTTGTGTTCATTGTGCCTTCCAGTCAAAGGAACACTAACCCACTCACTTCATTGCTAAGAGTTTGTTAGGACCCACAAGTACCAGCTCACTGGTTCTCAGTGGCTTTTCACATTAGTCCCGGTCTAAAGTCCAGGACAAAAATAGATGACAATCCTAGGAAGTAATGACGGGAAGCAAAGTTCATTTGGCAGCATGTTTTAACAGCCTCAAAAACATTCACATTTTTGACCCAATAAACTACATTTTTATTCATGAGATATGCTTCTATCTCATCTAATTCCCAAAATTACTGGACGGAGCTTACAAAATTGCTTATTATTCAGCAAGTCAAACTACATAAATACCAACATGTGGCAAAATAAAGACAATATAAAGGCAGAGCTAAGGTGAGTCCAAAATAGTGGCCATAAATAAGGTCAAGACAGATTAAGGCCTTTAGAGGTCTCCATCCCCATGTAAGCAATTTTACAAAAGCAATATAAGACCAAACACAAAATATACATCTGCACTGAAATTAAAATAGTTTTTTCCCTAGACTTCTTAATAGTAAAAATCTCCATAGGTATATTGAAAATGAAAAAGTAAATGTTTGGAGCATCTAATCATGTGTTTGAACTGCCTGCTGGGTAATCCAGACTGCAGAGATTTTATATTTGCTGAGGATGAACTGATAGTTGGGCTTTGGGAAGAACTCTGGCCGATTAAGTGGCACTGTCTATAATCAATGACAAACAAGATGGCACCTGAGAAGAAGTGAAGCTGCTCCTGGGACTGTGACCTAGAAGAAACCCCGTGAAGAGCTCTGTGTGAGGTGGTATTGAGAGCTACAGAGAGCACACTCCTGTCTTGCCAGTTTCTAGAGCATCCCCTCCCTCCTCCAAGGAGGCTGAGAGCAATATTCCAAACCCAATTGACAAAAAGTCATTTTAAAGAATAAGTTGGTCTAAGCTCTGGTAGGTCTGGTCCAGCTAGATCCTAGGATAAATTTGAGGCCTAAAGAAGTAGAAAGCTTGTACCTTTCTTAAACTTTCATTGTAAAAATACTTATATAATCAGTTTGCAAAGGAAAGAACAAAACAAGATGCGGGGACTATTCAAAGCCCTGACAGGCTCACAGAATTTCCAAAATGGCATCCAAAGTGGAACACAACATAGAGTTCAGGAATGGATCTACTGATTGACCACGGCCCCAATGCCAATACCGGCCACCACCACCACGAGAAAGCCCACATTCAAGTAAGAGCCAACATACTGACTGGGAGAGGAAGTTTCCTTCCCACAGAAATCTGATTCAAATCTGGCTAATCCATGAGTTTTACCTCATTTCTTAAGCCAATGTCTGAATGGAACCATTTCAGCAGCACAGCCTCACCAAAGCCCCCAGCCTTCAGGAAAAAAAATGCAGCAACTATAGAAGAAAAAATAATAAATGAAAAGGGCAAGTCTCACTTTCCCTGCGTGAAATCTCACAGCAATTTCTGGAATGGAAGTGGTACTGCCTCTAATTTCCCCTGGGGAGCCTGAAACTAGAATGAAGTCCTCGTCCCTACAAAAAACTAACTGCCTCCCAGCCACAAAGATGTATTTTCAAAACTAAAATTCAAAACCAAAATTCAAAACCTCTGGGTTTGACTGTTGGGACAGAACATTTGAAGTCACAGCTGTTCTGAACAGGAAGGACCTGTGATTTATTGCAAATGCCCCTTCCTTCCACGGCAATCAGTGCTGCCACGAGGCACTCTATAGTGAGTAACGCAGGAGCTGTGTTTCTCAAAACTCTTTAGAAAACATAAATGGACAAAATAGTTTTTCATTAGTTCTAGGTATGAGACAATGAGCAAAGTAAGATTTACATGCCAGGATGGTAGAGCTCCTACATATTTTAGTGGCTTGTGTGGATGAA
Source organism: Potos flavus (assembly GCA_028534135.1). Taxonomy (NCBI): domain Eukaryota; kingdom Metazoa; phylum Chordata; class Mammalia; order Carnivora; family Procyonidae; genus Potos; species Potos flavus. The sequence continues at coordinate 54,030,902 of CM052898.1, read as the reverse complement.
GCAGAATCTTAGAGAGTTACTTAAGGAAATCCTCACTGAGCTTTGTGTCGGTCACAGCTCTGGCTGAGGTGTGTGCTGTGAAGGAGGCAAGGAGCTCAGGAGATTCTTGAAATGCCTGCTTCGGGCTGAATTTCTGAGGTACTTTGTATGTTGTAAGCAATACTTACCCTGAGGGCCTCCCTGTTTTACATCCAGTGTTTTCCTACAAACAAACAATTGTCCCCACATCCTCTCCTAACCACGGTCTGAGAAGACAGTGTTGGTGTCAGTTCCTTTGATTCAGGCTTGGATCTTTCTTGTGATGTAAATCCCGTGGTTAGGGTAATAGCTCAGGCTTTTGCTAGCCCCTTTTGTGCGTGCTCCGGAAGCTTCTGGATTCAAGCTTTGTGAGAGGGGATGAGGAGGTACAATGAGGACACTGATTGCCTGAGAGGGGTAGTGGAGAATCACTGGGCAAATACAGGGTCCTGCGGTTGGGGTAGGGGGGTTAGGGAGGCGGAGATGGGCAGGCCCAGGCTGCTGGCCTCCATCACCCACCTCCCTCATCACTAGGAGGGGAAGGACAGCCAGACTCCATTACCCACCTCTGCAAAGACTCTGTGCAGTTTCCTTTAAATCCCAGAGGACCTACATTAAGAGGCAAAGTAAAGAGGACAACCGAGAAAACCTCTAGTGATTCTGGATTGGGTAAGTGAGGGTGACAAGGACTCCTCCCCAAAAGATTGAGCTGGGCAGGACTAGATGGGGGGTCACAGCCCTTCCTGGGGTCCTATGGTCACAAGCCCACATGCCCGCAGTCAAGCAAGAGGATATGCGTAAACTAAGCTCTCATAAACTAAACTGTCCATGGGGACAGGCATCACACTTATTCACTCACCACGGCATCTCCAGCACAGGGCCTAGTGTAGAGCACCTCTAAGGGCTTGAAGAAAAGAATGAGCAGTGCTGGCCTTTGGGGTTGATTATGACGTCCCTGTCCTCCCCTGTGGTCCCTGCATGCCCTTCAGAAGCTGTTGGTATTGGAGAAAACTGATGATCTTTGCAGAACACAAGTCAGCCTTTTAGGCCCCTAAGGAGAGACCAAGTCTTTTGGGGGATCAGAGGAACTTGGATACTATAATGTAGAGTTACAGGGACAGGCCTGTAGCACGGACTCCGCCCCAAGCTCCACAGGGAACCAGCAGCCTCCAGAAGACAGCCCTGTGCTCAGGGCCACCCCAGAAGTGTCCTCAAGGCTCCGGTCTCCCACCGTGTCCAGGGTCATCCCTGTAGCCATCAACCAGCACCCCACTGAGGCTCTGCAAAGTTTACTCAACAAGACTGGGCCTTTTTTGTGTTTTCGCAGTTTTCTATAATACGCCTATACCAGTTTTATATTGTTTAAAAGAAATTCAGGTTTTCTAAGGTGAAAGAGAAACTTCGCTCCAGCCTTGCTGCTCATGGCTGCGAATCCATGGGTTTATTTTGGCACCACGAACACCCACTCCAAAGTCCCATATGGCTTGTGTGGAAGGAAATGCATTCTACTTCTTTAAAGGGCCGTACACAGTTTCACTCTGCATTTCAAACAGAAATATAAACTTGTCAGTCTTTGCAATGGCAGGGGGTGGGGGGAACGACCTACCCAGGATCTGTGGAACTAACCGTCCCTTTCCCCTGTTTCATCCTTGGGACATGGAAATCATTTTTTAAGGAATGAGCCATCGATTATCTGAACTCCTTCAGTCTTGCCCCACAGAACTATTTACAAATTTACAAAATGCCCAAGGTTGGCTCTCTGTGCCCCCCGTGCACCCGTCTCCCGTACTTTGCCCCCTGCATTCTTACATCCATGCCACACTTGAGCGAGTGCCGTGTGCCAGCCATGAGGCTAGGCTGTGGAGATGCAGCATGGGACCAACCAATCAAAAGCTTCCAAACCCTAGGGGTGCCTGAGTGGCTCAGTCATTCAGCTTCTGCCTTCAGCTCAGGTCATGATCCCAGGGTCCTGAGATGAAGCCCTGCTTTGGGCTCCCTGCTCAATGGGAAGCCTGCTTCTCCTTCTCCCACTCCCCCTGCTGCTTGGGTTCCCTCTCTCGTGTGTCTCTCTCCGTCAAATAAATAGATAAAACTTAAAAAAAAAAAAAAAAAAAAAAAAAACTTCCAAACCCTGATGGAACCCAGATCAGAAACAAAGAGAATTGCCCAGAGATCAATCCTCAGGCATATTCAAATAGGTCAGCAGGCAGCAGGGCAAGACCCAGGTCTGACCAAGGGAGCTGGGGACTTGGGGGAAATCCTCACCCAGAAAAACTGTCTGCAAGGGAGGAATCTCAGGGCCAGTGTCTCCTACCAGGCCTAGCTTTGGGGGACAGCAGGTCTTACACTTTCAGGCTACTCCTCAGGCCAGTCAAGCCAAAATGTAAGTCTCCCACAAAGCAAGGGCACCGTCATTTCTGAAAACATTCACAATTCCTATTTCAAAAGCAGCATCAAAGCATCATGGGAAAAAGCAGAACCTTGCTTGACTTCTTAACACTAATTTCATAATTTAATTTTTTTTTGTTTTTTAATGAACTCCATGAAGTTAGGAGAAGAACCATAAATATTTTCATTCAGGACCTCCAGAACTACTCTTGATGCCGCCTTGGCTTCATGGTACCCCGGCTGTGTGTTACCCTCCACTCTGAAGTAGACATTTGACATCCCCAACACTGACATTGAAAACATAACGGTTCCCTCTCCACACGTCCACACCCCCTCCCAGTTTAAGATTTGCCCTTTGCCTAGCAGGAAAGGCTGCTTGCTTTCCAGCCTGAAATGAGGACTCTAAACTCTTCTCCCCCTCAAATGCTTTCCTCTAAGGAGCTTATATCCTGGTTGTTTTCATTTGCATGCAAATCTTAAATAAATAGCTTGCCTAGAATAAATCTGGCCTTTAAAATTACACACACACCCACACATTTTCTCTCGGTCTCTCTGCCTCACCCCCTCTTCCTCCTCCAAACATCTTTTTCTCCATCCCCTTGTCCTTCACACACGCATGTCTCCCCCCTCCACACCACCCCCACACCTGAGCCATCCCCCTGGGAGAACAATCCTCTGGATGGCCTTGCTGCCCCTCTCTCCTGCCCACCCACAACTAACCCAATTTCTGTCTTTCTGCGGTTGAACTTCTCAAGCCCGTGTGCCACTTTCCTGAGTCCACTCACTCCTTACCTCCCACTCACAGGCTGCCCCGCCACCCCACAACCATGAAAACACGGCCCCCACCGTCTCTATAAAATTACCTTTATTCAATCCCTAATCTCTCTCTGCTAATTCTGACACTACCTCTAATAAAGACAACAATTCCCATTTACTGGGCTCTTACAATGCTCCAGGTGGTATGCTAAGACCTTCCTTCATGTTCATTATCTTGTTTAATCTCCAACAATTCCACGAACCAGCAGTTAAAGAGGCCTGCTTCAATGACAGGTGGGGTCTCCTTCCCCTGAATCTAGCAGCACTTTGACCAGTAGAAGACCGTGGAAGTACAGCTGTGCCAGCTTCCAGGCCTCAGACTTAATAGACCAGCAGCCTCCACTTTCTGTCACTTAGAACACTCATCCTTGGAAGTGGGAGCCTCGCGATGGAAAGAGCACATGAGGAGACCACACAGAGAGGCCCTGAGACTTCGTGCAGAGAGGGATGCCCGGCTGGTCACCACCCTTCAAGCCATTCCAACGGGTCCCAGGCCTCCTGGAATGCACACAAGTTGTCCCCACTTGGTCCTGCCCAAAATGCAGATTCATGTAAAACAAACGAGCATTTGCCTTTTAGGACATTAAGCTGTGAGCAGTTTGTCATGCAGCAATAAATAGCAGAATATAGGGATGGTTACTATTATCCTTATATCACAGCTGAGAAAATGGATTCTCCGGGAGGTGAAGTAGGGAGCCGGAGGTCATATAGCGAGCCCTCTCCACCATGCAGCCCCATTCCTGCAAACAGACTCCCCACTTGGAAACTTGCCCTCTCTTCGGCCATACTTCTTTCTTTTTTTTTTATTTTTTATTTTTTAGCCATCCTTCTTTCATTGCTGGTGTGCTGCACTGCACGATGGCGGTTTTGGTGAAGATTAAGCAAGAGAATGCATGGAAAGTATTCAGCACTGTGTCTGGCACGTAATTAGCAATGGGCAAAAGGTTGGCAAATAATTGCTGTCCTGGTCCTTTTTTGATTGCATACTGTCACTTAGCAATCAGATTCTAGTGACAGACAAGGGAGGTGGTGTCCATTCAGGTGACTGTGCTGATCACTGTCAGCCAGCTACCTCCAGTCCCACATTTTTTATTTAAGATAATGTAGGGTTTAAGGTTGAGCAGACTTGGTCTTGACTCTCAAAGGCGATAATGAGAGAGTTCATTCTGGCTGTCAGAAGAGGAGACTGCCCACAACCTCAAAACATCCCAAACCAGTTAGATTAACAAAGCATTTAGACGCCTGTACAAAGCACGGAGCATATAGGAAAGACAGAAAGATGTGGCTCTGGCTTTCTGCCCCCAACCCAATCCATTCATTATGTGCAGTATTTGACATTTTCACATATGGTCATGTCTCAGGAAAACATTTGAGATTAGTTAGAAACCAGGTGCTTGTACTTCATTGGTAGAAGACTTGGGATGGTTCGATCTCATGGCTTTACCTAATGGTCACATAAATCCCACTGTCCCCACCCCAGCTGACAGTATGTTAGTGTGTGTATGTTCTATGGAAACTTACTTCCAAAATGCACAATTCAATATGAAAAAAAAGTAAGTTGCTATGCATCTCTCTTTATCATAACTCTACTGCCAACCCACCCACTGAACAGATCCTCTGAGGGTGGTCAGTTCTCAGCACACAAACAAGAGACTCCAAATGAAGGCATCAACCCACATCCTAATCAGACTAGAGCCCTTCTATCTGGCCTATTTCTCCAAGTGGCAGTACCAACCTTCCCATTTCCATGCATAAAAAGAAAATAAATTGAGCTCTTCCATCCTCTTCAGCCCTGACATCAAACCCAGGTCCCTCTTACACCTTCCCTGGTGCAGTCCATCCCTCCCTGTCATCCATCCATGGCCACCACACTGCTCGGCCACCTTCACCCCCACCTGGGGTGCCTGGATCTCCATGATCCTCTCTCTGCCTGGCCAAATCTAGTCGCGACACAGTGCCACACTACTAATCTTACTAAAGCGTAAAGTTCCAACATTGTGGCTGTCCTCTAAAATCCCTAAGATCATAACCATTCACTGTAGGTTCAAATTCACAGACCTCAGCTTGGAGCTAAAATGATTCCAATATGTGGGGCCCTCCTCTCTCAACGCCCACCTGAGCCACCACCATTTCTCAGCATGCCCCCTCTGCCCTTCCTGATGTCTCTCACTCCTCGGCAGGGTGCTCTTTCCCACCAGCACAAGGATGAGGTAGAGAGGGTAAGAGCAGGGTAGAACCCAACATCCAAGAAACCTGTCTACCTCAACCATGAAGCCTGCCACCCATATTGCACCTCCCCAGTCAACCTGCCCTGTGATCTCAGGGAATGTCCAGTGCCTGAAATCACTCATTTTGCCATTTGGCTTATACTGTCTTACATTGTTAATTACCTGGGCCACGAGCGCAAGTCTTATCTTTCCAGACAGACTGCAACTCATGGCTTTCTCAACACCGTATCAGCATCTCCAACAAAAGAACTATGCAGACAGCAGGTGGTCAATATTAAATGGAGTGAAAATGAAATAGTCCATCCCTAGTCTTGGCCTGACCCCTAGTCTTTCTTATTTAGGGACGTGAAACAAGTGCATGGAGGTATGTGCTTCTGGTCCCGACAGAGAAAACTGTATCTGGGAAATTTCCCAGGTGTTTTGCTGGAGGTGTTAGGTTGGTAATGAGCATGCTTTGGAAAGAAGTATGGTGCACTGTTGGGGTTTTTTTTGTTTTTTTTTGGGGGGGTTGTGTTTTTTTTGCACTATTGTTTTTTAACCACATTATCATCCCAAGGGTAAAGTGGTGATCACTGGGAACCAAAATGCATTAACAAGGATATAGAACCGTAACCAAGGGAACTTCAGTAAAATGCGTCGTAGGTAAGAATCCTCAAAGGCAGTTTTGGCAAATCTCTTATATCCAGAGGATGTGACATGGCTAGTACCTCTTTCCAACTCCATGTTCATTATTACAATGTTGATAGCTTGAAATCAGCCATGATGGAAGTATTTATAGGACAGAAATTGGCAAATGCCCAAAGTCAGGACTATTATTCAGAAACCAGTTGTTAAACAATTACCAGCACAACACTGACAGCCCAGTACCAGTACCTGCACAGCCTGGGTGCTCCACACTAATGACTGAGTGAACAATTCCATAACAGATAAATGTGGGAATGAAAAAGGAGGAATAGCCTTCCAAGGCATGGGCAACACTTCCACGTAACTCTATTTTCATTAGTGTTTCAGTGCACTTGTCCCTTTTAAGGGCAATCATCTCATCAAAAGCTCAAAAACCACAGACATGTACCCTGGGGCAAATAATACTTTATATGTTAATAAAAAAGAAAATAATAAACAAGCAAACAAATAAATAAATAAATAAAAGCAAGCTCAAAAACCAAAAGCTCAAAAACTTGGATTTTACCAAAAATCCAAGTCCCCAATTCTACGCACAAATACAATATAATTTCACATCCCAGTGAACACAGTTCCCTGGCATCACTGTGGAATACACATTCCAGATTGTTTTTAACAGCCCTTTGGATGCTGAGGATGTATCATTGCATAAAATCTGAAGCACCAAAGGGAGCCAGGTAAATAATGCAGAGGTGTGGAGCGGCCTGCTGGGAGCCCATGGGGCGTGCACATGTCCCACATACAGGCATGCAAAGTCAGAATAGTATTATTAAATTGGTCAATGCGTTGACCAAACAGGAAGCATCCAAGGGCCTTTCTGAGCCATCCAGCAACCCCAGTAGCCTTGGAGGTGACTTCAGGCTATTTGTCTAACATTCTCATTTCTTTTTTCAAAGTCCGTTCTTCCTCAGCCATCATGGCGCTGGAGGCTTGCCACGTCTGGTCTCGGGGTTTTTCTTCCTTTCCCGTTCCTCCGTTTGTCTCTCTCTCTTCTTCCTTTTCTCTCCCTTGTTCCTTTCATACTCCTTAGCACTTAAGAAAATGAAATCAGGGGGTCATGGCTGGTCACAGAGCTCTCCCCACTGGTTGAGGACAAGGCAAGGATTCGTGGTACTCCGTTTCTATTCAAGATTGTACTGGAGATTTTAACCAGCTCAAAAATATAAGAGAAGGAAATAAAAGGCATAAATATTAAGATGGAAGAAATAATATGGTCATTGTTCACAAGTGCTATGGTTGTATACCTGAAAAATTATCTATAAACTTTAGAATTACTAAATTAATTTGGCAAGATTGCTAGATTAAAAGTCAATATTCAATTGCATTTATTTATGCCAACAATAAACAATTAAAAATAAAATTTTAAGAGATACTGCTTTTAATATCACCAAAAAACATTAAGCACAGAGGAATAAATCTAAAGAAATATATGTGAGACCTTTAACAGAGAAGTTCAAACATTACTGAGAGAAATTAAAGAACCCTAAAGAAATGGAGGTATATACCATGCTTGTGGATTAGAAGTTTCAGTATTGTAGGATTTCAACTTCTTCCAAAATGATCTATAGATCTAATACCATCCTTATCAAAATTTGTGTGTGTGTACGAAAATTGACAAATAGATTCTAAAATTTGTATGAAAAAACAAAGGACCAAAGAAAGCTGAATAGTCTTGAAGAAGAACAAAGATGGAGACTTTATACACTAGATACCAAGATTTATCATAAAGCTACAATAATGGAGATAGAGTGGTATTTGTGCAAGGATAGGAAATAAACCAATGGAACAAAATAGTCTAGAAACATACAACAATAAATAGTCTAGAAACAGGTCTATGACAGGTGTGATAGGAGAGCAGTGGGGAAAAGATATTTTCAGTAAATGTGTGTGATCAAGTGGCTATCCATATGGGGAACAAAGTAAATCTTGACCCCAACTATAGAGAAAATCAATTCTGGGTGGATTAGAGATCTAAATGTAAAAGGCAAAACAATATATACATTCATATATACTCCATAAGGGATCCCCACACTAGCCTCCCTGAGTCACATGTTCTCCTTCAGTTTACTTTCCACACAGCCAACCAAGTGATCTTATATCATAAATCATATTAGACTATGTTCAACAGTTCCCCAATGCTCTAAAAATAAAGACTAAAATAGTTGGAATGGCTTATAAGGTTCCATGGAATCTGGCCTCTGCCACATTCTCCAGCCTCATCTGCCTGTTTCCTCCTTGCTCATTCACCATATAGCCTGACTTCTTTCATCCATCAAATACACAAAGCTCTCTTCTATCTCAGGACCTTTATACCCATTGTTTCTTCTGCCTGGCATGCTGTTCTCTCCATCTACCTCAACTCTTAGCCTAGCTGATTCCTTTTCCTCCTTTGAATGTCAACTAAAATACTATTTCCACAAAGAGATCTTCCATAACTTCCCAGTCTAAAACAGGTAACCCTACTATACTCCTTTGTACTCCCTGAAATTTTCCCTAATTATCTTTCGGGCTCTATGTCTGTGTTCCTTGCTAAGACGATCAGCACTATGAGGACAGGGACTGGGTCCTTTTTGATCACCATTGTTATCTCCAGGGCCTTGCACAGTGCCAACCTTAACCTACATACTGAGTAAATTTGTGTCATTTAAGTGATTGGTCATATCATTCTTACTCAGGAATAAGATAAAAGGTAGAATTAGTTACAATTCAATTTAGCCCTGAGGGACAGAAAACACAAAATAGTGTCTCAAGGCAGATGTTAATTTCTCTCATATAAAAGTAGCCCAAAGATAAGTCTTCTCTAAGTCCATTCTCCAAATCTTACAGCCGTATAGATGTATTCCTCACTCACAGAGTAGTCAATTGACTGCTATGATTTGGCTCCATACATTTTCTTCTGCCTGGATCCCCATTTGGGACATGCTTGTGACACAGAAAGAGCAAGAAAGAGAACTGGGGAAATGTGCACTGGCTTTTAAAGTTTCTGATTGGATGTGACATATATCACTCTGTTCATATCTCATTGACTAAAACAAGTCACACACTTGGGCCTAAAAAGAGAGTGGAGATGTCTATAGGGAGGTACTGTGACTCACATGGCAATGAGTGAGAATAAATGATTCTCCTACAGGTAAGGGGGGGGTGAATAATTACGAACATTCACTGCAGAAAGTTTCATAAAGGCATCAGGGACCCAAATCCATATTGCTGCTGTGGGACCCTCAGCATATGTTTTCTATCCCCTTTTCCAGCATGGTTGCCCTGTATCAGCTAACACATCTGCATCCCAACCAGCAAGAGTGGGGGAGGGGGAAAATGTATACTCACTCCCTCCCTTTCACTTCCACCCCATTGACCATAATGTAGTCATATTGATAGCTATGGAAGAGACCAGAAAATGTAATCAAAGCTGGAAGTCATATGTTCAATTAAAATCTAAGGGTCTAGAAATAAGGAGGAAGAATTAAGAGCAGACATTATGGAACAATTAGCATCTCTGCTACAAAATCCATTCCTCTCCTAAAGAAATTCCGTGATACCATCCTTCTAGCTGTTCCACCAGAAAGGCCTCCAACCCAGGAAACCAAACAAATCAAGTGGGACTCATAAATTTAGTACACATTTAATAATAAACACCTATCATATGCTACAACTCATAACAGCTAAAGAATCAGATGTGATCCCTTCCTTCAAGAAGCTCACCTTCTTATGATCCTATCTGTCTCAGTTAGTTGTTGCTACATAACAAACCACCCCACCGCTTAGTGGTTTAAAACAACAAGTATTTATTGTTGCTCATGAGTTTCTAGCTTAGATGAGTGGTTCTGAGGATCTGACCAAGCTTAGCTGGTGTCAGCTATGCTCATTCATGTATCCGAAGTCACCTGCTAAAGAAAGCTGTGTTGATCTCTGTAGGCCTTGTCTGAGACATTTGGACTGACCTGGTTCTGGTCCACATTATCTCTTACCCTCCAGCTAGCTTGGCATGATCACACTGGCAGAGGATGCAATCCCAAGAGAGAGATGAATACACAAGACCTTTTGCGGCCTAGTTCAAAACCAGCAACTTTCACTTCCACCAAATTCTACTAGCAAAGCAAATCACAAGGCCAGCCCAGATTCAGAGGCAGGGAAATTAACTTTATCTCTTGATAACAGGAGTTGCAAAGTCACTTTGTGAAGGGCACAGACACAGATTGAACTAGATAAGAGGGAGCATTTTCGCAATCTCCCACAGCGCCATATTTCTTCATTTTAAAGGCCTTCCACCATAATAACATAATAGAATCAAAAGGGTTGTCTGCACCTCTAGGAACCAACTTTTTTTTTTAATTTGTTCTATGCCGTATATAACAGTTACTAGAATTCTCAGGGGAATTGTGGAACAACAAAAAAAAATTGGGAATCATTGTTGTGTGTAGTGTGACCTCCTAGGCAGGAAAAAAATGCACTGGGGTAGAACTAATGATTTCTTTTGGAAGTCACTTAGATATTTCAACCAAGACTATTATGTTCCACCAGGGAACAGTTTTCAAGTTCATACATTTTATGTATGCTTATTAAACATATTTTATTCATGTACATATATATAAGTAACCATATTCAGTACAGCAGTCTAAATATACAATCAATATAAAAGCCAAAGGAATAAACAGAAAATCGATCTTTGGTGCTAAACCTTGACCAAAATAACTATTGATGAGATTCTGGAATAAAGAGGAATGCTTGGGTTCAAGATATACTTTGTTGCTATAAAAATCCTATTAAAGTTGGCATCCATAACAAAATACTCATTCCAGTTTCAAGGATGAGATAATCATTTTTCCAAAGAAACCATTTAAACACTAAGATTATCAGGCCCAACACAATGCCTATATATATAAACATTCCAGAGAAAACTCTTTACCCTACTTCACCCTGGGTCACCTCATCATCATTTTTGACAAATACTCTATTGATTGTAAAAGAAAAAGACAATACATAAATTTTAAATCTGTAAGGGATGAAGTCTCCTTAGAGAAGTGACTGGCTTCTGGGCACAAGCAGTATTAGAAGAATACCTCCTAGAAGGAGCACACCAGCCCAGAAGAAGTAGAGACAATATTAGTATTTGAAGGAGAACCTCCAAAGTGCCCCAAATCAGAACTTAAAACATACAGAAATGGGAGTTTGGAGAAACACTTTACAAGTTGCCTACATTAGCCAGAACTGGGTACTTGCTTGGACCCCTTCTCTGAGCCATCCTGATACAGAGTAGAACATGCACTGCCTCCTACATCAACCCTTCTTTGAAACATGAATTGAAATGATGCCTGGTTGATTATTTGCAATAATGATTTAGTATGTTCACATAACCTTTGGGTAGTAGCTTCCTCTCCCACGCAGGTTGCAGGTCTAACCATGGGACTTGCTTCAGCAAATGAGACAAATGTGGCGCAAGTAGAGACTTGAAAAGCAGGGAAGCTTGTTCTCTTGCTCTTCTTGCCACCATGTAAACAAGCCCAGGCTAGCCTCCTAGAGTATGAGAAACACCCCACCCAATCCCCCCCCCCATTGTCCCAGCTAAGAGCCAGCCAATGGCCAGATATGTAAATTAGACCATATAAAACCAGCCCAGGCCTCAGTTGACCCACCAACTGTCCATAGACTCATGTGCAAACCTAGAAAGCCCCGTCTGGGTTCGAATAACAAGCCTCACAGGATGGTGAGTTAAAAAAAAAAAAAAGTTTACTGTTTTAAGCTAGGAAGTTTAGGTTCGTTATGCAGCAAAGACTAACTGATACAGATGATTAAGTCATGCTGCAGGCCATCCATGAGGGGACACCTGTCACCCCATTGCCCACGCAACTGAGCAGAGCTGGAACGGAGGCCTGCTCAGACATGCACTGGGAGTGAAGGGGCCTGCGGTGGCTTCTCCACAAGCCCAGTTATGACAGAGCTCACTGCTGTTACACACAGCTGCTCACCTATGCTCCCTTTTAGCCTTTTCAGCCACATCACGGATCTCCAGGGATGCGTCTTTAGGTCCACCACACCGATGGGGCTGAAAGGAGTCTTTTTAGCTGCCTGGAGAAGGTAAACTTCCAACCATCCCTAGGCTCAAGCCCCTGAGAGCCAGACCAGCTCTGTCTTATTCACCAGGTGTACAACAGGAGCCCCCTCCTACTCATGGTATCTGGCAAGATCACATTTTGCAGACAGTATTTAGCCTTTGCTGGCCACCATAGGTGTGAGGGCGCTCACAAATTCTTGCCTCAGCTTAGGGCCCTCCATGGCAGTGAGTCCCCCAGTTGTCCTCCAGATACCGATCTGGACACTCCTTCTCCACAGGATTCCACCTCTGCCAAGTGCACCAGGGGTTAGAATGACATCCTCCTCAACCATCCTGACCAAGAATCCAGGGTCAGCTTCTTCATTCACCGTGGACTTCAAGTTCTTGTCTTTGCCCAGTTCAGTCCTGAACTGAGTTCTGCTTGCCAAGTGCCTTTCCCCCAGCCCTGAACTCCATCTACCTGACCCTAAGTTGACTTTGACTCCTGATTGCTCTCTTTCTTTGGTGTTGACCTGGTACCCCTGACCTTCAGCTTGTACCTTCATCCTAATTAATCCAGCCAGAACTTCTCCAGCAGGAGGCTTTTAAGCAGATTGACCTACAATACCTCCCAGTTTATTCCACACCATGGCACAAACGAAAAATGAAACCATATGGCACCCTAGAATAAACCTGAGGAGTTTGGTGGATGGGATACATCTATATGAGACTTGAGGGGAAAACAATGCCTTATTATATAAATATAAAAAATTAAAATAGGAAGTGCCATGGAAGATACTATGAAGGTATGAATGTATATCAATAAACTTCCCAGACTTTTTAGGCATGAAAGGGCTATGCTCAATTCCCCATCAAGGCAATTTAGTGATGCTTACTTCAAATTCTCAATGGCCAACGATGATAAAAATCTTTGTTCATACAAGGATTCATACAAGTTCACACAAATGATAAAGAATGATGCAAAACTATTTCTTACGATTTTTCAAGACAGTTATTACAGTTGAAATTGCATTCTAGCAATCTAAAATCACTCCCTTTTCTTTCATTGACAAATGTAATATTGAAATTCTTGTGAATTTCATGACGATGTGAGTAGATTTCACATCCAGTTAAACATTTTCATACCAACCATAAAGGCCCTCTTTGTACCATGCACTCACATCATCAAAAGAACCTTCTGGCAGCTGGGGCTCCAGCAGGGCACATCACCTACAAATAGGCAGAAGTAAGTGATACCTACAGAGGCAGAGATTCGGGGCTCTGCCTGGAGCTGTCCCCACCCTTGACAGCCCATATGTGAACTGCGTGCCATGGCTCCTGGGCACCCTGTCCACCATGGGCAGGGAGCCCTCCAGCGACACTCTCCATGACACCTGAGCTTCTTGCAGGGATTCAGGGTTGTGCCTGCAGATCTCACTATACTCTGACTCCCAGAACCCCTTAAAAAAATACCCAGATAAAGCTACTAATGACTAAAGACAACCCACCCAGAAGGTAAGTCACTCCAAGCCCTCTGCCAGGCTACCTTGAGGGCATCCTTGACAACCACTGTGGCACAGCCAAACTCCCAAGTAAGCCCATGCTATGCCTCTGCTGCCATAATCTCCTAGGAGTACCGCAAGCTGGGCCCAAATCCCAGCAGCCCCCAGTCTGGTTACTGAATATCTCTGAACCTGTGTTTCTTCTCCCTGAAAATGGGCTACCTATTTGATACCTTTCTGGCAACAGTGTTGCAAGTATTATTAATTGCAGAGAGGATTTGAGATGGCAGTTGTGAAGGCTAAAGGAGATTATTGTGTCTAACATACTTCTCTGCACATAGTAGAAACTATGTGTTTGTGCTTCCTTCTTCCCACTTCCCTAATGTGGGAGCTGTAGGATTTAAACCTTCTCTATTAACATATGACATGATTGATTTATCAAATTAGCATAAAGGTTAACAGCATAGACTCTGAGAACGGACACATTTTGGTTTAAAATCCTAGTACCACCATTAAATTAAGTATTTGACCTTGGAAAAACTACTTAATCTCTACCCTTAGTTTTCTTGTCTGTAAAATCAACTTAATGATAGTTTCCATGTTTTGAGGATTTAATGATCTAAATATCACACAGCAATTTGCACAATGCCTGGCATATGGTAAGGGTTCATTTTATAAAAGTTTACTATTGCCTTCTCATTGCTGTTATTAGTCTCGTTTTTATTATTTTAATTATTAGCAAATTGCAAAGAATAAAGCATAGAATGAGCAACCAAAAAAAACCCAAAACAAAGTGAAAGAAGGGAAAGTCACATACCCAAGCCATGTCCCCTTTACCTGCTCTGAAGGCAATGCAAGTTTCTAGGCACAGACCAAAGGGTCTGTGCTGGCCCACGCATCCCCCAGAATGGTGATCTCAAAACCTGCTTTGGGGAACAAGAAAAAGCACTGGTGATTCAGATCACTTCGCCCCATGCTTAAATCCTTTGCTGCTCACTGCAATTAGGATAAAATCCTGGCCCATTTACCTCGCCTTATTTTTTTTCACCGACCTTATCACTATACAAAGTTATCTTATTTGTTTGCATTATTAAGGTCTTGTCTCTCCCCTCTAGAATGCAAGTCCTATGAGGGCAGAGATTTCCATGCCTTTCTTATGGACATGGCCCAGGACCTAGAAACCTAGAATAGAGTTGGCTCATTGTAGGTACTCAATACATAAATATTAAATGAGTGAATATTAATTAACATAAACAGTGATCCAGTAAGAGTCTGGAAATTCAGAGTTCACAGGCAGTTTTGTAGGTATGTTACCTCAAAAGAACTTAGTATCATCTCATTTTACCCAATGAATGGTGAATGTAATGAATGAATGCATGAATTTGTATGTCAACACAGGAAAGGAAATTGTCAAAGACAAAAAGCCAAAGTCTGGATGACTTCTTGTACTAGGTGCTGGTTTCATCCCCATGGTAATGAAGGACCTGGGAATTTCCAACCAGGATGACTAAGCCAGTGGTGGTCCGATCAGAGGCCTTGGCAAAGAGTGCTCAGTGAGAATCTGAGAGCTCAGTCCATTCAAGACTGGCCACCAGCTGGCTTTGAAACCTCAGGCAAGTTGCAATTCTCCGTGATTCCCATTCTTCCTCCAAAAGCTAGAGCATTAAATTACATTATTTCTGAATTCCTTTCCACCACTGAAAAGAAATTTGATGAGTCCAGGCACTCAATCCCATACCTTAACTGAAAGCTGCTCTTTGTTCTCTGAAGGAGCCCCCATTCAGCGACCTGCCCCTCTCACAGCTGAGTCTGCAGCCCCAGCCTCACTGCCTAACATTGCAGCAGGGGCTTCCCGGATGTGCAGAGCCCCCCACTCAGAGATGAAGCTCCTGTCATCTGAGCCCCACCTCCTTGAAATTAATTTATGTGCTTATTTGGTTTGGCATTTCCTTTGTGTGACTCTAAATAGCCATGAAAAGACACAAAAAAAAGTCAAAGTCAATGACAAAGTTTTCTTTCTCTCTGGTGGAGTAAAACTGTCTCCCTGTTTTTCAGCTGACCCAGAATTGCTAATTCTGCTGATTTCCTACTGTAACTGCCTCCTCATTTACCACACAGTGGAGATCTGATTCCTTCCTACTGAGACAAGTAGTTTTGCCTGCTCCTTTGGGTTTTTAGTATTCTTCCAAATTATTCTGATTGATATAGACCTCCATCCATGCTAATTATGCATAGCTTCTCTTATAAAGTGTGGTTTCCATGGCAACAGTGAAGGGAGAACAGGTGTGCGGAAAGCTGTGATGTATTAAATGAGTTACCCTCTGCCTCTCCTAGGCAGATTGCTTTTCTCTGCGTTTATTTATAGCAGGCAGTAATTAATCTGTGTGAATCTCGTGGCTGGGGTTGGGGGTGGGGAGAGGGATACAGAATAATTAACAAGAGTCCTAATTATCCTCATACCTTTGAATCTGAGAATTTCATCACCATTGGATAATTCCAAACTAGAATCATTGAACTTTCACTCAGAGATGCTGTTGCATAATACTCGGGGCTATCATCTGGAGAAGGAAGCATTCTTACAGCTGCCGTGGTGCTGATGTGGGCACCTGTGCCATGGCATTTTGCAGAGGGCTCCAGAAGCAGCCCCCCAGTCTCTGTCAAATGATCTGTCAAGGTACAAAATTAGAGCAGACCAGTGACCCAGACTCTGGGGACAGCCCGGCCCCACGTACTCTGCAGCAGAATTGTTACCACAAAGCAGAGAGAAAAAGCAGGGCAGCATCATGCAAAGCTGGCCTCATGCAGAGCCCAGAATGCTGCTGAAAAGAGAAAAGTGTTCAAGGAGATGGCAGACCTGGGCTCTAGTTCAGTGCCAATAATGACTCCATGAGTTAAAGCATTTCCCTCGTCTGAGCCTCAGTTTCACTATCTATAAAATGATGATGTTAAACCAGAGAATCTCTCAGACTTTCTCAAGCTCCCAGAAGTTGCCATCTATATCACAGACTGCGCAACGATTTGCTATAGTAACAGAGAAACCCAAAATCTTAATGCCTTAAAAGAAAGCTTTTTACTCACCCCTACTCTATGTCTATCATGGGTCGCTTAGAGGCTCTTTTGTGTCTTCATTTCACTCAAGAACCAAGGTCGGTGGAATAACCATGGAAAGAGTGCCGTGGGGGTCGACAATGAATTGACGATTGGCCAGAACTGGTCACAGGTCCTCGCTTAACTACAGGGAGCGGGGCAGTAGCACCCCGCCAGGAAGGCAGAGAGCTGGACTACTTGGTGAGAACATTATGGTTACAGTGTAGCCCTTTGCATCCCTGCTGAGAAACTCTGCTGCTCTGGGTGGACTTCTGGGGTAACAATGACAACTCTGTAAACCACAGGTAAAATTAGGATGGGGGAAATAGACCAAATAGGAGAGAATATACCAAAGTGATCGTTAACAATGACCTGGGGTGGTAGACTTAGGAGTGATTTTTCTTTTCTTTCTCCTGGTTACTAAACTGTGACAACGCTGTCAGATTGTACCTGGAATTTAAAAGATTAATTTCTTTTAACTCAACATCTATGTATTGAAGGCCTATTTAATGTGAGCACAGTGCTAGTCACTGTGGGAAATGCAAAAATAGTGAAGTCCAGTTGGCCAGTGACTGTTTTCAATGACACGGGCGTGTGTGGTGCCGGCAGAGGGTGGAGCAAAGTGACAATGCAAAAACTAAAAGTCAAGGGGGAAAGAATGGTAGAAATGTTCCAGAGGTAGACCAGCAAAAACATATGAGGGAGAAATAACAGGAAGAGAAGGTGATTTGTGGAGAAATGTGATGGGTCCTATTTGGGTCCTATTGATACACAGAGGCCAGAGAAGACACTGAGCCTGGAGCACATGTTCTAGCTGGATATGTAGATGAGCAAGCCATCTGTTCCCAGAGGGAACCCGTGGAAGTGTGGAAGCTTCCCAAGGGAGAGGAGAAGACTCAAGAGGAAATCCATGGGCAGGATATAGAAGATGAACATTTAGAGTCAGGGATGGGAAAAAGAGTCAACTATGGGGTCAAGAAGAGGGGAAGCAGAAGTGTTCTCGGTCATGGAAGTCTTGGAAGGTGAGTGTTTCATAAAGGGGGTGTTTTCAAGCTGCAGTAAGTTCAGTGAAGGCAAAGAACAGAAGCAGCCTTTGGCTGATGCAAGTTCAGGAGAGTAGAAGAGAAGGGGTTCAGACGGAAAATTCTGAAGCATGAGCAGGTGGTGTGCACATGGAAACACTGAGTGTGGACCTTTCTTTCAGAAAGTTTAGGACTTGAGGGAAAGCAGTGCCCAAATAAGGAAAAGATTGTTTATGATGGGCGAGATAAACCTTGGTGTGTATGAGCAGAAGGGGAGGAAGCCAGAAAAGGAACAGGATGAAAATGCTCATGGAATGTACACATGGGGAAAATGTACATTTGAAATGCTGGTACTGAAGCAATTTTGACTTACGAAAACAGCAATTTCATATGGTTCGATTGAATAAAAAAGCATTGAAAGCTAACTATTCACTCAGAAAAGAGAGCATTAGCCAGATTTGTTTAGACTGGCAATAGGACAAACATAGACCAAAGATGTTTCTGCTGGGCCCTAGAGATGCTAGATGAATAGTATCCAGTCCTTGTTCCGGAAAAGTTTGGAAAACAGACATGAAACAAATTATTTTGAAGATTTTTATATTTATTTATTTATTTGAGAGAGAGGACAGGGAGAGGGTCAGAGAGAGGGAGAGAGAACCTGAAGCAGCACTGAGCATGGAGCCCAACGCAGGGCTTGATCCCACACCACAAGACCATGATCTGAGCTGAAACCAAGAGTCGGAGGTTTCACTGACTGAGGCACCCAGGCACCCCATGAAACAAATCATTTGATTCACCATGATAAATGCCCTGTGTGTGTCACTTTCAACGGAGAGTAAATAGTTCCAGAAAACCAGGAAGATCCTAGAAGGATGACAAGAAAATGTTCAGCAGGGCATCCGGTCAGTCTGGACAGACAGACAACATTAGCCTTTGAGGGATAATGAAGGAGGCCAGCATCTCAGGCAGCAGGAGAACATGATGAGCTCGGAGAACTACAAGATTTTTGACATTACTGAAATTAACAGAACAAGGGGAGATTGTTAAGAAATTAAGGTAGAGGGATGCTTGGGTGGCTCAATTGGATAAGCGTCTGACTTTGGCTTGGGACATGATCTCAGGGTCCTGGGATCAAGCCCTGCATCAGGCTCTGCACTCAGAGGAGAGTCTGCTTCTCCCTCCCTCTCTGCCCTGCCCCCCACTCATACACACACGCTCTATATATATATATATATATATTAATTAATTAATTAATTAATATTTTTTCAAAAAAAGGAAATTAAGGTAGAGATTAGGTGGGGTGGAACATGGAGGTCCTATGGATAATAGGAAGTTTGCAATAAACATTCTCCAATACCATACTCTCAGTGGGTGCCTCAGAGATTCTACTCTCCATGCTTCCACAGCATCTGTGACCCTGCACATCTTTCCCTCTGACCAAAGCCACCCAAAAGGGGCTTAGACTAGTGGCAGGAATATAAACTAGCTGGAAGTGTTTTAATCTGTGATCTTGGTGGTCAGACCCAGATGGCCATATGTGTTTGTGGAGATGGCACAGCACAATATTTAAGAGAAAGACTCTAGAGGCTAGCTGGCTCACTCCAAATTAGTACCACTCACCAGCTGGGCAAGGAAGACAAAAGAAGCCTGTTGCCTCAGTTTCCACATTGGCCAAATGAAGATAATAACGCTACCTACTGCAAAGGGTTATTTTCAATAATAAGTGATATGATAAATGTAGACATACATTTCCAGGCACCTAGCAAGTACTTCATAAATGTTGGTTAACAGTAATAGGCATGGCTACAGTAGTAGTAGTAATAAGGGGAAGAACATGTGACATTATGCCTCCTGCTCTTCTGGGCACAAGTTCTGACCTCCCTCCATAATAGTAAACCATGGACAAGTCAAGACAACCCGAGCATCAGTAATACAAGGAGGGTGTGAAGTCCAATCACAGAGAGCATGTCCTGCCCCCATTCATCTTTCAGAATTCTCCCAGAAGGTGTGCTAATGGTGTTCCTCCCTCTCCAGACAATTAAGAAAACAGAACTAATTGTCTGATCCCCTCCCCCACCCTGCTCCATACCTCTTAAATTCCACTGGTCACTCATGTTTTGGACCTGGGCAAAAAGTTACACTGAGGAGTGGAGATGAGTTGTCTCACCCCAAAACTCACAGAGCGTGTCCCTAATGGGGTGACGCCACTTACATCACCAATGGGCAAGCAGAGATTTTTGGACCCAAAGAAAGACCAGTTTGTACTGTACCCAACACATCCAGACCCACATAAAAGTCAAGATTGGAGTTTAAAGGCTGCCAAGGCTGAAAGACAACCTTGACCTCTGCTCTCTCACCTCTGTGCATCCTGGATATCCTGTTGGTTCTGTAAGACGAGTTTCTAACCATCATCAGAGTCTTGCTTTCTAACTAAAAACCACAACAAGTGAGAGAGAGAGAGAGAGAGAGGCAAGCCCTCAGCAGTTCCCGGCCTGGGATCCAAGCACCTACAGTTTCATCAAAGGAAGAATAATTGAACTTCAGGGAGAAAGAAGGTACGTATTATTTCCAACTTTTTCAAAATTTTTATACAAGTAGTATTTACTTATGATAAGAGCCCATAGAACCCTAAATATTTCTTAGCTTAAGGTCCATGAAGCAAGTGATAAGAGATTCCTTTTGGGTCTAAAATGAAAACATTTTGGGGTGCCTCGGTGGCTCAGTTGGTTAAGAGTCTGCCTTTGGCTGAGGTCATGATCTCTGGGTCCTGGGATCGACCCCCACATCAGGCTCCCAGCTCAGCAGGGAGTCTGCTTGAGGTATATTTGAGATTCACTCCCTCTCCCTCTGCCCCTTCCCCTGCTCATGCTCTCTCCCTCTCAGATACTTAAATAAAATCTTTAAAAAATAAACTTAAAAAGGGCACCTGGATGGCTGAGCCAGTTAAGCGTCTGTCTTCGGCTCAGGTCATGATCTTGGGGTCCTGGAATAGAGCCCCAAATTGGGCTCCCTGCTCAGTGGTGAGTCTGCTTCTCCCTCTCCCTCTGTGATTTCTCTCACTTTTGCTGTCTCTCAAATAAATAAATAAAATCTTTTTTAAATTTAATTAATTAATTAATAAAATTTAAGGAAAACAGCTTGCTGTAACTAAGTAAGAAGCCTCATCTTAAGGTGGAGAAAGCAAAGTCCAGAGAGGTGAAGCAGGTTTTCGAAGGCCAACTCTCCTTAGTTGGAGAACTAAGCCCGGCATCCAGATGTCTTCACACTCCCTCCAAAAACCTCCCATTCTTTGCACTGCTGCCCTTGAAGACAGAGTTGCAACTCATGATACTCAACTACTAGCAATTCCTCTGTTACTCTGTAGCTTTGGGGAGTCAAGCAATGGAGATGATAAAGTTTTGTTATCCGAATAATCAAATAACATCAGGTAAAAAAGCACTAGAAACCCACCACAGCCACATAGCAACTCTCAGGGGGAGACAACGCTCCGATTGTTCGAATCTCTGACTCTGGCAGGTTTATTCTCACATCTTTTTTTATTTCTGAAATGACTTGGGGAAAAGTAATAAAGGACACTATAGCAATAAAAACAAAAGTAGAAAATAAGGAACCAATCCGTGCACCCTCTAAAAAGGAAACTTGACTTCAAAGTTAGCCTGCTTTGTGCTTGAAAAAAGGGAAAAGAAAGAAAAGGAGAAAATAAAATTCATGTGCGATTTTAGCACAGAGTTTTAGCACAGAACGGGGAAACACTGAAAATATATATATCGGTCTCAGTGGATTTCCCAAGCACCAAAAGAAACATCAAAAAATTATTAAATTCCCAATTACTGCCATCCGTACATATGTTTTTCACAGCTAGAAAACAAAGTTGAAAATCAACCAGGACAAGTGAGAGGAAAATAGATGTACCTGAAGCCTTTACCAACCAACGGCGCCCAAAGGGGTCAAGCAATTGAAAAGCTGAGCTAACCAGGGAAGATTTCCCATGGGGAAACGCCTGCCTCAGAGAGTTCATCTGCTGCTACTCAGAGTTCCTTCACTGAAACAACAGCCCAGGAGCCAGGCTCGAAGCTGGTGTCTTCTCTACCAGAGGACCCTTTATTGACCACCGTGGCTGGCACTAACATCCCTCACTTCCCAAATCAATGACACATGCAATTATGGAAACTCTCAAGGGTCACCTTTTTCTTTTTTTCTATCTGTGGCTCCAGTGCCTCGACTAGAACAGGCTTAATAAAGGGTTTGAGAGCCTTCAGATAAAAACTGAAGTTCTAGCAGGCTAAGTATTTTGTCCTCCAGTGTACTCTCTGCTGTTTCCAGCTGCCTCTCCTCCTACCTAAGGTCACGCATACCCACATCACACACTCAGATCGCCACATCCAATTAATCTTTTCTTCTCCTTGAAGATCCCAGAACAAAAACTAACCCACTGCGGATGGCTTGCCATAATTCTCCTGCCTCTCTCCTTACCTCTTCGCCATGTTACTGTAGCTCCTCCCACTGGGATGGCCTTGGGACTTGCTTTGACCAATGGAAAGTGACCCAAGAGGCATTGAGACTCAGCTGCTTTCACCCACTTAGAACCTTGTGCCTATGGCGTGAACAAGCCCAAGTTGGCCTGAAAGCCCACCACTCCCAACAAATTCAGACGTGATGGTTCAATCCCGGAGTCAGAGAGGTTAAGTGGCTTTCCCAAAGGCACAGAGCAAGTGTAAAGGCAAAACTCGGTATAGAAAGTTTGTCTTGACTCCCTCTTAGTGCTTCTTCCACTACAATCTATAAAAAATACTACTTAATGAGCTTAAACAAAGAGTGTTGGATAAAAAAATTAAAAAGCTGCAAACAGGAGACTCTCACAATGAAGTCTTCACTCTGCACTTGTCACCCACAATTCAGGCCATTTACCATTGTTTACCAGATATCCCATGGTAATGACCCTCCATTCCACAAATCCAAATCAAGTCATACATCCAAATATCAATCTCCTTGGCTTTGTTTTTGTTATTGTTGTTGTTATTTAGGGGTTCTTCTCCATTTTCCTCTTATTTCCTGGAATGTATGGTGACAGAAAGACCAGGGTTCAAATCCCAGCTCAGCCACTGAATTGACTGTTGTAACATTCGTAAGCCAAGGGCAGAATTTCCTGCAATGAAATACAAATCTCTTTGACCTAAACTTCCCTACAATTAATTTGCTCCCTAAAAATAGTTTCCACTAAGGAAAAAAAAAAAGCGGGAGGGGGGTGTTAGCTTAACCAACATCTCTGGAGACACAGCCAGTGCGGCTTCACAAGGACAGTTCCTAAAAATGTATCTGAAAGTTACAGGATGTGGCTTTTTCAGATGCGATATGCCACAGGAAAAGTGCTGAGAGCCATTGTGTTTCTGCAACTTATTATACTGTTTAATTAGAATTTGTCTGTCACAGAAGCGCTTAAACAGCAGTTATCAAAAGGGCATAAATATCTCAGCATCAACGCTTCTGCCCCAGAATTTAAATAGAACTAAAAAAAAAAAAAAGGCACAGGTAAATGCCAGGGTGTGGTGGCTCCCTTCTCATATGAGCTGGTGAGGCGGGTGAACAGCCGTCGGGCTCACAGTCCAGCCCAGGATAAAGACACGTCAGCAGATGTGTGTCTGGGGAGCTTCACCCACCACCACCACCAAGGCAATTAGTTTAAGGTTTCAGTCTGTTGGCCCCCACTTTTCCTTAAAATTCATTATCTGATATATTCAACTTTGCTGTATCTCCTCTAGCCAAGAAAATTCATAGGTAACAATAATAGAGGATCTTTTGCCCACGGGGACAACATTTTGCCTTCAGTAGCTACAGCAACAATAAAACAACATGGCCATGGATGGTTTGTTGATCTTGTATTGTCATTGTTGATCCTGAGACAGGGAAGTGAATCTTCTTTGTCCCACGGCACACCACAGCAAGGATGGTCTACCAACATCTTGTAACTTATCAAAAGCTGACACCTTACTGGGTTTACAGAGCCCTACAGACCAACTTTGAATAAGAACACTGAGACATTCCAGGCAGGAAGTAACCAGGACCCCCAACCCTTAATGCTTCAGATTCAAAGACAGGACTGTTCATTAGGATGTCTTCAGGGACTCCAACCAGGACCCAGAGTAGGGCCATAAGACCTGAGATGAAATTTCCTCTGGAAAGGGAGAGGCCAGTCTATCACAAGAACCAGAGTATTCATAGGGACACGGTGAGATCCCTTACTGGACATCCCTCCCCACAAAGAGCCATGCCCATTCATGTGCTTGTTGTCTATGACTGTTTTGCACCACAAAGACAGAGGTGGATAGTTTCAACAGAGACCATATGACCTGAAAAGTCTAAAATATTTACCACCTGGTGCATTCCAGGAAAAGCATGTTGACTTCTTTAGGGAATGGTGGCTGAGCCTGTGATGTGACAGGGGAAGCTGTCATTTTGGAGGCCAATGCTGGAGCACCATGAGGCACACACTGGTATCTGAACTATCAAGGACATCACTGCAGAAGGTCCAAAGTCATACAGCTGCTGAGTGGCAGAACTGGGGACAAACTCACACCCTCCAGGTCTGTAAATCAAATGGATATAAACTGCCTTTCAGCAGTAAAGGGCTGAGTCCAAGTGATTGCTACCAACCCGGGCTTGTGTCCCAGGTCTTCCTGGAGGGACAAGAGGAGTGTCATCCTTTCTGAAGGATTTGCTCTCTAGAACCCTTTGTACATTGTTTCAGCTTTACAGTCCATGAAGCCTCTTCGGGGCTGGTTGTGAAAGTCAAATATTTTCAGTGTTTCTACAAGATAAACCCCAACCAAGGCGGTGGGCCAGTTATTGATTGATCACCTCTCAGCTCCAAATTCACCCTTCAATACCTGCTCTGCCATACTGGGCTGGACTGGAAACATTTCTCCTTTACAGTGAGCACGATGCTAAGGTTTGTCAGTAGAGGGCGCTGATGGGACATCGCAGGAGGCAGGGGCTTCTCTTCCTGATCATGCTTGCTCTATTTTTGCTTTTCTTGACTCCACTTGCACTTCCTGTGACATCAGCGGCACACATAGATGGGACATCTCATGGCAATGTGCCCCAAATGCATGCCCAAAGTAGACAGATCCCCAGGTATCTCCCAGCCTCCGCCTCCGGCCCAGAGATCACCTTCCTGCAACCCTCTGGTTGTAGACACTGTGTGGCCACAGCCTCCGCCCCGACTGTGGCAACCCCCCCCACCCCTCCCCATCTGCACTCCGAACTCCCAGCCTCAGCTCACACCCCACAGGGTTGTCGCTGTTTGCCCAGTTACTGCGGATGAGTTCTGACTCCCATAACCCAGCCATGTTCTCCACCATCCAGCGCGCTGTACCCAGACCTTCTTCAGTGAGGTCTGAACACCCCCTTCCATCCTTGTCCCTCCGTGCCCACCTTTGGAGAGTTAATTTTCCATCATTACACATACTATCTTATCATAGTTTAATAATTCTTTATATTAAACTTCCCCTGTGTTGAAATCACCGAATACAGTAATTAAATGCAGACTAACTCAGAGGCGAAAGTCAGTCAGTGACAGGGATGGGCCGCTGTTCTCATGAAATTGCTCTGAGACCACATGTTTCTCTGTGAATATCCCTCACAGTCTGGGTATGTATGTATCAAAAGCTACTTATTGAAGAATGAATGAATAAATAGATAGATTCAACTATGCCCAAGAAAAAAATGCCATGGGGATCAAATGGGTGACCCTAGAAGACAGAGGCCAGTCAGACACAGACACTCAGGCCGTTTCCTTGACCCCATAAACCACTCCACATGACGTATCAACCCTGTTTCTAAAACACAGTATTAAACAAGAGGGGATCAGGAAGGAGACAAACCATAAGAAACTCCTAAACTCATGAAACAAACCGATGGTGGCTGAGGGGTAGGGGCGGGTAGGGATAGGGTGGTTGGGTTATGGACATTGAGGAGGGTATGTGCTATGGTAAGTGCTGTGAAATGTGTAAACCCGAGAATCCACAGACATGTACCCTGGGGCAAATAATAAACTATACTTTAATTAAAAAATAAAATAAATTTAAAAAATAAAATAAAATAAAATAAAATAAAACACAGTATTTTTCCCTAAGTGTATATAAGCTATGCCTGTCCATATTAGACTATCTCCTTTAATTCTTCTCAAATTCAGCACCCTCTGTTCCCATAGCAACCCACAGCCCGTAATAAACAATCAGCGTTTGTTAAAAGAATTCTAAAAAGGAAGCTTTTGATGTTTTTCTTTAATATTCTCATTTTTCCATTATGAATATCTGGTATTTCATAATGCGCATCTCCATGAATTAGATCACATAAGCTCTAGACGCTTCTAAGAGTCCAATGTTTTGGTGCCAGAATATACAACTTTGACCCAACTGCATCCTCCCCTGACATCCGGCAACTATATACCAAAAGTCTTACTTGAAAGTTGCACACAGCAAATAAGGGGAAGCGAGGAATCATCACATGCTAATTACGATCCCCAGAGGCCATGATCATAAGACCTTCTTTCCAGGTTTTAGATAAGGAACTGTGATGTCAAGGGAGAGCAAATGGCTCCAGCCCT